>JAPXFQ010001412.1:1200000-1800000 GCA_028564705.1 Apricaphanius iberus
CGAATTGTGCAAAACTTCCGTTTCTCCTTAATTCTTCTTTGTAGGAATTGTTTTCAGTCTCACACTGAAGCAGCGCCACCAGCAGCCGAGTACGAATATTACACATCAATGCCTTAAATAGCAAATCCAGCATAACCACAGTATTATTTGTAAATTATGATTGAGCTAATAGTGCCTCTAGAAATGCTTTTCTATAAAAGCAGTCAAACTAAATTTGGACATAGTTTATCACCCACATAACAAAATGTAAGCTACTTAAAAATATTTAGGATCAAATCTACCCTCCCAATTAGTATGTTGCACTGTTGAAAACAATTATTTTTAATTTACTAAGATTTTACTTGGTAGTTATATTATTTGCAGACAGAAGAGGAGCAATAGGCGTGGTTGCCCTGTATTCAGGTAGAGAAACGAGCTTTGACTAGTTTATTTGCCTCAGTTTGCTTGCTCAGTGTTTGTCTTGTGTATGTTTTGCTTTCTTTTTGAAAATTGACAAGAAGAATATGTAGAAATTGCAACAAGATTTTGAGTATAAATATTTGTAACATTAAGATGGAGTTAAAAAAATGTACTGTTAAAATATTCGGTTAAAGTATGTAATTAATTTCATTCAGGTTATTACATTTATTGACTGAAGTCATGTATTTATTGTAACAACGTAGCTATGTTTTCTGTTTTAGGTTATCAAACTTTGACTCATCAAGCAACCAGGGGAAATTAAAAAGAAAAAAATGAGTGGAATTGTCCAGTGTCCTCTGTTGGGTGCCGTGCATGCCTTGTTGAGCTTCCACACTCACATGCCTCTAATGATATCACATAAGGCAAGTTTGTTTGTTTCAGTGTGATCGCCTCCCGGCTCTGAAGGGCAGCAGAGAGGGGGAGCAGAGCGTAGTGGGGTGAATGCACAGGGCGGGTTTATAGAGAAACGAGCCGTTTCACTTCGTGGTCTAACATTAACTCCAGGATACAAGTTAAATTTCAGGACAGATTAATACTGTATAACACCGGGGGGCCCAAACTTTTTCCCTCAGAGGGCCAAAATGAACAGCTATTTGAGAGTCGCGGGCTAAATGTGATAATATTTTACTCTAAGTACAAATAGTAATAGTAAAGTAGAGTAAAGTTTTATTTATAGTTATTTAGCCTTCAAATATGGCCATTTAGAACACATCTAAACTTCAGTATTGATGTCAGTAAAAAAATATTCTTCCTCCCAGCATTTTTTAAAATTTCTTTTACAAACCTACATGTATTTAAAATATAATGTATGCATTATGCCATAGGACCGTATGCACCCCAACATACTAATATAAACAATACTTATTGGGACCATTAACCATAGACAGTATCAACAGTCGAAGAATATTCATGACGCATATTTAGCTGACTGAACAATGTGGATTTTTATGAAAGACCCAGGACATCCTCCGGCGGGCCAAATTGAATGGTTTGGGGGGCTAACTTTGGCCCTCGGGCCCCACTTTGGGCACCCCTGGTATAACACCAATGGTATCAATTTATCATATACAGTATATGTCTATCCCAGAAGTTAAAAGCTGTAAAGTAGCATGATACAACCCCTTTAAATATTGAACTCAGTAAATACAATTCATACATTTATTGACCATTATAACAATTTTATTCACAAAATGATTACCACACAATTCTTTTTCCCCCCACTAATTTTACAAACATGTCAAACAGTATCAAAAAGTATAGTTTTATCCATGGACAGATTTATTTAAGCATCTTTTAATTGTATTTTACATTTACGTATTTTTCAAATTAAAGATCCTCATAACTATTGAGAAAAAAAAATGTATTAAAGGAAAAAATCCTTATATGTACAGAGGTTTTTTCCCCCATTCTTTGCAAAACAGTTTTTTACCTTATTACAACAATACAAGCAAAATGTCACCACTAAAACGAGCTGCTCTTCTAAAAGAACAAAAACTGTCTGAGCCACTCGGGTTGGTCTGTGGTCAAGTAGAACATCATCAGTCCTGTGGCCGTCAGCACACCCAGGGATACGATCAGCTTCAGTGTCCTGAGAGACTGTGAAAACAGAGGACAAGATGGTCACTTACAATATCAACTTTAAAAGACAACTTTTGGTGAAGACCTGTGAATACATACACACCTTGCGCGTTTCTGCGCAGCTTTGTGTGTTAACAGTGTCTGCTGGGTTCTGGTGCTGCTGAGCGCCTGGAGCATCACACACAGGTTTTACTTTCAGGTTTTCTTCAGGCTCTCTGGGTTCCTGAGTCAAGACAAATCAGTCTTGTTATAAGTTTCCCATGTAAAGTTAAAATTATAACATTTTGCCATATTACAACTAGAAACCAAATATGTTGTACTAGGTAGGATTAATGTTATTGTTGGATGTTCTTATGTATCCAGAACAGCAGTATTTATTCTGAAATTAATATTATCTCTGAAGGCAATCAGTTGAACTTGATTTCATTTAGGGAGAGCCGCGTAAAAAGGTGGGTCAACTTCTCTTAGATAGTTATTGTTAAAAAAGTTTGAAAACCCTGGATGTCATTTTCCTTTCTCCTCACAAGGATCCACCACATTGCATCAGTCAGTGGGGACAGTGCAGCTCAGTGTCCTGTGATGTGTGTCCTAGGTGTTGCCTTGCCCCAACATAGCTGATTCTAATGGCTTAGTTATCTCCTCAGAAGGTCACATGAGCTTTCCGCAGAGCTCTGACACCAGACCTTTCATTTAATTCATGTCGGCTGAATCAGAGCAACATCTAAAACATGCAGGAGACCAGCCATTAAGGGTTGATTTTGGCCATCTTGTCAGTCACATAAAGTCCCAATTGAAAGCATCTAAATGTGTGCTATTAACAAAGATAATGTGATTGCAAGGAGTTATTTATGTTGTACTTCTGTATTGTGCAGTGTGTGAGTGAAAATCCTCTTACATCATCTTGTTCTGGAGAGCTTGGGTCTTCCTCCCCGTCATCAGATAGTTCTGCAAGACTCAGGACCTCAACCCTGTCATCAGATTGTTTCACTGGTATTGGGTCCTCCTCATCAGATTGTTCTGAGGGCCTTGGGTCCTCCTCATCGGATTGTTCTGGAGAGCTTGGGTCTTCCTCATCAGATAGTTCTGTGGGCCTTGGGTCCTCCTCATCAGATTGTTCTGCGGGCCGTGGGTCCTCCTCATCAGATTGTTCTGGAGAGCTTGGGTCCTCCTCTCTGTCTGAGGAGCCGCTAATGGACTCTCTGTCACTGCTGCGAAACAAAAGGCAAGCAGAAGCTTTTTTTGTTCGATCCGCCAGGCAGCGCTTTACAGTATGTGTTTTTTAACAGACTGTGAATTTTGCCTACCTGTCGGTTTCATAATAGTTCACTTGAGATAAAGGGTCTGCACAAAACTGAACTTTTATCTGCCTCTCTGAAAAACATGAACATTTGGAAACTGATTAGTTGTAGATTACACAGGGAAATACTGAAGGTGTTATATAGGTCTGTGTCCTGAACGCTGACCTTCACGCTCGTTCTCGTCATCACTGTTGTCATAGAACTTTTTGAAAGCTTCGATTCTCTGCTTCATCTGTTCAAAGTTCCTCCTCTCTTCATACTCGTCTTCTTCTTCCTCCTGTCCATCCTCAGTGAAGTTATCGGGTTTACCGTTGAAGAAGAAGCTGTCGTCGATGGATCCCTGTGTGAATGGACCTGTTGGTTTTGTGTCTTCCCTCTGCAGCACAGAGTAGCAGTTAACATCTTCATCCGGACACTGATTTATGTCTAAAGGCGTTGATTCTGTCCCATCTGTGTCATCTGCAGTTAGGAGGTATTCTGACAGGAAGGTGTTGGTTTCTAACACGTCCAGCCCTGACCTGAGGAACTCAGCTGGATCATATTTGTCATGTCCGATGTTGCGGTCATCAGTGCTGCTGCCACCATGAAACTTGATGTTCTCCAGTTTTGTGTCGTCTTCAAGGAAATGGGCTCTGGACTTTTCTGAAAATACATCACCAGATCTTCTCGGTGGCTCTTCATCATCACTGGACCTGCATGACTCACTAATACTTATCTTCTTCTCATCATCAAAACAAGTAACGCTCAGCAAATGCTCAGATTTCCTCACATCTTCCTCCGTGTTCATCGTCTCTACAGTATTCATTTCTATGTCTCTGCTAGACAAGAAGTCTTCATCCTTTCCCCAACCGGCCTTCTCAGACCCTTGAGTCCATTGGCTTTCAGTCACAGCTCTTTCCAGGCATTCTTCCTCCCTCTGACAAGGTGAGGCGCTCTGTACATTAACAGGGTTTTTGCCATATTCACCTGAGGAAAAGTCTGACGGATACTCTGCGAAGCTCTCACCTGCCTCTTGGTGCTCCTCACCCGTAAAGTCTGACATTTTCTCTTCATAAATCTCACCATCCACTTCAGAGATGAGATCCTGAAGATTCTGGGAAGATATGGAGGGAAACTCCAAACTAGAATCTTCTGGATGAACAGTGTGGGGTTTTTCTCTGTCTTCAAAGACAACGTTTTCTCCTTCAATTTTCATGCCTTCATAGTCGGATTCAGAAGAGTCCTCTTCTCTCTCTTGTTCGTCCTCTTCACTCTCAGACCGTCTCACAATTATCTCATCTCTACATCCATCCCCCTCTTCATCGCTGTCCACCTCTTCATGCATCTTGCTGCTAACTTTAAGTTCATCAGGATCCTGCAGGATCTCGGCGTCCTCATCATCTAGGATCCCATCATCCTTTTTCAAAACAGGGACATCACTACTACGAGTCGACATCAGTGTATCATCTTCTTCCTTAGAGCTTCCATCCCCCTCCTCTTCATCTTTTCCAGAACATAAAACTTTCTGCTCTCCATCAGAGCCAGAGCAATCATCATCCTCTGAGGTTTCACTGCCACAACTGACCCCTCCAATATCCTCGTCATTATTTTCATCATCAATCTGCTCTTCGTAAGAATTTTCATCTGTGTTCAGTGCATCTGCAGAGGGGCCCAACAAAGCTGCACCTCCTGTAGATGCTTCCTGAAGCTGAGCCTCGTCGCTCTCTGTCATCAGGTTTTCTGTCTGTTCTTCCTCACTCTTCTCATCAAAACATACATTCTCAAAGTCAAAATCTCCCCTAGAAAACGAAGGAACTGAACTCTCTGCAATAAGAAAAATATCTGAGTAATTTCTAGCAACTTAATAAAACATATTACAAAAAAAAAATATGTTTCTTACCTGAAAAAGCATCAGTGAGAAGATCTGCAAAATCTTCCATCTTAAAAAGACAAATCAGACTGTTAAACCTGGATTCATATGAAGACCGATTTGAATTTGCTGCAATAGTCAGTCTCTCCTCTGAAAAAAAAAACAAAGGCAGCTTAAAGTAACTCTCCTCTTGCTTTGGCTGCAAGTGACTTCCTGTCGAAACAGATCGAACATAAATTCACACACAAACACTAAGATATTTACTGAAAAGCAAGAGTTTTGCTCCTATAATGAACTCACCATAAAAGAAGAGGACTGAAGAAAATCTTTTTGGTTCCGCTGCAAAGTAAAATCTTAACGTTTTTTGTGTTAGTCTGTTGCAGCACAAGCGTACCTTCATGAGCTCATGAAATTATGTCAGCTTTGATGTGGGTTTGGTTTCCGAAGCACAACACAAACTCCAGCAGACGAAAACGCAGAGCTGCATCATGCAGAAGCATTGATCGCTGTTGTCACTGTGACGAGGAGTGAGACTAAAAGCACCAAAACTGTCAGAAGAGATTCTGTTGATTGTTTATTATTATTATTAAAATTATTATTATTATTATTATTAATAATAAAAAACAAGAAAAATAACATTGTTTTAATTTAAAAGATGACTTGTTAAAGGTGGTCTGCTGTGATCTACAGTTCATTCCGGAGGAGATAGCGGTGAGTTGGCTTCAGGTCGACTTCAACAGGAAAATGGTCACTCACCTCAAGAGCCTGAAGTAAGAAAGCCGCAGGATTATTATGATACATGCAGAAATTAACTAAAATCAGGTATTTCTCATGTTTACCTCTTGCTCTGTGAGATGGAAATTCTCCTTAAAGTTAAATGCCTGAGCTGAACCAGGAACCACACCAGAAACAATCTCCCTTCCATGCGCAATGATCCTGTGTGGAAAAATGTTACAGCATCACATTTTCTCCCTCCATAAACATAGCCATATAGACCCTCAGAGGAAGAAAAATACAAACATTTGCACAAAGCTCCAACTCTGACCAAAACTGTTTAAGAAGGCCTTCATCATGACTTTAGTTGAGCTAATATAATGTTTCGTTCCACCGATGATGAGTGAATGATCTTAAAGTGTATTATTATATTCTGCTATTATAGAACTCAGAAAGTTTTTAAAATGAATTAATTATTTTTGCACTTACTTCCAACCAGAAAGACATTAGCTGCTGGTTTTAAACCGCCTGTCTCTAAATTCTTACACACAATGTGCCACATAATGTGTTTCTGTGACCAGCACCTACCATCACATCTTATTAGAGTCACTTTGGACCAAGAAGAATTAGATTTGTCTGTGCAACTTTAAGATTGGGTTCCAATGTATTTATAATTTCATCAATTTCAGCACATTCTTTGAAGTTCCCATTTTGTTTTGCCTTTCGGCACCTGCAGGCGGGACTATGGTCCATGCTCAGTTGAGCATGTCGTCTCGATTGGAGTAGGATGCTATAGATACATACTACATACTATATTTATAACATTAGTTTGTTTAGTTATGTGATATCAGATCAGATCAGAAGATCAATGGGAGTAAAACTGACCAACAAAATCATTTGAATTCAGAGCACTGATTCACGTATCATGATTATCAGTTTATATTTGTAGTTTCATTGTAGATTCCTTTATAGAGCCCTCATTGAAATCATTAAGACCACAGAATGTTATTTTGGCATATGTCAAAACCTTTCTTCTGTTGTTACATTTTTCATGTTTTTTATTTTCATGTAAAAAAAAATTGAAGTGACCAAATATGACCACTTGCCCTGTTGTGGTAACAAAAAATACCAAAAGCGTATGTAGGAAAACATGGATAAAACCTTATATAACTTATAAACACTAATTTAGAATACCATAGTACATTAAAAACACAATAAAAAATCTAGCAAGTTGAATTTGGACATTTTTCGAATTAAATATAGCATATTACATATATAAAATATATTTTATAACAATATAGAATACTTTATACCTTTTCAGTGTATTTATAATCTTACTGAAACAGAATGAAACATAATAAAATATATTAAATACATTCTTTACAGTATAAACAGAATTATTTGGCCTCTAACCCAACAAGTATGTCCTTCTGGATGCATTGGGTTTCTGTCTAAAAATAGACCTAATAAATGGCAGTCTGTTGTTACTTGTTCCGGGCATATGATCAAATATGGTGCCTCCGATTTTCATGGTATAATTTCACCCATTTCATGAAGTTTAACATATATAGCAAACATATATAATTACTTAGCAAAGGGTAGTCAAACATGTAATGTGAGAGTTTCATAAATTTACCATCGTTAGTTTTAGAGATCTGACAACAACATGAGACAGCAGCGAGCAACAGGGTCACACTTTTCTGGTCCAGGAAGAAAACTAATGTTCGGTGAGTCACAGACCCGCTGTGAATGGTCGAGTGGCACAATGGTGCGAATTGTGATGAGCTTGATCTATGTTGATTGGTTTGGTAAAATAACCTGATTGTAAAGGTCTGTGAAAAGCCGCTTTGAGATCATTTATAACATATAGTGACTACATATGATCACTTGCCCTGTAAAGGGTCATGGCTTTTTCCTCATTTTATATTATTTCTTGTGTATTTTTTCCGTCTTCCCTACTTGTGTTTGTGCTTACGCTTTCTTATGTTGGTAATGTTCCTCTTCCTCCTTGTGTCTCTATTTACCTCTGATTGCTTCTCTGATTCTCTCTGTGATTTCTCAACTTTTCCTTAGTTTATAAGCATAGCCAACTGGATTTTTGGTCTATCTTGCCATTTTTTGTGTGTACTCTGGTTCCCTGTGAGTTTTTGGATTTTATTAGCCCCCTTACCATGCAGATGTACCAGCTTGGGTACGTAACTACTTTTCTTCAGCATTACAGGTATGTTCTTTCCTCTCCATCATGCGATTCAACAATATACACATCAAATAAATGAAATGAGTACCTGGACAAACCCACATAAAAACTGGAGTAAAAATTGTAATCTTATAGATATTGTTTTCAAATATGAAATGTGTCAACAAGTTATTTTGTTGGCACACAGTGTGTTTCAGTCCCCAATTACTTACTTTTGCTATAAGCATCTTCATTTTCACAAAAGAAAATTCAGGAGAGGACAGAGTGACTATCTTTTCATCAATCATATCTAGTGATTCTGACTGCTATGTGTGAAACTAGAGAGTGTTCCCTCTACAAAGAGCCCCAACATGCTTTTATCCTCCATAGGGTTCAAAGACAGCAATAATTCTGATTTGGAGAAGTCATATTACATGCAATTTAGCCAAATTACCCCACTTGATAAGGGGTTAAATATTTTATTTACTTACATCCTGACTGTCTGCATTTGGCTTCACCTTCACCTCATTATGACAGCATTATAACTTACCAACTATTGCTCCCAAGCATTCTTTGGCTATTCCAATTTTGCAAAACTGCAGTCACACAATTTTGTTTAGATATATTATGCAGCACTGCCTCTGTGCTTAAAGAAGGTTTTTAATGCATGCCTATAATTAAGTAGCCATTTCAAGTGCTGAAACAAAAAGCGATTCGCTCTGACCTGTCATAGGCGCACCGAGTCTTCTCTCTGACCGTCGTGTCTTGCTCATCTCCAATTAACCAATGAAATTTGGGGTCATTCCTCAGACGCACAGCCTTCCACCTTTTAATGGTGACATAGCTGCAGCCTGCATTGAGGTCCCCCAAGATGATCACATTCTGGTGGGAATTCAAAAAAGAACCAAGAAGAGGAAGCATGTAAGTAATTACTCATGAACTTTCTGTATGTAGAAAAGAAACAAGCTTGAATGAGGTTGTTGATAAAAACTGAACAGAATTAACTAATGATACTGATAATAATGTTGTGGTTGAACCTACATCAATTTTCCACTTCTTGTGAATCTGTTTGACGACACCATACAGCTCATCAATCTCCTTCATGGCTGTTTTTGGACAAGTGTGTTGTCCAATCAGTACAAAATCCTTTACCACTGGAAAGTAACACACATTTAATAGATGATTTTCCTCACATATTTTCACCATATTTATATTCATGAAGCCCAGCATGTTTGCAAAACAAGTCTTTTCTTTTGAACATTGTTTAATTTTTTTAAATGAACGTTTCACTCTGATCATCATTCTAGCTAGGATAAATTGTATCTTCATACATTTATATAATAGGTCTATAACCATTAAACATTGCTGTACTCCTTGAAGATAGAGTTTATTTCAAAAGTATTGCCTCTATTATTTTCAAAATTTTCTCAAAATACAACCATAAATTAAAACATATTTTAGACAAAAAAAGAAAGAAAATGTGATATTTTTTCCACTCACTAAAGAAGACAGGATTTTGGTATTTTTCCAGATTATGTTAGAACATTAAATTATGAATTTATGTTGACATACATCTTAACTAGGTGTGCCAATTAGTGGAGGACGGCATGGATATTTGAAATCATCAGCATTTGTTGCTCTGCCTCTATATACTTTAAGCTTTTCTTCAAGTATATAATGTTTAATGTTCATTTTTTTATTAAATCGTCTGATATTTACTCATCATAGATACAATCATTAGAGAAACTGCATGCAGAGCTTTAGAAACTCAACCATACTCTGGAGCAGTATGAAAATGATCAGACGTATGTTTTTGGGGGATTTTTGATCTGCAAAAGCTTTTTCTTGACACTGTATATCTGAGGTTTGGCCACATCTTAGGCTCTTATTTTCCAGTCTATATCCACTGATGTGTTCCTTACATGTAGTGGGGGAGTGAACGCGGATGACAAAAGGCTCTCTGGAGAAAACGTCTGTCTCATTGGTTCCCTCTCCTGCCAGTTTAGGATGTTGAAATTGCTCCTTGACCCTTAGCATATTATTCCTGCAGATGATTACAAAAGAGAAATCTATGAGCTTATTTCCAGTGTGAAGCTCATTCAAAGCAGCAGTTCTAGTTCGATTCAACTGAATTTTGTTTAACTTAAATTAAGGCTTACCTGTAAATGTAGACATATTGCTCTTTGTAGCTCTTCCTCCCCAGTCGTTCACTTTCCACATAGGAGTATGAGTTAGATTTATCGAATCTGATGGCAACAAGATTTGGATATAAATGTGTTCACTTTCTCACAACAGGTCTTTGATCTTTCAGCAGGCCAATAGCCTCTACCTGTTAAGATCCTTCACCAAAGCTTGTATTGCTTTCCCTTTAGCGTCTCGGACCTCCTGAATGAGGCACAGGTCACACCGGGAGAGAATCTTGCAGCCAAAATTATAGGAGAACAAAGATAGATCTATCAGACGCCTGGTTTCTTCACATGGTCACGAAGTTGTCATAAGCTCACAGCAGAGTACCTTCAGTAAAATACCCATGACCCTCCTGTTGTTTGCCTTGGATTCACCAAAACTCTGCACATTGAAAGCGCAGATTTTCAGGGAGGATGTGAGGCTAAACACGCACATCCCAACAACAAACAGCAGCCCAGCAGCCCTCATCTTGTAGACGTGTGTCTTTCTGTAAGTTAACATGGAGTTAATGAAGCTGCAGAATGAGTTACAGAAGCTGCACCAAGACCCTGCTTACCTTTAGAGAGATGATCTCCAGCAGACTGACCTCAGGCCAGCAAGGATCCATCTCTTCACTGGCGAATGGTGTATTTGGGGAACATACAGGTAAATGTGGTTGTGAAAGACAGGGGCTGTGTTCTGTGGATGTGCTGCGTCAGTGAATTGTGAGAATGGAGCTTCATCTGGAACAGTTAAAACAACCAGAACACAATGAACAACGGGAGAGGAGCTTTGAGAGGCTTGGCCTCTAAAGTTTGAGTGTTATCAGACAATGGATGCTGCTGGTTGTTACATCTCTTAGCTTCAGGAATAATCACATGAAAATAGCTACATCATAACGCAGCCAAATCATTAACCGAGTAAACTAAAATATATCTCATCTTCAAAAAGCACAATTCCAGCTTCATTTATTTTACCTTAACAAAATAAATACAATTTTATATATATAGTTTTTTTTACAAGAAATAAAATAGGCAGGTAATAAAAATAAATTTTATAATGGGGAAAAAATGGGAAAAAACTAAATTTGTATAATATGCTTCTGCAAAATAGATTATAGTTATTTCTTGTTTTTAGGGAATAAACTGAATAACGTTATTTAAACTAATAAACAGAAATACTGAGTAATACTAGTCCACTAACCTGTTACATGCTTTAGAGAGTGGAAACCGGGTCATTTAAAGAGAGAAATGAGTGTAGCTGTTTTGTGTTTCAGTTCCAGTAAAAGCCAGTTCTCCATCACTCTTATCTCAGTGACACAGGAACGCTTGTAGTTTTCCTGAATGGACCGTTTGGACGCTCTCTGTCAAACTGTAATGTAGTGCTTTCCAAAGTCAGAGTCTGGCACTAAGCTCTGGGTCTTTTCCTCATCTCAAGAAATTCTGAATACCTTTGAAAATATTTGCAAGTAACATATTTTACCATAAATTTAATTGGAAACAACAGCAGTACTGTCATGATCCTGAGGTGTTTTAGTTTTCTTTTGTGCTTTTCTTTTGATCTTTCCTTGTGTTTTTTATGTTCAAAAGGTCTACCCATATCTAACTAATCATTGTTACTTTCAAGGTGTTGCAATTTATGTTCATCCTTTTATGTTTAGCTTATTTTGTTTCTTGCACGTTCGGATGGCTTTCTCTTAGATTACTTTTCAGGCTCATCCTTCCCTGTCCAGCGTCTATTTGTGTATTATTATTTATCTTTCCTTATTCAACCTGATTGTCTTCTCTCTCAGATTCACCCTGTTTGTAATCAACCACCTTCATCTTTTCTGCAATCACCCTCCTCAGTATTTATGCTCTTGCATGTTCCCTGTTTCCACTAGATCGTTCTCTTACCCTACCTGGTAGTGACCTTTTTCTGCCTCTGACAAGAGACACCTGTATTATTTAAGCTGCGTTTTCATTATTTTAAGAATTAATTCAGTAAAAGTCTTCCTTCTGCACTTTGGTAAGGCAGGGCAATTTTATTTGTATAGCACACTTTCAACACAAGGCAATTCAAGATGCTTTACATGATTAGAAAAATGCGAAAAATTAATACATAGAATCACTAAAAGAAATCTTAAACGAACATTTATAAAAGACAATTTATGTAATTAAAAGAAAAGAAAACATTTAGTGATTAGAGCACGATATAACATTTATGTAAAATTATGAAAGTTAAAACAGAAACATTTAACTGTAATTAAAAAGAATGAATGCAAAGTTGAATCAGTTACTCATAAGCAAGTCTAAATAGATGAGCTTTAATTTTTGATTTGGTCCTCTCTTCTACCACAGTTATGACAAGTGGTCATAAATGGCTAAAGTCACTGGTGGCAACGGTTTAGACAGCAAAGAATGGGCAGTGTTGGGCAACTTACAAAAAAATTGTAATATATTTCATATTACTAGTTAGAGCCTCAAAAATGTAATATATCTGCATTACATATGACTTTCTCAAACATGTAACTCAGTTACACTACTTTAAGTGACATTTGGCAAAATATCTGAAATATCTAACACGACTTCTAACCACCATAACTTATCAATTTACATTTTACACAAGTGTCACACCACAAATACTGTATTTTTTAACACTATTTTATTAAAATTAAGTCTCAAGTTCCTTTGCATGTTTTCTATCTCATGGTAATATTTGTTAAATCTGATCAAAAGAAGGTGCTGAAAGTGCTCATCACAAAGATGGTTGACAAAGACGAAACTCCTGAGACTGAAGTCTTTCAACAGGAGGTTAGGAAAATAGTGTGAATGCCACCATATAAATGTACAATCTTTTCCTCAGCTGTCCTGATTCTCTAATGTTTTGGTTTTGAGCAACAGAAAGTGGACGGTGAATCTTGTTCTATGGTATCCAACTTGATTTGGTCTGTTGCATTAGTTGGCCAGAAAAAAAAAATAAAAAAATGTGCTTGTAACTTGAGTTAGTTAAATTGTAACTAGTAATATATTGCTGTATATTTTGTAAGTAATGCGTTACATTACTCAGTTACTGAAAAAAGTAATGTATTCCTGTAAATCATTACTTTTGTAATGCATTGCTCCAAACAATGAGTATGGGTGTAGCAATATGAATATTTCTGAAAAAAACTTTAATGTATTTAAATAATCATAGTGGGGAGAAAGTTACACTCTATTTTAAATATAAAATTGTCTGAAATGTGCTTATCATACAGAGCTGCACAGTGAAGCAATCATATAGCATTTGGTTAGAGTCCCAGTCTTGGCTCTTTCTGCATGGAGTTATGGTCTTGGTTGGTTTGAAGGTGTTTCTTGGGGCGTATTCAAACCAGCATCGTTCAAAATGAACTCCATTCTCAGATGATCACAAGTGACTTAATGAGATGTGAAAGTTGTTGATATTGTCTTATCATTTAACACTGGTTTGTAACACATGAAATGTTTTTCCCTTACCAGTCTGCTGTGTTCTTTGGTCTTCGCGATTGTTCAGTAATGTTCTCTCTGAGGCCTTCACTAAGAAAGGTGTTGAAACTGCAATGAAACTACACACAAGTGGACCCTATCTACATAGGTCACTACTGAAATACATTTGGTTGCTATCAAGTTAATCTAGAGATGTCAGACTAAAAGGGGCTAAATACATTTGTATGTCAGAATTTTCTTATTTTTATTTATTAAAGTCTCTGCAAATCCTGTATCCTTTTCGCTGTACTTCACAATTCAATGTTTGGTTTTTCACATAAAATCTCAACAAAATATATTAGTTTGTGGCTGAACTTTAAAAAAACAACTGTCTAAGGGATATGAACATTTATGCAATACACTAAATTTAATTAATTTAATTATGTTTCTTTATATTGATTTCAATGTTTCTTCTCATGAAATAAATTCAGGTTAAAATGACCAGCAGCGAGCGAGGCAGTTTGTTTCACCTTTTGACTGCGTTGTGCATTGTAAGAGATTTTGATTTGACCATCTACAGCTCTGAATGAATCATAGATTGTTTCGTCAGATATTCACAAGCCCTAAACTTTTCACTGGTATCGTAATAATCCATGAAAATGACTTCCAAATCTTTGAGGCTGGAAGGCCTCCTTGCGTCACCCTTTAGCTCCCTCCACAGATTCTCTCTGATTCAAGTCAGAACTCTGGTTGGGCTCCAAAATGTTAACATTACTTCCTGTTGGGAGAAACTACTTTTTGAAGAAGCTGAAGTCCTTCAAAGTTTGCAGCAAGATGCTGCAAATCTTCTACAAATCTGTTGTGGAGTGTGTCATCTCTTCGTCCATCATCTGTTGGGGTAGCAGCATCAGAGATGGGGACTTAAACAACCTGATGAAGAAGGCTGGTTCTGTTCTGGGGACAACTGTGGAACAACTAGAGATAATGATGCAAAGAATGATTTTTAACTAAATTAAAAAGATTACGGACAACCCTGAGCATCCTCTTCATGAGACTATCCTACAGCAACAGAGTATTTTCAGTCGGAGGCTTCTTCAGCTTCGCTGCAACACCGATCGCTACAGGCCACAGCCATCATGGTCTATAACAACTCCTTGAAAAATGAATTAGTAATGAGCTACAACAACACTTAAATTCCCTCGGGGATCAATAAAGTATGTTTGAATAGAATTTGTGGAAATTACTAGATCGCATTAAACTCAAAGCTGCCTGAGGTAAAATCAGATAGGGCAGGACTGTACTGTTTATCCTGAACAATGTTTCTATTTCCTCCACTTTAGAGCTTTTACGGCATTTATTGTGTGGTTCCTTCTTATTTTTTAATGGCCCTTAAAGCAAATATTCAAAGTGATCAATGAAGAATGAAAAAAAAACAGCAACAAACAAACCAACAACTGATATAATGTTTTTATAGATCCAGGAGGTTTTTAGGTTTGAAAAAAAATGCAAGGCAACAGGTCAGCCTTTTTTCATGTTGGTAATGACAAACAATTTAAATGAATGTGTTTCTTGTCAATTATGGCTGTACTGCTGGCAGCACAGTCAGTTTACAGTACAAAAGATGTGCCGAGTTCCAGTCTGAAAATGAACACACGAATCACAAACATTCATGCTAAAAGTTTTAAAACTAAACGAAATCTACAACAGTAAGAAATGACAACGACTTTAAAACACTATTGGTCTTGATCATCATATTGGTCTAAAACAGCCGGAGTGTTGAGGGGAGGCCATTTCCATGAGATAGTCTTGTATTCTTGTCTCTATGTCCACGTAGAGGACTTCAACTTGCTCCCTGAAAGGTGGGTGCCATGACCACAACATGGCAACCCCTGCCACAGAGAGGAGCAGGAGGAAGAAGAGAAAAACCTTCCACCAGGAGCGGCACAGCGTCTAAACAGAGAGGGAGATGCAACGCATTAAAACACATTGAAATCAGTTTCTGCTCTGGAGGAACAATGAGTTCATACTTCTTTCGTGAGAGAGAAAAAAACAGCGATGACCTCTTGTGAGAGTATGAAGAAACAAACACTCATGCATCACACACTATCACGCAATACTAACCGGTCTCCTGCGGCGGTGGCTGAGCTGCCGGAGCTCGTCTCTGCACTGCGACAGTCGAGCCTGGCTGGACTGGCACTCCTGCTCCATAGCGTGCAGCTCCGTCTGCAGCTCCTCACACTGCACACACACAGGCCATGTGGAAGGAGAACATGCAGACTAAATTTAGCCACAGCCCACCAGAACTCCAATTTTACACTTCAGAGTAATATCTAAAGTAAAATCTGACGAACATGCTCCAACTCTATTTGTAAAACGTAGTGGAAACTTGGGAAAATGATTGTCCTAAAAAAATTTGGCTGTGCAACTGTGAAGTTAGTTCACAGTTACATTAAAACTCCCAAAAAACACTACTATCTTTTCTAATTAACAGGTAGAAATGGATTTCTCTAAAATCCTATGGTGATTGGATGGTGATTGGTCTATTTTTTCTTTCTTCTCTGACAGAAAGCTAGAGGCTTCCTTTGGAACATAAATACAACACACCTGCACTGGTACTCTGATAGATGAAGTCACCAATAGATGGGGCTATGGTTGAGGTCACGATGATTCAGGTCATAACCTCTAAACTGCTATACCAGCTGGTCCTGGGACAAGTGTACATTAATGATAACATAAGAGCACACCTTTTCTGTTTGTTTTTTTTAGCAAAATTGAAAAAATGCAATACCCTCTAACACAATCTGGTCCAGGCGCTTAAGCCTAAAATATATGATTGTCTTGGAAAAAAAAACTAAACATATCACTATCTTGTTTTTCTCATTCTATATCCAGCTCCACACACTAGCTACTGTGGACTTACTGGCTACTTTTAGCTAAAATCTAACCCCGTAACAAATTTTTTTGCTTTAAAATAAGCAAAAAAGCAAAAAATTTCTAAATAATGTTTGAGACTTTATGCCCAAGGTGAATAATTATTTTTTCAAAGGCACAAATTCTCAATTGCTCTTCCACAGATGCAATGTTCAGAAACAAATTCATGTTGGTGGATTTTTCAGTAACCAATGACCCCAAAGTGCACCAAATTCAGACAATGACCCAGATAATTAGATGTATGTTTATATTTCAAACCAAAAACAAGTGTACCCAATTTTGCAAACATGCAACACTAGGAAACACTAAAGAGTAGAGAAGTTTACTTAAAAAAAACCCCAACTGATCTGATTTGCATTAAAGTTTGAAAATTCATCCATGGAGCTTCAATATGGTTACAAATGTACGAAATAAGCAAATTCTGATTGTTAAGCTTTAAAACAAACTATTAAAAGTTACTCGTTTATCCCATAATTTTAAGGACGTAATCCTTGTATGAACCTAAGCATTACATAAACTACAGCTTCTGGTATATTTTGAAGTCTTCCACTCTTCTTTTTCAAATGTTAGTAATTTAAGCAAATGCTTGTTTTTCTGAATCTCTTTGGAGAACTGAAAACGTTCACACTCCTTTAAAACACATTGCCCTTCACAATCTTCATGTATATTTTATAATATGTGCTTTAATTTGCGTACAAAACAATATTAGACACTGATGCAAGGTGCCAGACTTTGAGAGCTTTATGATTTTTCAGAATTCTAGGTTGTTGTTTTTATTTTAAGACAATTTTAACATTACAGTTGTAGAATATTATCAAGGATTGGCTCCTTAGTGAAAAGTATTACATTTAAATGTTAAAAATCTTTTTGAGGACGTAAACAAAGGGGATTTCAAAAGATTGCTGTAGGTTAAACACAGGATAGCACTAAAAGCAATAATAGTATGAATATTTCAAAGCGATACAAAACCTGGTAATGTTGACTAGAAATGTCTGAACAGAGAAACTAATTTCTTGATAACTTTTCTTTCATCATCACTGAATATTTCTGGGGTGCTGAGTCCACAGACTAAAGTATAATCGGATTACCATAGCTACAAAGTTTAAGAAACTGTGGTGTTTTAAGAAAAACTTTTTTTTTAAATGAACAATTGAATATATTTGAGGGAAATATGTAAGAGTTGTGCTGGCATGGATGTGGGCGGGGTAAGACTTGTAAAGGAGGGACTGGATCCCTTTCATGCGGTTAGTATTTTGATCTAATAGTGCACTCTGTATGGTATAATATTCATCCTTGTTTGCATGTCCTTGTTGCAAATCAAAACCAATATCAAGGTATGTTTTTTTCAGCACCCCTGGGAGAGGCTTGCAAAGTATTTAGCAGTAATATTTCTTGTTCAATGCTACTGAAGCCACCAATTATTGAACTGTTTGACTGTACTTTAGTTTGATGTGATCTTATCCTGACGTTACCTCCTTCTCTTTAAGCTGAAGTTTCTCCTGAGTGAGTCGGAGCTGCTCCTCCACCTGAGAGTCCCTCCTGATGGTCATTTGTGGTTGTGCATCGTTCGATGTAAGACGCTCCTGAATAAAGAAGTTCTGGCTCTCATCGCCACCATCTTTGGGACAGAGAGGATTTTTAGTGTTGCTGAATTGTGCTGTCTGAGCAACCATGACACTAATGTTTTACCTTGAAGGTTCTGGATTTCCTGTCTTAAACTCTGGTTATCCTCCTCTAGCAGGCAGATGTTGTACTGAAACTCCTGCTTCTCTTGTCTCAGCGAAGCCACCTCCCCCCTCAGCTCAGCCTCTCTGGCTCGGGACAGCTGCACAGGACACACAGTCAGATTTTCTTTTTTAGCAGTCGCTCAGTGTTAAATCTCTCACACTCTTTAGGACGGTACACTATACCTGGACTTCATTGTGCAGCTGCTGCAGCTGGTCATTGCTGTGGTGCTGATTCTCCCTGAGCTGTCCAGAGCTCAGCATCAGCTCTTTGTAAAGACTCTGCCATCTCAGTGCTTCTGCTTGGGCTTTAATTAGTGCTTCCTGTAGACAAGACATAATTGGGATGTCCTAAATGAGTCTGCTGAAGTAACCGGGGGAGATTAAGTCTAGCACACAGGTCAATAAATCCCAAACATTTGAGGAGAACAAACACAGCTTGATGTGAATTTCACCTGCAGGGTCTCAGCCTGGCAGAGAGCATCAGCTTTCTCCTCTGTGGCTTTCTGCAGCGCAACCAAGGCCTTCTCCTCATACATTCCCCTCTGCTTCTCCATCTGTAGCATCAGTTTCTTCACTCCATCTTTGGGAAACTTCTGTAAAGAAACATGCAATAAAATATAAACCCTGCAAACAAAGCCAGTGAAATCCGAGCGGTGCAGAACACGAAAGCTACCTTTTCGCAGAAGTCATAAAGAGACGACCAGCTCTGACTTTTAAAAAATGCTGGTTTGGTTTCTGCTACAGATCCATCTGCTGCTTACCTGCAGGCAGACTTGCAGCTGTGCCTCTAGAATCTTGATCTTGTTTCTCAGTAGGTCCTCACTGCAGCGAGACTGTGTGGGTTAGAGAGGAAATGAGAGGCTGTCACACTCTAACCTGCACATATAAAGTTAATGGTTCATGTAACAACAGCTGTGACAGCAAGCATGTTGAATCATGGTCTCATCTAACAGGTGCACCTATATAACCAAAAATTACAGTATGTGCTTGCACTAAAAGCCACGAAATTATAACATACCTCTGCCAGAAACGAATTTAAAATATCTACAACTTAACATTGACTTTTGATTTAACTTAAAGTTGAAGTTGGCTTGTTCAAAACGTTTTTTTTTTTTAAATTCTGTTTTTCCCTCTCATGCATTGTAAATAGAGTAGCCAGAAGAAAGATAAGGAGGATGCATTGCACCTATAAGAGTGACACTCAGAGAGCTACACCCTTCCTGGAAACAGATGAAAAACGGAAGCAGGAAGTTTGAAACCACAAGCTGCACAGGCCTTCCTGAGAAATTAGCCGCCAAATGCTGCTGCTGCTGCTGCTGCTGGGTACAAGACTTTGACACATTTCAGCACTAAACCTACCAAGGAAGAAAATCTACCAAAAACAAAAACATCTTAAGGGATGAAATAACCAAAACGTAGGACTACTGGGTACAAGAAGCATCTTACTGTCCATAGCACATCTGATGAGTTCACAAGGTTTGTGGAGATCTCTGTTAGGACTGCCAGCTTCTTCTTCACTGTCTCTTCTCTCCACAGAGCTTCCTGATAAGAAGGCAAACAGGAGAGTGATGAAACACAGACCGAGCACATTCATTTAGCCTATTGGTTTACATAGATTTGCTTTAAACGAAGGAAAAAAAAACAGCTGAGGATGCGGTTTCATTTACCTGCAAGTAGTCTGATAATCTCTGAACATCCTGTTGTGACAAAGATAAGAAGCATTTAAAACAATTTGAGCTTGAACGTAAAAACGACAAACAAGTTGAATCTTGGGAGGAGATTCTAGGGAATTGACATTTTTCCAGTCAATAAAGTTCCCCCAGATTGTTTTTGAATCGCATGCTAATCAGCTCCCAATATGCACCAAGCAAGACAGAATGAACAAACATAACATTTCATTATCGAGCACCAAAATGAGCTAACAGGCACACGTTCCCCAAACATGACCCAATGCACAAGAAGCATGTTCAAACATGAACAAACAACAAATCTAATCAACTGCGCACCAAATGTGTCTAAGGATGACCGAAAGTGACCAAAAATACAACAAGCATGCTCAAATTGACAAATGATGACAAAATATGACCAAACGCGATAAAAAAAAGCCAGAGAACAGATGCATCACAGGCTCCAAACATAACCGGATCTACACAAAACATGGACAAACCAGCACCAAACACACAGTGGCGTAGTGAAACTTACCAATTCTTTGACTGTGACAAACCCAGACCTGTGAAGGTACATATATATCATTAGTAAGAAAGAAAACAGTTTGTTCCTTTTTATTATGAAGGTTTTATTTCATGCAAAATTTGCATAAACTCACTCTGTCTGCACACCGATTTCTTGAAGTGACTTTTTTTCTGTTTTTACAGATGATTTCTGTTGAACTGTTGCTGTCTGATTCACTGTTTTGGTGCTTGTGTTTTTAGCTATTGGAAAGAGGAATACCCAAATATTCTTAGTGGAAAAGATCAGACATAAATTTCAGGAACAACGAAGGAAAGATGTTCTTGTTTCTTTTACTTTTTTTCCCGAGCTGGTTGGTTTCTGCTGTGGAGGTAGATGTATGTTTCCTTGCCTGGCCTTTCTCCTGTTTTGTCACTGTTGTTGATTCAGACCAAAGTAAAGCCTGAGGAAACAGGATGAATAAGAAGGGGATACAAATTCACATTTAATCTAAAAGGGCACCGGAGACTTTAAAAGAGAAATCACAGAAAAACATTTACCCATTTGCTGGTGTTTGTATAAGCTTGTTGCGTCCTCTCTGGTGTTAGAATCATCTCTTGAAGTCCATCAACAGAAGAGAACCTTTGTGATTTTGTGACCAGTTTCTCAGATTTTCTCCTTGATCTATGAAGCCTATGCAGATGCAACTCTGAAAGAGAATCCAGATCTGTGGAACAGATAATGCACCTCGGGCTCCGCGGCTCCGGACTCACAGATCTCCTCCTCAGAAACTCCCACTGCCTCTTTTGCTTTAGCTCCTTCTTGATCTGTCTCGTGTCGAGCTCTCTTGTGGGGCTTCGGCACGAAGTCACGTTGTTGCGTCCTCGTAAATACTCGCGTCTCTCCGCTCGATAATCAGCTTTTCTGTCAAACTCTGTCTCTTGAAAGTGTTGTATTCCACTGAAGTCCAGGAAGTCCATGGCAGCTCCTCAGGCTCTTGCGCAGCCCCAAAGCTAGAAGGAAATTACATGATGGGAATGCAGAAAATAAACATTTGGTATTTTCGCAGCATGTAGGGTAGATAAGAGATGGTGCCAATCTTAAAGTGAATTCTAAAACGGAAACTTTAAAATCCAAACTTTTTAACCACGCGGCACAAGCAACTCTCCTCCAGACTGTGCTGGCTTGTCTGACATTGTTTAAAATGAAAGCCATCATGCACTATGAAGAACTTGGACCCATTTACTCTGTGAAGCATGCAAGATGAGTTTAGAGGTATCTCCCCAAAAAAGTGCTACTCATAGAGTGTCTTTTTAATCTATGTCCACAGTTGCCAACAAGATGACTCCTGCTGGCCCTGCAAATGGTTGATTACCGCAATGCAGGTACAAGATAATTTAAAGAAGAAAGAAAAAACACAGAATGAGCATGAAAACACGAGAATGAGGCTCACCTTTTAGGCCATCTCTTTCATTGAAGAAACTTCTTCTAGGGAGGCTGAAAAGTTGTCCATTTTCTCCCTCTCCTCTACGACAGCGCCCGGGTTTTTGTCTGCGTTTTCACATGTAGCTGTTTCTGTTGAGCATAATTTTACAGGAAGTGAAGAGAACCACAGCGTCATATGTTCCTCTATCTCAGCAGCCACTCGCACCACGCTGATGCCACACACGGGTGGGCCCCGAGATTAGAGACAGACCCAGACAGGTCAGACCACCCCCCCACTCGCTCCAGTGCAGACCAGCCGGCTGGGTTAAAACACACCATTTGTACAGAGAACAGTGCTGGGTGTGCAGACTTTGTTTTTATATAGTTGAAGCTATATTTGAGTATGCTGAGAACTGGTGATGACATAGGCAACTCGTTGCTCCATATGTGGTATCTACTGACTGACAATCTGACTTCATTTCTCAGTCGTACAGTAATTATGTACGAATAATCATTCAAAACTTTAGTACACATTTTTGTAAAAACTTACATATCTAGATGTCTGTATCTTTAGATAGAGAGACTAAGAAGTTCATAAGCAGTTTCAGGTGGATTAAATACAAGATGAAACCAATAAAATATTAAAGTATAAAAATCAAATGAGTAAAAGAGCAATAACATTTTTGTATTACTTATACAATAAAATGTAACACTATATTAATCATATTTAATTTGAAATATATTATAAATCTAACATAGTAATATGACTCAAAAGCATAACAAAAATGTAAAAACATACATAAAATTTACAATAAAAAGAAAGTCAACTTACATGCAGGTGCTTACTGATACAGCTTATTATGGATGGGTAGAGGGATTAAAGTATTTAATAACTATTTTATTGAATGTATTTGTATTTTTATCGTTTTTTTCATTTTTTTATTCATTGTTCATTTTTATTGTTTGTGGTTTTAGATCTAAGACTCCTATAAGGATTATAGACCTTTTTATCTGCAACTCTAGAGTCCAAATAATTAACACCAATGTTCCTTCTAACTAATGTCACCGTTGTTAACAGCACATTTCTTTCCATTGAACCCTTTCTTTACGTCTCTCATTAAAAAAAAAAATGTTTAATTGTTTTTTTACATATGTAATGCACTTTGTGTTGTCATTGTAGTGTATGAAAAGTGCCTGTGTTTTACTTTGACCCAGTCTGGATTTAAAAGTCATTCAAATGTGTCAAAAGAGTTCTTAATTTTTATTATAATTGAAATTGTATGACTGGAGCTTTATATTTGTGTTTTTTTACTGTGCAATGTTGATTCTAAGTCAAGGTTTGTCACTGCAGTAAAAAATTTCTATGGTTATATATAATGTCAATATTTCTTATTTGTATAAGAAACTAAATGTATTGTGATTATCATAGATTTGTACTTATTTTCTTGCTAACTGAAAAATAATATAACTTATTTTTTTTTCAATCGTTTATCATAATTTACATAAATGCATGGTACCAGGTCTAGTGTTCTTACCCGACTTCGTTTGTTTCTTGGCTATTTATTCTTCGAGTGTAATGTTTTGTTTTGTCTCATAATGACGTTCACAGCCCTTGACGGGGGATGTTTCCACCACTGTGTAGAACTCCGGAGCTAATTTTTGTACATTTTCTTGAAAAAAGAAGAAAGAAAATACTTTTGCTAATCTTGCAGGTGTTTTTTTTTTTTTTTTTTTTTTTGTTTTTTGTGTGTGAGTGCAGTGCCATCTGGTGGTTTGCAAGTTCAGCACGTTTAGAAAAATTAACAAGAGCTGTTCTGTAGTCTCGCGTTGTTTCCGGAGTCTTCGTCATCCTTGTGGCACTGCAGAAGGGCACGGAGAGGCCGAAACAAGGTGCCCGGCGAAGTACAAATCGGCACGTCTTTCTTCCAACATGTTATCCAGACTCGTTTTTCTTTCCGGTTAGTATTGAACAATTTTTATCATATTGCATTCGTGAATAAGTGTGCTTGTAGAAAGCCCTTGTGTTAAAAAAATGAGATTTTAAGACAACTGTATGTGAAGGGTAAAGTGTAGGCCGCGCACTGAATGAGAAATGCTAATGCTACCTGGCTAATGTTGGAGCTTACAACACTTGGGTGTTTGAAATTCTTGCTGATGTTTCAGTGAATTCTACCTAGTCTTTATTTTTCCTTTATCTAACTTAACACGGAAGAATTATTTTAATACTTAATTTAATCACTTTATAGTTGAATAAACTGAAACTACACAGGCTAACGGTACCTGCACGCCTGCTAATGTCATCTTCACAACTCTAGTTTGACATTTCAAGAATTTTAGACTTGAACGCTTCCCCCCCTCTCTGTTCACCATCTTTTAATGTTAAATTAATCAAAACTTTACCTTATTTTTTCGTATCATGGTAAAGACCTGCAAGTGGAGTGTATTTGTATTGTTGCTATTTGACACTTTCAATCGGTATAGACTTTGTTATGGTGAAACAGTTGGTAATACTGATTTAAACAACTTTCTTTACAATAATGAAAATTAAATGACGTTATCAGCAATTGTTTTATTCTTGTGCTAAGTCATCTTTTTTCCTGTGTGCAGCCGGTTCTCTGAAAGGCAGCGGCCCTATTGGAGCTGGGTTTGTATCTTTTAATATTTTTCCAATTTGCAGTTTCATTGAAGCATATATATGACTTAAGTCTGATACTGAATTATGAGCAGATGAAAAGTGCACCCAGACATCGTCAATTAGAGATCAGAATTTAATCACTGAGATTTTTTTTGTTTCAAACATATTCACATTCAGTGAAATTCCATGATGCATATTCACATAGCTGTTTATTTGAAATAATAAAAGTAATTGCTGCAAAATTCAAGCTTTGCAGCAATTAAAATTAAAGTTACATTCTGAAAAGAGTTCGCTCCATGTTTCCTGGAGCATTGCCTACAAAATGAACTGATTTGATGATGCCTTACGATAAAACTTGTGATCAAGTTGCTCCCACAGCAGAGAGAGAGAGTTTTTTTTGAACGAATATTTTCAAAGGATCCTAAAGTTTGCGTGAACAGGGTTTATAAAGGAGGAGAACCTTTAGTTTGTTTCCTGAAATCAGTGCTTCTTTGCTACAAGTGTTCCACAATCGGTCCATACAGAAACACAAATAAAGGAAAATGAGGCTGTGTGTGGATGTACAGAAACTAGTGCTGGTGTCTCTTGAATTTAAGCAGAGAAGACAAGCTCATCTAATGGGTAATGATGCAGCAAAAGCTTCACATTTAGTGATTGAACATTAGCACAAAATGGAGCACTTGCAAAGCAGCTTGCAGGATTAATTTTTTCTTATCAGTTAGAGTTGAAATTAAAGGCTGCATCCGAAACCACTAAATTTGTTAGAGTTCTTACACCAAACCAGATGTGCATCAGCTTCTGCCATGATAAGATGCATCCGAATTGGGCTTCCAGTTAGGAAGGAGTTAGGGAAAGTGGCCTGTATGCTAACTATCATAGCCACTTTAGCATAGAGACCTCTGATGCTAACTAACTGGTGATTAGGAGCCATATGCCATCCCACAATCCCTTGCGTCACAAGACGCCATCACGTAAAATAACGAAAATGGCCGAAAGGAAATAGACGCACGCATGTTAGTACCACAACCTCTTCCGAAGGTTTATTTTGATATGCATCATTCATGTGGGTTTACGTCGCGTAATGCCGTCGGGTAGAAAGGCTGTTCGAAATGGTCACATTCGCGAACTGCTCCCTACACTACTAGCCATAGTGTTCTCACTGTTGACCCCATGAAAGGTTAAGGATTAGTTGCTAGTGTTAGTGCTTAGAGGCTAACATTCAGTGGTTTCGGATGCAGGGAAAATTCAAATGACAGTAACGGACATGTTGTACAATAGCTATGAAAATATTAAGCACATAATGTTTGTCAGATTTACTTATCTTCCTCTGCATCTCAGTCTGGTGCAGGTGTCTCGCTCCCTCCAAACGTCCTCCCAGAGTCTGGCCCCTGTTCCCCCTTTGCCAGAGAAGGGAGGTAAAGTCCGCCATGGCCTCGTCCCCGAGGAGTTTTTCCAGCTTTTGTATCCAAAAACTGGAGTCACAGGTGGGTGTTGCTACGCAGTGAAGACTTTCCTAACACCGCTTCATCTCCTCCTCCGGTAAAACAATATAGTAAAGAAAAAAGTTATCTCTTCAATTTGAAATTTGTTTTACTGACATGGTTTGCAAAACTGCAGCTGGAATATCGTTTCACTAGTTCAGCTTATTTACCACTGTTTTCTGTTTCTGTTAGGACCATACATGCTAGGCACTGGGCTTCTCATCTACTTGCTTTCCAAGGAGATTTACGTCATCAACCATGAGACCTTTGCTGCCATCTCCATTGGCGGCATCATCGTTTATGGTGTCAAGAAATTCGGTCCAAGTGTTGCAGCTTTTGCTGACAAAATAAACGAGGTATCTATCCATTTTTTTGTTTTAATTTTTTGCAACTAAAATGTATATTTGCTTGTAATATTGACATGAACGGTTATAAGCTCATACTGACGATGATTTGATCATTTAGGGTGAAGAAGGTCTGATGCACTTGATGTCTGAGAGATCATTCCTCTCTATTTTATATTATTTTCCTAATTTGATTTGGTCGATCATTAAAAACACACTACACAACCTTCACAGACAGTGAAAAGATTTTGTGGAAATAGTAAAAGATTGGTAAATGCTGGTTTTGTCCTCGAAAAAAAAGGCTAGATTTATAAGGTTACCTTGGAAACCTTTGCTAAATTAGAAACATAAAATTTTAAATTGGGGCTTCAGAATCGTATATCATTGTTGTAATGTTGATGTGCACGGTATTTATTTGACAAGTAATTGTTCTAGGTGTCATTCATTCATTCTTAGCTTATCAGATATGATTTAAATGGGAATTTCACTAGATTTAGTATCCACACCTGACTTGGATGATGGTGCCCAACAGATTAAAGGTCACAGAAGTTCTGAAATAACAAATGGAGGAAAATGTGGATTTATTGCACCTGATATCATCTTTATATTATTTGACTAATATCTCTGTTACGTATTTTTTTTCATACCCGCAGCAATTTAAATATCCGTGACAAATTTGGTTGAAACTTCTAGTGCTTATCAAAACTCTTCATTGTTAAAATATTTACACTATAGATTTTATTTATTCTAATCGTTAGTGGGTTGTATTATTATCAGTAGGTAGTTTTTTTTTATCAGTTGATGAAATGCACAGAGAGAGATATCAAGTCTTTAATTCCTCCTGCTCATTTTTTACAATATCTGTTCTAAATGGTCGCTGTATTTAATGTTTTACTCTTAGGCGACAGTTCTGTTTTGTGTGTTCTTTCGGGCCTTTAGTCCGCAAGGTTAGTGTTTCCTTTTTCTTTCCTTACAAGCTTGACGATCATTTCTGTAATCCTGAACCCCTCAGGAAAAAATAGCCAAAGCCCAGGAGGTGAAGGACATCGCCATCTCCAGCCTGGCTCAGGCTATTGAAGACGAGAAGAAGGAACAGTGGAGAGTTGAGGGAAGAGCGATGCTGTTTGACGCCAAGAGGGTGAGTGCCACTGACTTATCACCTGTGGTTCACAAGGGTGTCTCACACATTTACAGGAATCTGGGCTCGTATTTAGGATTTAAGGGGATTTTACTGACCTCTTCTGGTAGCAAATAAAAACTGCAGCACCATTTCTTTTAGCTGACTGACCAAGAAATCAATGATCACTTTTAGAGAGGATCTAAAAACACACATGTTAACTTAACAAGTCATAAAATGCATCTAGATAAATTGTGAGGACACATTTCTGTATCATGATGTCATATCATTGTGTAAGTTGCAGTGCAGTGATGAGCTGTGCCCTTTAAAATATATAATTGTGTTAAATGTTTGACTTAGGACTGGGCTGTATGGCAATTTTCATATCACGGTACTTTAAAAAATAATATTGATATTAATGTATTTAATGGTATTTTTCCCCATACAAGGCCGTTCATATCCACATAACAATGAATATTATAAAAATGTGCCCTTAAGTAGCCAATTTTACTGTCATATGGACTGCATCATGTTTTTTCCAGACACCGGTGAATTATATGAAAAGAATTAAAATGATTATGATTTGTAGGCACTGTCATAGTTGAAATCAGCACTCATGCAGAGTTTATATGGTGACCACTGTGGTCAACTCAGATAAATAACTCAAGACATGATAAAAAACTTTACACCATAAATGTTGCAATTACTCTGTCGGTGTTAATAATAATAATACAGATGGGAGCACTGCTCTTCAGTGACCTGGATATGTGGGCAGGTTGTACTGGAAACTACTGAATTTCCCCTCATGGCATCAATAACGTATTTTTGATTTAATTGAAAATTAACTCAAAATATTTTTATTCTGATAATTCCACTCCCCAATGTTTCTGTGTGAGAACCTGATACTCAGAGAATTCAGCAAAAATACTTCTGATGGTTATTGAAGAAATTACTTCAAGTTAAAAGAATAGATTTAACTGCTTACCTGGCGCACTGATATCTTCCTGAGACGCCGACTCTAAAGCCTTCCAGCTCCATCAGCCGACTCCAGCTCTATAGTACCGCAGAGACCCCGCTCTTTGAGCTCCGTGCGGCGGCAGGTCTTCAGCCTTCCCCGCCCTTACCGCCAGCATCTTACCATCAAAAATAAATCCAACCTATGCTGCTTTTCTGCGGCAGATCTCACGTGACCGTTTTTCAGCAGCTCAGTTTGGCGGCGCATTTCCCTTCTACTTCGCGGTTGCTTCTTCTCCCGTCCTCCCCGCTCTTACCGCCAGCATCTTACCATAAAAAATAACGTCAACCTAGGCCTGGGCGATAATTCGATAGCAATATATATCGACGATAGATGTGTGGTGGGATAGAAAAAAAAGGGGGTCGATAAAAAAGTTCCATAGAGAAAAAAAAAAGGTTCCCCCTCGTTTTTTCATTATACCCCATCAGGCAGCTTAATAAAACAATCATTACTTATTCCAAACGAATCATTAACAATGGCCCACGCAGCTCCGTCAGCCACCCTCTCTCCTTTCAAACCACAAAAAGGATGAAATGATTTGAGCTGAAACAGAATTTAACCGTAGCTTCGGCGCGCTCAAACGTAACGACAAAGAAGCCGCAGAGGACGTTGTCCCGGATAAATGTTTCAGTGGCTCCGGTAAAGGTTACGTCCCGTTTTGAACCGATCCTAAAACACTAAACGTAGCAATAATGAACGAAATATAAAACTACGGTCAGCTGTTTTAAGCAGGACTTCCCTCTCCAGCTCGCTACGAATCTCTTAAGAGACACAGGAAACGTACCCAGGTCGCGTTGCTAACATCTGTGGCTTTTAAAATCTCCCCTCGGTTCTGCTCCCGGTCCTCAGAAGCGAAAAAACGCTTAAAAAACACAACAGGGGTTGGATAGACCTGCTGGCTTCAGATCTCAGTAACTGAGCTGCAGTGTTGGAGCCCATCAACACTGGTGAGTAGCTAGTTAGCTTTAGCCTACAGCTGAAGAGAATTTGACTAAACTTTGTTGACAAACTACTTTAAGGGTTTCATCCATTAATATTATACAGTGTCATAAATGTTTTAAAGATTAAAAAGAATAAAAATAAGCCTTTAATTTAAATTACTAACATGATTTTATATATATATATATATATATATATATATATATAATATATATATATATATATATATATATATATATATATAAAATGGTTAATAATATTAATTTTCTTTGTATTTACTGATGTTACTCAGGTCTCTTGGTTTGTTTCTGTCTTACAAACTTATGATAAAAATAAGTGTTTGAAAATGTAATGAATTTAATTCTTAGTTAAAATTAATTCAATGAAGAATAACAAAATGACTGGGCACTTAAAATATAGTTTTTACATGATGTGAATTTTTTTATCGATAATTATCGATATCGAACAATATGACTTTTTTTTTATCGATAAGCTTTTTTTCTATATAGCCCAGGCCTACGTCAACCCATGCCGCTCTTCTGTTCTCTTCCACTGGGACCCGATAGTGCTTTGAGCTCTTTTGAGCACCCAATAACGGAGCATTTTGCGTGGAGTTGCAACATGGTGTTTCCTAATCTGAACAAGTGCTTTCCAATCGGAAACTGTTGTTTACTGCTGTACCTGGTGGGTGGAGGCAGCTCTGAGGAGGTGTGGATATTCCAATATTCCGGCTTTTGACGTAGAAAGCCGGACAGATTTCGTACAGCTCAATCAGAGACTGAATGCAGGATCAATTAAGAAAATCATTTCTTACTCAAAACAGCATGGATGTTCCCTCTACTGGTTACTCTCAATAGCGTTTGTAAAAGATGTGCTGTTCGATTCTCGTCTGACCTTTGTAAATCCGACAAACTTCTAAACTTTAGACGTGACTCCTCTTTTTGGATTGAATTCCTAAGCATTGTGTGCTTCACTCTGGTAGCTCCTGCCAGCAGCTGTACTTGGTTAAAAAAGTTACTTTTCACACTGGTGAAGAGCATGTTGTAGAGAAATCGTTACCGCTGAAACACTTCCCCACATTAAACGTTCCAGAAGTTTTCTGAGGTATTCACAGGTAAAGCGATATATTAAAAAAATCATAAAATAACGGAAATAAACACAGATTTTCGGTATGAACCATTATACCACCCAGGTCCAGTTACACTTGAGCATCAATAAATCAAGAATGACTGAGTTGCTGTTAAAGTGGATCAGGTATCACCAATTCAACATGCAAGCATTCTGGCATTGCTTGGATTTATGTTCATTGTTCCTACATCTTCAGTTTTAAAGGCCTCACATTTTTATGACATTTTAATTGAGAGGACTCTTCTTGGCTTTTCTTAATTTCCTGACGAATTGTGGAAGATGGTGGTGATGTCCACAAACTTAAACCAAAGACAAATCTTGGTTTCCCCTTCCCCAGCAGAAAATCTGAAGTGTTTTCCAGAATTGTATTCATTTACATCTGCATCTTTGTGGTTTTGCTTCTCAGAACAACGTTGCCATGCTATTGGAGACCAACTACAGGGAGAGGCTACACATGGTGACCAACGAGGTAAAGAGGCGCTTGGACTATCAGATTGCCCTTCAGCACTTGCAGCGCCGCATGGAGCAGGATCACATGATCAACTGGGTTGAGAAGAACGTCATCAGCAGCATCACTCCTCAGCAGGTCAGCCCTTTGTTTGTTTTAATTAAATGCCTGAAGCTTAATGAAAACTTGGAGCTTTACTGGTGTGAAAAGAGCCCCACCCACCCCCCCTATGGCCGGAAAGTTATTTTTGTGCAATAAAGATAAGTGCCTCTTTATGGCTAATTTGTTCTAGTGTTGTTTGTATATTGCATTGACTGGGATACGAGATAAGTGGAATTAAAACACAATGTAGCGTATTTTCCTTTTGTTTCTTTATTTTATTTTGAAGTTTGTTTTTGACAAATTCCAAAATCATCTTTTGGCTTTTATGTGTCACTAGAAACACAGTTTACACTGTTGTTTATGTGGCTAAAATTAGGTTAATATTCAAATCTGTAAGAGGGCTCCCTAACCAGGAAATCGGTGAGTGGTAGATCAATGATTTACTGATTATTTAAGTAATAAACAGTTGCAGTGAAGAGATCTCTAAAAATATCCGCTTGTAGATGTGTATTGAAACAATGACATGGGTACTAAGAATTTTGTCAATCAGTGGATGATGATGGCATTGCAGTTTTTAAATGATTTTGGACTTTTGCAGAGGGAGGTGAGAGAGATTGTCTCAGCAGGGTTCCTGCAATTTTTAGATGCATTCATGCTTCAACAGCCTGGATCGAAAAGCTTTATTACCTTCTTGCTTGTCAACAAGTTTTGCAAAGGCACGCTCATCAGTGATTTATTTGATTCGGGTGTGTTGGAGCAGGGATGCATCTAAAAGTTGGCACTGGAGGACTGGAGCTGCAGACCGCAGCTGTAGTCTTCAATTGTAATTTGATGATGAATTTTCAGAAATGAATATGTTCGGCGAAACTGTTAGGTATTCCCCGCTTAATTCCTCATGTTCTCGTCTAAAAGATCAAACGCTTAATTTTTGTTAAGGCACTTTTTACACAGATGTATTTGGATTATGTTCTTTATCTGTAATTTCCTGCAGCACAGCTTGAACTTTTGTCCAGGTCACTGATCATTTTGGTTTTTGAGTTACTAACAAGGAAGTCAAGTCAGGTTATTTATGAAACGCTGTATTGAAAACAACCACGGCTGACTCAGAAATGCTTCACACAAATACAGAGGTGTAGCATGTAAATCTATTTTAACTCCATGGTTCCCAACCTTTCCAGCTTTTGAGCCCACCAAAAATACTGAAAGGTCATGACCCTGACTTTTGCTTCCGCATGCATGCATGTAAATCAGCATAGACAGACTGTATATTAGCCAATATGTTGCGTTTGTTTATCATCATGACCTGTTTCTAAATCGATAATGACATTTCTTAAATGGATTTGCTCTCCAATCATCATTCTGGGTATTCGGATAGATTTTTCAGGATGACCTTGTGGTTATTATTTGTTAATAACCACAAGGTAACTGGACAACTGCAAGTGTCCCCTTTCAAACCATAGTTTTGTGGGAATTATACAAATAGTTTAAAATATGTGTAATTTCAAGAATTGACAAATAAATCCTTAATCTCTGCAAAACAGTTTAACTAATCATCAACAAGGAAAAACCATTTAAACACTTCAAACTTAATTGTAAAAAAAAACTACAAGGACTTATATTAGGAGAAAAAAAGCTTATATTTAAAAATACTAATGCAAAATTAATGTTTGTGGAAGTGCTACAAAAAGATATCCTTTGATATTCGAAGACTTGCATACATTTGACTCAAAGTGGGTTTGTGACTCAGGAAAAAATAAGGGGGGGGAAACTAGGCATTTTTTCTCAACGTCAGTGTTAAAGTACAAGAAAACGAGGACAGGCTGCACCAGTATGTTTAGCAAGGTTGCCTGGAGAAAGTTTTTTTTTTAGGATGTGACAAACTAACTGCATTAGTTTCCAATTAAAACAGTTAATTTGAGTTTGATTCTGTATAAAGATGCTCTTTGTTCTACACAGAAAGAAAATGTATATTTTTTGATGCTCTGCTGTCTTTAATTTTATAATGGAGTCCATTCTGCTGGCTGCCTAACAGGCCTGCTACGCTGAGCGTTAAACCCATTTTCTTATAGGTTTCTTATTCTTACAAGTCCTCATCTTTCATTTTTAATTTTTCCAGGAGAAGGCGAGCATTGCCAAGTGCATTACAGATCTAAAGGCGTTGGCGAAGACCTTCCAGGCCAAACCTGTGGTGTAAACCTCCAAGACCTTGAAGAAGACTACTCGGACCCTCAGCTCATATAGTTTCAAGACGAGACGTGTCGTTTCTTTTACAGAGTGAACTATTTCTCTTTAACAGTTGTCTCTGTTAACCTTATGGGTGTGTACAGTATTTACACGTCAACAGTTGGTAAAATAAATGGTTCTCCTATTCAACCTAAATGGTGTGCTTGTGCTTTTCTTTCCAATATTGTGGTTAATCTTTGCTTTGTTTGCTGTATTAGCTGTTCAGATATAATAGAAACTTAAGCTTGATTGTTGCATAAATACAGAACTTAACAACACTTGAGACCTTTGATATGTCTGAAGAAGGCTATTTACAGCTGTGCCTACCCTTTGGAATCATGAGTCACTGCGTTTTTGCCCTTCAGATGACAAGTCAGGCCGCCCCTCGCCATCAGTCACTCCTGTTAGAACATTGCACTTTGATCCTCGAGCTTTCAGGCGGAAGTTCAGAAAATTTTCTGGGTGATCTTATGCATCAGATGTCTTTTGTGATGAGACGCGTTGCAGGAAAGTATTTTTGAAAGGAGCGATGACTCCAGAGCGGAGCTAATACTCGAAGGTGAAGACTGAATGGAGGAAGTCTACCGTGCTTCATGTGAGTAAAGTTTATAATGGAAGCTGGACAATTAAAGATTTTATTGGTGTTAGTCTTTGTTCCTGATTTTAAGGTTGAAAGTTTGCTTTTAACGAAAGTAGGTTGTCGTTACCAGGAGAGCTCTTTGTACATATTGCCTCAAGTCCAGCTGCTATGTGGTGAATTTAAGGAAAAATAAAGAACATAGTTTAGTTGTTTCTGTCAAACGTGTTTTCCTTAAAAGTTTTAACATTGCGTCCTAACCTTGAATCCTAAACTGGAGTTGAATACACTAATCAAATCTCTGCTGATCCACTGGTGTTGCTCCTTGGTCATGAGGTAAAGTCTCGAGGCTAGGTTGATGATTATTCAGCCTTTTTTGTTAATTTAAACCCTGAATTTACCACAGGTTATGTCACTGATTAACTTAAGAAAAGCAAGCTGAAAGGTCTTAAAAATCCCCGGATGGTCTTTATACAAATTAAAGCAGCATTTTTAAATGTATAAAAAAATATATATTAACCTGTCGCTTTATAGGGAGAACATCTAACCACCTTTTGTGGTCAACTCAAAAACTAAATATGAATACTGAAGTTAACTGAGCAACTATAAGGGTCCTCTTTCAAACGAAAGCTTTGTGTACATTTCATAAACATTTTGCAGTAATAAAACCTATGGGATTTGAAGAATTGACAAATCAATGATCTTTGAAAAACCAATAAACTGTCAACAAGTGAAAAGCTCCAAAGAAACACCTCAAATTTAAATGTAAAAAAAAAAAAAGCTATAGGAAGATGCAATAAAAAAAAAGTAGATTAATAAAAAAAACTCATTTGATATTTAAGTGTGTATAACCATCTTGGAATAACACTCCTTTAAACATTTGAATTCATCAGGTCAAAAATTGGATTACGTGTGTCCTGTACAAGACAAAACAGAACTACTGCTTCAAACAGGACAAAATGAATCATTAATTACACAATTAAACTGCACATACATAATCAACTTTTTAAAATAAAATCAATTAGGTGATGCATTTACAGCCAGATGATTCTAATTTGAAGTCAATGAGAATTCATTACGAAAACATTGCAGGAGACCATATCCTTCATTTTCAGGTTTGTTAACAGAATGACTCCTAAAATAAACTACTGGGTTTGAAAGTTGTAGTCATCTAAATGTTTATCTAAATTATCTAGTTATGGGAAGGCAGCTAGCCAAAAATGCAGCTAAAGCTAAAATTTTTAATACCAGTGGCAGATTTAGGTTTAAAGTGATAAATTAATTTTACCGACATGTTTTTTTTTTCTGACCAAATTATATAAGCAGCTACCTGGACTGACTTAAATCTGACAATGTGTTGAGGGGATTAGTGTGATAGAAAGGTGGCCATCCATCCATCATCTTCCGCTTATCCGAGGTCGGGTCGCGGGCAGTCGGGCAGTAGCCTAAGCATAGAAACCCAGACTTCCCTCTCCCCGGCTACTTGGCCCAGCTCCTCGGGAGGAATCCCGAGGCGTTCCCAGGCCAGCTGGGAGACATAATCCATCCAGCAGGTCCTGGGTCTTCCCCTGGGTCTCCTCCCGGTGGGACGTGCCCAGAACACCTCACCAGGGAGGCGTCCAGAGGCATCCTGACCAGATGCCCGAGCCACCTCAACTGGCTCCTCTTGATGTGGAGGAGCAGCGGCTCTACTCTGAGCCCCCTCCGGATGACCGAGCTTATCACCCTATCTCTAAGGGAGAGCCCAGCCACCCTACGGAGGAAACTCATTTATGCCGCCTGTATCCGCGATCTCGTTCTTTCGGTCACCAGCCAGCGTTCGTTACCATAGATGAGGGTAGGAACGTAGATCGACCGGTAAATTGAGAGCTTTGCCTTTCGGCTCAGCTCTCTCTTCACCACGACAGACCGGTACAGCGCCTGCATAACTGCAGACGCCTTAATAAAGGTGGCCTTTCAGCCTAAATTTTTTGTTATTGAAAAGGGTATTAATAATTTTGCATGGTGAGATTTTCTATCAGAAACAAACTTCTTTGAGTGAATAATGCCTGTATGTGATGTGAATGTTTTTGATCTTAACTGTAACCTTGTATACTGATATACATCCAACACAAGCAGGGCATGTTGACAAACAGGGCATGTTTTCTTTAAGAAATATATATCACTGTATGATATAATCCAGTAAAGACATAGATGTAACAGCCAAAAAAACTCAGTAAAACCTGTCTGAGATTTTTTTTACTGGCATATGAATGTGAGACTGTCAAGTTAAAAGCCAAGATATTTTTGAAAAGAATAATCTGTGAAGACTAAATAAATATTTTAAAGATTAATTTTAAGTCTTAAAAATTAGGTTTCATTGTATTGAAAGCCAACTGTAGCTAGGGAAGATCTAGTTTGGATGGTAAGCTTTCCAAAACTATATCATTAGGGTTAAAATTTGAAGGTGTGACACTACTGTCAATAGTGTCACACCTTTACCAAAAGTAATGCTGATATAGAGAATAGTTAGTCCTAACACCGGACGAAGAGGGATACCACTTGTTAAACTAAGTATATCGGAGGTAAAACCATCCGAATGCACAAATATGAAATCCGTGGGCTAATAACAAGTCTGAACAGTCTTAATCTGTGCTTTTTTGTTGTCCTGACAGAGACCCTTTTTTTTCTTTTTTTAAACTGGTTGGAGTAAATTCCAAGTTATCCCTGAAGCTTGAACCGCTGTTGATTCATAATGCTGGGAAACAGCCGTCCTTTCTCCTACTCCCCGAGGTATGTTTAACGAGCAGTTATATTTGAATTCACTTAAATCCTCTAATTGTGATTTAAAAGCTTTAAACACATAAGCTTAACCCTTGCAAACAAATCTCCAACAGTCAACTCCCGTTATTTTGTGCTTTCCTTCCCTGAACCCAGACGTTCTCTGTCAATATGTCCTCAGACTTGATGAAAGTAAGGGTTTTCTTTGGACTTTGGATGTCCTGTCTTGACCAGTTTCTGAGAATTTTCTTTGTTCATTAACCCACTTTTTCCAGACCTGGGCATCATTCAGGTATAAAAAAAGCCCCTGAGTTTAGGAAACAACCAGTGTTTTGGTTTGTAGAAATCTGTCATGCAGAAACATATTCTCCCCATTTATTAGGCTGAATCTAGGAAATGTACCACAGATCACCTAGTTTGACAAACAAAAACAGTGTTTTAGGATCTTACTTAAAAAAAAAACTTTTCACCAAATTCTGATTCTAAAAAAAATTTGCTATTTTTATATGATTAACACATACAAGAGTTCGGTAGAAAGTCAGTAAGAAAGTGAAAAAAGAACAGATGAAACTGACATGTTAGTGAAATAAGGTCATGCTTCTTGATAGTAAAATTTAAAAGGCCTATCAGGGGTTGTTTCTATGTTATGAAATTGAAGACGGCTTTCATTTTTTTTAAACTGCATGCACATTTTACTAGCTGTTTAGTTTACTCAAAAACACAGTTTCACCTTTCTGTGTTTTCCTCTTCAGGGGTTTCTCCCAGGAGGACTTCCCTCAGAGGCGAGCCTTTAGCCAAGAGGAGCCCAAAGAGTCACTGGGAAACAGCATTACGAGACCTAGTGGAAGATCCATATACAGTATGTCTAGAGATAAAATCCCACCTCCTCTTTAAAAATGGACAGTGATGTTTCTGGATAAAACTGATATTCATGTATTGTTTTCACCAGTGCAGAGAAAGGAATATGCTGATACACTCAACAAAAATCCAGACATCTTTCAAGTCAGAGTGGAGGTAGTGATCTCTACCTACATGGGATGCATAGTTATTATTCCTACCTTAGTCTGAACCTCTCTTCATGAAACCCTCCTCCTGCCCACAGCATCTGTTCATCTGTGAGCTGGATGGCCAGGAGGTAAAGACAGAAAACGACTGTGTGGCCAAGCTCAAGCGGCTGGATGGCAAAGGTCGTCTGTGGCCTCAAGAGATGATCCTAGAAATAAATGGAGCCTATCTTGTACTCTGTGACATTGAGACCAAGGTTGGTATTGATAGCCAGAACAACGTTAAGTTGAATATTTTTGTAAATAGAAGTTTAATAATTACATGTATCAGAAATAAAAAGGTCTCTTGACACTTGAGTAATAGACCTAAAAGAGACTTTTCTGCAGTTTTTAGCTTCCAGTATGAAAAATAATCCTTTAAAAATCAAACGTTTTTTTAAGACCACACAATGATGTAGCCGGTAGCACTGTTGCCTTGCAGCAAGAAGGTTGTGGGTTCGTATCCTGGGTCTTTCTGGAGTTTGCATGTTCTCCCCGTGCATGAGTGGGTTCCCTCCGGGTACTCCAGCTTCCTCCCACAGTCCACGGGGTGGCGGGGGGGTTATTTCTGGATAAAAAACTGCCAACTTCTCTTGTTAGGTTAAGGCATCTGTTTGCTGTGGCCCATCCAATATTTATGAAGCTACTTGATAGACAAAATATGATAGTTTTAGAAGTTTAGACAGCTGTTTTTCTTTCTATTTTCTAATTATTGAGAAGGTTCTGTGCATGTCATATAATTCATTAGTAGCTACTTATTCTGACCACACAGGGAGAGATGGATTCAATCCCTCTGATGAGCATCCTGAAAACCCGTGCAGTGCTGGACAGCTGCGCGTACAACTCTCTGCTGATAGTAACTGTGCAGGAACCCCGCAAGCGCGCCCCTCAGGTCTTCCTGTTCCAGTGTGAGGAGACTGGCGTGAGTTTTAGATTTCACAAGAACCCTATAGTTTGCCCTCCTAGAAGCTTCAGTAAAATATATGCGAACTCTCTGTGCATGCTGTTGGGGTATGATTAAAGGCAGGTCTTATTGTTTTAACAGGCAGAGATTGTTAAGGCAGATCTGGACAAGGCCCTGCAGAGAGGAGGTGGAAATGCGGACCAACGCAGAATAACGCCGGACATCAGGTACACGGCTCAAATACATGTATAAACAGAGCTCCTGCCAAACAGTGACATCTTCATGTTGCTGGTTAGAAATAATGTTGAAAACGTTGACGCAATCTTCTGTGGTTCTCTAATTCCTAAATAAAACATTGTATTGTAATAACTCTTCTTGTAAAGTGCAGTGAGATGACATCTGTTGTGAAATGGCGCTATATAAATAAATTGAATTGAATTGAAAAATATGCTCAGTCGGCAGAACACATCCGGCTTCCGGCAGAGCAGGCTCAGTCCTATGCCGCAGGAGGAGAACCTGCCCCCTGCTGACTACATGGCCCCAAAGTGGGATAACAGACAGCAAGGTATGCTTAACGCAAGTTGGTAAAATACTGTAAAAACAGTGCCTTAAAACAATTATTCACAACCCCTTGAAATTTTATACATCATTTCTTTATACCTCCAAAAACTTCAGTGTATGTAATTAGGATTTCATTCAACTGACCAACACATACGTGTGCAGTGAACTTTTAAGTGATTTATTTTTTTCTAAGACTAAATGCTGCTGTTCTCTGAAGACATCAGAGGTTAGAGAACTAAAAGCATCCTGTAGCCCAAGGAACACAGCAACCTGGTAACTGTGGATGAGCTGCAATGATCCACAGCTCAGGTTGGAGAGGTAGTTGACAGGGCAGCTATTAGTCGTGCACTCCAAAAATCTGGGCCCTCATTTATCAACCGTTCTTACGCACAGATCCGTGCGTAGGAACAATTCTACGTATTGTGTGGTATTTATCAATTTGTACTTGTGCATAGAAATGTTCCTTAATATAAGTACAGTTGTAATCCTTCGTACGCACAGCATCTAAGTTAGAACGGAGGAAGTGCAACACGGAAGCAGTTTTACTTTTACTTGACAGAGTATTTCTCTCAGTTGTTTATCTTCTCCGCCCAGAAGCTCGTGTTGGCACCTGTCTGTCTTTTAGCAAAATACCGCTTTTTTCCTTGCGTACTGATGGCAGCAAAAACGGTGTAAAAGTGTCAAACATGATGATTGCAGCTCCCTCAGAAAAAGATCTGGCCAAGCTGTTAGCTGAGGGACATTTTATCGTGTTCAGTTTTACATCTAAACATTTTTTCCTTTATTTCCAACTTGAACTTCACCGTCCCAAACACACTTACTACCTGTCACTTTCTCCCAGAAGGAGTTTATGTAATAGTTTACCCTTAGCTGATAGAACCAAGTAGCGATGTTCACGACTAATTTTATTCATTTTTTGTTCAAAGAAGTTACAGATTCCCACAGAAGTTAATAACAAATGATTCTTTGCCAACTTTCTCTTTATCTAAAGCAGGAATATAACAGCTGGGTGCTGTGGGTGGGGGATAGATTTTTAAAGGTTTGTTCATCATGAATGTTTTTTGTCAGTATATTTCACCTCAATCTTGTCATTTGTATCCCTTTCTTCGCATTCCTGGGCTGTATTTTTGGGAACAATGCAAATATTTCATGCATGTGTTAGAAGACGTGGTGTTACCAATTATGGTTAATTAAGGGAGTTTCTGTATGCAAATGACTGTGAATGGCTATGAGCATTTAGGTGTGCAAATGTGGGATATATCAACACATGATTGCGGAGGAACATGCGTAAGAGTGGCCATCGCACATTTCATAAAGCAGACTTTTGACTCTTCATACCAACATTCTAAATTTAATTCGTAGGATAGAATATGGGAAAGTTTTTATGAATGCTTGATAAATGAGGGCCTTGGCCTTTATTTAAAAAAAAACAGCAAGAAAAGAGGTCCTCTTTATAATTTGACTGATTCCATGTTGGGGAAACCACTGTTAAACTTTTGGGCCAAAAGGAAACTGCTTTGGGAGGAAGAAAGCTAATGCAGCCTATCATCCTCAAGTCACCATCTCCACGGTGAAACATGGTGGTGGCTGTGTTATGCTTTAGAGAGGTTTTCTTTCAGCAGGTCAGAAAAGAGCTGGGTTACATTAGCAATCTGTGGGAATATTTGAGAACAAAGACCTTATAAATCCTCTTAATCAAGATGTTTGAACTAGATGTTTGAAGCTGATAGAAACAGACCAGAAAAAGACTGTCAGCTATAACTGCAGTGAAAGTGGGTTCTGTTGAGTAATGAGTTAAAATCTCCTGTAAGACATGTTTTTGGGTCATTATTTACAAAGCAGCAAACCCGAATGCCTATCACCATTCTCTAAAATTATTACCCCATTTTCATTTAGATTACATGCCTGAATCTCGTGCCTATTCTCCCAAAGAAGAGATGTCGCAATATACAGATCTTCAAGACTCAGACATCGCTTTTCACCAAGCAGAGATGGAAAGGAACACGGTGAGTGCTGCAACAATTCTCCTCGACTCTGAAGCTGAATCTGTGTTCCCAAAGCAAAGATGACCTATATAATAATAATAATAATAATGATAATAATAATAAATTAGGTATAAGGTTCTGTGATGTCCTTTAATGTTGTCATCTCTTTCCTTAGGATATTTTTAACCACATTTTGACTGACTTGGAGATCTTCATGGGCAAAATATCACAAGCTGTAAATAGGCCTCCAGGAAAAGAAAACAAGAGCAAGAAGGTGTTCTCTAAGAAGAAAAAATCCAAATCAAATGGTAATAATCATAAGACATATTAGGTACAGATAATCAAATGTTTAGACTTAGGAAAGTTTAAGATGTAACTGTGTCTGTTCTGCTGCATCATCAGTCAGTCTGCCACACTGGGAAGAATATGCTGCATTTCTTCAGAAAATTAAATATGGATTCAATCTACTTGTAAGTACCAGTTTTTTTGCTGAAGTTTGGCAGAGCAGGAATCTCTTAATGCAGTGGAAAAAACAAAACTACTCTTGACATTATAGGGACAGCTGAACGGAGTCCTGTCCAACCCCAGTGCACCTGAATATCTCCATTTCTTCTTGTCTTATCTGGCCAGCGTAAGCTCCTCATACTTCAGGAATTTCCCCTGTTTGACACATATTTCTGTGTCTCAGGTGTGACCATGCATGCTTAACATTTTTTGCAGGTAGTTCCTCTATATCCCCAAGATATTCCTACGAGAATTGTCTCTCCCCTGCTGACGCTGGAGGTTGTGACGCTGCTGCACCAGGTGTTGGACACACAGGAGAAAAATCTGTTGGGGACTCTGGGAGAGTGCTGGGCCATTCCCAGGTAGAGTGACTTTTACAAGCTTCTGCTTCTATTTTTTTTCTTCAAAAAGCTTGTAAAAGATCCTCATATACAACCCACTGACGTAGGTTCTTGGCCTTGCCACGCCCAGACTTTGGGCGTAGGCATCCAGCAACATATAAGTAAGCACAGGTCAAAGTTTGGGTTGATTTTCCAACATAAGGAAAAATGGCAGGGAGGTGTGTTTGTAATAGCGACTAGTCATAGTTGGACAAACAAAACCATTTCAACACTATCAGAGTTTCTGTTTTAGGCAATAGAACTTAGGTAGAAAATTGCAATCTATTTTGAGTGAAGGGAATACAAAAACTCATTTATAGCCCTTAATCTCTTCCATTCTTTCTCATATTGCAAACACAGACTTTTTTATTTGGATTTTATGTTATAGACCAGCACATGGTAGATTATTATAACGTGAAAGATAAACGTTTTAACAAATAATCTGTTTAGCTGACATAACCTCCAGCAAGTCAGTTTGTAAATCTAGACACATTTTTATCTATTCTTCTTTGCATGATAGCTCAAGCTCAGTTGGAACAGGAGATCATTGGGGAACATAAATCTTTTACACTTATCACAAATTCCTAATGGTGTTTGGGTCTAGACTTTGACTGGGCCACTCTACCATATTATGAATAAAACATTCACTTGTAGCTCTGGCTGTATGCCCAAAGTTGTTTTCCTGCTGGAACGTGAATGTCTGTCCTGGTGTCAGATTTTTTTCTTCTTCCAGGATTGTCTTAAATTTTGCAATGGCAAACTTTCCTGTCCCTGCTGAAGAAGTCTCCCCACAGCATTATTCTGTCACCAACATGTTTCACCACGGGATTGGTGTATTCAGCATTATGCAAGGTGTTTATTTTCTGCTACACATAAAGTGTAGTGAAAAATATTCTCCTCTCACTGTTTTTTTTTCATAATTAAATTTTTCAATCAACAATGAGTGTAATATGATAGAAAAATAACCTGAGTGAATACCAAAACCTGCTGTTTTTATTAAGTGGTGATTGATTTCACTTTAGGTAAAAAAACAAACAAAAGAAAAACGTTCCAACCCGACGTGCTAGAATAGAACTACTCTGTAAACCTAATACCTGTTTAGATCGTTCTTGCTCTGGACAACTCCCATCACGTATTTGCTGTAGCTGGCAATACGTTTTCTTTCATTGCTGTGGAGACATTTCCACATCTGATACTTTTTGTTAAGTCATGAACTTTGAGATTTTCTGTGGCAAGTTAGGTCTAAAGTGCTTTAGGAGTAGTTCTGGTTTCTTTTGTGACCTCCTTGATGAGTTGTGGAAACAGAGTAAATTTAGGCTGCCCACTTCTAGGAGGGATCATCCTGCTTTCTCCATTTATGAGACACATGGTCTTAAGGTGGTACACTGAAGTCCCAAACCCTGACTTGGTAACCCATAATATGGTTAAGTAATCCTCTCCGGAATAATCTATGTCTATAAATTACACGGGTGTCTCCACTTTATTGGGCCAAGCCAACAGGGCTGTTTTCGAGGCCATTTGAGGAACCAACAGAGTACCTAAATAGGGGTATGTTGGATATGGCCCAATTGAGTCAGATCATGCAGAAAGGCAGCAACAAGCTCTGCCGCTTCTGTCGATTTGGTTGTTATTTTTGCTGCTCTGTGTGCTTTTCATGCTGATCAATGACCCTACTTGCTGCTGACACTCGCTGCTTTGCAGGTGTCTAAATGTTTATTTAGGAGGGGCAACTGTGTGTGGAGACACAGAGGCCGAAAGGAGTGAGCGAAATGATTACCCCCATCAGAAAAGGTTCTGGCCAAATAACTTTGACGTTCCAAAAATGGCACACTTCAACTGTGAAATACAGAATGTGAAAAAAATGCAGGAAATCACTATATGAGTTTTGATACATTTATTTGAATAATGGTGCAGAAAACAAGTTATTTTTGTAAATGGTAAATGGACTGAACTTATATAGCGCTTTTCTAGTCTTACTGACCACTCAAAGCGCTTTACATTGAAGCCACATTCACCCATTCACACTCGCATTCATACACCGACACCCAACATGGCTCGGTAGGACAATGTAGAATTTGGGGGTTAAGTGCCTTGCCCAGGGGCACATCGACATGTGACTGGAGGAAGCTGGAATCGAACCTACGACCCTCCGATTGCAAGCCAACTACTCTACCACTGAGCCACAGTCGCCCACACGTACGTACAGACAGGCAACAATTCTGTCCGTCACAGACCTGTTATTTCTTTAAGAAGTTCTTCTGTCCCCCTCTCATTACCTGTATTAATACAATTTATTTGAACTCATTAACTATAGCATACACCTGTCCTCTCCTTCAAACATTCACACTCCAGCCTCCAACTTGACAAACACCAGAGAGCTGTCTAAAGACACCAGGACAAGATTGTACGCCTGCATAAGACCACATAAGTCTACAATAGACTAACAGTTTCGTAGGAAGAGATCAACAGTTGGAATATTTATAAGAAAATGGAACAAATACAAAATTGCTGAGAATCTCCCTCGCCCTGGGGCTCCATGCAAGATCTCACCTCAGGTACACATAATGTTTATAATGGTGAAACGGTCAATGACCTGAAGAGAGCTGGGACCAGAGCAACAAAGGTTACTATTAGTAACACGCTACGTAGTCATGGATTAAAATCCTGCAGTGCTTGAAAGGTCCCATTGCTTAAACCAGAACATCAAAAGTTTTCCAGAGACCATGTGGGTGATCTGCGGGAGAGATGGGAGAAGGTCATGTGGTCAGATGAGACCAAAATAGAAAGTTTTTTGAATGCTGAGTTGAATTCCAAGAAAACCATTCCCACTGTGAAGCATGGGGGTGGAAAAAGTATGACTTGAGGCTGCTTTTCTGCAAAGGGGACAGAACAACTGATCTGCATTAAGGAAAGGCTTAGGAAGGATGAATGGAGCCATGCATTGTGAGAGCTTGGGCAAAAACCTCCTTCCATAAGTGGGAGCATTGAAGATGAAACGTGGCTGGATTTTCCAGCATGACAGTGATCCCAAACAAAGGACTGGATACATAAAAAGCATTTCAGAGTTCTGGAGAAGCCTAGCCAGGCCCCAGATTTCAATCCATAAGATGTGGAGGAAGTTGAAAGTCTAATTCCCAGCGACAGCCTCGAAACATACAGTTCTAGAGAAGATCTGCATGGGAGAATGGGCCAAAATACCAGCTACGGTGTGTGCAAACCTGTCGAAGACCTACAGGAAATGTTTGACGGTTGCCATTGCCAACCAAGGGTACATTAGTATTGAGGTGAACCTTTTCTACTGACCAAATGTTTTTTTCTGCACCATCATACAAGTACATTCTTGCAAAATCATACAAAGTGATTTCCTGGATTTTTCTTTTAAATTGTCTTTTCCAGTTGAACTTTACCTGTACTGTAAAATGAAAGTTACAGACCTCTCAAAATAAAATTTAAGTGTGACAACTTCCACAATTTATAGCCCTTTCTAATCTCTTTCTTAGTCTGTGGCTGTCAAAACCGTTTTTGCCCCACTGTATATTTTACTTTTCTGCAGGAACACTGACAGAAGAGCCCAGTTTCCTAAATAAAGTTGTCCCATCAGATTTTTCTTCAACTCAGCTGACCTACCCTCCTTTATGATCACAGGTTTGAGTGGCCAGATGACAATGTCCCACCTTACATCCCAGTATTTTATGATGGCTGGCAGCCTCCTGCTCCCATTCACCAACCTTCTGAGCCTCATCGGAATCATCAGTTGAGCAGGAGCAACAGTCAGCGGTTTCCAACCGGCAACCCTGGAAGACCAATGAATAATGTCCAGAACTACTCATCTAGAGCAGTGGTTCTGCGCCCTGAGGTGGTTAACACTTAGTGAATGAACGTCAGCAATCATAGGTTTTCAACAACTGCAATGACAGATTAAGTAGTGCTTTGGAAGACTTAATTCACTTAACATTATAAAGTTATTTATGTTTTTCCATAAGTGATAAGAGAGGAAACCTTTAATCAATTGACTGTAGCTGAACAGATTGCTTCTAGAAATATAGGATATTACAGTTACTGCTACGATTTTCCACCCAGCACCTTTTAAGCTATCTTGCTGTTCTACAAAGCAACATGAGAACATTGAGGAAACAAACGAAATGCCTCATTCTTATCATAATGTACCTTGTGCCTTTTACAGCCCATGTCCAATGGTCCAATGAGTTCACCACAGTAAGTTTTATCAGCAGCAACTGCAGGGTCGCACGCAACTAACATTTCCGCATTCCCTAATCTGTTCCTTCTCAGTTATTATGAAAAAAAATGAACAAAGTGTGTCATCTGTTGCGGTTTCAGCCCAACCGAGCCACCACTTTACATGCGTGTCATGTACAACTTCTCAGCAAGGAATGGACAGGAGCTGACTGTCAATCAAGGGGAGGTGGTTCAGGTAAGAGGACAAACTTGATTTCCTTCAGAGGCTCTTGATTACCGTGAAGGAGCTGCAGAGATCCACAACTTAGATGGAAGAATCCGTCAACATTACAACCTGGCAATTATAGTAGAGTGCCAAGAAGAGAGCCATTGTTTAGAGCCAATTTTTTCCAGCTTGCCATGATTCATGTAGGGGACACTACAATCGTAAAAGAAGCTACTCTGGTCAGATGTGATCAGAATGAGCTTTTGGCCTACATGCATGAGGCTACGTTTGATAGAAATCACTCCACCAGACACTGACAAAAAAATACCTGCGGTGAAACCTGGTGGTGGTGTTATTCTGTGGGGGTGCTTTTCATCAACAGACAGAAAAAGCTGGTTAGTTTTGATGGGAAGCAGGATTGAACTTGGTACTGGGCAGCACTTGCAGTCCATATCTAAACCAGCTGATGTTAGACAAGACTATACAATTTCATTCACATAAACTCTTCGTCTAATCCAACTGATTTTAAGATGTTAGAAAGATACCCCAAAAGACAAAGACAGATGATGAATCTATAAGATGTATCTACAGCCAAACAAACTGTTAAAGGACTTTTTTTTTTTAAAGTTTTTTTTATTTTTATAACATTTTTAATCCCCCCGATATTTTCCAGAGTCTATTTTCATAAAGTCTTATGAATTACAAAAAAAAAATCTGTCTGGTCAGCTACAAAAAGCAAATTGCTAAGAATTGATTAGTATGCTTCCCTGAGAGTTAGAACAGGTTTGTCTTTTTTTATTGGGCCTGGCATGAAATAAATTAAACCTGTCTGATAATTTTCCGGTTGGTTAAGCAGCTGAGGGCATCGTTAATCACTTTCAGCTGTATTGGTGTTCATGGACCTAACAACATGTGCACTACAGTGGCAACAATTAGAAAACCCTCAAAAGAGGACTGGTTTTACATGTGGGGGTCATTTCAAGTTTCTACCTCTTGATCTTTTTTGGCTGGTTTTGACTTGAGTAATTGTCTCTACTGGCAGTATGAGGCGATTCCTTAACCCTACAGAAGTTGCATAGGTTGTCCAACTTCTCCAGGATGGCACATCCACATGTGCTGCAGCAAGAAGGTTTAATGTGTCTCCCAGCACAATCTCCAGAACATGGAGGAGATTTCAGGAGACTGGTGGTTGTTCTGGGAGAGCTGGACAGGGCTGTAGAAGGTCCTCAACCATCAGCAGGACCGATACCTGCTCCTTTGTGCAAGGCAGAACAGGCTGAGCACTGATCATGCCCTACAGAATGACCTCTAGAGGGCCACTGGTGTGAATGTTGCTACCCAAACAATCAGGAACAGACTTCATGAAGATGGCCTGAGGGCCCAACGTCCTGTAGTGAGCACCTGTGATAGACGTGAAAGAGTCTGGAGAAGACGAGGAGAATGTTATGCTGCCTGCAACGTCGTTCAACATGACAGGTTTGGTGGTGGGTCAGTGATGGTCTGGGGAGGCATATCCATGGAGGGATGCACAGACCTACTGCCAAGGAAATGGTGCTCTGACTGCCATAAGGTATCGAGATGAAATCCTTGAACCCATTGTCAGAGCCTACGCTGGTGCAGTAGGTCCTGGTTTCCTCCTAATGCACGACAATGCCCGGCCTCATGTGGCAGGAGTATGCACGCAGTACCTGGAGGATGAAGGAATTGAAACAATTGAATGGCCTTCACGATCCCCTGACTTAAACCCAATAGAAGATCTGTGGGACATTATGTGTCGGTCCATTAGGCGCTGCCAGGTTGCTCCTCAGACTGTACAACAGCTCAGGGATGCCCTCACACAGATCTGGGAGGAAATGACACAAAACACCATCCGTCGTCTCATTGGGAGCATGCCCCGACATTGTTAAGCATGCATACAAGCTCATGGGGGCCATTCAAGATACTGAAAAGCATTTTGAGTTGCAGAAATTACGTTTTGAAAAAATGGACTAGCCTGCCACATCTTCATTACACTCTAATTTTAGGGTGTAAACACAATTGAGCCCTCTGTAGGCTGAAAACTTTTATTTCCATTAAAAGACTTTGCATCCTTTTGTTCCCAAGACCTGGACAGCGACAGTTCCTAAGTCCCTGTCGTTATTTGTATAGATATCCAACTTCAGAGATCTGATGTATCTAATGTGTTTCTTTAAAGTGCTCCTTTAATTTTTGTGAGCATTATATATATATATATATATATATATATATATATATATATATATATATATATATATAGTACAGGCAAGGTTTAATCATCTTTAATCTTTCAAACTTAGTTGTGTTCACTTGTTTTTTTTAATTCTTGCTATGATTCATAGGATATCAGGCTATTTGTAAAGGTATTCGTTCCCCTCGACAGGTGGTCCAGAAATCTCGACCATGGTGGGTTGTTCGAAACTCCCGTAACGAGGAGGGCAACGTTCCTCCGAACATTTTGGAGCCAGTTGAGAACGAGGAGGAGCAGCGGGTGAGACGAGTGGACTGTGGTGATGGATAGAAATAAAACTAATAGATCAAAATGTGAGAGCTTAATCTTTTCACTCCGCTTCACAGTATGACTCACGCGGACAAGTTACCCTCGACTACCACTCTACTCCTGCAGATGTGAAGGCGTGGCTCCAGTACAAAGGCTTCTCTAGAATGTAAGGACTAGTTTCGAATTTCAAGATAGTTATTCTGCAAAAACTGCATGCTTAACAAAGCAAACTGCCTACTTCTCTTGTACAGAACCGTCTCCAGTCTTGGTGTCCTGACTGGAAAATTGCTTCTGGGAATGACAAAAGAGGAGATCAGAACTGTGTGCCCAGAAGAAGCTGGAAAAGTCTTCTTCCAGCTTCAGGCTATTAAGTCATCACTTGCAGTAAGTAACGTTCGGTCATCTCAAGATGCAAGGATTGCTGTTTTGTAGGCCGTTGCCTATGTTTAAGCTGGTGATGCTGATTTTAGTTCATTCTGATAGCTGCAACAAAAATGGGCAGCAATGTAATTTTCATTTAATTTTGGCAGTGACATACATTGACAGAGGACACAGTTGAATGGCTAGTTTGATTGGTCACCATTTGTCAATATGAAACAACATTGAGGCCCTATCTATACATTTACCTCAAAAAGGCAGATGCAGAGGGCAGCTTAACTCTACACAGATTTCCGATACATCTGTACTCAGATGAACTGAAACACAAAAACCTTTTCTACTGAAGCAGAATCTTAATGTCTCAAGACATATTTGGGAACATTCTAAAGGTAGAGTAACAAGAACAAATTGTCTATTTTATGCACACTTTAAAAATACATAAATACAGTTAAGTATCCATGCCCCTGGCTGAGTTCGGTTCAAAGAAATCTTTCATTTTGAAATGTTTTTTCTTTCTGGCAGGAAATAAGATCAATATTTTGGATTGGCTCAGCAAGAACTAAACATTAGGTTGATGGTAAAGAGGCTTTTCACCACCAATAAAACATGAGTGGAAACATGCACGATGTGTGACAAACTTGGATGTTAAAAGCCCTGCAACTAACTACATCAATGACAGGTTTTCACACCAAATACCATTTTTCAAGAATATACTCGTAGGGTTGAAAAGTTTAACATGAGAATCATCGTGACCATATTATTACTCGGCATCATTCCAAGAATAAATTCATGATCATTTGAAAACGGTACATTTATTTAAAAGTACTAGACAATCACTCGTAGTAATCGGCGCTAGAAACTAAGAATATTTTGACTGTTGCTTTCTCAGATAAACATCCCATCTCGACTTATCTCTAGGCCTCGAGGCTGTTATCTGCATACATGACAATAAACCATTTCCTGCAAGTGGGAACTGAATTTTGATTGATCTGGTAAAGTAAAAATGACACTGGACAGCCTTAAACAAACATACCTGATGGGGTTGTTGCTGAAAAAATTAAATTTGGTATCAGTCCAAAGGTTCAAATTGAACCAAGGTTAGTCAAACATATGTTTTTTTTTTCTGACATGCCTCAGCTAACCAGTTGGTACATTATACTTTCCAATGGTTATCGGTGACCTCAAGATACAATTTCCATAATTTACTCAATGGGCTTTACAGATTCATCTACCCCTCTTACCATCCTTCTCTGCATGTGGTCGCAAGATAAACAGGAGTTTGTATCCATCTTAGTGACCAGTGGGTGAAAGAAAAACCTTTGTGTGACATCGTTTCCCCAGGGAATCGGTCATTTCTTATAAGAGGTTCCTAGAAACTGTTAAAAACACAAACTGTACATGGACTTTATTCTCCCCACTGAACAAAGGGAATCATGTTGACGGTTACACCTTTACAGTGATATTATGCTAAAGCATTAAATTTATTTAACCAAGGATGCCAAATAATTTGGCTAGCCCTGTGCAGTTTATTTCTAAAAAACGGGGCTATCTGACATGAACTAGATCTTCTGCATAAACTGGATTTTAGTCAAATTTAAGTAGCAGTCAGGGTTATAAAAGAAAAACTATGTAGCCCAATAAAGTTTGTTTTGTACCAAATGCTTCCTCTGACCTTGGTTATCACATTGAATTAACTTCAAGTGTTGCTACCCCCTGGTTCTCGGATCACATATATAATGTGTCCTTTTACGTGCAGCTCTCCAGCGAGTCATCACAAATGTACAACGGTCGCTACTGACAACAATAACACCTATGGATCATCATCATCTACTGAACTTCATCGAACTGCCCCCCCCCCCCCCCCAGAAAGTTTGGCCTGTTATTCTGTATAGCATATAAAAATGTGTAATCACTCACTTAAATTAATCTATGTTTATTTTACATGTTAGTTACCAAAATTTGTGATAAGCTAATCAGCACATTGTCTCTAATTATATTATGAGTCACCTATGCATGTATAAATATATATCTAAAACTGTGTAATACCTTCTGCTTCCATAAGTTGTTTTTCCTTAATGACTTTTACATGTGATTTATTGTACAAAATTTGATGTTAAAAATTCAATAAAAGCAGATTGAGGTGAGCTTTCATTTATTCTGTCAACAAAACTTGGGTTACAAAACTAATAAGTGCTTTGACTGAAATTAAAGTTTTCACTTTTGTATCTTCAGAAATCAAAGTATAAAGTTGCTTTATAAATCCAACATTAAATGCCACATGAAGCCTTTATTAACTACAAAAGACGATTGTAAAGTTGTTAGTGAATTTAAGTTTATGCAGTAAGTAGCACTTTAGTGAAGCTTTTTGAATTTCTAAGGCAAGTATAAGTTTAGTCTTCACTCCTTCTTGTTTCCCCATTTGGCCATCTTGTTGTTGACGGGTGTCTTAATGAATCTGCTGGACTTCATGTAGGCAGCAATCTTCTCCAGAGCCTACAATGATAGAGATAATGAGTTAATGATAAGTTGCTCTGGCTGATAAGTGTTGCTAAAGTAATTCGTCATCTGAGGTTTATGTAACTAGTACTCCACAGGTACAGATATCACAAAGCCGTTTTTACACAAACAAAAAAAAGTGGTAGCATCTGTGCACTTTTTTGCATTCATCAGTATCACACAGTTTTCTCACCTCAAAACGGTCTAAGAGATCTTTGAGGTTCTTGAACTCCTCCAAGCATGAAGGATGAAACATCCTGTGTTGATCTAGCAGCTCGTACATGATGAAGTCCACAAAGGTGATCTGATGGGAAAGGAATTAATAAAAAGGTTTTAACGCACGTCTAAAAGTGAACTTGGGCATTCAGGTACGTAGATTTATTCATAATATTTCATCTTGTGGTCATGTATTCTATAGCTACTAAAACAAAATAAAGCACAGGACCTCAGTTTACACCCCCTAACTTAGTTCTGTTGGCAGAAACAATAATTTAACTATTTTCTTACATTTATGGTTTTGATTAAAAGATTTTAATATATGATCGACTATATACCGCTTCCTGCTGGTGATGTGCTACCTCTGAAATCTGGCACAAAAGGAAGGAATCCCGATTGTCATTTCAAGTTCCATTTTGAATCCGATTCCTCAAAAGTAAAATTTTTTAAACCTGCTTACATCCATAATTTAGCTTAACATGCTACAGAACATCCTTAAATGTGTAGTAGTCTTGCTAATCAGTGGCAACAAGGTAACAAGCAGCAGAGATGCAAAGTAGATTAATTACTAGTGGATCAAACAACAACCTACTGAGTTTTTTTCTTTTCAAGTTTCAATAAAAATTTGACCTGCATTGACTCACCTTATCACCAGCAAACCACTTTCTGTCTCCCAGGAAGTCAGAGAACTGCTTCAGCGTACCCGACAGCGAGCTGAGGTACCCCGGCTTCATCTTGTCCTGATTTTAGGAGAAGGAGGCCTGTTTTACTGGACACACGGTCGTAATGTGAATACCTTTGTTAGTCATCTACTCACCAAGTCAGTGTAGCACATCCTCACAAAGCCATTTCTAAAGTCCATGGACTGGTTCTCCAGGACGTCCACTCTGACCTTCTCATCCTCAGTTTCTCCACCTGTTTTCACACCAAAGTCCACAGTGAGAATCTTTGACATCACAAAACTGTAATTAGGGAGAACACACTGTTGGAAAGTGCACAATACTTACACATATTGTGCTTACGAGCAATGTATCTCATAATGGCATTACTCTGTGTTATCTTCATGTCTCCATCCAACAGGTAGGGCAGCTATGGTGTTGATAAAAAAAAAACCCATAAAAAAAACCCCACAAACCTGCTTTATGGATAGTGCAAAGCTGGATAAAGCTTACGTTGGGAAAGTCGATTCCAAGTTTTTCTTTCACACCAAACCAGCAGCTTTTGTCGTAGTCTGGACCTATGGGAGAGAAACGTGGCTTGTTGTGTGATTGATTGAATTATTTTGCTAGTTTACTGACTTTTAATTATCAGTTAGCTGAAAACAGTGCTTCACCTTCACCACAGGAGTAAAACTTCTCCTCATATTTGCTGCCGGTGTACTCCAGGAGGAAGCGGATGGGCTGGGCAAGCTGCACAGATTAAGAAATATCATTTCAAAAATTATTTCATTGTAAAGCTTGACATCTAAACTACTGCTAAAGGCAAAGTGGGATCTTTTCCAAAGCCTGATTTTCATATTTTTAAAAAGTAACAAAATTTCATACAACCTAAATTTATTTTTTAACATGGCTGATATTCAAATCTTTAAAAATGCAATTATTTATTTTTGGCAGGACAATATATTGATCAATCACTGGAAATAATAAATAATAAATAAATAAACTATTGTACTAGATGTGCAATTAACATTGGTCTCCAATGATCTAGTTTGTTACAACAATATGTTACACCGCATTGTTTCATTTTTTAATAAAACGGATTTGTCTAATCCTGTTGTAGGGTTGAAATTTCAACTTCTCATTTCATAAGACTATCTATTGTTCACTTTGCTGCAAGTTTAGTATCTGATTAAGCATAACTGCGCTCATGCCAGTCTCCATATCCTATAATGTCATTATCTCAGCAATCAGTGTCTTCTTGAGAGCCTTTTAGTTAAAGTCTCCCTTGGGAGAAATTTGCCTTGGACACTTTCACACACATTTCTTCACTAAAACCCTGCAATATACTACAAAAATACATTTAGCCACGGTCATAATTATTGTAATTATTTCATTTTCAGGAGAAATAATGAAATAATATCAAGTTGTTTGATTTAAGCTCATCTGCTTTTTTTTTTAAACCCACCTTAATGCTGCAAGCTACAAGAGTTGTCCAATTTGGAGAATGAAAAAAAATGTTCTAACTATAACTTTTCCATAATAATAATCAGAATGCAAAATGCAAGATACAAGTCAATTGTAAGATACAAGTCAATATTTCAAAACCACTGACCTAGACTCAACCTATGGGCCTAGGCAGTGGCGGTCCTTCCTATAGACGTTATTGGCGATTGCCTAGGGCACCATGTAGTGAGGGGCGCCGAGAAAAAAAAAAAAAAGAGTATTTTTTTTCAAGTTTTTGACATGTCTATCTATAACAATACTTTGACATAAATATTGTGTATATAGTATATTTATGTGAATCCCATTTTACATTATATAATTTTTCACACAATGTTTTAGTGTTAATTTATTTTTTTGTTTGGATTATTTAGTGTGCACTTTTTTCTAAGATTTTGCACTACTGTTCAGGTTAAAAGTTTATTTTTTGTATATTTATTATTGAACAACTTTATTTTTTGCACATCTTATATTGTTATCATTATACTATCATATTAATAAATGTGTAATTCTTTGGACATGACTTATTTTTTGTGGGCAAGGGGCGCCATCAGTCAAGTTCACCTAGGGCACCAAATGGTCTAGGAACGCCATTGGGCCTAGGTCTTGATAAGGGTACCAGTATGTTGAGGTAAAGGACATAACATTATAGTGACTTCCGGTTTATCTGCCTGAACTTGTTTGAAATGAGTAGATATGGCATTTTAGTGCTCCTCAGACTTCTGTTTCATACTGCCCATAAATCAAAAGCCACCTGTCTAATTTATATTGTAACCAATTGATAGTAACACGCTACTGATATGACGTCATTTCTCACCCACAGTCCGCAGATAACTCGGATTATACCACGTGGACAAACCAGACCTCAGCCTTCAATTAATACAAACCATAAAAACCGTTACTACTGGCCTCGCGGATAACAGGGCGTGCACGTGCACAAACAGCGCGTGCTGCATTTACGCAACATTTTGGCGGCTAGCTAGCACCTCAAATAACCCCATTAACTTTAACATCGATACATAATTATGAGCAGTTTTTAAAACGCTGCGAGGTAGGAAGGTGGAAAGAAAGCTGTCGGGCTCTGGCTGCTGTGCACCGTCTGCCATTAACAACAGCTTGAAGAGCTGCGAACTATTTAGTCAAAAAATAACGACCAAACCAATTCGACTTACCCCGCGTATATCCCAGTAAGCGAGAACCATTGCCATTTTGATTCACTGTTCGGTACCTTATGAGTTTAAGAGAGAAGCAGCAGGCCCAGAAAAAGCCCTGGTGAAATGCGGAGGGACGCCGTGGACAGAAGCTCTTTCACAGGCTGAGAGACGGAGGAGGAGACCCACTTTCATCTCCTCCTCCCATGCTCCCTCCCATTGGGCAACACTCCTTCATGCCCCTCATTGTGTTCGGAACCTGTTCTGCGGGTTTTCTTAACGATCGGCTTTACAAGAAGTTCGGGACAAAAGCGTTAAACTTGGCTTCGTAAACGCCCATTTGTAAAATAAAATAAAATTAAATGACCGACAGCGAGGATTATTAAAGCGTCTGAAACATTCTATGGCAGCTTGATTGAAAGCTGCTGTAAAAAATGTCCTTTCTTGCAGGGATTAGAGTGATAAAACGTTTTGTCGTAACAGGCTCAGACATTTGGTGTTGGGAGGGTTTGTGTTGAAGAAGAAAGGAATGCAAACATCAGCCAAGCCTATTCTAAAGATAAGAGCTTAAAACTAGAAAGATTCGTTATATATTTGACAAGGTCTTAAGTTCAGAAAGCAGTTTCCATTTCGCAAATTTAAACAATAAGACGTTATGTTCCTCGGTTAACAACAAGCAAAAATGCCGCAATCTTTCACAAGGCTGCTTTGAATAATTTTTGCATATTTTTTTCTGATGTTTATTAAAATATTTACTGGCCACTTTGTGAGTTATAGGCCTACCTGGCTAGCCCCGGGTTTCCCCCTCTACCTTCACAGCTGCTTTAGTTCTTCATGGCATCGATTGAACTTGGTATCACGACCCTCCCCATAGAAATAGTGCATATTGACAAGGTGGGATCACACAGTTGCTGCAGATTGTAAGGTTGCACCTCTGTTAAACAAATCTCCTGTTTCTCTATATCCCAATGATGTCTTCTTGGACCCAGTTCTGTTCTCTCATTGTCATGTCCAAGCAACCAGTTTGAGATTATTTGAATTGTGCGACTGGTGCATTACCCTGCTAGAAGTAGCCATCAGAAAATAACAAACATGTTCAGCATTAATAGCCTTGTAAACTTAGGCATTTAAATATTGGTTGGTTAGTACTGATTCAAAGTTTGTCAAAAATAATATCCCCCCAACCTGTGACACCCCCCACCACCATCAGCAGTATGAACCATTAATAAAAGGCAGGACGGAGCTGTTTGTCTCATAATGTTAATGTCATTGAAGAGTCATTGAAACATTTTTCAAGCTGTTTTCCAGTTTTGTTATGTGCATAGAATCAGTTTCCTGTCCTCTGTGTTGCCTTCTACTCTGACGCTTATCTGCTTGAAAGATTGATGTGTTGAGAGATTTATTTGTTTTTGTTTTTTTGACTACTTTAGTGGTATTTCCACTGCTGTTGCCTATCTATCATCTTCAACCAGTTTGAGCGATATCATGTGAACTCCGAGGTTAAAAAGGTTAAATAATTTCTTCTTTTGAATAAAACTATTTGTAAATCCAAGAGATGACTCATTTGGAAAATCTATTTGGATATGCAGTTTCTGAAATAGTCAGGCTAGCCCATCTGATACAAACAATCATACCAGGTCAAGTTCCCTTTATTACCTATTCTGATGCTTGGTTTGAACATCTGCAAGTCGTCTTGGACATGTACACATGTCTACATGCTTCAAGTTTCTGACATGTAAATGGCTGATTCAGAACATAAAAGCACTGACATACATTGATTTCACTGGAGCCTGGGAATGACTAGGAAATAAAAATGAACACAGGTTTAGAAAAATATGGAAGTAATATGAATATTTACTCATAATATTTATTTATTTAAGTTTCCAGGTCTCTATGAGACTTGATCAGGTGGTGAGAGATTTTATGTAATGGGCCTATGAAAATTATGAGATTATTCGTTTTGCATATAGGATGCTTTTGTTCTTTAAAAATGACAGGAAAATACTTGAACCATAGCACAGTAGATTTATGAAAATAGTTGTGACTAACAGTAAATGTGGTATTTGGTTATTGATTTGGTCAATTGTTTTCAGTCCTCTAAATTACATACTTTTTCTTTTAATAAATATGAATACAATGGAAAAAGCAGAATTCAGAAAAATCTAAGTGGAAAAAGTGGAACTTGTGAAATAAAGCATTTCTAACATAATAAATGGATTTCATAGGGTTGCAGAGCTGAAAAGAAAAACAGTGATGGTGAAGGAGTTATGTAGCTTGAAAAGTGATAAACTGATGAAGCTGACAGGTTATCAATGAACACGGTTTTAAAAAGCTTTAATATTCAATATTAGTTTAAAAATCACATCCCATTGAATCATTTGAACTGTTTCTGTTCTGAGCGTCACACAGACCGAGCAGTCTGGATTAAATGTTACCAACTGAATTAACAAACTGAACTTGGAAATAGTGTCAAGACCTAAAAAAATGAAATGAGCTGCAACCATTTGAAGTAGTTGCATCTTATTTAATCAATATTTTTTCATAATCACTATATAGTATATGCAGTGTGCTGGTGCCGGTTTGTATCAATAAATAATAAAAAATTTTTACATATCAATCTGGGATTGGGGGTGGGGGGGCGTGAAAAAAAAATCTGTTCTCTGGGGGGGGGCATGGCAGAAAATAATTGAGAAACACTGGTATACAGTAAGATATTTAGGTCTGAATTTGATGTCTCTTTCTAAAACTTCTGCTACTCCCAGGTTGGTATCGTCTCCACAATGACAGCAGAATTTATATGCCATAGAAAGTCAGCATAATCTATACATTTCGATGGTTAGTACATTAGCCTCTAATTTATATTGTTCAGATTAATGAAACAGGCAGAAGGTAAACGTGTGAACTTGACCCGCATGCAGAGCGCCGTGCCTACAGCAGTCACCTAGAACTTGCCGCCAGGAGTAAAAGAGCGGTCATAAATTTAAATGATTTGCGATACTGGTAAAACAAAAGTGATTTTTTTTTTTGTGCAAAGTAACATTATGTAATAAGATCTTTAATTTAAACAGGATATGAGTATAGGAGTCACAAAAGATGCAACAACAGTTTTACATAAAAGAAAACTGCTATGAATAATTTATGTTTTTGCTTCTCAATTAAGTTTCCCATTATGTATTTATTTTTTCTTACAAAAAACTATTATCTATTTGGTCAAAATTTCTGGTTGAACTTCTAGCTTACTTTGACCTACATTAGTGTATTCTGAACTAAATAAGCTCACACTGAACAACATGGTCTTTGTTTTGCACCTTTGGATCACTCATTTGCACAATCCCACAAAACCCCTCGTGATTATTAAGTGCTGGCTGAAGAAGAGAGGAGCTCCTGTTTCTTTCTTCTTTTGTAAATCATGAACAGTTTTATTTTTCATATTTCATTGTTTTCATCATAACCAGTAAGTAGTCTTTAAATTTAAAATGAATAGGAGAGGCACTGCTTCATGAAAATACATTAGGTATGAAAGTACAAAGGGCCTTCAGTAGCCTACTGACAATGAATACAGTTCTTTCATGGCAAAACAAAAAAGATTATAAAAGTAGAACTAAAGGCAAAAGTAGGACCCTAAAGGGATCTCAACAAGTTGTTGTCTTTCTGTTCCTTAAACCGTAGTTTGCCTTTCAATTTGCAGTTGGTTGAACGTGCAAGAAGTTGGAAACTAACATAACGGATCACAGTGTATTTAATTCAGTTTTAGTCAGAAAGGGGTGTATTGGAGATGCAACATTCAGCAGCTCTGACTGGTGATGAGCAAATTAAATATGGACAAATAAAACAAATCTCATATATGTGAGAAAAGCAATTGCCCACTAACCCTACCTTAGCAACAACTGTCATCAAGAGTTTAGTATAAGTGCAATACATTTATAACACCACCATTGTGGAATTTTGGCCCATTCATTTATCAATGTTGGGATTTTGAGTATAAATTTAGTGTTTAAGGTCATGCTACAGTATCTAAATGGATCTAAGTCCAGGTGTTTTGCAGGCCACTCCAAAAAAAGTATTTTTTTGAGTTTGTGCTCTGTATCATTGTCTTGTTGCAGTACCAACGTGTGATTGGGTGGTCCTGTACTGATGGACAGGTATTCTCTTGCAGTATTTCCTGGTGGAGAGCAAAATTCATTATCTCATGAATTGTGGTAGGTAGTCCAGGTCTTGATGAAGCAAGAGAGCCCAGACCCTCACTCTCCCACCACCATGTTTGACTGCTGGTCTGTTTCTGAAATGCTATTTTAGTTTTAGCTCAAATATAACTTGACCCACACCTTCCAAAAAGGTCCACTTTTAGACTGAAAAGATGATCTGTAAAAGGCGTTTGTTATTAATTGACGTGGTTTACTTATTTTTCTATTTCTCTGTGGAATTGACAATTTTTGATACTTTTAAGAAAGTTTTTTCTTTTTGACTCTTACAAGCTAAAGCATGTTTTTAAAAACATGTAACAAATACTGTGAGTTTACTTTAAATACTATTTTAGTTATTTTTAAATTTATTTGGGAACAGCAATTTTCTTTTAAATGTCTGTTAGGCCTGCACTGTATGGAAAAAGTCTTAAAATTTTAGGGCCACAATCGAGGTGGTGGTGGTGGTGAGGATTGGACTTACAGTTTTAGGTCCATACCACTAGATGTCCTCAAATCCTACAGAATTAATCTTCCTCAGACCAAACGTATGTAAAGGGCAGATGTGTTCATTGTTAAGGGTTTTTATGTGTGTATAATAATAATAATAATGATAATAATAATACTTATTATTATTAGTATCATTAGTATTATTATTATTATTATTATTATTATTATTATTATTATTATTATTATTATTATTATTATTATTATTATAAAATCAAGCTACATAAGCATATTCTCCTGACCCCTTTTTTTAGACAACTTAAACCTTCAGGCTGGTATTTAATACTACTATGTGTTTCAATTGGGAAAAAATCAAAGATCTGCTGAATTTGCACAATAATATCCCTGTATACTCATTTAGTCTCCAATTAGTGATGTTCTGTAAAAATGTACAGTAAAAAGTGAATCCCAAACAGAAAGAAGCAATCAGTGCAAAATTCGGAGTAGAAACATTTACTTTAATCTGTCAAAAATGTACAAATTTAAAATATTTTTAAACAAACCGTATTTTTCTTTACATTAACAGCATTAGTACTCAGTGTTGTGTCTCCATAAGATCGGAAATGAAAGTTGATATTTCGGTCCATATGTTGATGCGAACGAACATGAGGACCTTCCCTGAGCTGCAAATGGACTGTTGAATTAAACATTGCTTCTTAACTCTTTAACTTTTTATCATCTCTTCCAGGAGTAGGGCTGTTGTTTTCACTTTTACTTCACTTTCTTGAATGACCATTTGGCCATGCGGTTGTTGATAGGTTCCTTGATGTATTTGTCTGATTTTAGGTAGGCATTAATCCTATCCAGAGCCTAAAACAAAATCCAAAAGAAACAAACATCACTTTATAACTTGAAAACATGACATGACGATGTGCATTTTGTCAAATTTGCTGAAGCTGTAAATATTTTTGTAATAACATGGGGAAGTTTGAAAAGAAAAATAACAGAAACTTTCTGAAGTTTACCTATGGGGCTTAATAGAAAGGAAGAAAAAAACAGCTCTGGGTACAAATAACATGGTGGACAGTACATTGTAAATATTAGACAACAGACTGTTCTTACCTCAAAATGGTCCAAAAAGGCTTTGAGGTTCTTGAAGTTATCCAAGCAGGGAGGATGAAACATCCGCTGCATATCCAGCATCTCATACATGATGAAGTCCGCATACGTGAGCTGGTTTAAAAATACATGTATGAAACATATTAAAATGATAAGCAGCAGTAAAATTTAAAGTTGACAGTCTATGTAAATAAATCTAATGTAACTATTTTGATGCAACCTTTGTGTTTAAGATGAATATAATAAATAACTAGGTTTTTCTTTTGTGTCATAAACAGTGATCTTTGGAGTTATTATTAAAATGACTGGACAGCTGGGTCTGACTCTCTGGTAAAGTAATTGACAGGTCTGAGTCCTACCTGAAGAACAGAGACTAGTCAGTAAATTTTCATCGGAACAGACAGAAATTACAGGTGAGGTGCTCCATCCTGGGGCCCCGCCTATTTAACATCTGTCACGTACATGCATTTATATTCCCCCTAACCACCCCAAGCACTTTGAATAGCCTTGTTTCTGAAAGAGTATTATACAAATAAAATCGCCTTGCCTTGCCAAATCGAGGGCTGCACAATTTTTGGAAAACATGACAGAGCAATACTATTGTAGGACATCACTATGTCAATTTCTGTGACAATTAACCAATTTTGTTTGAGTAGCTATAATCCATTTTCATCATTGCAATGTCCAAAACACTTTTTCCGACCTTTCATATCTTAGCCACTAAGATCTATACTAGTTGAGGGCACAGAGAACCGTGAAGCCCCATCCTAATGGCCAACAATACTATTGGAAAGCAGATTTTCAGTGTGCTGCAACTTAAAAGACAGTTGCCTACCAAACATTGCATCCAGGCTATCTTTTGTTATTGTGATATTATGCGCCAAAAAAATATAACAAAATCAATTCAATCTATATTGTACAGCTCTTTTTTTTTTACTGTGGGTTTAATTTTATGGACACAAATATATTAGAAATAAATATTGTCAACAAGATAAGTTACCTTGTCACCAGCAAACCACTTCCTTTGTCCCAGGAAGTCAGAGAACAGCTTCAGTGCCTCTGGCAGTGCCTTCAAGTATTCTGGCTTTAGACTTTCCTGATTTCAGAGATTTAAGATTGTCATTAAAACGCATGAGGTAAGACTGAATTTTGCCTAGTTAAATAATGATATGCATACCAAGTCAAAGTAGCACATCCTCACAAAGCTGGCTCTAAGGTCTAAACACTGCTGCTCCAGCATGTCGACTCTGATCTTCTCCTCCTCAGTCTCTCCACCTGTTTTAGGTTTTATGTTTTGGATGAATGATTGAACTCTTTAAAACAAAAAATGATTGTATTAGGGGGGAAAAAATACTCACACAGGTTGTGCTTTCGTGCAAGATATCTCAGGATGGCCATGCTCTGTGTCACCTTCTTGTCTCCATCAATCAGGTAAGGAAGCTATTGTAAAATGTAAATAAAATACACATTATTAAAAAAAATAAAAACATTTAAATGTGTCTTAGAATAAAATTATATTAAGCAATGTAAAATACATTACATTGGGAAACTCTAATCCAAGCTTGAATTTTTCATTTAACCAGCAGCTTTTGTCAAAGTCTGGGGCTGTTAGAAAAAAATTGGGTTAAACAACATTAAAAATGATGTTTCAAATAAGGACATTTGTATATTTGTAGGTTAAAATAGCTTTTTAATACCATCACCGACGACGTAAAACTTTTCCTTGTAGTTGGACTTGGTGTACTCCAGCAAGAGTCGGATGTGTCCGGCAAACTGCAGAAGTTGAAGAGATGTAAAAGAAGGGAGATAAACGTTACACAAATCAAAGATTTCCACACAAATGCAATCATAGGATATATTGACACAATGATAACAATGACTTAGCCAGTGACCAAAGATACACAAACCAAACTTAAGATTGATCTCTTCTTTGAAATATTTTTCTTTTACTGAAGAAGCTAAAATCTTCCGAATCTTTATTTTACGTATGTTTAAGTATTGTTTTTCTCAATGTAATGAAAATCATTTGAACCATCTGCAAGCATTTAAAGCTACTGCATAGAACAATGAGCATGTGTCTCACTATATCTACACATTTGTTAGAGATAAGAGCCTTATAAAATCCAGGTTAAAGCAGAGAATCAAGAGCTCTTTGCACATAGCTTTAATAGTGATGATGCCTTTTAGATATACAGATGTTTCACAGACCAGTCAGGAGCAGATGGATTCTGAACTTCCACTCTTTTTATCTGCTTTTATACAGTACATGATGCATGTATTTAATGACAGTCTATCTAAAAATGTATGAACGGAGGTACTGAAGCAGTGCTACTGCGGCTGTTTGGTCTATGTGAATTATCACACACCAGAGGCTTCATAAGATGGTCTGTCTTGTGGTAAATATCGATATTTAAAAAAAGGAAATTAATTAGTTTAATTAGTTTAGCTGTAATTGGATGATATGCAGATAAAAAGCCTGGGGAATTTTAAGCCCGTGAATCCACACCTGTACAACTATGTCATCTGCTCATGCCATAAAGAAACATCTTTCAGTAAATGTTTCTGTTAAGGCACAGTAACAATCGTTTGTGACATCTTTTGATAAAAATAAGTGATAGCATCTTTTTAAAATCTCCAGAGCACCAGTTTTTCTACCCTGATCCTCAAGGCATACTGCCTTGCATGTTTTTAATGTTTCCCAAATCCAGGTTTCTACCAATACTTTCAAAATAACACATTAATGACTTACCCCGCGGACATCCCAGTAACCCAGTAACATGGTCATCTTGATCCCTTTTTTTGTGGAGCGAATACGGCTCAGAAAAAAGTAGTTGCTGGTGGTGCTGCAAAAGGATTGCTTAGCAGTGAAAAGAAGAGAAACAGGCTTTTATATCCTGTGATCCAGAGGGGGGAGCAGCCGATGGGCAACTGTCTATGTACACAGTAAGAGTTATGAAGTTAAGAGTGCTGAGTCATGTCTTTGACCTAGTTAAATTGGCCACACAAGAAACACGTGAATGAAAACAATGAATCATTTCTTTTGAATGAACCCTTGGATTGGATTTTCAGATCAAATTGACATTTAGGGGTTGGTTTGGAGGTCTTAAATATGCATGGATGATTAAACAAAATCAATATTGTAGAAAAAGAAAGAAAAATATGGGATATAAGAATAGCTAGTGTGGTTAGAGTTATTTTTCAAAACCTCAATCTGTCTGAAGAAAATTTATAATTTCATTCTTTTTAATTAAAAAAACCCCAACAACTTTGTTTTGTAATAACCTGGAGGGTTGAGTGACAGAGGGAGAGTCAAGGTCACAATCGATTGTACTCCACACCAGATATGATAAAATAAATGCCCCCGATAAGACAAGCAAGCTCATTCTGACTCAGCATATTTTTTTCACTTATAAAGAGATATGGACATTTTATGGCCATTTTATGGCCATGTTACGTGACTCAGCATAACCTTAACAATTGTGCTTAGTCACTGTTTGCTTACACAATCCTGTCTTAAGAAGGCCCAACATGGTCAAACAAAGTAAAAAAGTTATTAATATCAATTTCTAAATGTTGAAAGATAGAACCAACAAAGTGACCAGTTCAAGTATGATGTGTCTTTCTTCAGGAGAGTGCACATTAATGAGCATTTAGTACAGTTACTTTGTATAAATGCACAAGATTTAGCCATATTTACCTTCAATCTGTAGTCCTCATAGGTTTAAGACAACAACAATAGAACCGTGCAATTTTTATCATTTTACCAAAACAGTCAGGTCTACAATTGGTCACATGATGTACTGGATTTTCACAACTTTTTTAGTTATTTTTCGAAAGCAGTTAACGTGGAAGACTCGAATTATAATTGGCCTTCTAATCCAGGTTGAGCACCCTATCAAAGGGGTGGTATTTTGTCCCTTGGTAGTTTTTTCTGAATGAAACCTCACAGTCTTCTCTACTGTCTGATGTAGTTCTAAGAACACTTTCACCCATCCATTATCTATGCTGCTTATCCTTGTAGAGTCGCATGGAGGTTGATGTCTGTCTCTAGTGGTCATCAGGGAGAGGTGGTGGACACCCTGGACAGTTCACCAGTCCATTTCAGAGAATGCTGTCTTATAAAGAGGTGGAGCGCCCAAATCATACAGGGATTTGTTGTCAAAGCTAGTATGTTTAAATTTTTTGAAGTTGTTAAAAACTAAAAAGATTATACTTATGTAAAATTGGACAATGGTGAAATGAGCAGGTAAAAAAATAAAGAAAAACCCCAAATGGCTTTTTTATGTATCTGTTCTATGGGATTTAGGGCATGGATGCCAGCAAATGACTAGAAAGTAAAACAGAACTCAATATCTGAAAGGATCATACAGTGAAGAGGAGATTTAGAAGTGGTAGTGGAGATGAAAGGCCTGATTTGTTTGAAATTTAGCAATTTTGGTTAAACCTTATAGCTTTACAACCTTCTTTATATATTTTTTGAAGGTTGTTTGAGTCCAGTATGATTTCAAGGTAGGCCTACATGAAATGAAAATCAAGTTCAAGTACCTCTCTCAATCTATAGAGACTGAGTTTGTGAGTTGTCATGTAATTTTTTTCAGTTATTTCATGCTTGTTGTCATCCATAAATAAAATAATTTTTCTAGTGATCTATTCATAATAGTTACATTTTTGGAAAACATTCTAAATGTCTCAATCTATCTGGTTATAGCTAGTCTAATGGAGCGGGTGACAGGGTCACCCACACCGTGCAACATGGCACGAGCTTTGTAGGTTTCAACCTCATCTTCCTTGGAATTTTAAAGCTACTCACCAGACTTTTCTTAATTTTATAAAACACGTTGTACACTGCACAACAAAATGTCATTAACTTTTTTTCATTTATTTAGTTTTAAATCACTGCTTCATATAAATCCTGTCCTTCTAAAAACAAGCTTCCTGTACATAAGTCTATGGTGATATCACGTTGCCCATTAAAGATTTTCTTCTGATATTTTTTTATTATAAAAAAGAATTAAATAAAAAAAAGTATCATGTACAGTTTTGCAGAACTATGATCTAACAAGACTATGTTTATCAAGCCATCTGATCCATATTCACCCTAACACATAGAACCATTAGTACAGTCCATCTTATGAAGTCTATACTTAATCTGCTGTTTTTCATTGTCAGTGTAATTTTGTTGGTAAAAAAGTAATTACTGGCAACTATATTTAAAACAAAGCCATAAAAGATCAAACATGAATTATGTTAACAGTTGAATCAGTGTGTTTTTACTCATGATGATTAGATTTCTGTAATGACAAAACTGATTTTCTGCATCTATCTTTGCTGCTGGCTAAGAAACTGTGGCATTTAAATAAAACTTTAGAGAACAAAGCAAGTGCATGTGAATCTTTAATCCTAGATTTCCATTTTTTATTTGATTGTATCTTTTATTAAAACACTCAATCACTGACAAAAAGGCTTTAAAAACTATAACAAGATTTTAGAAATATATATCTGTACTCACTGCCTGCTCAATATTAGATCGTCTATCCATCCATCCATCCATCCATCCATCCATCCATCGAACCAGCCAGCTAGCAACTAAACTAAGCTGAACTAAATAAGGTTGTTTTTCTTATTTGGATCGCCTTCATCAGCCGTTATATATTTATACAAAAGAAAAGGGGACTCCAACATAAATAATATTTATTCTCAATAGACACAAATAGCAATGATATTCAAACACAGGACACATATACAATTCTAAAAAAAGAGACATTTATCTGGATTTTCAATAGCCCTACTGATGACACCAGGATCCATAAGGCAGGAGTTTTAAAACAACTTTCAACTTAGTCAGCTTTTAAGCTTGTTAATAATTTATTTATATATCTGACACTTCTGTTTGTGTGCAAGGAGGATAAACTGAAGGAACACATAAACGTGCAAGGTTTTAGGTTATGTGGCTATAGTGGCCTTTATTTGACAGTGTGTAGTGGGGAGGGAGGTGGAGGAGCAAATGTGTCAAGGGTCCACGAGCACTTGAACCTAGGACCTCTGCACATGGGCCGCCTGCACTAAACACTACACCACACAATGCCTCCACAGTGCACAGTTTGACATGTATTCAGATATGGTTCTGTAGAGAGCACATGGGGTTGATCAAAGCTCAAAAAATTAACAGATACAGAGTTGTAAAGCTAGTATAATCTGTTACTACAAAAGTGTAGTATCACTGCACCTCTAAAGCAAATATTGACGTGCCCTCATGCAGCCTTTCTGAGTCACTATGAAGATATATAACAGAATAACAAGTCATTAAGGATGGAGATGTAGTTCTTTGGTAAACACTGGGTGATTAACGTGTTTCTGGATTTAATAATCAGCTGTCTGATTTAATTATTGTTGGTTATATTTGTTTGTGTAACATCTCTGGTAAGGCATTTATAGTACAGTTCTTCTTGCTGGCCTGTTCTGCACCTACATAAAAAAACTTGGTTTAAAAACTTTTCTTGTTTAATATATTTGTGAGCTATTTATTGTATTTCATAGTACCTACATTTAACAGAAGTTATGGTGAGTGATGTTAAGGGTATCTATTGATGGAAGTGCATCAAAGTTAACAGAATTATTATCTGATCAATTGCATTCTTTTCAAGTTTAGGTTAAAGAAAAGTTTATAAAAATCAATGAAGTTAAGGTTGGAGAGGGCTTCCCTTTATTGTTAGACAGCCATGCTACTATAGTTGCTCATAGGCAACAATAAAAACACTGATTATATAGAATGGACTGATCACATAATGTCAAATGTAAACCCAGCAAGTAAGAAACTTAAAGTGCAATAATTCGGCCGGCTCCAAGCCAATAGATAGAAGCCAACTAGTAGGAGATTCTTCCCTGCTGAAGCCTATTCCAACTTTAAAACAGGGCTAATAACAACAATGCAGACACACTTACAGGTGTTAAACATGCACAATTTTGGAGAAGAGAATTCAGAGAGTACTCCAGAAGGAAAACATGCAAACTACAACGAAAACCTGCAGACAAGATTTGTCTTGCCGACCTTTAATTATGCAGTGTGCCAAATTGCAGTTTATTTTTTTCTTGATTTCTGCCTTTCAAGACATCAGGCTTGAATTTGTTACCCATAATCACTATCTACTTACAGCTGTTACAAATACTGGAATATGATGTATGAAGTTGAACCTTAAGAAGCTTATCGGAGTTTCTCATTACAACCACACTATATTCTATTGGAACAAAATAGAGCAATATTCCCAATATTTTTAGCAATTACAAATCTAAAAATGGTGATGAGCATATAAAATTCTTCTGAACGCAACTCTTAGTTAATTGAGTCAGCGTGTGTGTTATTTAAATTCAGTACAAATACACTTGCTGTGTAAAGAGGCAGACAGCAGCTGTATTTCACATCTGCATGATCCCATCAATGCCCATGAAGGAGCATGGTTGTAACAGCATCATGCAGTGGGGATGCTTATTTTCAGTAGGGACAGGAAAGCTGGTCAGAGCTGATGGGAAGGCAAAAATGGGGCTGTACTAGAGGGAAACCTGTTGAGATTGGGGCAGAGGTCCATCTTCAAGGAGGACAACAAACAAAGACTCCAATTTACAATTGAGTGGTTTAGTTTAATCATTTTTATGTTTTAGAATGGCCGAGTCAAAGTTCAAAATTAAATCCAATCGAGAATCTTTGTCAAAACTTGATAATCAGTGTTCACATGTGTTCTTCATCTAATCTGAGCTGGAGCTGTTTTGCATAGAAGAAAGGGGAAGAATTTTAGTCTATAAATGTTCAAGGATGGTAGAGACACACTAAGACCTGTCATATGGCTTGGAGCAAAAGGTCTTTATAATCATGTATCAGCTTGTGTTGGTCAATAACAAAAAAAATCCTAACAAAATGCACTAAAAATCTTGTTTGTAACCTCAAAGGTTAAAGAGTTTAAGAGTATGAATACTTTTGCAAAGCACTAGTTCTAAACTAAAACCCTATACACCACTACAAGCCTCTGATGTTCTTTTATGTTTTGATTACCGCATATTTGACTATTCAAGAGTTTTTCTATTCAGTAAAAGAGGTAATGTTTGATCTTTTTCAGTCGATGGATACCAACTGTATGGTTTGCAGACCCTGCAGAAGGCTTTGCTTTCACTTTCTGTGCTCTGACCTGTTAAGTTTCAGGAATGCTAACATTTATATATTTACATGTTTACTTCCTGTCGTAGTAAGTGTGATGTAGCTGGAACATTGGCTGTAAGTTTACAGGAAACACTCAAAAAATAATATGTTGTAAAAATATTTAGTTTTACTGTGTAATCTGTGGAAATTAAGCAGTATTAATAGCAAACAAAATATTGGTAAAACTTCCAAATAACCAGAAAGGAAACAAATAACTCCATCACTCCTGATGCTAACTGCAGCTCTGTTAAATCTATAAATTTCGAATGTGTTAGGTTTTTCTCTTTTTACAGTCAATCACAAATCCTTTTCATTCATTGTCTTTTTGTAAATGTGCAACACTTGATACAGCAGTTACAGACATAAGAAATAAATGCTGACAGAACATTGTAACAGCCTATGAAGGAAATAGTCAAAGGAATGTTTTTGAGACATCAGGAATGAAACAAAGGACTCTGGGAAATTAAAGGAGAAAAACTCTAGATACACAGATTTTAATTTTTGATGTTAGCAGCTCATTATCATCCCATACGGAAACGTATTTATTTTTCTTTCAGATGTGTGATATGTTCCTATGGAAATGTATACAACGTTTTGATGCGAAAACGTGGACTGTGTTGAGCTGTCTGTAATGCATGTTCACTTTTCTGCCAGCGGTGTTCCCATACACAGTGCCCCCTCCTCCTCTATGGTCTCCAGCTCGTCTGTGCGAATGGCCTGCGTGATCAAATTCAGCTCCTCACACATGGTCTCGTAGCGGTAAGCCACACGGATGTCGGGGACGTTGGTGCGCCTGATGTCGTTACCCTCCTTTCCTTCTTTGATGTAGTGTGGACCGAGCCAGGAACTCTTCACCTGATGGGCACAGAGGCAGATCAAACTGGCTGCAGAACAATAGAGTGAAGCAGGTTAATATGTAATGTGTTATAAACGTTATGAACGTTACTTTGTGAGAGAATCCACTCATTAAGACACTGTTCCTGGAGAGCTCACACATGTCACAGGAGCTCAGCTTCCACACCTGAGCAGCAATGCTGTACTCCTCCATCAAGGGCTCCTACACAAAATAAACACATACACTTAAATCAATACTAATACATTAGAGGCAGATTCCCAACAGGATCTGAATTTAACCAACAGTAGGTTTCCACCTAAATCTATTTATCCTGTTCAGAGCAGGTTACTTTTAGACAAACTTTTAGGCAGACTAGTGATTGCCATGGGGAACATAAAGTAACAATACAGACTTTTGAATATGTCATCGACATTTTTATGTGCATCTGGATTTATCCAACCTTTACTCTATTAATCTTAAATTAAGTTCACTGTAGCCAGTTAGCTTCAGAGGTCACATAATTGTACTGAAAAAATTACCAGGGAACAAGCCAAGACGCCCACGGAGGACTCTATGGACAGTACTACTATTAGCTGTGCACTCAGGAAAGTCATGTTTGAGCAGGACAACCACCCTAACCGCACAGCCATAGCTCCACTGAATGGTTTGAAACAAGTTTCTCAAACTCTATTCCTCAATAGCTACTATCCTGCAATGTAACTACAGTACATCACATCTGAATCAAATATATAACTGGTTATCAGGCTTATGCAGAACTTGGTGACATAGTGAGGTGGTCATATGGAGTTAACTTGTTGACTTAGGTTCGGGAGCAGGGACCACGTTTCAGATCCACTTCGTACCACTTCGTAATTAGTCTTAATCAACTCTTCCGGTACCCCGCACCTGTCCTACATCTCTAATCACATCACGATACACTTATAAGCTCTGCCCGCTCTTCATCCCTCGTTTGGCTCGATTGTTTCGCCCCTCCCTTCCCCTCCCTCTAGGTTCCGGGTACCTGCTGACCCGTCGCCGCTCTTTGCAGGGTCTTGCCGACCCGTCGCCGCTCTTTGCAGGGTCTTGCCGACCCGTCGCCGCTCTTTGCAGGGTCTTGCCGACCCGTCGCCGCTCTTTGCAGGGTCTTGCCGACCCGTCGCCGCTCTTTGCAGGGTCTTGCCGACCCGTCGCCGCTCTTTGCAGGGTCTTGCCGACCCGTCGCCGCTCTTTGCAGGGTCTTGCCGACCCGTCGCCGCTCTTTGCAGGGTCTTGCCGACCCGTCGCCGCTCTTTGCAGGGTCTTGCCGACCCGTTCCCTCTCTTCCGGGTAACTGCCGACCCGTTCCCTCTCTTCCGGGTAACTGCCGACCCGTTCCCTCTCTTCCGGGTAACTGCCGACCCGTTCCCTCTCTTCCGGGTAACTGCCGACCCGTTCCATCTCTTCCGGGTAACTGCCGACCCGTTCCATCTCTCCTGGGTAACTGCCGACCCGCTCCTTCTCTCCTGGGTAACTGACCCGTTCCCTCTCTTCCGGGTAACTGCCGACCCGTTCCCTCTCTTCCGGGTAACTGCCGACCCGTTCCCTCTCTTCCGGGTAACTGCCGACCCGTTCCATCTCTCCTGGGTAACTGCCGACCCGTTCCATCTCTCCTGGGTAACTGCCGACCCGCTCCTTCTCTCCTGGGTAACTGCCGACCCGCCCCTTCTACCCTTCCCCCTTTTTTTCTCAGCAGCGTCCATCGGACACAGCCTCCACATTCTGTGCCCCTGTTCACTCCTCTACTAACTCTTCCAATCTCTCGTTTAGGTCCCGAGCCGTTCCCGCAGATGTTCCGTCGTGGGCTCGGACTGTTGGAGAACAAGCTCCATCCGGTCCGGCGTCCTGCTCAACTACAACGCCCCCTGCTTTCTGTCTCCTCAGACCCCCAGACGGTCGTGGCGGACGACCGCTTGTTCTGAGCCAGGTTCTGCCAGAGGTTTCTTCCCGCTAAAGGGGAGTTTTTCCTCTCCACAGTCGCTACATGCTTGCTCAGTACAAGGGATTGCTGAGGAACTGCTCAACCCCGCGTTGACGACTCGGTAATCTGCTGGGATTCCTTACTCAGACAAACTTTTATCTGATTGGATTGCAACGACCTCTCATAAAGGGCCTCGAGATGACTTTCTCTGTGCCTTGCACATTGTATAGGCTTTTGTCTGAGGGGGTTCTGAGCAGGCTCGGAAAGATGATTTCTCGAAGACTGCACCCCCACACTGAGTCTTCCCCTGGGTCTCCGATGTCCCTCCTCAGACTGTTCAATTCTCCATGCCTTCAATAAACTGTTAAAATTCTCAATCTGTGGCGTGGTCCCTGCTAGTGAATTGATTATTTAATTTAGTGGTGTTGGGGCAGGGAAGCACAATAATGTTGCTTGACAGTAGCTCTGAAAAACTAGAGTTGATGGAGACCTCTGGTTTAGATGAAAGCTGGGGTCTAAATCCAAGTGTGAATCTGTAGCGGGAGTTGATGTTCAAACAGGAATTGGGGGAAAAAAAATCTACAGATACGCAAAGATGGTAGACACACCTCAGAACATCTAGCCGGAATAACAACGAAAGGCGGTTCTACAAAGTATTACCTTAGGGAACTGAATATTAATGTGTGACAAAAGTCATCAGAAATGTATTATTTATCTTTCATCTTTACAATTGCTTTGTGCCTGTCTGGTGTGGATCTGTTACATCAAGCCCAATAAATTATGTGAATTTAGTGCGACAAAGTGCTAAAAAGGAACACTTTCGCCATGCACTATGTAGAGAACCCTACCTTTAAGCTTTACATTTTTCCTGTTTTATTAAATAAAAGTTGTTGAATATATTCCTCCACAGATTGTTATATATATATTTCAGTTTCATTCTGTTCATTTTTTAGGTGAGGAAAACTCTGAGTACTAAGCCAGTGTGCTAAGCATTTGAAAGAGCTTTTTAGCAGGTAATAATCTTTAACAATAGTATATCGATGAACTTTATTGTATGTAATAATTAACTTGTTTTGTCTTGTGGCCTTCATACATTTATACTGAGATCCATCAACGTTAAATTACGCAGGATGAGCAAATCTACTCCTTTCAAAAGGATATCACCAAGCTCCTAGCTACAATAGGACATACCTAACATGAATTGATTTTTATTCTGCAAAACCAAACTCTGTGTAAACAATATTAGTATCAAACTGAAGCTAATGATTGTGATATTTAATCAGAGGTATAAAAAATACAGCAGATGTAAATGTGCCAAAGTAGTTGTACCTGAAACGTAATTGTTCTTAATTGTATTATATTATTTTTCTCTACTCTACAAAATATCGTCGAAAAAAGCACCAATACAATGGAACATCCAGAAAATCATAAATCATCAAGTTGATAATTCCAGTATAAAGATTCATGTAAAGTAGTAAGAAGTTACAGAATTTTAAAGACAACTGGAGCAAGCCAATGTTCACAATGCGCACGATAGACAAGAGTTGAACCTCTTCGAATCAAAATGTAAGAATACAGGCAAAAATTAATTTTTTAAACTTTTGTTTCTAAATGTACACTGGGTAGTTATTCTGGAAATAAAATCATATCACAGTGAATTATTCTTTTCACCATAAAATACACAACGATAAGGAAGAATTTAAAATCTTGTTTTTCAAACGCTACATATTTGTGTGGGGCTTATTTTGCTACTGATTTGCTGCAATTTGGTCGTAGAATGAAGAAACTTGTAGATTTAGAATCTGTGAGACGGTGGCTTTCAGGGAAGGCCGAGGTTGCTCAGTGCTGTTCGGCTGAATGCGTTTATTAAAAATCACATAATAGTGTAACTGCTCTTTTAACTGCTTTTCATTTTTCTGAACTTAGAGGTAAAGAAAGAATATTTATATGAGGTTTCAGGTGATATTCAGAAGTTTATAATGATAGGACCTGCTTGTGTTTACAAAGCAACCAGTGACCACAGCTCAACAGAATTCTGATATTCACCTCCCTCCCACAGTGTCCCATTATTGGGACTATGCGGTGGATCAGGTTAATGCTTATTCAAAAGAGCATTTGTCAGGATTAAAAAAAATACAAATAAACATGAATGTCCAGTTTTTTTTATGCTATTGGATGATGAAGTGTTAGAAACCAAAAAGAATGAGCTCAAACACATATGGTTCCCCTTTCTTGAGCTTGAGCTGTGTGCTTTAAAATGTACTGCAGATCAGGAACCAAATTTCCTGTGCTGTCCTAATGATGTGATCATCAAGCGATACTATTTGAGCATTCTCAACAGCTTTAAAACAGGAAGAAGATGGTCGCAGTTGTGGGAATGGATTCTCCTGCAACCGGCAAATTACCAAGCACCACTCAAAGCCCACTACAAAGTGGCACTAAGAAGAAGGTTTGATCTTTTCATGCATCTCATGAGTCAAAAACAAAATATGATAAAAGTCGGGTAGGCCCCCGAATCTATATTAGATATGTGATCGTCCAATGGAAGTTGCTATAACTAGATCTGGGACTGAAAACAAATGCTGACATGGCTTACTTCCTAGTGACCAGTTAAGAAACATTATAGGTTGTGTTTAAAGCTTGATATGAAAATTATATGACCTCACTGATGACTTGAGAGACCTAATGTGCAAGAACATGAGCTGTAACCATGCAACAGCTGCTGTGTATCACTGAATCTTTATAGAGTGGACATTTTACAGACTGAGCACCGGGTTCAATTACAATTCCGTCACATTGGACCTACAGACCAACCTGTTAGTAGGGATACTACGTTAGCAGGTAATGCTATTGTTTGTATTCGTGTAGTAAAATAGCCGCCTACGCTGCATCCGATTTGATGCCCAATCTGAATGTCTGTTTCCCCCTGCATTTCTGCCCACCTGGACTAAAGGAGTTTTTTTGTGAGCTTTTTTTTGTGAAGAGTTTGTGCACACTCCCGTGTCAACTTGGCTGGTGGCTGCAGTTAGTCGCAGCACCGGCCGTATCACTCGTCAGTTACATTTCTTCATCCTAACTCATGCTCCTTTAAACATTGTTTTTTTAAAAACCTTTTCAAAGTTTTCAAAGAAAGGCACTGTTAAAGGTTCCGCTTAAGCACAGACTGCATTTGTGAGTTGGTAAGGCTTTTCTGACCTTGGTAAAGTGAAACTGCAGAGGGTCGTCTGTTGACAGAGAGACCATGAGCCCTCGCGATAAGTACTCTGGCAGAGGGTTACGATGGTAGCTGAGGAACAGACTGTTATTGCTGAGAGGAGACATGGCGATGCCGATCTGAGCCAAATAGTACAGGTACTGCAGCACAGGAGCCTGGAGGAAAAACAGGGAAATGGTGTTGTAATTGTAAAGAAGTAAAATCAAACAGCAAAATAAAAAAGGCTTGATGTCCTAACCAGTTACTTGAATTTATAGTTTCTTTCCAAAGTACAATAAAAAATATTTAGGGATTTTGGTGATCCACCTTTCTAAGCAGCAGCCCATGGGAGATGTTCTCCGACAGCATGAACCCGGACACCAGGTGATGGATCGGCCCTGCTTCCCCACAGTGAGGGCGTAGAACAAGGGTGGGAAACCCACACTGCCTAGGATAGAAACACAGCGCAGACATCTCGACCACAGGAATGCCACAACACGTCGTCTCTGCCAGGGTAAGCTAAGCTTTGTTCAAGCTATTGTTTGTTTTTTAGTTGGACTTGGCCATAGTCAGCTTTTTTTTGTATGATTCGCTTCCCTTCTTTAACCATCGGCATGCACCAGCTCTATGCATCATATCAAAAAAAACAACCTATTTATTATGAGCAATCCAGTCTTATTTTTAAAATGATTCAAACTTTGCCCTTTCTGAGAGAGGGGTGCTAGTCACCGCCTTTTTCAGAGATCCCCTTTCACTCAAGACCAAAACTGACTAAGCGTAGGCAACTGGATTATGGCTATGCCCTGGGGAAATGGATTTTGTCCAGGTTTATGAACTTCACACACCAAACAATCAAAACTTCAGTTGTTGTCTACAGTCAACTATCCCATCGTGCAACACGCCTAAAGCACCTGATACGCCATCTGACAAAGATGACTAAGAAACCAGTGAGGAATGCAGACTGAATAAATAAACAACCACAGATCTTCTCCAGTGAAACAAAGTTAAACAGATGAATGAAAAAGCAAAGGATCTGAGAATTTATTCTCTGGGTAGTAACCTTCAATTATCTTTCTTTTTTTTAATGGATAATACAAATAAGCAGATCTGGAGAAACTGCCAAGTGCATTGAGTTGTCTTCCAACTTACCTGCGCAGGTGATTCAGCACAGTCATATTTGCATACATATAGTAGAGGTAGTAAGAATATGGCGGGTTGTCCTCTTCTGTCCAGTTGGCTGGCAGTGGACTGTCCAGGTTGAAGATATGTTGCTCTGGTTTAGATTCGTCGTCCACACTGTCAAAGCCAACAACCTATGAGAGAAATAGAGTAAAAAAAAAAACTCTCTGAGGTGAATGTGAAGGTGATGTGGAGGATCAGATTCATGTGCAGTTGCTCAGTGAAGTCACCGTACATGCTGAAGGAAGAGGTGCAGTTCTGGGTGGCTGCCGGGGTTGATTGTGACCTCAAACAAAGGCCTGAAGATATTCTCCAGCATTTCCTCGAAGTTGGACAGCTGTCTCTTTGTATGGTAGACATCACTATAAAGAGAGAAAAAAAAAAAAAAGAAAAACAGGTTATAAATCCCAGATGTACGGTTTGAATGTGTCAGACATTCACGCTTTCCGGCTATCTGCTAGTTTTCCATCCTTTTATGTAAATATTTCTCAAAAGAAAGTGATTTGCCAGCTTGGGATGAATAAACTGCTTCTGATTGTCCTGTGCTCAACATCCTATCAATGAATATTGTTTGCAAAAGGCTGGATGTGAAGATAAAAACAGCAAGTTATTGCAATGAAGGAAATAAGAAAACGGGTTAAAGTGGCTATCAGTGCAGATAGCCTGATTAAGTTAGCTGATGATATTATCTTTTCATCCTTGTTTATAAGTACAATACATAATTGCAATTGGAAAACTACTACATTTAGTAGATGTTTATCTACAACGGCATGTCACCATTAGTGCGGTAAATATGCAAAATGACATGAAGTATAAAAAAGGCAAATCAGTGTTTTATATTGACCAAAAGTGCCAAAGCTCTATTAAATAAATAATTTGTCAAGTATTTGTTTTTGATAGTTTAAATAATCAGCAATAAATACCTTAAATAAGTAAAGAAAAGCTTTAAGTTACTTAAATGTCAACTAACCAATATTTATACTACAAATTAAGTAACATAAATCGATAAATCATTCATTTAAAAACCTGACATTATCATTTATGAAAGTAATCTAAAATGTGACTAAAATATTTCACAATTTACTGCATAATTATTAAAATATTTTAAATATTATAGGAATATTTATTTATGTGTTTATCTATTCATATATTCATTATACAGCATGTGGATTTATTGACTACTGGCACTTTATTCCCTTTGTAATATTTAAGTAGTAGTTATAATTGAATAAAAGCAAAGCACGTGTTTGATTTACACCGCTGGAGAAACTCACAATAGTCGGGGCACTTGTACAAGCCACCGCACGTTGTTGGAGTAGACCTGATGTCTGACAGCCCACTTGGCCAGCTTGTCCCATTCATTCCTGCAGCGTCCGTAGATGGATAGCCGGAGCTCCACGTTCTGGTACTTGCTCTCTTCCAGGTCAGCCATCACCTCCTAAGAAGCAGTGAGTAAAACAGTCACCAGAGGGTGACAGCGCCTTAAAATTATAGTCAGGATTTTACAGGCAGTGTTAAAAGTAAAAAGGTGTGATTCCTTTAATGAGGACCTTTATAATGTGACCAAAGTACTTCCCCTCGATATAGTTATCGGTTTTAATGAAGATCTCTCTCAGGATGGATTCACCGATGGGATTATATTTAGAGTTGAATTTGTCAAATCGATGGAATGTGTTGCGGTCCTACAAACAGAAAACAGCTAAAACACTTTGTTGCTCTTTGTTTTTTTGTGTGTTTTTTTGCAGTTCCAATTAGTAAAGTTGTGTTACTTACGGCATGCATGTCCAGAGTGTCCACACTAAGGTCAAAGGCTGTCAGGTTCATACTCTCAAACACCTCCATGAGAGTCTGACCTTTTCCTTTCTCCACATGCACAATCTCTTTTGGATACTTCTTCATTGCTCTTTTGATAAAGCGAAGAAGATGCTTCTGGTTCATACAAGATGACGCGTGAATGTGAGTGTCCACCTGAAAAACAAACAAACAAACAAAACAGAAATAACAAAAAAAAATGTTTTCAGATTTTGAATTTCCACCAATGATTATGATGGGCGTACAAGAGGTTTGATTTTTTTACCTTACGGATATTGTAAAAGTCTCTGTGGGGGACCTGTTTCTGCGCTGCAAGCTCCTTCATCTCATTCAGCAGAATGTGCATCTGGAATTTGGAGCTGAGATACTGCAGCCGACGGTAGCAGAAAGACTTTCTGTTGGGGAGGAAGAGAATGCAGCGTATTAAACGGAGTTAAATATTCAGTGCCTTGCAAAACTAATCATTATTTTTCCTTATTATCAAACTTTCTATCTAAATTATTAAGATTTGTGATATCTTAGCACAGAGTTGTGCATAATTGTGAAATGTAAAGAAAAAATCCAATCCGCGGTTTTCATTATTGCCTTATAAATAAACAATCCTGCTTTAAACTTCTCCACAACTTCCTCCCTTACCAGTCTACTGTCCCCCTGCTCTTCTTGAGGCCACTTGTTCTGTTGTGTTGTCTAACAAACGTCTGAGTCCTCCACAGAACAATTACATGCAAACAGAGCTTGTGTTATGCACCGATGGACTCTATTTAACCATTTGGTTGCAATGGATTTTATCTGAAAGTCAAACATTTTTCATATTTGTATAAATAAAGCATTTTGAAAACCCCTGCCTCCTTTTCCTTCTGCTTAATAATTATCTAATTGGCCATTGTATAAAATCCCAATAAAGGTTTCAGGCCTAGAAAAGCTTTTGCAAGGCTGCATTTTCTGTCTTTGAATGATAATAATGCATATAACAGATACAAAATAATCAGCTCAATGTATTAGGAACTAGAGCTTACACGGGTCCATTAATAATGAGGGCCATCATGACGTTCATATCAGCGATGTACTCCTGCAGATCCGGATAAGGCAGCTCCAGCTCTGTGCTCCTGTTAGCAACATCACAGTCAAACAAGTCTGGCTGCTGCCACTGAAACATGTGAACTGAGGCTAAAAACAGACAACTTTCCATACTGAGTATGAAGCACCAAGAGATTTGCCCCAAATATCTTACTTTTCCAAAACATCCCTGCTGGTGTAGACGTGCATGACGCCGTTCACCATCTTACAGCCGTAACCCACGTCGTAGGGCATGCTGGCGGGGTCCTGGTTCTCGTAGGGGTGTGTCACAGAAGCAGGTGGGTGCACTGTGGCATCTGTGAGGAGGCAGAAATTCGTGCTCAATCTGGGCTCAGCAGCCTACAGACTGTGGCAGCATGTTCAGGGGAGTATAACAGATTGTAGAGCTTTAAATCTGTGGGGGTGCCAGGATGTATTTCACTGAGAGTACTACTGTTCGCATTTAGCATTTTGCAGTCATGTTCAGATAAGCTGCCACCAAAGCTTTGCATGCTTTCGATTAGGTAACTGCAACATGTAAAAGAAGAAAGACTCTAAATAACTGCTTTTATTTTACTTATTTTACATTGCAGTGGTGTGTTTGAATTATGTTGTTCTTTTTTTTAGGCCTCCACTCAAGAAAGGTGCTAATTTCTCCAACCAGTCAGCTGGTGGAGTCAAAAATAGCAGAGTTGAAAAAAAAAGGGCCACATTTGTTGTTTCAAGTGTGCTAAATGAGTTGCTAGGCAAACATGCAAATGATAGAGTATGGTGATGTCCTTAATCAAAAGAACAAATGCGTTGACAGCAAGAGAGATATTTCAAAGAGCTGTGAGTGTGTGTGTCTCTGTGTTGCCCTGCGATGGACTAGCAACCTGTCCAGAGTCTACCCCACCTCTCGCCCAATGACCACCAGAGAATACCCTGCATAGATATAAACGGTATAGATAATGGCTGGCTGGATGGATGGTATGTTCTATTATTTTAAAAAATCTTTTCGTTTGGATTTTCCAATCCAGGTTCAGAAATTGGATTTTGCTGTTAGTTTTTTTGACAAGCAAGATAAAATTAAAATATTGTAAATTATACCACCTGGCCAGATTAATAGCCAATTGTGTTTTTTTCTTTAATAAAAAAGCTTATTGAAAACAAAAAACATCAATAAATTATCTTAATATAATTATTTGTTTTTCCTTGGTCACAAACTATTAATATTTTGCTTCCAATAAGTTTTCTATGAAAGATACAAAAGTTCGTAGTGGTTATTTGAAATGCTGTTTCTGAAAGAGGTACTTCTCACAAACCAATAAACTTCTGTTAATCTGATGTAGAAAAGCTATATTGATGATATATGTTATATTTTCTACTTGTTCCCAATGGACTTTTAACTGTAGTAGACTGACAGGAATGCTTTAACAAAATTTACTGTACAGCTTGTTGGGGAATGGAGGTATGTTTTTATCTTATTATTTTGCATGTCAAAAAACTCACACAAGATGAATAATAGGGGCTTTCATAATTTGTATTGGTGCAAAAGAAGGGGCTAATACAGCCTTTCAATGGAATACCCACTATCTTAAAAAAACAAAAACCTCAAACCAGACTTTAAAGAAGACTAAATAATGATATGTAATGAGATGTTTGTTCATTTCTAAAATATGCTTAGTATTATTAATTTTAAGAAGTAAGGTTAAGTAAGAAGAAATTTGTCAAATGCGAAGACAGATACTAATATTATAGGGGTTTGTTAAAGATAATTTCATTGACACTATCAGAAACAAGTAGCTCTTTAAGGGCATGCATAATATTGATGTGGCCCGAAATGGAAATTAGTTTGACACCCCTACCCTACACTGGTGGCTTATTGTTTTAAGACAAAATTGAAACATAACTCATAGTTCAGACAGTGGTGGGATGGCTCTTAAAAGTGCATTTAAACTTTCTATCAGCCTTTTATCAAAACATTAAAGACTGACAATAAATGAGTGAATCTTATATGACTAAAGATTCTTTATGTTGAAGCTTAAAGTGGCTTAGGTCATCCTTTGCTATCTCTTTAGTATGCTGCTACAATCTTGTATAATCAGGGCGTTTTTACAAACAATTCTGTAGCTATCCAACAAAGTGAGATGTACCGACGACGGCCTATAATGATAAGACATTGGTCTACTGGTCAACTGCTACCTGATGCCATCTACAGGGAGAGTGTTTTAGTAAACACACAGCTTTGTAACCTGGTGTGTTGCTGTGGGATGCTTGAACAGCGTTGTTTTGGTCTCTTCACGGTTGCGTGGCGATTCTGTAACTTCGGTCGGTGGTGTTGTCACTTCCGTCTGCAGCATGTCTATATTGTCTTAGCTAAGGCCAGAGTATGGCTTGTGTTTACATGATACGTATCCACTCGTACCTGGACTTTGATATTATGTCCAAGGAAGGTCTCTTGGACCGTATCCTGGCACGGTCAATGCTGTGTTCACATGGTACGAAATAAGTGTATTTTGATCAAATACAGTACTCGAATACGGACTTGAGACCCATGTGAGACCTTAGACTGCTGGAGGACAGATTACCAATGTTTCTTCACTCTGCTACTTTTCTGTATTACTATTCTCTAATTGCATTATTTGGGGGAATTTCAACTGTTAAAATTCTCTCTCTTATTGTTTGATTACCTCCTTAGAAGCTACACCTAATCTCAGATTCTGTTCGGCTGTGATGCCTTAGTGGAGTATATGGGTTATTTATTGAAGCTGGGATGATGGTCCCAGTAACAGAACGTTCTTCTTCTTTTGTTATCAACTTGTTATTTTCTTTAACATAAAAAGAACTACCATTTTTCTATTTCTTTTCTAAAATGGTAGGTTTTCCTCTCCACGGTCAGTGTGAGGAATTCCTACAAGTCAATGACTGCAATCTGCTGGGTTTCCTTTTTAACTCAATGTGAACATTAAACTGAACTTGATGCACTGCTTGACAATGAAGCTAAACTAGAAAATTTCAGGAAATTGCAAAGGGGCCTTCCACATAATGCATATCAGTGAGACCTGAATCATAGGTTCTGTTGCTGAGTAAGGTCCAGGAGACCTTAGGTTGGAACCCTGAACAGCTCACTAAAACTGGGAGTTTGTCTCAGTCTTGGTATAAGCGTGATGAAAATCATTAAGAAAGGTGTTAATATGTCCATGCTGGTCTTAATGAAGGTATTTCTGTGTGTAAAGGCACCCTGTGTGGGTCAAAGGTAATCTGTACTAAAATTAATATGGTATTATGACAGATCTAAGGGTTTAATTTCTCCATTCATTCCTATGGTATGTTTTGGTTCCAGTTCTTGGGGATTACTTCAACATTGCCCGGAGATGAATTTGTGAACTGCTGCTATGAAAATAAATTGAACTGGCTTGAATTTGATTCCAAAGGATATGCATATTTGCAGTTTAAGAAATAAAACATGTTTTTATTTATTTAATTCATAATCTAATTATCAATATACTTAAAAAAAATTCATTTAGAGGTGTAATTAATTGATTTAATCGATTTCAAACCCATATTGTTTTACGCTTAATTGACAGAGTTTTGTAGAAAAGATTGCCTTAACTTTATCAATAAAATCCAACTTTTTATTTCTTAGAGTGTACTTTACAAGCAGTTCAAAAATGAGTGATGCAACCTTTTACAGTAAAAATATTCAGAGTTCAGTGCTCATCACGTAAACTTCACTCTAACATCTCTTCTCAATCACAGGGCATATTTAGGGATTATCGGTCAATGTCAGTGCCTGTTCTACAGCGCCATGTCTTACACACAATCATGTCTTGTGCTGTTGTTTGCACAAATGGCTTAGATAAAAACAACAAAAGTTCTATAGAATTTCATTGACTCACAGCCCTTTCAAGGCAAAGACGACTTTGGTTGCAAGTGATCAGAAGAAGTGCCTGGAATGAGCAGATGAATAAAATTGTAACAATCTACAGCGTTCACTTCATATCAGATGAGCCTTCTTGGCTAACAAGCAAGCTAACATTGTTAACCAACTCTACAACTGCAAGACAAAGGAAACCGGAGCTGTGTAAAAGGCTGGTGTGACACCATTTGCCCCTGGATCTGCTGTGTTGATTAACAAATAATCCCTATATGGTTCAGAAGAAGGTGCGTAAGAAACGGTCAGCTTTACATTCAGAAGTTTTTAACAAGTTAGTTTACCTTAGCAACTCACTAAAAGATTAAAAGGTTAAAAAGGCCATGTGTAAATGTGATAGTGGAGTTTAAACAAAATTTCCATGCATCGTTTCAAAGGTCAATGGCATCCGGTTTTATCTTTTATTTACACGGAAAATTATATAATTTCAGTGATATTTAGGAATTTTGATGAATCTTGTTTAATCATAATTAATTCACAGCCACACTGTGATAATTATTTAATATCATTAAAATGTTTTATCCTTTGACAACCCCAGTAAAAACATAATGATATCTAAATTCACTTCGCTGCTTCATTACTCTGGATCCTTACAGTGTCAATACAGAGGAGTGATGCTGTACATGCTGACCTGCACTGAAACTGGTCCCTGTGGTCTCTGCAAGTTCCTGCTCCTCCTCATAGATGTCAAAGTACAGAGGTCTCTCGCTCAGCTCCTGAAGGTAGCGAGCCGTGGTCCTGTTGAAGCTCTGCAGCGACAGACCCATGTACTTTTGCCTAATGAACAGGGCCTTCACCACACATTTGGCAGCATCCAACAGATCTGTAAATGGAACCTACAGAGAACATCATTTTTTTTTTACTTTAAAAAGGTGTAAAGTTGGAGTATATCTTCATGGTGGAGGAGGTGTTACATTAACAGTGGAGAAACACAGAAGGTCTTATTTTAAACCATAACTTCTCCAACTCACCCCACATTTCTCTTCTCCTGATATTGTGACTCTCTGGTACTCCTTCTCTGGGACCGCGTCTCTTTCCTGCGGATGAGGAGCCTGGCTCTGCTCCTTCATGAATCTGATAACAGATCCATAAACCTATTAAAGTTTTTCTGATGAGAGAAAGGCTAATTTAATAGTGAAATCTTTGCAGACTCACTCAAGGTCTGTGGCACTGTCTGTCTTCATGAACTCCTGTTTGGCTCGGAGGAGGATGTCGGGTTCGAACCTGAGCACAGGAGCTGAGCTCACTCTTGGATCTTCAATTTGAAAACAAATCTGCCCGTGTTGCTGTATTAATTATATACTTCATTACTTTCTGTCACTTACTTGACATCCTGGCTAATCTGCCGCTCAAGGCGATGGCGCTTCTCCTCCAGCTGTTCGATGGGGCTGTCCTCTGGAAATTCATAGGGTGCGCTTCGCATCTCACTCTCTGCCAGGCTGCGGGAGAAGAGCTCCTTCACACAGATACAGAAAATCATGTTAAAGTCACAATTAACTAGTTTATAAGAAGATATTAACAGTGGAAGAGTTTAGACCTCAGCTATTTCCTTGTATTTTCCGTCCATGGAGGTGCGCAGGTCAATGGATTGTTTCAGGGCCACTGGGATCCCAGGTAAGGAATGCTGGGAAGTGAGGAGGCGACGAGGACCACGAAATTCAACTGCAGATAAACAACGAGGCAAGGTGGCATCTTACAAAAGATTGCAAGTTTTGAATTTTTTTTCTTTCCTGTATTGATTCAACACAAATTTAAAGCTTTTCTTCTAAATGTATTCTATTCTGTTTTAACAGGTAATTGAAACCAACTATTTACGTATATTACAGAAAGAGAGGTTTTTCAGTTTTAGCTAAACATTACTTTCTAATGGTCTGACATTTGGTGAAACTAAACATTTCCTTCTTTAGGTCATTTATGTTTGCTAAATGCCAGAATAATGAGTTAGAAATCTTTATCAGAGCATTTAAAAGTCTGTTTAACGCCAGAAGCTTACTAATATTAAGATTACTATGCCTTTTAAGCAAATTGGGACAGGCCAGTAAACTCTTTTAGATGAATAAAAAACATTTAAATGAAGCCACACCTTTAATGTATTTTAAGGCCTCAACTACAGTGGCCACCGTACTCAAACACTCTGCTTACTCTGACATCGTGGAACAAATAGAAATTAATAAACTAAGATATCAGGAAGAAAATTTTGGAATTCTACAAGTCTGGTTCATTCACGGGTACAATTTCCAGATGCAGGAAAAGGCTACGTTCTCCTGTTCAAACAATTATATGGAAGTATAAACAACATGTGAATATTCAGCCCTCATAAAATTCAGGAAGGAGACGACTTCTGTGTCCAGAGATGAATGTGTTTAGGTGCTAAATGTGTGAATCAACCCCATAACAAAAATGACAGACCTTGGGAAGATGCTGGCTGAAATTGGTTGGAGAATGTCAGTATCCACAGTAAAACAAATGCTTTACCAAGATGGACCGAAAGAAGCCATTTCTCCAAAAAGCAACACAAATAGCCAGATTATAGTTTAAATATGTAGCTTCCTTCAAAGATTTGGCTTCTTTGCAGTTTCATCTATTTGCACACAATTTTTTTTTTCTTACACCCAGGCGCTGTCATTATTCTTTAACTAAGTTATTTTCAGCTTTTGGCAATGACAAACATTGTGTGAGTTTCCTCTGCTTGTTAAATCTCTTGGGCCAAGCAGTCACACTGTAGCTTTCTATGATCCAACCTAGCAATAAAAAATAATTAAATTAAATGAAATGAAAGATTGATGAAAAAGCTCAGATCTACCATACACTCTGTTTTCTGCAGCATGAACGCAGACCAGTAGGTAGTGACTTAAAGCTTTTGCTCAGTGAGTTCTCACAGTCAGGTGGAGCTCACTGGCTACTTGTGCCTTCTTACACAATTAACAATTAAGGTGCCATCAGCACACAGGAATACAGGCCATTATTGCTCCCTAAGACCCTGTTTTAAACAGACCCAGCAGTCATTGACATGAGAAGGCCCTAAAAACATGATAATATTTTTGATGATGATGGAAGTGAGTGGATGTCTTTAATAAACAAAAAGAAAGTATTTATTAAGACACATAGCCAGTGAGAGAGATGTATCTCCTCACCAAGGGTGTAGTTTTAGACAGACAAGGCAAGGCAAGGCAATTTTATTTGTATAGCACACTTTCAACACATGGCAATTCAAGGTGTTTTACATGATTTGGTGGTAAAGAAACCAAACATAGTATTTGATTAAAAACATCAATTTAGGAAAATAAAAAAAAGATAAAAATGAAAGAATAATTGAAAGAAAACATTTAGCATTTTATAAAAAAACAATTCAAGAAAAACAAAACAAAAAGCAAATTTATGTCAAAAACCAACATTACTAAAAAGCCTATTTAAACAGTAGAGTTTTAATCTTTGATTTGAAAGAACCTAACGATTCAGCAGCTTTGCAGTCATCAGGAAGTTTATTCCAAATTTGTGGGGCATAGAAACTGAAAGCTGCCTCTCCATGTTTGCTTCTAATTCTAGGTATGTTTAGTAAACCAGAGTTGGAGGACCTAAGTGGTCTGCTGGGTTGATACAGCGACAGCAGGTCTTCAACATACTTTGGTGCTAAACCATTAAATGATTAATAAACTAGTAAGAGTATTTTGAAGTCAATTCTCTGAGCTACAGGGAGCCAGTGTAAGGACTTCAAAACTGGGGTGATGTGCTCTACTTTCCTGGTTCTAGTGAGGACGCAAACAGCAGCGTTCTGGATCAGCTGCATCTGTCTGAGGGACTTGTTCGGTAGACCTGTGAGGACGCCCAATCCATCTAAAGATGAACACATGGATGAGTTTTTCAAGGTTCTTTTGTGACATTAGTCCTTTAATCCTAGAAATGTTCTTTAGGTGACATTGTTATTGCCTTTATGTGATCCTGGAGGTTCAGGTCTGAGTCTATTATTAAACCTAGATTATGCACATGATCATTAGTTTCTAGTTGTATCAACTGAAGCTGTGTGCTGACTCTTGATCGTTCCTCCTTAGATCCAAAAGTAACTACTTCAGTTTTGTTTCTGTTCAGCTAGAGAAAGTTATGGAACATCCAGCTATTGATTTGCTCAAAGCATTTATTTAGTGCTTGAATAGGTATATAGCCACCTGATGACATTTTAATGTACTGCTGAGTATCATCTGCATAATTATGGTAATTAATATTATTGGTTGTTTTAATCTGAGCTAGTGGAAGCATGTAGAAAAATTAAATGGAAGAGGCCACAGGAAGGAGCCCTGGGTAACCCCACGTGTGATTGATGTTAATTTTGATTAAACATTTCCTACAGAAACAAAGAAATCCCTGTTCATCACGTAGGACTCAAACCAGTCAAGTACTATACCAGAGAGTCCAAACCAGTTCTCCAGTCGTTCCAGTACTATTTTATGGTCAACAGTGTCAAGCTTTGGGTGCTGGTATGAATACTTTTTGTCATTTTGGAGATTTCTCTGCTTGTGGATCTCTAAAATTGTTTTGTCTCTCTGTACTTCTTCGTCCTTGAGCTAATGGGGAACTGTTTGGAGATGTTTGTCTTTGTTTTGAATTGTTCAGATCTGTTTGTCCCTGTGTGGGAACATTCAGGGCTGTTTGATTCAGATAGCTGAACAGATTGGAGATAAGAAGTCTTCGTCCACTTTTGTTCAGATAACGCTGGTCTTGTGTGAGGAGGTGTTTTGCTCCACAGAATATTTCAAAATTGTTAATAAATCTCATTGATTGATCAGCTCAGGTGTTCTTTAAGAATTTGTTAAGCATCCTTAACCTTGAGAAGTCTTCATCAGATCCTGCTGGGAGAGGTCTACTGACAAAGATTGGAATGTCAAGCCCCTGTTGGTTATCCAATAAGTCAGAAATTTCCTGTTTCAAAATCTCCAACCATATTTTGCCTGTGTCTGTAGATCCTGCATGTAAAAAAAGCTTTATAGGTTTTTAGTGTTGATTTATAATCGTAAAAACCTTTTTTCATTGATTTGTTTTACTGAGTCTTAGGCACAACTGACCACATTGGTGTTGTGGCTACAGATATGTTCAATGCCATTTATTGAACCATCATAAATAATCTAAACTTTTGCTAGGGCTTCCTTACTTTCTTTTGTGGTTTATTGTGGCAGGATTCTTCTGCTAGGGGCTTCCTCAATTTGTTTGGGAGTTTATTGGACCTGAATTCCTCGTTGTAACCTTGGCTGGCTGCCGGGACTCTGTCGTGCTTCAGGGAGCTGAGAGTTGCGAATCTATTATTCAGGGAAATTTCAGGGGAGTGGTGGAATTTGTTTGGTTTATTCCTTCTCGGAGCAGGTGTGGAGGAGTGTCTTTTTAGAGATGGCCAGTTTTCTTCATAGTTAGGGTTCCATTCCGGGCCTCAGTGATGGGATAGTGTTGTTCTGAGTTAGACTGGATCGAATGAGCACAGGGCTGCCAGGTTGCTGTTCTTTCCATGTGAGCAGTAGCATTGTCTTGTTTCCATATCAAGTGTTAATTTTCAGGTGCATTTTCAGAGGGCGTAATTTTGCTTCTAAACTTATTAGCTATTTTTCTAAGGCATCCTGTCTCAGGAGTAGTTTATCAAGGTTTTCTGCTGAGCAAAACGCCATTTGGTTCATCCACAGTCTTACAAAAGCCCTTCATAAGTAATCCACCAAATAGAAACGATCCAGTCTAATAGCATAATTCCAGAGGGTGGGCACATCAATTAATTAAGAGGAAAACTAAAAACAGAATCTAAATGGGAGAATAGGGCGAAAATCACAGAGATCAGGAGAGCTCGCAGTGACCTGCTCCTCCTTCAGCACTCAGCAGAGATATTTAAAGAAAAATTAGTAATGTCTTATAAACAGCTTTTTTACCTATTGCAAGTTAATTTGATGCATTAAAAAATAAATTGTTTTAGCCATGCTATTATGTGTTATGCTATTTGCCCGATGGACATTTCTTGAGAAAAAATTGCTGTTTTGGATTGTCTCTTTTTTGTCCACTTCAGAAATCTTGCAGGTTTCTGTCAGCTCTTTAGCTTGATACTATGCACCCGCCACTGAAATATTCATCATCATGTTAAATATTTCATTGCCTGCATAGTAGAGTGTCAGTGGGCTGATGTCCCTTGGTATTTATGAACCATGTTCAGAAAGAGGTCAGAGAGGATGCACAGCATGATACAGTCTGACCTTTTGAGCAGCCTTTGTTAATGGGTCAAAGGCAGCTCAGACACAACAGACGGATAACTGGACAAGGAAACGCTATACTGAAATAAAAAAAACAACCTTGCTGATCAAGAAAAAAGTGGTTGCTAAAAATGAATTGGCCAGCCCTCAACCCACCACACATTTTTTTAATCACACTCTACTTAACACTGTCCAATCAACACATCCCACTCGACACAGAGAACAAGTTAGCGGGGACCACATGGCAGCAATATCAAAACACAAACTCTATATGAAACTCTGTGCAACTATAAGAGAAACACAGAGTTCTACTGCATAGAAAAATCCAACTTGGACTATGTTTGCAGGAAGGTTGTAGGAGTAAGCTAAAAATATGACAAACATTTTACCATACATGTAAATCAGACCATTCCTGAAGCAATGATATTCCTAAAGTTTCAGGATAGTTGTTGAAAAAACATTAATATATTGAAATAAAAAGAATTCTATCTATCATTCTGTAGAGATAGGAAACACCCCACAATATTTATTTAAATTCCCATCAGATGAAAAAGTTAAAAAAAAATCTGTATTTGATACCTCATTACACCATGGATAACTTTCTCATTTAATGAAACAGAATTAGCATCTTAAAAAGCTGAACCTGAATAAAATTAAGGATATATCCGTGTACCAATAATTTTAGGATGAAAACCCTCATGTTTCTACTAGAAAACTAAAAATCAAGATCCATTTTCTTTTTTTAGGACCACAATAAGTCCAAGCAAACATCCTAATCATTAAAATGACAATTTCACCAAAAGTAAATAAAATGGTTACATTTAAGAAACAAAAAGAGACTGACTGGATAAAAAAATAAATAAAACAAAAACAGAATAACAGATGGATGCTCCTTTGTTTATAAGATCAGAGACGTCTGTGAAGTGCGGCAGCAACCGAGGATATTATTTCTGCTGTCAGTTAAATGGATATTAAACCACTCTTATGACATCGGACACTGGTGTGGAGGGCAGGATACAACATCCAAAATGGGCCGCAGTAAGGCCGAGCCAAGCCACTGCTACCAGACCTGAAGCTAAGCCCCTAATTGCTGCTATATTTGGATCAGTAGCGTTTATGGTTATATAACATCCCCTCCCGGTTGGGGAGCACACCACTCTGAAATTAAAGCCATCGGTTTTTTTCTTGGAAGTATTTTGGCTGCACGAAAGCTTCATTGACCAGAGTTCTCCTGCAAAATTATTCCAGCTGATTTATACCTTCTACAGGATCCAAGACATGTTAAATAAAATACAGCACTTGTTACTCAATATCTACTGAGTCAAAATTAGGTTTAATGGGTTAACACAGCAGATAGAAAGCGTGTATATATATTCTCAGAGAGGGCAGTGTAGTAGGTACACTTGTTCTTGTTCAACAACTCTAAAGTTATTTTGGGCATCCATACAAAGACAACTGGCTGAAGTTCAAACTGAGTTCTTGGGAAGAAAGATGATTTTCATTACTTTTAACATAGCATGGTTGTTTGTGTCAGAATGTCTAAAAATATCAAACAGAGATGATCTGCTGGGATTTGCACACAAAACCATCCATTAGGTTAACAGATAATTGAATAAAAGATATAAAATATAAGAAAAGCATCTGTGTGGACAAAAATAGTCAAACTAGGTCAAGATGATGGATTGGTTGTAGTAGCTCTAACAACCACTTGTTACAACCAAGGTATTTGGTTGTAACAAGTCCTGGTCCTATAGGTTTAGACTTCTGCTGTAACAATCAGATGGGTCAAAAATTGGAATAAACAACATCAAAGTGTGAATCCATCTTCCGTTGTATCAACAATTCAGACTGGTGGTGGTATAATAGTGTTTTTTCATGGTGCATTTTGGGCCCTAGGTAGCACAGTGGCACAGTTATTGGCACTATTGCTATGCAGCAAGGAGCTTCTGGGTTTGAAACCCAGGTCCTGGGTCTTTTTGTATGTCTTTGAATGTTCTCCCTGTGCATGGGATTTATTCGCGAATCATGGATTCCCTCAGGTCCTTCCTCACTGTCCAAAAACATAACTATCTGGTTAAATGGTCTCTCTAAATTTTCCTTAGGTATATGTGAGGGTGTGTGTGTCTGTGTGCAGTGTTGGGGAGAATACTTTGTAAATTATTTAGTTACAGAATATTGAATACCTCCTTTGGAAACCAAATAAGTGCTGTAGTGAAGGCAAGTTTTTACCAGCTAAGGCTACTCAGCAAGGTCAAATCTTTCCTATCCCGAGCTGACCTCGAAAAGGCTGTCCATGCCTTCATCAGCTCGCGGATTGACTATTGCAATGCCCTCTACACTGGACTTAATCAATCACTCCTCAACCGTCTTCAACTGGTACAGAACGCTGCAGCACGTCTCCTCTCCAACACCTCTAAATACTCTCACATCAGCCCGGTCCTCCGCTCTCTCCACTGGCTCCCAGTTCGGTTTAGGGTAGAGTTTAAGATCTTGATGGTTGTTTTCAAGGCCATCAACGGTCTGGCCCCTGACTATCTCACTGACTTGGTAATGGTCTACCAACCAGCCAGAACTCTCCGCTCCTCAAATCTCATCACATTGGTCTCACCCAAGTATAACTATAAAAAGTTTGGAGGCCGGTCCTTTTCCGTCCAAGGCCCAAAGCTGTGGAACGCACTTCCAGTGCAGCTTCGAAGCAACTCTGAATTGTGTGTTTTTAAATCACAGCTGAAGACACATCTTTTCAGACAAGCTTTCGACACATAGCAACTGATTTAATTGTTGTTTTTTATGTGCTTTTATTTATTTAGTGCCGTCTACTGTGGTTCTTGTTTTTATTTGTGTTTTTATTCTGGAAAGCGCCCTGGGCACCTTTTGGCTGTTGTAAGGCGCTATATAAATAAAATTTGATTTGATTTGATTTGATTTAAAATGTATTTTGTAACATTCCGTTACTTTGCTGAATCCTGGTACCGTATTCTAAATACTTGGAATACTACCCCTTAAAAACAGCATTTACGTCTATTAAATGTCACAAAAATGCGCTGGTAGCTACTCCCGCAGGAAAACAGAGGGCATATTAATGCTAAACATTATGTATAGACTGGGAAAAAATGAAGTATTTAATTATTTTTGGCACAACACTGTTACCTCTGTGTGGTATGACCAAAATCAACCAAGCAAGCAACCAACCAACCAACCAAACTGTTTTTTAGTGGTAATATATCTTTACGTTTTATTAGATTTTATATTTAGTCATTTGAAATGAAGTTTAGCTGTTTATCAGCCACAGTCAATTAGGTTATTTGCGAATATCTGTTATAAATATGTAAGTATTGTAAGTATTGTAAACTGCCATTCATTGCTCTCCAAATGGAAAACTTTTATCCTTGTAGCCATAATTCTTGGGAAACCCATCACAACAACATATAATCAAGCTAACATCACATCAGATACAACCTCTGTAACTGTGAGAAATTACCTAACTAACAAGATACAGGCCCTGTCAAATAATGGACAAAAAAAGTGGTATAGGATTTTGTTTTGTTTTTGCACATCGTTGCAGTGTTTTTTAATTTTTTTTATGACTTTCACATACCTTGAAATGCTGGCCAGCTGGATGCTTTGTGTTTCTAGTTTGCTGTTGACATTATTGATGTCGGGCGGTGTAGCTTCATGAGACCCACCGGCAAAAGTTTACACAAAAATGTAAGAATTTTCCCACCTGGATCATCACTAACCTTTGCAAAAATCTTTTAGGTGGTAATACGAACATGCTGCTTCATTCATTCATTGAAATTACAGCTGCTCCAGCATCACTGGGGTTTGCCTGCATATTTTGCAGTTTGACACCAGATGCATAAGCGGTGCGACTCGATGACTAGTGAAGCCAGATTTGATCTGTACCCCCGTTGTAACCACCATGGCTTTAGTCTGGCTTTTGTCAGGAATGCTCAAATGAAATCTATCATCACTTGAAAAAAATGAACTGCGATAGAGCACTATTGAATGTATCATTTCCTTTACTGCTAGTAGATTTATTTGGCTGCAGTTGTGGTTCCAACCCCCCCAGCTCCAGGTCTGAATCCATACCTGGCAACTCACGTTAATGTTGGTGCTTGCAGGTTGGGAGTGTTTTTGGCGATAGGATCTCTATGGTTTTATGTTGTTTAGGGGTATTATGGGATAGTCTACACAACGCGGAGACACACATTTCCCCATATTTATATGTTCATCTCAGGTGGAAAGTGGAAAACACACAAGTATTCCAATGGTAATACAAAAATAACTGTATTCTGAATACCATGTTTAAAAATAATAACTGTAACAGAATATAGTTACTCGTCATTAGTATTCTGAATGCGTACCGCTGGTACATGTATTCCGTAAGTCCCCAACACTGTCTGTGCGTGTTTGTGTCTGTGTGTGGTTGTTTTTACTTTGCGTCCCTTTGATGGATGTATCCTGCCTCTCACCCAAAACCACTGGATATAGGCACCAACTCCCCTGCGACCTTGCAAGACTTAGCAGGTAAAGACAGTGGATGGATGGACTTTGGGCCCCTTACTGTGCCAATTTAGCATCACTAAATTACCACAGCTAGCTTGAGTCTTGTTCATGACCATGTTCATCTCATTATGACCTCAGACTAATTACAGCAGCATATGGTAAAATGTTGCAAAGCCGAAAACATCTGGAGCCACTGTTTGATACTAGCATGTGAATCTAAACCTAATTCTCTGAGGAATGTTTCCAACAACTTGTTGAATCGATTATACAAATAAAGCAAGTGATCAGAGAGTGCACACTTCATTTGCCATTGTTGATTCCTGGCTCCTTTGAAAATCCAATAAGAGGCTAGAAAAAAGAGGACATATATGAGTCTTAAAAGCCAGCACACATAATTTAAGGAGTATAGAAACAAGCTGCAACGGCTCGAGATCAAAATATTTTTCTTTATAAACGTTTATCTTCTGACTCTGGCCCCTAATTCTCCAGCTATTCAGACTAAATCTTCAGCATGAATGAAACCCAGTATCCAACCCTAATCTCTCTGGTTTTACGATCAAACATGCCACTCTACAAACTATCATTATCTACCTGTGTCTGTGGAGACTTTAAATTTACAACAATGGCTGTGACTCATTGCCTCTGTGCTAAATGTCTCACTGTAAAACCTGGATATTCTCATGGAAGCAGGATTGCTTTGGGACACAAGAAACTAACAATGTTGAAGAAGAGGTTTATTTTAAAAGCTCCTTGAAGAATTTGCTGTATTTATGATGCTTAGCGGATCAAATATGAAAATGCTTTCCAGTAAAACTGCCAGAGGTAGAAGCAAGAGGTTGTTTTTTTTAACTAAAAAAAATAAATATTGTGCATTTTATTTGTACAAAAATAGGTGTTTCAAACTGATTGGAAGCTAAATGTCTCTGATCCTTCAATATTTTGTCTCTATTTGTCTTGGCAGAACTAAATAAAACCAACAAGATTCAATGTCCATCTGGTAAACTTTTGCATATTCACACAATTAAGCAGAATTAAAACTTTTTTTCCTTATAGTTCAATATTTAACTGAGATGGCTTTTTTTTAAACATCCTCAGAGATAGTTGGTACATGCCCATAGGCCCAAAGTGTTATAAAAACAACCTCCTCTCCTTTTTTTGCTTCTCATCAGCCTTCTCTATGGAAACTAAAAAACACTAAAAGCCAGAATGATGTCCAGTGCTACATCCTTTCTAAGATCCCAGACCAGGCATTATCGATCCAAGCTGCTTCTATGTGCACACTTGCACCATTTCACCCACTGTGGAAATGCAAGAGGAATCAAGTTTGTGGGGCAATCAATCAGCACACTGTCTCTTTGGTACTCTAAAGACAGTACTTGCTTGGGGCTGTTACACAAAACCGTTGAAGGACAGGCAGAGGAGAGGATAGTGGTGGTGTTTGGAAAACGGGCAGAGGAATAAAGGAGATGGTATTTTGTGCTTCTTTTTTTTTGTAATGAGGGATGAGGGTAGTGGAGCATACCTGTCTCCTCAGAGCCAATTTTAACCAGTAGCTAGCAGAGCCAAGGAAGGACAGACAGACAGAGGGAAGGAGGGAAAGAGACGCTGTCCTGGCTGGGAGATGGAGCATGCCAAATAGCAAATGGCCAAGGATGGCGACTGCTGTCCTTCCAGTATTGGTTCAACATGATGTGAGGTAAGGAGGGACGGAGAAAAACAAAACAGAAACACTCCAAGTCAAAAACTGCAAATACACTCGCTCACATATGAGCCTGTACATCAATGCACTCACAGAGCCAACCATCAGTCATCTCTGCTGCCATCCATAATCTGTCCCTGTCATACATACACAGAGCAGGTCCGGCAGATCCATGAACTCCCCCACACAGCCCCCCTCTGCTCTGTCTGCCTTCTGGTTTAGGCCAGCTGTCGCTGCACTAGCTGCCTCTGGAGCTGATCTTCCTCATTTAAAAGCCTCTGACATCCATCTGGACTGTACCACTGGAGGACGAGGAGGCAGGGGGAGACGAAGGAGCATCAGCAGAAAATACTGACTCTCTTGGGTAGAATTGCCTGAACAGCACCCCTTTGTTCTTTGATTAGTCGTATGAGCTGTGTTTTGCTAAAGGAACCATGTGTTGGGGATGTTTTTGTCGTGTCTGAATAAAACAGTGCAGTGTCAACGGTAAGTTTTGACAGTCATTATGTTTTTTTCATTCTGATAAGTAATACAGAAGTCTGAGGGGGAAAACTGCGTCCAACATGGGATCCGGCGTGAATCTCCCCCCCATATGAATCAACACTTTGCAGCTACAGAAGGACAAATTCAACTTCTCTATGAAGGTTTTCCACAAGGTTTAGGAGTGTGTTTATAGAAGGTTTTTCCAGAAGCACATTAGGTGAGACACTGATGTTGGATGAGAAAATTTGGCTCAAATGTCTCACTATGTTAAAATGTTAACAGTTCCTTTTACCCCAACAACATAATCCTCTCTGGATCAAACTTCACACCTGACAAAGTGCAATCAGGTAATCACTGTTCTCCACTGTCAAACCCAAACCGGATCAATGGCTTGCTGGGCAGGGAGATGTGTTGCATTGGTGCTCAACCAGGAAAACCATATCTTTCATTCCTTAAATGAATCTTAAGGAAACGTGAGTATCGAGTAGGGGTGGAACCGGACCCGAATACGGTCTTTGGAAAGGGCCCAGATACTTTTTACAAATACCTATTTTGAATAAATACTTCAAATAATATTTGTATTTGGAAACAAGAAAAAACACAGCAACAGAGATGGCTCGGCTGAGCGAAAAAATGATTTGACCAAATAACTTTTTTTAATTAATAGATTTTTGTACCTTTACTGGGGCATTTTATAACTTTGGGAAGTGGAGTTTGATCAGTAAATTATTCTATTAGTATTACGTTATTATTGACAGCAGTGTTGACTATAGTCAGGTGCGCTCATGTTCACTGTGTTTACATAGCTCTGTATTTTTGACAATGGCCTGTTAACAGAGTAAAGTTAAAAGGTTAAAACAAGGCCTGTGCAGTTGTGTTGAATTGTGAACTTGTGGGAGTTATTTGGTATGTTTTACTTACTCTGTCTTTTTCTCACAGCAAGATGTAGGCTATGGGGAGCCTAATGGTGCATTCACACCGCAGGCTTTATCAGCGTCAGGCAAAGCTCACAAAGCATCTAGTTTGACGCTTCTATGTTGAAGCTTGCAAAGTCTGCAAAGTCTGCCACTTCTGAGCAAAGAAGAGCGCATGGACGGGGCTTCTTCTGTTGCCGGACATTCTGAACTATGGCAGATAATATTGAGAGAGAGGCTTGGCTTTATTTGCTAAATAAAGCTAGACAACGTCGACTTCGGCAACATAAGCGTCGTTTGTGGATACACCCTATTCTACGGATGCGTTCTGAGTTTGGGGAGTTTAACCATTTGCTCCAGGAGCTACGTATGGATGAGGTTCACTTTCAGCAGTACTTCCGTCTGTCCCGCGCCTAATTTTACGACCTCCTGGGCCGCATCGGAGCTCGAATCAACTACAGGTTCTCTATTCCTCCCGAAGAGCGCCTGTCCATCTGTCTTCTGTATGTTATATTTATGATTTTTTAAATCTGCGTTATCTAGACTTAAAATGTAGGTTTTTCCTGCTCCTGCTACATTCAAAATACGTGTAGTGACATTTGCTACAATTATAAGCTCTGATTGGTTAGCGCGCTGCTTCAGGGCCGTCCGCACCGTCAAATGTTCAACTAGCTGAACTTCTGCGCTGCTGGCTTTATGAGCTTTGAAGCATGAAAAGCAGGAAAAGCTTGAAAAGTTGACGGAGCCAAAGCTCACAAAGTGCCGCAGAGACCGTGACGCTCCTCCAACGGCCTCCGACATAGACTTAACATGTAATCTTGATGTCGCTGACGCTGACATAGCCTGCGGTGTGAATGAACCATAAGTCTCCTCCCCTTCCGGTCGGCCCGTGGTTCCCCAAACCGTAAAAAATAATGAATGGAAATCAATGGAGCGAGATAAAAATTATTTTCTGGTCCTCTTTGCCTTACGTCCTGAATCACACATATGTTGTACTTCGATTTAAATGATATCTAATTATGTACAGTTCAAATGTGTTTGTCCAGTAATTTGGGATTTATTTAATTGCCAAAATTCGCATTTAAAATGCCTACAAATCAGAAGTCAGAAGTCGCATATATGACGGCATTTGGCTAACGGGAGCTAACACTAGCTATAGCACGTAAAACACTCACCTAGAGCTTGTAAAGCTTCTCCTCCATACTGGCTCTCACTCCGCCGACTGCTTTACCCCCGACATAGCTGCTACTTTCCACATGGACAGATTTATAGTCGTTTTCCCCATGTTTAATGCTCCTTTCTTTGTCCTTGAGGCTACAACCCTTGCTCTCCTTCTTCTTCTGCAGTTGTAGTCCGCGAAACGTTTTCACACAAAACCTAATGTAAAATCAGCATTTTCTCTCCATCAAAATTTGTTTTTAAAATTTACGGACATCATATGTTCGATCCACGGCGCATTTCAAACTGGATCAGAAAATAACTTTTATCGCCCACTGACTCTCATTCATTTAATTTTTTTTGGCATTAGGGGACCCATGGAGCGGAAGTAGAAGGCAGTGACTTGGGCTCCCCATAGGCTTAATAACCTTAGCATAGCTTCCCATCAGTTAGGAACTTAGCTGAAACTCCCCACATGGCTTTGGGCTGTAAGACAATTGCACCTGGTAAGAATTCTCAAAATAAGATTATTAACCTAAAACATTCTGCTCTTGCTTGATATATTGGTCTCAAAACAGGATCAAAAAACGTTTTGTCTGGAAACAGGATTGTTGGATTTTTTAGATAACAGTTTTTGCAGTGTAGAAAAGAATGTGCCTGCTGCTGACCCATCTCTTGGTCCGCCATCTTCCAAAAAAACATGAACAAGTTCTGTATTGAAGCATTTTACAGTCAGTGCTGAAAATAAAACCAAAGTGATATGTATGCGTAAAATTCTAATCAGCAGAGACAGAGATATCAAACACCTGTCAACATCTACTATGCATGATGCACTTAAAGCATCCTATCTTAGTACTATCTACCACCCCACCAACACTTGGTGCTGGTAGGGGGATTTCTGATTCATCATTATTCCCCTGTCTGGCTCCTGTTTTTCATTCTGCCTTGTTTAGAAACTCATCCTGAATCATTGAAAACTTTAAGTAACATTACCTTGAGTCTGCGCTGCGTTTTGGGTTATCAAAGCATATTCTCTCATGACAGGAACAAAGATGCAACTGGAAGGTTTGAAATTTTTGTGTGTACCAGATTGACCTATAATGTTGGAATTTGTCTTGTTTATCATTTTTGTCTCAATATTTCTGTGAATTCTTATGCTGAACATCTGGGATTATTCTTGTGTTTACTCATGTTCTGTTTTGCAAACATTTTATTCACGCCTGTATTTCTTTTTATTTCTTTTAATCTCCATTTTGCTGTTGCCGGTTCTCAGGTTCCCTCTCAGCTGCTCTGCATCAGTTATTTAGACCTGATCTGCCTTACTGTATTTACCCTCCTCTCTAGTTAAAGTCCTTTATTCAGTCTTTCACAATATGATTGTTCTGTTTCCCTGCATGCATTTTCTCCCCAAAGCAAAAGATTCACTTTGTTCATGTTAAAGGTCAAAGTTGCAAAACCACAATCTTGCAGCTTCTGTTGGGTCACACACAGCCATCGGGTGGTGCTAATCTGCACTCTAGCTGCACAGAAGAAGAAACCCCAGTGGGGGAGCAGGGTCTATACAGGCAGCCCCTCGAACTGTTCGCCCTTCTCCAAGGCGGGTAGTGGCCAGCTCGCTCCAGGGAAGATTAAACCAACCACGTCTACCTCTCTGGCGAAGGAGAGCACGAGTTTCTGGGAAGAACTCGCTCCAGGGAGCTCAAAGACTGCTGACACCAGAAGAATCCTAAACATTGATAAACAAAAGCGTTGTTTTAACGTCAAACCCGACGAGACCAACCCTGAATTGTAGGCCTCCAGGAGAGAAGATCCGGGAGCTGAAAGCCGCATGCACTGGGGTCTGAACTAGCCGAAGACCCATTCATTCAACGCCACAGAGCCGATAAGAATTGCCATGCTGGAAACTGCCAAACAGGTACTGTTCAGTGAAAGAAAGTTGGTGCTGATCGCTGCTCAGCCAAATCGGAGGACAAGCTAACTGCCTCTCCAACAGCCAGGAGGCCCACTGTAACCAGCCACTAGGCTAGCATCTCCCGATCCCCTTTCCTCATCGACACAGAGACAAATTGTAGAACTTTGATCGTTCATAAGGTCTGTCTGGGAGAGACAAATTAGTTTAGGATAACTAATATTTAAGGGTTGTGTTTTCACTTAGATTTGTTACTGTGAGTAATATTTTATCTGTTAGCTGTTTGGGTAAACCAGGTCACCCAACCTGAAGTTTTAACCAGTATTTTAATAGACTTTCACGGCAAAGAGGCATTTAAATCCTGCAATTGAGTTACTCAATCTTACAGGAGTTCACTTTTCTTTGTTTAATGTTTAATAAATGTATTTGAGCTGCTCCAACCGCCCCACGTGTGCTACCCAGAAGCTAGATGCTAAAAATTAGCCCAGGCCTGCACTAAATAAATGATAAGGGGTGGTCAAATAGAGATCGGTTCAAAATAGATTAAGAACAGAAACTAATCTTATTAGCCATGTTTGAAACCCCTTAATGCACCAAAAAATACTGGAATTAGATTGTTTACTGCGGTGATCAATCCAAATAGAATTAACTTTCCAAAGCTCAATGACTTCTTATCCAGATTTTTTTAAACAAACATTTCTTGATCCAAATAATGTTTTAATTTTCCTTTCATTTTTTTATTGCTTTACACATAAATCAATGATGCTAATTAGTTAAATCTAATCTAACTTTATTTTGATCAGTAGTGTGTTAGTTACTAGCTTGAGTGATTAAATATTTGTTTAATGTATGATTAAATAAACTTTTGTATTTTGGAAAGCCACTGTTTGTCATTTTTAGTCTGCACACATATGGAAAAGTTCCATGTTCAATACGCGTTAATAATTAATTCCTTCATCTAAGTTATTCACCTCAACCTTATCTCGGCAGGTGCTAAGCTATTAGAGACTGATATAGATATATTTGGCTATTAAAATAGTTCCTGGTAACAGGAGATGCCCCCAAAATAATAGCTTTCCATAAAATATTAATCTTAATGACTGCCATAAGCAGTCCTTTAACTATTAATAGCCAAATAGCTGCATTTCTTAAAAAAACAACAACAATAGGGTTAACGGAACTGTACCAACCTCCAAGAGTGAGGAAGCAAACGTAAACCCAGTTTGATCAGATCAATGGTAGTTAAATGAAACAGAACCAAGCCAATCATCCAAAACCATTCAGCCTAAAGATAAGGTACGTAACATTCTGATTGCAAAATCCATCACGTTTTGAATCATAATTCACCTATGTGTGATGAAAGGCTTGCAGGACTCCTCTATTGACTTAACTGATAAAGAGAAAGTTCAGATTGAAATTCATTTAAATGCTGACTGGCCCCAACATTTCCTGAAAAATATCCTTTTGGACTGATGAGGAAGAAATTGTAGCTTCTTGGTCAGTCACAATGGGAAAAGGACACTTTCAAAGTAAAAACAAAAAACAGAGCTTAATTTAGTTTTGGGGAATCTACAATATGGGCACAGTATAGTGAAGACTCAAGACAATGGAGCAAAACATTCTGATTCAACCCAGCGTCAAAAAGCTTAGGATAATGGTTTATAACAGGGGTGCCCAAGTCCAGGTCTCGAGAGCAGCCATCCTGGAACTTTTAGATGAATCTCTCATCTAACACACATGAATCAAATAGCTGAATTACCTCATTAGGAAATAATTTAGTTCTGCAGAGGCCTGGTAACGAACCAATAATTTCATTTAGGTGTGTTGGAAGAGGGATGCTTCTTAAAGTTTCAGTATAGTAGCTCTGGAGGACTCCGCATTCTTGGTCTAAAACAGAAGAGCTTCCAGAAATCCTATTTTGCGCACCCTCTTTTTTTGAAAAAAAAGTTACCTTCCATACTTCCTGTTAATCTCGCCAAAGAGAACCCACTGACGCATGGGGAGAACTTCATACAGAAAGCTTCTTTCCCTTGTTGAACAGTTAGCTATGAAAACAAATGTTAAATTATTATCTGTTCGTCATACTAGTGATTTAAGAAGGCCGGATATTCTTCCCTGGCTTCTTTATATCATGATCTGATGTCCTTGTTTTTTTTGGGTTCATTGCCTAAAGTTTGTGTTCTATTTAATAATTAATCATCTCCAACACAATGGGGAACATTCAAAATCCAAAGCAGAATTTACAATCATCATTTCATAATCCTAATTCCCTGACTCACATGCGGTCAGTTGGTTTGGAAAACTTCTTCCTCTTAGCAAAGGAAATCCTCCTTTGAATCAATCATCAACTACTGAGATTATGTTTGGTGTATGTAACATTTTATATGAAGATCTACTTTTTTACATGACTGTAGGTTTCCCTGCTCTACTTCCTGTCTTATTTGTTTTTTTCCCAATTAGCTTCACTTTATCTCTGGTTCAGATACTTTTTACCTGTCTACTTTATCAGTTTGTCTGTTTGTTTTTTTTACTGCTAGATCTGGCTCCCATTATTTTTAAGATATTTGTTCATGCGTTGTTTTTTTTTTTTTTTAATTGTTTTCAATTCTTTTATCCACACTGCTTCTGAGGTTCTCGTGTTTTGTCCAACCTGCTTGTCAGTTCAGCAGGACTCAAGCTGCTGTTTTGCTGAAAGAGCCTTAAGTAATACCTTCAGTTTCTGAATTTCCTAATTCGAAAATAGGAAGATCTTAAGACTCTCTCTACAGTTTTACTAGACCATTCTCCTAAAGAGAAAGGGGGAAAATATCCCCTCTCTAAAGCACTCGTGACAGCTCAGAGCACCAGAAAATCTCAGTTTTCACTTCTTTTATGGGTTAATCTTAGACGTTACTCAAATACAAATTGGTTTTCAAGAGCTCTAATCAGTTTTCAGTCTGTGAACAGAATATAACATTGATGAATGGATTTATTCAGAGCAGGCGCTCTCTAATGGTCAAGTGATGCTTTACAGCCAAAGAACTGCATTTACGATAATTCATTTTGATGCATCACAGCTGACAAAGCAGCTTGAAGATATACGAGTAAAACTAAATTATTACATTATCATGCAAAAGTTAACTTTCATGCAATATTCATTCATTTCAGTAATTCAACTTAAAAGGTGAAACTAAAATTTGATACAGACTCATTAGATGAAAAGGGAAATATTTCAAAAAGGTGTTTGTTATAATTTTGATGATAATGGGTAACAGTTTATGTAAAAACAACTTCAGAAAATCAGAATATTACATCAAATCTATAAAACAAGGATTTAAAAAAAATAATATTTCACACCTCTGAAATCTACAATAATACATATGTACTCAGTACTTGGTTTGGGCGCCTTTTCCATTAATTATTGCCTCAATGCAGCAAGTCATGGATGCTATCAGCCTGTAGTCTGCTGCGGTGTTATGGAAGACCAGGATGCTTCAGTAGTGGCCTCCAGCTCTTCTGCATTGTTCATTCTCAATTCTCTGTGAGTTTGAATTTGGAGTTTTTATATAAGTTGTGATCAATTATGATTAAAATGAAATTTTGAAATATTTCACTTTGAATGTAATTGGTCAATATCCTTATTAGTTTTACCTTTTAAGTTAAAATAACATTTTGCATAACATTCTAATTTTTCGAGTTTCACCTGTAAATTCAACCTTTTTAAACAAAAAAGAACTGTCAGCTTGATATTTTTCTGATCATTTAAATTTTAGCAAGCTGCTATATTCTATAAGAGGTGACCTGCTTTAAAGGATCTATTCATATTAAGTCAAATTAATCTATTCCTGTCATATCTCCACGCATGAATATGAAAGTGGTTTACAGTGCATTATGGGTTTTTGGTCAATCTCCCACTCTCTCAAATGAACAGGGGAAATATGTATTAATCCTCTTCAAAGTAATCATCAGTACTCAACTTGAAGGTTTATCTGAGAAGTACATGAAACTGTATTAAAACTGAACTTTAAGTTATTTCCTACATGTCTCCTATAAAATAAATCTCAAAGTGTAAATATTTCTCTTATTTTATAAGTCTTTTAGTCTTTAAATTTCCTATTCAGTTTAGTTAAAATTGGTCAATAAACACAAATTGATCTATAAACACATTACAACAAACAATAGGCAGAATTAGAGTTAAAACTTGAATATAAAACAAAACAAAATTTAGCCATTAAAAATTTAAATCTAATGTCTAAAGCAGAGCTGTACCTTTCAAACACGACTGGGTCTTTCTGCAAATGCAAGCAGCAGCTGCTGTCAGGTATCTGTACGGTTAATTGACTCCATCACAACACCATCTAGAACCAAGACAACAGAGAGGAGACCCCACCCTCTCAGTACCCATGTCAGGCTAGATGTTTTCAGTGGTGGGGAAACAAAACAAGGAGTGTCTAAGCACAGGTTATCAGAAGGTGCGTTGGGGTGGGCGTCTCATTGTCTTGGTTAATCATTAAGAGAAACATGTCTTATTACTTCCGATCAGATTCGTGTTATAGTGGCTGTACAGTGCTTATCTGTGACCCACACTGTGACATCTGTGTGGGATTGTAGTTATAGCAACATGTGGCACAGGCAAATGAGGTGCGAACGATCAAAGGTCAAATCTGCATTTCTTCCTGATCGACTATTCTGGATTAAAGTGATTCAAGTGGCTACTTGCCGTGCCTCGGGAAAGTGTTCACCCTCAAATTTTTCACATTTGGTCACAGAGCATACATTAAAATGCTTTCTTAAAAAAAAAATGTAAAATTTGCTGTACATGCATATTCAACCCCCTTTACTCTGTTACCATCAAGTTCAAACAACTGCTTTCAGAAATCACCCAGTTACTAGAGTTCACATGTAACTTAATCTCAGTATGAATATAGCTGCTCTGTGAAGGCCTCAGAGGTTCATATGAGAACATTAGTGTACAAACTGTATCACAAAGACAAGAACACAACAGAAAGATCGGGGATATATATGTGGAGAAGCTCTAAAAATGGAAGCAATATGGCACATATCCACACCTACCAAGACATGAACTCCCACCTAAACCAACAGGCCCTGCAAGGAGAGCACTAATCAGGAGATTGAGATATCAGGTCAAATATGTGTACAGGATAAACACGCAATCCATACAGTTGGTAAGTGTGGAAAAGTGGCAAGAAAAAACTCGTAAGAAATCCTGTTCAAAATTAGCCAAACCATAAGGAGACACAACAGATGGGAACACTCTCATCTGATTAGAGAAAAACAAAACGTTTTGCAACTGCATACAAAACACTATATGTGGGTGAAAATTAACACTTCACGTCTAAAAGACTCCATCCCCATGCTGAAACATGGTGGTGGTGGCATTATAATGTGGGGATTCTTCTCTTCAGCAGGCAAATGAAAACTAGCTAGAGTTATGAAACTGGACAGAAAGATCAGGATAATACTGAAAGTAAAAACTCTTAGAGGTTCTGGTCTCATATCCTTGGTAAGAGTGGGAGGAAGACCTCCTAACTGGATAGTAACCCAAAACTTGTAGCCAGTGCTCTGACAGCATATTCACATGCTAGAATGGTTCTGTTAAAGCCCAGACTTTAAATTGAAAATCTTTGGCAGGACTGGAATACGGCTGTTAACAGATGACATCCATCCAATCTGACTGACATTAAGGTATTTAGTTAAGAAAGATGAATACAGTTTTCTTTTTTCTTGATAAGCTGCAGCTGTAATTGCAGTGACGTGACTTAGGGGGGTTGAAAAAAAAACAAAAAACACCACATTTTATTTTGAAAAATGTGTTAAACATAATGTGGTTTTTGGTCTACATATACAAATCATTTTGTGTTGGTATAAAATCAAATAAACTGACGATTTTAGTTGTTATGTAAAAATATTTGAAAATTTCAAAGGAGTATGAAAACTATGCTCTGTAATTTTGAAGTGGTGTGAATTTTCAGCAGGACCAAAGAAACATAGGAAGATCATGGAGGAATTTTAATGATGCAATCCGAAAACTTCTGAGGGATGAGGTGAACTGGACTGGAGTAACAGGGAATAATTAACTACAAGAAGCTGAATAAAGACTCAAAGAAACGATAAACCAAGAAAAAAAAAACTACCACTGATAAGCCTTGTCACTATACTAAAATTTAAAACTAAATTTAATCATGAAAAAAAAGATGCTCGATTTTGAAACTTGAGCAATTTAAAAACGCTAATTTACTGAACAAGTAGATACAATGTCTAATATTCTTTTAATCTAGCTAATTTATAGTGCAAAATGTAATGTCAATAATTTAAGTATAAACAATTTTGTTTAAACTTTTCAAGTATTAGCAGTGTTTTTTGCACACAAAAAACTAGTGAAAGATAGCTGAATTTAAAACTTTAAATAACAAGTTCTTAAAATAAGAAAAAGCACAGCATTCAATACGAAAATATATTAATTAAAAAATTTAAAAATATGCGAGACTTCAAAATATTAATACCACAGGAACATAATATTTAATTTAGATACCAGTTTTATTATTGCTTAATAGCTATGTATCAGTTATTTTGACAAGCCTACCACTGATTTTTGAGAAACAAATCCAAATGCACAAAGAGCAGAAAGGAAGAAAAAAAATTAAACACTCACATGGCACAACCTATTAACAATAATGACCCCAGAGAGATGAACGGAGTATGGCAATACTTAAAAAAATCAAGATCGAGATAAGCAAGGAAATTATGAAAACCCAAACACACAAGGATCATAGCAGTAATGTATGATGTTGTTGTTTTCACCCAGCTGTTAATACATCGTCCAGGATGTGATTTCCATCTCAGTTAATATCAGACAGCTGTTATGACTCAAGCAGACATCTACTGCTGCATTAATTTACAACCATTTGCTCACATTTTAGCGGTTCAAAAAAATCAAAATTGTATCGGCTAGGTGTGGGCGAACTGATGAGTGGGTGTCTCTAATCTGAGAACTACTTTTTTCCCACCTAGATAAGAGAATCGCCCAAACATGCTCTTTACTGAGCTTCACTCTGCAGTGAAGTGAAAGAATACGAGCAACATGCTCATATCTGCGGCACAAAAAGAACTCCAACTCTGTTGTGCTGATCCTGCAACATATTTTCACATTTACTCCCCTTCATTTGAGTAGACTTGTCAATGTGGATAATTCACTTTGCTGCACGCAGGTGTATTTGTTAACCATGTTGAAAGGCGACATAATTATAACTCAATTTAAGATGGGTGCAGTAGAAACAAATCTTTTGAAAACTGCTGAATCGTCCGATGAGACCACAGAGTTAACCATCTGATCTAATGCAATCAAATGCATCTGATTTTTCTGCATTCACAGTTGCAATACTGTACAATCTGCCCTCCAACTACATGAGCACCCTTGAAAAAAAAACACAAAAAAACATGAAACAAAAGAGATGAGTCACCTAAATGTCATATTTGCTTACTCAGTTGGTTCCCTGGAAGCTTTAACAACATCAAATGTGACTGTTGTTTTTTCATGTGTCTCTGCAGAGACTGTCTACAGTCAAACCCCGAAGGCTTCAGAGCTGAATAAAGTCTGTGCTTCCTCTAAAGCCAAAGAGGCGAAAGAAATCTGTCTTTACCAAGGCAGCATTTTTGAAATAATTTCACCCAGAATGAGAGCGTTTATATATAATTACGCTTTTATCTATTATCTATTAAGGTTGGTAATTGATGAAAACATCCTGATGTGGAAGCTGATGATTCGCTCAGCTTACATGCTGTTAGATTAGATGTCAGTAACTAAATTATTGAGCATTGTGATATGCAATTGGACCACTAAACAGCACATAATAATTGCTTTCATTCGTATTTTTCTGATGCTCTCAAAAAACCAAAAGTAGGAAAAAAGGGCTTTTGAAAAGTGCACACACCACAAACACATCTGATGAACCTGAACCCAACAAGACGAGTTACGCTGAACAGCAGCCATTTCCACAAGGTACTGGTTGCGTTTTACATGTGACAACCATCTTCTGGATTTTCTTTATGTCTAGATTAAAGAGTGAGGTTGCAAGAGGAAAGTCTTTTCTTACAAAGAAAACACCTAAACCTGGCTCAAATTTCTAAATCCCTATGATGTGCTACGGGCTGATGAAACCAAAGTGGGATTTTTGGTCAGGTATGTACAAGAAAAAAACACTAAATATAAACAAGAAAATACAGAACTGATGTTAAAGTATCTTGCTGTGGGAGGAGAGGAGATCACCGAGATTTATTTCAAAGCGGATTAAGTCATGAAAAGTTCAAAAGACATTTTTTTCCCCTCATCCCTAGGTGTGAGATACAGAGATACAGATTAGGCAAGTCTTAAAATACATCCATGGAAGGAGAATTAAGGCTTTGAAATGGTGAAACACTAAATTAGACAATACGTATTTATTTGTGGGGACAAGCTTGTAGATTTATAGAATTTTTGCAGGATAAAGTAAGCAAATTTCACCAAATCAAGACCTGCAGTTTTGATAGACTCCTACCTCAGAAGGCTAAATGTTGAAATGTAATAAAAATATTATTATTCAAAGTACTAATTTAAAGGCGTACACATTTATGCAACCAAGGTTTTGTGCCCTTTGAAATTTTAGTCATAGGCCTATTCCTTCATAATGTTATATTTATAGGTTTGGCAAACATTATCCTCATAACGCTTTCTACAATACTTTTCTAGAAAACGCCAAACAACGCAAAAATGTTCTGCTCTGTCTTAATATTTATCATTTCAAACAACAAGAAGCAGCGACCTGCATCAGTGCAGAACTTATCTCCAGGTATTGGCATTTTTCCAAATGAACAAGTAACCCTAACCCTGAATGGGAGGCTAAGTGAGACAGATAAGGTCTTAAAAAGTGACAGGGATTTTTTCATCTTGTTTCAGAACTGATGAACAGTTTTTTGCGATTCAGAGAACGTGTAGCTGTAGCAGGATATGACCCTCCTCTTTGTAGTTTGGATAAAAGGCTGTCCAACACGTGCATACATTAGAGTAGAGGCTAATCCTCTCTTTCAGTGGAGGACAAAGTTCTGAGGTACCAACATACATATTCTCTCTCTGCAGTTAACCAGCTTAGCAAAAAAACTCAGTCATCAAGTTTTTGCTCTCAAGAAAAAAAGAGTCTATATGCAAAATGCTTAAAAAAAACAATATCCCTATTGCTAAGTTACTGAAAAACATGACAGCCAACATAGAGATGAGATCACCTGAGAAAAACAAATCATGCAACATCCAAATTGTTTCATACTGCTGTGGCTTATTGGCGTGCAAATCAGCTCAGTGAAACTGTGAAAAATGCTTTGTATTTCCTAAAAATAAGACAGAAAAGATGAAAATAAGACCGTATTCAAGCTCATCTGAAATCTTCCTCAGAACACAGCCTCAGTTTCACGTTCCCTTAATCAACAGGTTTGCATTTCAACTACTGCAAACCTCCAACTAAAACAAAAGTATTGCACGCGTACCGTTTTACTCTGTAAGACTTTTCTTTTACTCATCCTCTAAATCAGTCGGAACTGAAACATTGGATTTGATGTTCATGTGATAGTACTCTTCCCACCTCCTCCACTCACCTGTGCTGGCTGTGTACTGCAGGCTGCCTCGCTTCTTATACGGGGAAAGAGGCTTGCTTTTGACCCCGGAACCACTGGCTGCGGCCCCGGAGGGCACGTTGGAGGACATGATCCCAGGTCGTATCGCTCAGCTTCGCTCGACTGAGAGGAAGAGATGGAGGAGAACTGAGTGAGTCAGGCTGAACTACGGAGGACAGAGAGATGGTGGATGATAGAGGCAGGAGAGGAGGCGACGAAGGAGGAGTGCAGACAGGAGAGAAAGAGAGCGGAGATGTAGCCAAGATGTGTGTAGCTTGAGGGAGTCTTACTGCAGTCAGCGTGAGTGTGTGAGCAGGGATTTCCAGACTCACTGGTCCTGCATCAGCATCCCTCTGCAGAGAAACAGACCCCGCCCCCTCTCAAAAGACCCTGGCGCCTGAGCTGCAATGTTGATGGGGGTGGGGGGTGATGGGTGATGAAGGGGCTTGAATTCCCCCCTGTCATGCGCAAAAAACCCCACAAAAAAAACTCCACACACACACTCACCTATACTGGCACGCACAACTACAAACACACACTGCTCTGCTGTTACCATGACGACCACAAATATGCGTGTACTCGGTAGTGCAATAGTACTGGAGAGGCAACTTCAAATTATAAATAATGAAAGCGAATGCTTCAAAGTCAAGTGAGCTTGAAAAAAAGGGAACCTCACGGTTAAGTGGTAATGCCTGCCTTACAAGCACAGTGTCGCTGACAGTAACAAAGGGGATCTGCTGAGATGATACAGGTAGATGCAAGTTCTGTCTCAACAAGAACAAGCACAAACTTCAGGTCACACAGATTAAAATACATTTATTTGATGTTCATAATTCCTACTACTGGAAAAGGTGGAATAAGAAGTCTCCAATAAAACAAATTCAAAGTTACAGCTCAAGTTTTTCTTAAAAAAAGTGTATTGGTTATATCCTCTGGGAGCACTTATTGTCTGTTTTTTCTTACATCTGATAGCTTCTCTCATACTTTCTATTCCCATATGTTGTATCATAACAACTCTTTATGTTTGGCTATTTTAGTTTTATAACTATTTGTATTTTTATTTATGTTTGTGTTTTGTTTTTGTCAGTCATTGTCCCTCTTTCCTCCATTACCTTTTGTTCTGTCCCCTCTGTCTCTTAATTATCGCCCCATTCTGGCTTAAACCTAGCCTGACGTAGCCATACTCCATTCTAATCAGAATGTGAGTCTGATACTGCTCCATTGTGATGTGATTATGGGGCGTTTTTTAACCGAACCAGGAGAAAAAATGCCTCTGCACTCAATTGGATAGACCTATAACCAATCAGAGCAACGGATGTTATCTGTTTTTCTTTAAAATTCCTCTTTTAAAATTAATGAGCTGTCGATATCTTCTGGAACAGACTCGATGGCAGAATCTACACATCTCAGTTCTCCAGCGGCAGCCATCATTGTTGTAAACACATTCAGCCCAGGCGCTCTTTGGTGACATGGTTGATTACCTTACTGTTGTTCACCTGTCAATCATCTTAAGCCCGATTTGATTGGTCCGAACAGATCTTGTTTGGGTATAATTGCTCCTCAACGGAGGAATGCCAGACTGAACTTCCAGACCATGTTGTGGGCGGGACTAAGTTCGGCTGGCACCCAAGCTATCTTAAACCAGACGTGGAACAACAATCCAACTCTTTAACAGATGAAATATCGCATTGTCCTCATACTGTAGAGAAAAATGTACGTTTGACACTGCATGGCAACCAGACTGACCCTACTTTCTTCCAAAACTACAAATTTTTACAGCCAACAATGCAAACTATGCTAACTGCATTAACAGGGTTCTTGCAGGTTTCAGTAAGTTAAATTGAAGACCTTTTAAAGACCTTTTTAGACCATTATGAACGGAATTTGAGACCAACACGACGCATTAATAGAAAGTTAACTAATCCCAAAATATCAAAACCTTTTATTTTCATTAACTTAATGATCAAAGATCACATTTATATCAATTCTGTATCTAAAGAGATAACCAGAACATTTACCTTTCTAAATCAAATAACGCTCTTAACACAACATTGAAATATGTCCAAGTACATTCTACATATATCTTAGCTCATCCCCTTCAGCACCAATCTCAGTTTTAAGGGTTTTGAGTTTGGCAAGTTTTTCTTTGTATAGGCCTACCCCTCTCAGGGCATTTGACTTGGAGAGGAGCTCAGCCATCTTGGACCCAGCCTTGCCCTCAGCTTTTTCTGCAAGCTCATCTGCCTCCCTAGCGAGACAGGCAAACCTTCTTCCAAGCGTTTTCCAGAGACTCCTCAGCCAGCTTTCTTTTCTGGCTTTGAGATTTTCTTTCCTGATTTCCTGTGTGTCGAGATGCTGCCAGATGCTGCTTCAGCTTATAGGTATTTGGGACATCAGAAAATTGTGAGGAATGAAGCTGCCATTGGTGCTGTTATCTCCTTCCACTTCTGGGTTGGAGCGGACTTCCGTCGGGCAGCGATGTAGCAGGCGAAGTCGGCATGTGGCAGGAAGGGGTGTCAGGGAGGCAGAAGCCGGTATAGCAGCAGAGAGCCCATTAGAAAGGCAAACATCAGATTACAGAGTTTCCGCCTAGAGTGTTTAATATGGCCAACGCTTCTCGGGAATCAACAAAATAAAAATTAAGACTTGATCTAAATACATTTAAGAAATTGTATGAAATTCTTGGGTTTTTAAGACTTTTTAAGGCCTTAAATTTAAAGTTAGGAATTTTAGTCTTTTTTAGACTCTTTAAGACCCTGTAAAAACCCTGGTTAACAGTTTAAATTATTAACTCTAAATCATTTAATTTAATTTGATTAAGAATTAGCCTGTTATATGGCAAGTACTATCTCACATTTTTTATTTAAAACATTTAAAGAATACAAAACAAAATATGTATGAAAAATACATAAAGATACATAAAATTTGTGTGGTAGAATCCTGAATGGGCTTACATAGAAACCACTCCCTGTAAGCTTATGTTTTACAATTTCTTCAACATCATATAGTCATAGAAATAATAATACAAATAATACTAAAAAGGGAAACAAAATGTTAAAAGAGGAGGAACAATATTCTGTCAGTTTAGAGCATCATCCCAATTTACATTTTAGACTACATTAAAACAAATATAATGCTCTGAGCTTATTGTTTTAGTAGTTCTATTAATTTTAGTATTCTTTGGTAGTCCTTTCTTTGCATTCGCAGTGATACAGCGGTTTCCATAATGTCAATATCTGCCTTTCAGAGTTTTGCGTCATTAAATCTGATTGAGAATTGTTCATGTGACATTTAATATGGTGGAAGATGCAAATTTGAAGCTTGCCTAGTGGAGTAGTTGTGAATCTGAGAGTTATTATGAAAATAACTCTTGATATAAGTGGCCAATTTGTGTCATAAAGAATTGTAAACACAAAAGCATGGGTAAGAAGTGTGTTAATGTCAAAAATATTACAAAGCTGTAATTTATGGAACAGAGGTGCACTTGGTGTGTAATAGGCAGTTATTCTTAAAAACTGTTTTCTGTAAAATAAATATTTTAAGTAAGTTGTAAATATTGCTCCCCAAACAATAAGTGTACATACATTAAATTAAGTGAGGTTTAGGATGAATTAAACTATTGTTAAAATAAACTACTATGTTACAAGACATGAATTATGAACATTTCTTCTTTTGCTTAAAGTTCAAATGGATTTTTCTAATCTTTTTGCAGACATGTCTAATTTGATCTTTAGTTGTAATTTGAATTTAGTTGTAAAACCATTAACTTTTGGCATTATATAAGCAATGATGATAAATATGTAAGAACCTACATAAATATGTAGGTTCTTACATATTTATGAGAGTTGCTTTTTAAACCTGTGGTGGTTTGTTGGACGACGAGCGATAAGTTTGTCATATCTCGAACAGCTCTTTGTTTGTCTTCCGTCATTTCTGGGATAAATTCTTTGTACCTTTAGCAAACAGATTCTGAAAAAACTTCAGTTATAAAGGTATTTGAACCTTTAAATTGCTTTGCATTTTCCTTCTAAGCCTGATGATCCTTGTATCAGGAAAGAACCTGACCACAATTAGTCTGGAATTTCCTCCACTAGCTGGTGGTGTTTCTGAAGAATAAAAACACTCTAATTTGATGTACTTTGGATCCAGTTTAGGATTAGGCTTTTTGCACTTCTTTCCTGGGGTGCCATTAAATGTGAAGAGCACCCCCCAAAATTATTCATCAGATAATTGCTTTTGCAAAATCTTAGATGTTATTCTTCAAGTGATGCATAAAAGAATAGTAATCCATTTATTACTTTATTACTATGCATGGGCAGATTGTCATTTTCAGACCGTTCTACAAGTCTGTACTTAAAAGTCTCCAGTTAATGTAAAACGCTGACAAGAATTAGTACAAGAGATCAGAATACTCCATTATTTAAAATCATTCTCTCAAAAGCTAAGTTTAAAGCTATGAATCTCCATCTTTTCATCAGAGCAGTTCAGTCTGGGGTCTTCTTCTTTTAGGCTTGTCTTCTGTCAGCTAAACACTTTCAGATGAGGACATGGTTGGATTTTTAAGATTTGGAGCAGGGGTGCACAAACCTCTTCCCTTAGAGGGCCGAGGATCTAATGTTATATTTCACTTGAAACACAAATACTAATTGTAAAGGATACTAAAGTACTTTTATTTATCATACATTTATTTAAGATTCCTTTCTGTATAAATAACAACAAAATGACCAATAAGTCATATTTATCCATTTAAAACATATCTAAACTTCTTTATTTGATTGATTTAGAATTGGTCTCAGTGAAAAAACATTCTTCCTCCTTGTCTTTTGTCTGCTCTATGTTGATAAGAGCTGCTTAAGGTAGCAGCCAGCATGGTAACCTGTGAACTATGGAAGTAGTTTTATCCAGTCTGGCTTGGAAGCAAAGGGAAATTTTGTCAATTGATCAAATATGAATCTTTGTGGTCTTACAAAGTGAACAAATGTAAATATGTGCACATATCAACTTTACATGCCCCTTGAAGTTCATTGTAATTAAATTTTCAAACCTCATTTAATATATGTCAGTTATAAAGTAATCACAGAACGTCAGGACTTTTTGCAGCCCAATAAATATTCATTGGGCAAATTAACCACAAACCATATCAGCAGTGGAAAAAAAATTATATTGCACATTTATCTGACTTTTGATGACTTTTATATAAAAGGCCAAACTAAATGACTTGGGGGGCCAGCTTTGGCCTGTGGGCAACCCAGGTTTAGAGTAAAGTTCTGTAAAGTTTATTACATTTTTACTCAATTCGGTTTGGTCTTAGCTTTCTTTACCTGTTAACTTGATGAACAGTTTAAAAAATAGAAAATTAACTCGTACTTTTCATTCTCAATACACTATTCAGAATTTGATTTATGCAGCATTTTTTTAAAATTCATACATATTTTAGCATATTGTTCTTCTTTGAGACAAAGTCAACATAAAGTAAGTTCTTATTTCATAGGTTTTCTTTTTAATTTCTCTAAAAACGTTTTTTAATTTTTATTTCTGAAAGCGAGAGATCCAAGTTAAGAAAATGATACACATTGTGTGCATACATGACTGAACCTTAGTTCTTTGGATCTTTCACGGAAAATGAAACAGACTGCTTAAAACTGAAAAAAGCTACAAAAGCATGGGGGGAAGTGGGTGCTTTAACACCTACACTTTTCTTATTGGGATGGTTAAACACCCTCACTATTCCAGCAGTTTTCCTCAAAAGGCAGAGTTTACGAAGAAAGATGCACATTGTGAGGTGAGAATTCTTATATTTCACATACATACCCATATGAGAGGATGTGATTTTGTAAATAACTGTTCTTTGTAAGTTATTAAATAAACATTTTGTATAAAAAACAGTGTTATGGGTAAACAGATAGAAAAACAAGGCATTAAATGCCTATATCCTTGAGAATACGTTGCCCAGACATATAATACCAGGCTGCATAGTAGAACAGTTGATAGCCTTGCTGCCTTGCAAAAAGAAGGGTTTGAATCCCAACCCGGGGTCTTTTTGGATGTACTTTGTATGTTCTCCCTGTGCATGTGTGAGTTCCCTCCACGTACTCCAACTTCCTCCCACAGTCATGATTGTCAGGTTAATAGTCTCTCTAAAACAGGGGTCTCTATCCGTGTTCATCAAGAGCTACAGTGCAGAAGGTTTTAGATGCATCCCTACTCCAATATAGCTGAATCAAATGAATGTCTCGCTAGCAGGCCTTTGCCAAACTTGATTGCATTCTGAAGTGGTAATTGAGTTAATTGATTCAGCTGTGCTGGAGGAGGGATAGATCTAAAACCTTCTTGTAAGTAGCTCTCGAGGAACAGGTTTGGAGACGACTGCTCCAAATTTTTCTCAGGGTTCAGTGTTTGCATGCATGGTTTGTTGGTTCTGTCTGTCTCTGCACTCAAATAAATGGTAATTGGATTAACACAATTTAAATGATGGCAGTTTTTCCATCCAGTGAATATACGCTGGTACAACCAATTTCAATTAACTGAATTTTTCCAGATGTATGTGAATTTGGTTGAACCAGCACATTCAGTGAATGAAAAACATTATTTAAATTGTGTTTATCCATTGAGTCATTTTTTGAGTGTGTGGTGCTCTGCGATGGACTGGCAACCTGTTGAGGGTGAACCCTACTTATGGACCGCTGGAGATATAGGCATCAGCGCCCCCGCGACCCCTTGAGGATAAGCAGAATGGATAGAGGGACAGATGGATGAACCTACAGAACTCTCAAATGTGCATTATTAATTACTGTAAATTCAGTGTCATGTTTCTACGGTCTAAGACAGAGAAATGCAACTGTAGTTTTGCCACCTGGTGGATCATTAAATTTAAAGGGAACCAGTGATGATGATGAAGACACTTTATGCAGAAGGCCTGTCAGAGCATGATAGCAGTAGCAGTCCGTGTTTCACTAGTTGCTCCAGTGAGGAAAGAGAAGAGGAGGTATTAGGACACAATAAACGAAGGAAGCTGGTTGGCTAATCATTGGTAATCACATTTGTTGACATTCTTAAAATTTAAACTATAAAATAGCAGCCAATAAGTGGTTTAGAACGTTTTAGAATTTGTTACATGTACCAATATTAAGATGCTAAATTGTAAAAAAAAAATTGTATCCTGGGGGATACAAAGTATAATTTGAAAAGTAAAGGTCCTATTTTGAAAAGAAAAATGAAATTGTGTCATTTTAGAAAATGTTAATAAAATAATTTTTAACTTTTTTCATATGTAAGGGATAGTTCTGCTGGTAATTATGAGGTTATATCTGTGCGCCCAACCTGAGCGTACTTTCAGACCGATCAGAGGCCCCTATATCTACAGTGTGTGAACAAAAAATCGTTTGTGCAGTGTGTATTAAAATCTCAAACACATTTGCTTAAAACATTTTCTGCAATGTGCTCAACTCCGACAAACTCTTGCTTGACCTGCTCTGCTCATGCTCATCTGTATCTCAGTGCTCGCGATATAACAAAATGGATTGTCAGAGTATTCCTTACAAATACTGCAATAACTCGGATAGGATAGGACCAATCATAAAACCCTGCATGTGCACACACATTAGCCTGTTTCAAAATACAATTGCGGCATCACTGAGCCTTTTGGTCATTCATTAGGGGTCAGCCTGTGACGGAAATGAAGTGAGATCAGGTGTTTTTCATAATGTTTACTTGCATTTTTAATACTGTTGCCGGTTCGGGTGAAATGAATATTCCACACATTATAATACAATGATTCATAAATTCAGCATTGTGACAATAATGCAGTAAGATTAGTATCAAACATGCCAGTATGAAACCTGTAATATAGCTGCATCATGATCATATTGCCACCACTACGCATTCAAAAGACACATTGTCTATGCAATTTTACCCTAATATGTTGCCAATGTGTGTCTTTTAAAATGCCTATGATAGCCACCATCTTTGAGGCCGCAACCACTACCTACCCACCTTTGAAAAGCTTCCCATGCCACCGTACAAAAGCACTTCACAAAAGATCTTTGTGAGCCTCTCCAGACTAGAGCAATGCTCTGCTACTTTCCCCAGAGGTACATGTTCTGCAGAAATAACACCTTTTGACTGAAGTGACAAAGAACTTAAGTGTGACAGCAACCTCACTCAGGAAATCTCTACAACTTGTTAAAATGTTTAGAAAAGGAAATGTGTAACTCAAAAGACAAACTACAAATACTGCTCTGGTTTTACAACTATCCATATGGAGGGTTATAAGTACAGAGTCAAACAATCATGATCACAGTATTTATAATCAAATAAAAAAACTGTTTTCCTGTATTAGGACACCTAAAATAAAATATATACGGTTAATATAAAGTTAAAGAGATAAACAGGCACGGGTTTAAGTATTTAAACCTCACAAACTTTAGCACTGTTTAACAGGAGGGTTCTAACAAAAAACTCCTGTTATTTGGTGAGCCCTCTTGCAACTGTATCTATTGAAATAGCTCACTGCCAAAAAGGGTTTAATGGGCTAAAACATGTATGAATACACTCAGCAGGAGGAGTTATGTGGTTTCTTATTACTTATTTCTAGGACTGAAACTGTAAAAAACATTGCAACAGTGAGGAACATGTGCCCTCTTGTGGTATGAGGAGAAACAGTGAAGCTTGATGCAACGCAGCACCAAGCTGTAATCACCAGGTAACTTTCCAATCACAACAGAGTAAATAATATGTTTTTATAAAATGTATTTGCACATTTTCTTTATCTATTCAAATACCAACTCTGATAGCAGAGGTAAAACAGCAGAATATATCTGAAAGATGAGAAAAACAAAAGGAGAAATGACTAATTCACACAACACACACTTTCAGTAGCAGTTTGTGTATAATGGTCTCGGATTTTCACACAAACAAACCGGAATATTGATCACTTTTCCCACAGGTGTGCTCATGCCCAGTTAAAGTGAGCTGTCTATAGATCCATGTAAAGATTTTCAGATGGATTAAAGTCAAGGCCTTTCCTACAATGCTGCGGGTTATTAAGTAAAGGGTTTGTTACTTGCTTGGAGGTGATCAACCTGCCCTGTTTTATCTGTCCAAAAGAGGGCGACAGCTTTTCATAAAGGACTTTGGTAGATTTTTCAGGATTCTAGTTCCTACAATGTCTTACAACATTTTCCAGTCTCTTCCAACGGGGGAAAAAACATATTTAGGTTGTATATCATGAAGTGACGATTTGTTTTAGTTAAGTTTGGGTCATTTGGAGACTTACTGTTCTGCAACTCAACCCACTTTTGCACAATGGGTGAGACTTAATGGACTCTTTTCAGCCTGATCAGCCCATCTATCCATTAGTGCACAAACTGGCTAGATATCCTGTCTCTGCATGCTATTTTAGGGGAGTTACTGTCAAAGTTACCTTCAAAGATAAATGGTGAAAACTCACCTGTGTTGATTGTTATTTTTCTTTCCATTTTTTTAATTAATTTTTTTATTTATTATTTGAAGCATGGCAGATTCATATCTATTTGACATCATGAATGCAAGGGGATTAATTTTAATAAAGCCTGACAACTCATCCTCTTTTCTGTTTTCTAATATTACACATCAGATACACATGTCAACAATATGCAGAACAGGAGTGTGCAGTAGTAAAAAGACAGAATCAAGATTTATTGGCATCACTGAAAAGACAACAAACAAATCTGAAATGGGAAACAATTCAGAAAAAATAAAACATTACATTTACATTTTATCAAAACATGCCATGCTTAAAATAATGAAGGCTCCACTAATTAATCAATACAAAGCCTTTATTTACATTATAGCAAGCGACCACTTTACAGCAAAATAAGCCATACCAGTGTATTAAACCTGTCAATTTTTATATTGTACTTTTGCTCCAGTGTCTTCTTGAAAACAGCTTTTAGTTTATTTGAATTTCAACCAGCCACAACCAGATGTGGGGATATTTAACCACTTTTTTTATAAGGAATGTGACCCTTGGATATGAAGGTCTGAAAATGTAATCACGTTAGATATTTGTCCTTAGTGTTATGTACACTTTTTGTTTGTTTAAGCTTAACTTCAGCATTACATTAATATATAACCGATCTGAATAGTTTAAAAGAGAAAATAATACCACATGGGATAATTCCGGGTCTGGGCTACTTTGATACAGACAGGTTGAATGAAGGTGCTACGGGCAGAATCACTTCTGGTTCAAAAGCATCTCTATCTCAGACGCCTGACGTTGCACACACCAGTACCTACCTCTTCCGGTTTGTTAATGTTGTACTGTTAAGTGATTTGTTGATGTGCTTTTCAATTTGTTGAAATGTTTTTCAATGTATTGAAACGTTTCGCAATTTGTTTTGTGTTTTTCAATTTTGTGTAGTGTTTTTCAATTTGTTGTAACGTGTAGTAATTTGTTCAAATATTTGGTGATTTGTTGAGATTTTTGTGATTTTTTTTAATGTTTTGTGATTTGTTTTTAAATTTCTTGAAATTATTATTGATTTGTTGTAATGTTTTTCAGTTTTTTTGTGGTGTGTAGTAGTTTGTTGAATTTTTTCATGATTTGTTGTTGTTGTGTTTTTCAATTTTTTGTTTTGTTTTTCAATTTTTTGTAGTGTTTTTCAATTTGTTAAAATGTTTAGGGATTTGTTGATGTGGTATGCCCTTCAAGGCCACCGTAAAAAACCTAAACAGACTCAGTTAAAACAACTAAGGAGCAGTGAGGTAAATCAGACAAATTATTCTCAAGCAGCTGGCTTGAACCTTTACTGCATCTGCCTTGGTCATTGTGTCCCCAGTTAAGATATGTTACCCACCTCGTCGAAATGTGATGGTGTGGGACAGTATCTCATTCTTTGGAAAAAAAACAAGACAGATTGTTACTACAACTACTGGTAATCCCATATTTCCTCTCATGTCTGTTTTCCAATGAATGCTACAACACACGTGTGTGTGGTTCTGTACACTATTTTGTCTATTTCCATTATGAAAGGGACCCATCCATCGGACCTGTACCACACCATTCCTGGGCCCCACTTCAGTTGTTGGTCCATGCTGGCACAGGCTGACCCGACCCAACCTGGGCCGAACACACCTTAGTAGAAAAGGGGCTATAGTCGCCACTCTCTGCATCTTATGAATAAATGTTGATGATGCACCAATTAAATCAATCAAACAAACATTATTTATAATGCACTTATATACAGAAAATGCAAATCAAAGTGCTTTACAGATTAAAAACAACCACAGATACACCCCACACAGATTTTAGATATGAACGCCTTTATATATATATATATATATAAAGGCATTTCAACACAAGAAAATTCAAGGTGCTTTACTTGATTACAGAAATGTTATCACTTTTCAATTTTATAATGCTGATCACCAGTTTGGTGAACAGCATTATAGAATCTTCCAGAGGGTTGTTGCATGCGGTTCTCCTGCCTGCGTTTCTTCACAAACTTCAATTAGCCAATTCAATAAAAGCCACCGAACATTTGATGCATTTTTATATGGGTGCAACTCACATACTTAACTCTATTACATTTTCTCTTCAGTTGTGCTCCTATTTAAGTTAAAATAAGCAGACTTTCACTCCGTATCAGATTTAAAGAAGCAGTGCTTCATCAAATAAATAATAAACTAAACTCAAATCTCATGGTTGTGCAATGGAATATATATTTAAATAATGTAGTGTTGCAAAGGTCTCACCTGATCATTAGAACGACTCATTTTAAATTGCCCTAAGTTGCAAAGACTAAAACTTTCTGAGCTTACCAGTAGCTGGCAGCCTTTTGTTATGGAGCCAAAGACAAAAGAACACCTTGCTGCAAAAGGTGGTTTTTGTTGTAGTTTCATCATCTGCCACACAGGCTCTTCTGTTCAACCTTACTTAAACTCCCTTTGTTGAGAAATTCTTCGTACATAAAAAAAAAAATATATATATATATTAAATGCCCACTGTACTCACTTAGTAGAAAAATACTGTATGCTTCTACCCCGATCATCCATATTAATGTGGAACAAATTATGATCATGATGAAACAAGGTCAGTCCCTGTCACTCAGATTGATCCAAGGCTCTGTGAGTAATCTTGTCAACAGATCAGAGCCATGGTGGCTGTGCACAGAGCCGGGCCTACTCCGACCACGGTCTAATGAGATTGGCTGCCACCACTTGATATGTTACAGCGATTAGCCTGCTTGAAAGCGTTCAGGGATTTAGGCCGCAAGCACCAGGTTGCATGCAATTTGTACAACATTAACAGCAGAATGAAGGGGGCATAGGGCTGAGTATTTCAGGACACAACTGGTTAACAGTAAAATGCCTGGGGCGAACGTCCGGATAAAGTCAAACAGCTAATTATTTGGCCTAGATATTCTGTGCAGAGCCTTATTTCAAAAATATTTTTCTGAATTTAAAGTTGTTGAACCATTGATTTCTATGTGCGTCTTGCTGTTGTCAATACTCATTTGAAGACTTTCTGGTTTAGTTGCCTCGGTTACAGGTCCACTGTTTATCCTTGGAGCCTGTTTTACCGTGACGTCATGTAACTCTTAGGCTGTCTGCCAAGATAAAAGGTTGACCCAAGTTTTGGTCATTTGACTCCACCTTCAAATATCCGAAATACGACAGTTCGGATGTACAAACAGTTTACAAAGCTTACAAAAAAGCTTTGCAGAAATCCAGTTAGCTCTGTCTACACATTGTCTATAAGACTCAAGACAACATGGTTGGGCCACACCAGAACATAAATTCCAGTCAAAAGAAACATGTTGGTGGGTTTAAAAAAAACAAACACACACTTTAAAGGTAAATATGTCGGGGGGACTATAATAATAATAACAATAAAAAAGTAAATAATAATAACAATAATAATTATTATAATTATAATAAATAATGTTATCATATTATTATTATTATTATTATTATTATTATTATTATTAAATTGGAATGATTACTCTATACTGCTTAGAATATCTTCACTTATAATTAATGCTACTTCTAACTGAGTATAATATCTGTCTCACTTTTGCCTATGGGGGCCTAATGTGGACAATAGGTAATCATTCTGCAGACATTACTGATCTTAATAATAGACTTTTCTACTGTGAAACATCAGGGAAATCTTATCAGATTATAACAAGAGTACCAATGGAAGATTCAGGGATGGTTGCTGTGTTGTTTGGAATGTTGTTACACACTATGTCACCAACAACTCTTCCAATTTTAAAAATGCCAGTTGTTTGCTGACATTTTCTGATATAATTTCCCATAGCATGAGTTAACCACCACTCTGGCCAGGAACTGTACCGGGCCATTCCCTAGGATGTACATCAATACTGGAACTCGTTAGGCTCCTGAAATGGCCCCGACAATGGACATGATACTTATAGTTCTGGTAATGGAAACAAGCCTCTTGTTTAAAAAATTTACCAACCCCATTTTTCCAAATAAGCAGTTTGACAGCATTAATAGCTGGATATTATCTACTTGATAGTCTCGACTTCTTTAGACATTGACAGACTTTTCCCAGGGTGGAGAAGAAACCATACAATCATACATGACGATATGTTCTGCTCTGTTTAGTTAATTCAAAACTTTGTCACTTATCTGTAGTCCTTAATCACATATTTCTTGCCATTTAGAACTCCATTTTCAAGATGAGCTTTAGGAAATGGGACTGTTTGAAGTTATGTGGATATTTATGAGAAAGTTTTGGATCATTAATTAAAACTTCAATTAAAACTTCTTAACATCTAAATAACTATAAAAAGTGAATCTTAAATTACATGCTTTAGCTGTATTTATTTTATGGAAAATGCTGAGATTATCTGATCATTTTGATTACCCAAGGTGATTTTTCCCCCACTCAGTGTTTAAAAAAACAAAAAAAAACAAAACAAAAAAATCTATTAGGGGAAAAAGGATTTTAATTTGAAGACTTTTACACATTTTTAACACTGGTGGCGAGAAATGTTATCTTTCCACTTATAAAACTTGTTTGCACACAGAGCTGTAGGGAGAACTGGGCAGTTGATTTTGATACAGGGCAAAGTTTATAACGGTAATCTGTCTTTGATGGATTTAGCAGTCTCAGGTACAGTTTCTCAGTATTAATCTACTGGCAAGCAGTGACCCAACTGTCTTGAAGACAACACCCACAGGAAGCTTTGAACCACAAAATGATGCGCACAGATTGGTTGCTTCGGTCCTGCAGCATAATCTGACCATCTTAACCTCCACATCTACCCCTAAAAAAACAAACAACTTAAATACATTTTATTCAGGTACACCAAAATGTGTGAGACCCCACTTGAAGTAATGCAGATTGTTTAATGTGCACCATGCGTTCAGGTCATGCCATCATGAAGACCCTCTGAATGGCACAGTGCAGGCACAGTTGCTGTATTTAGCAGCCACCTCACCACCTGGGATTTAAACCTCTTAGCTATAAGAAGTTTATAAGACCTTAATGCCTCCCTCCTGCCTTGTCCATGTGACGGATGCTAAAGTCAAGAGTACATCAAGCATAGAATTCAGTTGGCATCAGAAGTAACACTTCTAAGATGAAGATGCAATCTAAATGGGGAATGTTCCCTATATAAAAACAATGAATAGAGATCTTGCACTTTGTTTTATCTGTTAAACAAAATGTCATAGTTTCCTTGCATGTGCATGCCCCAATGGAAAAAAAGACGATAATTATGGATTGTTTTAACATCCATGTTATACTAAACACCAAGTCTCACCAAATCATTTAAAACAAGCAAATGTTGACATCACAGACTTTCACTGGACACACATGTGTGTGAGATCATTTTCCCCTTCTTTTACATCATTCTCCACCGCCCTCAATCGACTAAACGGATTGAATGGCCAATCAGGAAGAGGCCCATCCTAAGTCCAGGTTTAAGAACAGGGAATTAAGAAGTGAGTCTCTGCAGGTGAAAGCTGGTGACTTCATTTGAGCCTCCACGACACTCCATCTAATCAAGACACATTTCTGAAAAGCTCAGCCCCCTCCTTTCCAATCCCCTTCCGCTCTAAAATCACCTTTCAGCACAATTAGTGCTGTGATTGGATTCTCTGCAGGTGCTCACATAGACCCGTCAAAATTTCCTTCCTCGAGGACCTTGAGAGTGCGGAGGAAGAAATCATGGGTGCAGGAGCAAGCGCTGAGGACAAAAAGTCCAAGGAATTGGAAAAACAGCTCCAGGAAGATGCCGATAAGGAGTCTAAAACGGTCAAACTGCTGCTGCTCGGTGAGTTGTAAGTGGTCCTTGTTAGATGAAATCATAGCTGCTTTTTGTCTCCAGCTAAAGATGTTTCTAAATTCTTTGATCGATAGCTTTTGGATTCAAAAGAGTTAATGGGCATCTCAAAATGTTCTTTCTGAATCAGCAATAACTTTAGAGCAGATGCATGAAAGTAGTAAAATAGTTGGACGAAGTACATGTAACAAGAAATGTCACCAGCAGAGGTCAGAAGATGAAGATTTAACTTTGGATCTCTCTTTTTTTTAAGATCTTGTGCTTTGTATTTGAAAATACATTTTTGGTTTAATTCATCTCCAGATTTTGGTGCAAAAGTGGGATGCACTGGGGGCAGAAATAAAGCCTAAACCCACTCCCACGGTTTAGGATTACACCTCAATGAAAGGAGGTCCACACACAGAGGAAGTTGAAAACATATGGTTTCAGAGAAGTTAATCCACAACCTCAGATGATACTCAGAGAAGTTATTGCTAAATATATGGAGAGCAGATAAAAAGTCTGGGTAAAATCTTTAGACAGGTTTTCACATCTGTCATTAATGCTCCATTTAAACTTAGCTCAACTACATCTCAAACTGATTTTCCTTACAAATTAGGTAATTTTATTGACAAAACAGACATAATTCTCAGCTAATCAGCGGTAGCTGACTTTCTAGCTCTAACGAAAGGACGCAGCTTCTTAAAAGATCACTGACTTTAGTCTAAATGAATCACAGCCCTACAGTGATGCGACAATCCGATTAGTTAACAGGTTTAGTGCAGATCCACTTTCTGGGGCCTTTGTTGACTCTCAACTCACTCGTGATGTATGAAAAATGTCTTAATATCATTTATATCTGACTGATTTGAATTGGTTCTTATTCCTGATCTTAAACTGAACAATAGTAAAAACCTATAGATGAGTTTTTGGGATATTTAATAAAATGACATGATAACAGCAATCTTAGAGATTCTGTAATTTTCCCCCTATGTAATTCACACTGTGTGAATCACACACTAGAATGTTGAAGTTTTGATGCACTACTCTCAAAGACAGTAATAACGCAAAAAAAGTTCAAATTACAGCCCCCTGGTGTTATAGGAAAAGAAGTACAGATATCCCAATCGAAAGATTTTTGTAGAATAATAAAATTCTAGCCTCACATAAAGACTAGTTTAAATAAAAATTACCATGACTGTCAATTTCACAATTTTAAAGTTGTTTGCATAGTTGAATAAAAACACTTCTGTCAGGAAAATTTTAAATAACATGTTTTTAAAAGTCTATTCAGCCTTGACTGGGAAACTGAAGCAGACAGGTTTTAAGGCAAATTAGACACTCACTGACATGAGAAATAAAGGCACTTATTCTTGATGTCTACGGTGCTGCCAGATATTTCTGTAAATGAACTAAAAAATTGTCATTGCTGTCCCCATTCCCTCTCCCAGCAAAACACACTCATTGATGATCACTCTAGCAGGGGTAAAAACCTGGGAAATCTTTTGAAAAGGTGGGATGAACTCTTTAAAAGCTCAGAAGTAAGTCTGGAGCTTAATGTGGCGTCAGTATGAGCAAGACGGTGAGCTCTGACCACTCTGTGATCCCATAAACTCCTGCAGCTCAGCAGTAACTTTCATGGAAGTGCAGAGCCTGATCTGCTTGGAAGCTTTTCTTCAGCCAGCACATCCAATTCTGCCACTGAAATTATGTGATTAACCCACATAATGCTTGCATACTTCTTGTTCAGATGCAAAGCGAATGACTATAGATTGGTCTTTTTGCAGTGTCCATTGATTAGCCTTGCGCTGCAAGCTGGATTCTCATAAGATTTGGAGTTTTCACAGGGAGGTCCACATAGATTTGGATTTTGCAATGTGACATATTGATTAGCTGGGAATTAAATTTATTTATTAGAGGATCACCCAATCATCCAGACCTTACTGATCACTCTGAGCTGAGCTCAGCTGTCTTTCAAACATTTCTTTTTTTAAATATTCATTTCATATCCATATTTACTTACTTCCTTACCCTAATTTTCTTTCTTGGTGACCAAAACTGACTGCATTTGTCACATACTGTTACACAGTTTGCATGGACTGGTTGACTCTATGAAAAACACATTAAATCACATGTAACATGTTTGGAATTGTGTAGACAAAACTCAACAATATAAACATATTTCTGTGCTTGTGAGAAGAAATTTGATGCCTCATATAAGTTTAAGTGTTGAAAGGCTGATGTCAGAGGAAATTCTTTAGATCTGAAACTCAGATATTTGATTGGTGACATAAAATGCTTTGAATAGAAGCCTAAATATGTCTGTACTGAAATGTGCCTCTTTTTCAGGTGCTGGTGAGTCAGGAAAAAGTACCATTGTAAAACAAATGAAGTAAGTGAAGAAAAAAAAATCACTGGAATACCTTCTCAATAATATTTTTTATTAAAATATGCCAATGAAAGCAAGAGTCATCCACAGGGTGGCAATGTAGGCTTTGGATAGACGAAATATGCATTGTATATGAATATATACAATGCAAATATGATTTGCCATCACCTTTTGAACTTGTACTTTTGTAAAGTTTAACTAATCAAACAAATTTTCATTTCAAGTGGGATTATTATCTTTTATCGTCTATTACAAACTTTCTCCCAGCTCATTCAGGATCAGCGATTAAAAATTACTTTTCTCACACAGGATTCTTCACCAAGGAGGTTACACAAAAGAAGAGCAAATGGAGTTTAGAGCGGTCATCTTTGGCAACATCCTCCAGTCTGCTCTGGCTATCATCAGAGGCATGGAGATGCTTGGGATCGATTTTGGTGCGCCCTCTGGGCAGGTGGGCCACTATATACTCAAAAGATGAAGAGAAATGTTCTGATCTGAATGAAGAATACAGAAAATAACCTAGTTTTTCACATTTGGTGTTTATGGTGCATGGCACTTGTAGGAGGATGCACAGAAGCTGCAGAACTTGTCAGACTCCATTGAAGAAGGGACAATGCCTCCTGAACTGTCCGATGTCATCAAGAAGCTGTGGAAAGACTCCGGAGTGCAAGCTGCATTTGAGAGAGCTGCTGAGTACCAACTAAATGACTCTGCAGGCTAGTAAGTAACTGTTATGAAAATAAAAACAATCTACAAAAGCTGATGATTAAGTGTTTGTAGATTCAAAGGGGCTTATATGTAAATATCAATTGCTTTCATGCAAGGTTGGAATGGGACTCATTTTCAGCCCTGGAGTTTCATGCATCAGACCGTCCCACTTTATATCAAAAAATATTTTTTATTAAAATCAAGTAATTATAAGCTTACATCTTAAATATACAACAGCACACAGTTCTGTAAAACCTTACAATTCATAGTATTTTTCTATTAATTTCAGTATGTGTTCACATCAACATTATCCTTTAAAACACATCCATCAACAATAACAGAATTGATATTTTGGGCTGCTGTGAGTAGACTTTGCTCTCCCTTTCACACTTCCTCCAGTTTCCCTAAACTCCCCTGCTGCACCTGCGTCATCATAAATTGAGAACACATTTGACTTAACCAATTAAGATATTCCCAATGGAAAAATATGCAGGCTTATTCTAAATATTACTTTTATTCTATTTTATCTCAGCTATGGTCTTTGTGAGTTTATTGTTTTATTTTTGAAGATAAAAAATCTAACAGGATACACTGTCATTGGTGCATAGAAAGTGGTTCTGTTGGAACTAATGTTTGTTTGTTTACACACCTGTTCCTACCATACTGACAAGACATATTCGACTCCTGACTGCACATTAAGTCACCTTTAAAGTGATTCAGAATTCTCAGCTCAAATCTCCCATCAATACAAAGGCTCAGATTATGCACATCGGTTGTATTATTGTAGTGCTGAATTGGCTAGGGGACTTTTCATATGGAACAGGTCTACACCATACTCTTCATTATATTAATACAAATTTAGGATATTCAATCAATAAGTAATCCTATCGACTCTGGGCTAGTGGGCTCATATTGTTTGATGCTGATTTTCCGTCTAACTCCGCAGAGCTACAGTACAGGTTCCCTGATATGTGATGTTGCATCATATTATTTAAATTATATAATGATATGCTAGTTGCCATTCGCACATTATACTGACTTGATAATTAATCAACTTAAAAGGTGATTTTTTTGTTTGTTGTTGTGGCACATTTAGCAGCATCTATTTGAGCTTTCTTAGCATTCTTTTTTTCTGCAAGCCACATTACTATTTCAACTTTCAAACACCACTGACTGAGTGCTGAATATGCAGTCTATGGTGCTCTGACATGTTACGTCAAGGTGAGCTGCAGAAAAACAACAACAACGAGCTGCACGTAGTGGCAGAGGCGACCCAGTATGGCAAGCTGTTTCAGTAAAAAGTTAATATCCATATCAACTGTTGTGTATGCCAACTAGTATATGACTACACTGAACTAATTCAACATTTTCTCCTACTAGTTTGAACTTTTTCCAAAATAGTTCAGAAATGATCTTGCCACTAACTAATTTTTGCCTTGTTGTACCATTGGTAGACTTGGGTTGCCATAGCACCGGCCCTTGCGGCCCAAATATTAGAAGGACCCACCGGGAATTGTCCCGGTGCTACCAATTTGCCACTCTGGGCCTGATCTCATGTTTGTTCTGATATTTTCAGCTACCTCAGTGAAATGGACAGAATCTGTCTGCCGGACTACATGCCCACCGAGCAGGATGTGCTGCGATCTCGAGTCAAAACAACTGGTATTATTGAAGAACAGTTCTCCTGCAAAGAGTTGCACTTCAGGTGAGCTACAACCCAGCCAACATTTACATATTGGGCCCATAGTGGTAGAAAACGACATTGAATAATGGGGTAAAGGTAGGACTGTGTGCTTGAAACACATCGCGCCCAAGTTAATTTCCTGCACATGTTAGCTAGGAATTAAAAGAACGAAAATAAGCATTCCAGCTTGGCAGGGTCCTGACACTTACAGAGCTTGTCTTTATTTTTTGTGTTCTACAGGATGTTTGATGTGGGAGGCCAGAGGTCAGAGAGAAAGAAGTGGATCCACTGTTTCGAAGGTGTGACCTGCATCATCTTCTGCGGAGCCCTTAGTGCTTATGACATGGTGCTCGTAGAAGATGACGAAGTGGTGAGTCAGAACCGCCTTTGTGTGGTTCTTCAATAAAATTATTTAAAAATCACTTAATGAGAGTGAGTAATTCTCTGTCTTTATGTCTCTGGTCTTTCCAGAACCGCATGCATGAGTCCCTCCATCTATTCAACAGCATCTGCAACCACAGATTCTTCGCTCTGACCTCCATCGTACTTTTTCTCAACAAGAAGGATCTTTTTGAAGAGAAGATCAAGAAAGTCCATCTGAGTATATGTTTCCCTGACTACGACGGTAAGTCCAACTAATACAAACAAAAGGTAAAAAGGAAAAATAATAACATGAATTATTGAGAGTAGTCTTTGTGTAACTTTCATGATTTGATTGAGTACAAATACACTTGATTAACCAAAAGAAAAAATACATGTATAAAGTGATTCAAATGCTACAGTTTGTATAGTAGTCAATGCAGCTTCTGAGGTATTTGGTGCAATGAAATCATAAAAATGTATATATGAAAACCTACAGGGACATTTCTTGTTACTTTCTTCATTTATTGTGGATGTATGCATGTATATTTGTATATTACTACTGTCTGCATTTTAAATACCTATAACACAGTATTTCATGATTTATTAGTAAGAGTCATTTTGTGGCATTTTTTTAACCTAACTTGACTTCAAGGAAAGAGCAAAATTACATCTTGTAAAATATCAACTGACTTCATGTTAAGTGTGTCCCAGAATGCAGCATGGACCCAAAGACAGTTGTAGGTAGGAGACACAGCATGTGGAAATGTATGAACCAACAGGGAGTGAGAGAGGATGACGGGTTTAAATACATGGGAGGCATGATGAACAGGCATCCGGAGATTAAAGACAGGTGCCAATAACGATTAGATAGGTAGTGAGTGGGACAGAGTGCTAATGGCTCTGACAGATTATTGTATAACAAATACAATAATGAGTGAGATTATTAGGCATTGTTTATTCACCTGGAGATACGATGAATCTGGCAATTGTTGTTGAATTAAATAATTATCATAAGTAATTCAATGCATGTTCAAGCAGGGACAAAATGGAGCCAATTTCCAGTTTAACATTTATTTTGAACAGATTAACAAATTGCAGTTTACAGAGAAAGTTGCCCTAGTTTCTCTGTGGTCCAGAATTAAAGAAATCTGAACAATTAACTGATCTTCATTTCACAATTTTATAGAAACCGGCCCTCGCCAGGACTTTAGGCGTTTCTAACTCCGTCCAATCAGAACTTTTCCAAACAGTGTCTTAGCCATGATTTGCTGTCAGAATCCTGGAGTCCGAAGATGGGTGTCTGTGTTCTGGGTCAAAGGTTCATTATAAAGATTTATGGTTAAATGGCTATCTGCTTCTCTAAAACTTTTCCCCCAGTTTCTTATCTAAACATCCTGCTTTTACAGCTTTGCAATTTAAACTCACCCCAGAGTTTTATGACTTAAAAGCTTTCCTGCATAAACAATGCTCGACAAAACATTTCTTTACTATCATGCAAGCTAATTAAAACAGACTTTTACTTTCTGAATGATAAAAGTTTACAGAATTACCACAATTTCCCTCTTTTCAATCCATTTTTAAAAATGGATTGATTAAAGATCAAAACCTGTAAAGCTTTTTGAGAATGCAAAAAATCAAATCCAAGAAATTTCATCAGTTTAAAAACATGAAGTATTCCAGACTAAAATTCAAAAGACAAACTATTAAAGTACCTTTTTTTAACCTTAACTCCCATTAAAAATGTAAATCTGTTAATCTTAGATTCACCCTCTTTTGGCATTAACCAAAAAATTTATTTTAACAATTCCCACAAACTAATTCAAAACCCACAATGTATACGAATGTCTAACATGTGAAGAAATAATTAAATCTGACTTGATACATGTTAATTAGTGTGGAAGAAGCTCAGAAAATCCATGAACATAGACATTATTACTATATTATATTCTGAAAGAAATCAAACTTAAAGTGTTTAGAAACCTGTGAAATAGAAGGTATTAAGAACCCTTTTAGGCAGTGTTATCACTCTTCACTTGTGAATAAAATAGTTAATCAAATAGTTAAACAACCTGTAAAATGCAAAAAATTATTAATAAATGTTCAGTCTTTATTTGTATTCTGATCCTCTTTCTTTACTCATTTTATCCCCCTCAATGGCTCCTGGCAGCTGGAGAGCGATATACAGAGCTGATCAGTGTGGAGGGCTCCTATTTTTTTAGTGTTCCAGTTTTTACTCCCAAATTTGCAAATAACCACTCTCTGAAATGCCAATTACTTCATTAATTGAGCATTTCCCCCAATATACACAAATGCACAGGCAGGCCCCGCTTCCTATAGCTTAGGCCACCGATGTGGGCTGGTCAAAACCTGCTGTGCAGCTGATTGCTGAGTTGTGATCTTCTTCTGTAGATCCCTCTTTTGAGATGGCAATTTCAAATTGCCCATCTCATTCATTGGCACATAGATCACACTGGATGAGTAATATCACCACCCAAACAACCTTCTGGGTGAGCTAGGCCCCGCCGCCTGTGGCCCCAGCTTCCGATTCAGCTTGGTCAAACCCTTCACGACCCTCCTTAGGCAGAATCCGACCAGGTTCGTCGTTGGCGTGGAGCTGCACTTTGTGTATGTTCCCAGCTGTCATCTGGAACTTTGCTGAACCACTGGACTCCTCACGCCTTCGACCTGGAGCTGTACCTTGGACCCCTTCAGCAGCTGTAGTCAGCTGTGACCAGAGGAGACTGTGTGCTCCTCACGTGCTGCTGAATCCTGGAGATAACCCTGGGGGAATAAGCTTGTAAACATCTAAAAAATACAGTTTTTTGATCCGGTCTTGTGATCACTCCTTTTCAATCTAATTCAACTGCATTGTGCCAAGAAATTATTTCACCCACCTAAAAAATAATCCCTGGGGAAAGAGCAAATCCACATTATTTTGACACACCGTTGTTTTTCCTAAAAACTAAACCAAAAAACACCTCCCTCATTAATGGATTTAAAAACAAGAGCAGGCTCAAGAATTTACTTTTTGTGTACAGTTCAACTGATTACTATCCATTTGCTTGTTCACCCAAATTGATTCTTAAATTTACTTATTTTATTTATCCAGTTTAAGACACTTATGTCTGTTCCATTACAATATATCCTTTCTTAAATTCAGTACATCCCTGTGGATGAAAACGTAAAAGAAAGAAAAAAAATGTTTTTTCTCTCTCACCAGCCAGCAACCCCCTGCTATCGGCCCAATTTTTTTCTGCCAAATTTTGTTCCCGGTAAATGGTGGTATTTTACCCGGAGATAATCCTGGGGAAGACATGGGGTTATCAAAATACGTAGAACCGCGGCCACCTTCGATCAGACAAACAGAAACTCTTGTGGTTAATTCAGCAACAGTGACATTGAATCAACAGTCTTTGATCATCACTTCTTCAGCAGAAACTGTCCATCTCACGCCAGCCAAGTGAATTCACACATTGTCCTTGAAAGTTCAGCTCAGCATGAGGAAACGTGCTCCCCCCTAGGGTGGCCTCCAGTTCACCTGTGCCTCCCTGTGTTTGGGAGGAGAGCACAAAAGAGTCGTAATTCTGCGCTGGTCGTAAAGATGTTTCTCTCTGTGGCCGTTACGGCGGGCGCCTGGCACTATCCGTCATCAGCCCACGCACCCCCACCCATCTCATCTCCCCAGGATCATAAATTCCATCTCAAGAATGTTTTATCTGAGGGGTTTATCTGCTGCAGGATGAGAAAAAGAGAAAAAATATATAATTAGAGTAAGAAAAAAAAAACAGACAGTCCCTCCTTTCAGCTCATTCAAATCAAGTTACATTCAAACATTTTACTTTCATATTCATTAATCTCCTTCCTTGAATGCTGAATTTAAATATCTTCCACACTCAGACTGCCTATGTGGGCTCTACTTTAATTTTACTTCAATCAGTTATACTAGTAATAATTTCTTCAATTTCAATTCTGGTAAAAATATACCAATCAACAGGTTTGCTCTCTCCACCAGGAATAATAATCAATCCTTATACGTCTAATTAAACTGTTGTTCTACTACGTCCCCTGCGTATTTTAATTAATAATTCCTTCATTTTTCATCCAATTTATATTCTATATTTCATCAATGCAATGCCTTCCTCAATTTTTTCAATTTGATAAATGTCTCTTTCATCTCATGTGTAAATTAAACATTTATAAAGATGGAGCATCGCAATATCTCATCAACACGCTTAGTTCTTAGAAAAACAAAATTAAATCAAAAAAGAAACAAACAAAAAGGCTGGATTTTTCTGTTAGATATTGCTAATACACCACTAAAACATTGCAATAACAAAAATAAAGGCAATAACCATCTGCAAAGGTTCTATCCCTTTTTTTTTTTCTGTCCCTATTATAAACAGTCTCTATGGAAAAGTGGCTCTCCTGGTTCCGCTTCACTGAAATTGAGACGAATAGCTCATATTGAACTAAACCCCTTTGTAATTCAGACTTCACACCACTTTTCCCAGACTCTGTCCCTTCAATCAATTAATAATTTCTGCTAATATAAGTATGCTACTTACATTGAGATAACTGTTGTTGATGTTGAAAAAGGTTAAAAACATCAAATGTTTAAAACAAAACCAGAGAAGAGTACTCACTGATAACACAACATAGTTTACAAAAACAGTCTTCAGTTTGCTATACTTCAAAGTCTATCTATATTTCTAAAGAAAAATCCAAGATTTAAATCACTGACAAAACAACTTTCCTATAAATATTTGCCAAACCTAAATTATATATATTTTTTAACACAATCCAATATCCATTCAAAATACTTTTGCTTATATGATTCCTCTTTAAACAAACCCAAATGTGCTCACTTGCCCAAATATTCTTGATTGTAAACAATGAAAACTTTTCATACTTCAAAAACATCTGTCCGATTCTGTGAAAGAACTGAACATAGTCAAAATGATTTTTGCAACTAAAACTCCTCTTCAATTTTCGTAGGATGCACAATAGTCTAATTCCCCTCAGCAGTCAAACAAGACAAAACAAAAAATTCAATAAAAAAGGTTCAAGAGATGAGATCTCTCTAAACAAAAACTAGTCGCAATAAAATAAAAAATAAAAACCAGCATTTTTCTTTTCAGTATCCCTCTTTTCCTCTCAGGCTTCTTTTTTATTTTCTTTTCTCCAATGATAAACACCAAATTAAATTGAAGCTTCTAGAGACGTCAAATACATTTCCACTGAATCACGTTTTCTTTAATCCAGCTTCCCAAATTAACATTTTCCAAAGTTCTAATTAATAAACAGACCGCAGTTCAAAAATCTGGGTCATAATCCAAATCGAACCAAATATATAAATTTTGAGAGAGAAAGAGGAAAAAACAAAAAATAAAAGAAAAAATAAAGAAAATAAAATCAAAAATCTAAATAAATTGTCAGTTACAGAGTCCCCACTAATCAAATGATATATTATGCCATTATTCTAGGATCAGATCTGTTCCAAAATGTTTTAGGACCTGTAAATTTACTCTCAGCATCAAATAAACTAGCTTAAGAACATCTGAAAGATTTATCTTAAATTTCAAACCCAAAACCGATTCTTATTTGTCAAAACAAAATGTGCATTCAAATATATGGTAAAAATTACTTCAATGTAGCTGGTCCAATCACATTTCGCCTCTACACGATCAGAATAAATGAATTTAGAATTTACTTCTTACTTTCAAATTAAACCATCATTTCGGTCACTGTGATATTCATTATTTGTTCTTAAATAAATCTACCTAAGACTTTAATTGTTACTTTCAATCCTTAGACCAATTCCAAATTTATCCCCAGTCTGTTAAAAAACAAACTGATTACTTAAAGATGACTCTGTGTTTTAATGTTTTCTTTTTTAAAACCAAACATTCAAATCCCCACTAGTTTATAAACTATCACTATAATAAGTGTTGTTTTGCATGGTAAAAACATTTAATTTGTAACGGAATTGAAGTGTACTGGGTTACTTCATGAGCCCCAGTTAAATTTTGATAACTCCAATAAGCATTTTTGTCCATAAAATCCTGAAGAATGTTCAATTGTGTAAATAATTTAACACCAGTCTCCTTTAGGTCATTCATTCAGAGACCAAGCTATATTTCTAAAGTCTATAGAGCCATCAGAAATAAGCCAAACATAATTTTAGCATAAATGATACTTATTTAAATCACAGACTCATTTTCTGTAGCATTCAACACGGTGCTTATTAAAATAATTTAAACCAGTTTGTTGCTTTCCAATTAATACCGTTTGCTTTTCGTTAAATGCTTATAATTACTACTTATAGCTTTATCTTTATTTAGGCCAACTTAACAACTCCTGCTTAGATCAATCAAAAAAGCAAAAAATCCACCTATTTAAGATTCAAAAAATGCATCTTTTATTTTGACTATAAACGCCCCTCTTTTTAATTTTAAAGATGAAATCAAAAATTAAAACTACACCAAGTCAGAATCGACTCATGAGTAACTGTTCTTAATCATTTTCGTTTAATTGTAACATGCATAATTATCCCAAATAAATTTACATGCTCCCCTCGTAAAACCAGTTAACCAAATTCAGCATGTACTTGTTAATCTGTAATCTCTGTACCGTAACAGTTCAGTTAAACACGAAACACCTTAAAAAATTGCCCTTCGTAGAAATGTGCTAAACCATTGCCGAAAGGGAGTAGCAACCAAAAGCTATCTGAGCAGTTTTCCCGAGGCCGTTTTACATCCTAATTAACCAGAAAAATTTAACAAAATCCAAATTCGTTTAAGTCTTAACAAGACAATCGTCCGCAGGAGTCTGTAAGCACTTTCTATCCAAAATCAACTTTCAGCTTGCAACACCTAGAACATGCAGTTAGCCACCACCGCTAGCTTAGCACAACAGCCTATAGCAACGTGCTACCGTTAGCGTTCTCTGTGAAACGAAAGGCAAAACAGTACAAAAACGTACGGCGAAAAACTCCAAAAAATCACAACAAACACTTTAGAAGATGACTTACCGCAATACCAGGACTTAATCCGCACAATTTATACCACTGTACCAAACTTAAATTCGGCACGAACAAAAACAATCTCCTGTTCGTCCACGCGGACTGAAACATTTTTTTCCAATTTTAGCCGTCCCGCACAGCAAACACCGATTCAACTACGTCCGTTACAGCCCAAAACCATTAACAAAAAACACAGCATTATAAGCGGTGGCTTTTAGACCTAATTAATTATTTTATCGCGGAGGTTTCAGACCAGGCTGTTACAAGTTTCGTAGTCCGCTTTGAGAAATTTCCTGGCGCCGGCTTCCAGAAAACCCCTCAAAAGACTCGAACAGATGGCAGAAAACCGCCTATAACCACTAATTTATTTATCAAAACATATAGGCACAGCTATCGTATGTTAGCCGTGCTATCAAGCACACCACTCCGACAGAATTAGCTCCTAGCTTAGGGCGGCCGCTCTGATGGCCTGTCGTAAATGTTCACAACTAATTCTTATAGATATTTAATTTCAGTTATCCATCATATGCAGTTATATATTTATTTATCTATGTTAATTTATTTATTATACTCGAGTTCATTATTTATACTATAACATTTTAACCCAGAACGCAACATCACCAGCACTTCTCGCCAAGCGCCTGCGTAAAAAACATCTCACACACACACATACATACAGACACACACTTGTACAAGCAGAATTTAAAACACTAACCTCATCGGACCTCACCAAAAATGCCGGACCATTCACCATTTCAATTTGCGGTGCTGACGCGCACGTTTGAAAGAAACGCAAGCAGTTCAAAGTAATCCGTTCAGATTAACAGAGGGCAACCCAGGCGCTCCTTAATCTATTTTCCGTTTGCCAGCCTCGAACAACCTTACGAAAGCGTCCTTCCGTAATTGAGATCGCCACTTCTCCAGCCCCGATCCGCACTTTGGTTCCGATTTTGAGTCGTTGAAGGGACCGCACCATCCGGTCCATCTGCTCCATTGTCCTGCAGAGTAACAAACTCCATCTCCCAGCAGGCACCGGTGTGTCTCTGCGGAGCGCAAAGCAGGTCGCAGTCCTGCTCAGAAGAGAGACACATACAATGGAGCCGCTTCAACCACGGGCTTGCAACAGTCAATCTGCTCAAAACAAAAACAAAAAACATATTTAACTTGCATGACAACATTACCCAATGTTAGATTAACCAATCAATAGAATTAAAAAACTACGCAACTCTGCGCAAATTGTCAATAGAGCAAATACATGTCCGTTAATTAACTTAAAAAATAACTGGAGTTCGGTCCAAAAACCCTGCACACGTCGAGGTCACCAAATTGTTGTTGAATTAAATAATTATCATAAGTAATTCAATGCATGTTCAAGCAGGGACAAAAATGGAGCCAATTTCCAGTTTAACATTTATTTTGAACAGATTAACAAATTGCAGTTTACAGAGAAAGTTGCCCTAGTTTCTCTGTGGTCCAGACTTAAAGAAATCTGAACAATTAACTGATCTTCATTTCACAACTTTATAGAAACCGGCCCTCGCCAGGACTTTAGGCGTTTCTAATCTCTCCAATCAGATCATTTCCAAACAGTCTCTTAGCCATGATTTGCTGTCAGAGAATCCTGGAGTCCAAAGATGGGTGTCTGTGTTCTGGGTCAAAGGTTCATTATAAAAATTTATGGTTAAATGGCTATCTGCTTCTCTAAAACTTCTCTCCCAGTTTCTTATCTAAACATCCTGCTTTTACAGCTTTGCAATTTAAACTCACCCCAGAGTTTTATGACTTAAAAGCTTTCCTGCATAAACAATGCTTGACAAAACATTTCTTTACTATCATGCAAGCTGATTAAAACAGACTTTTACTTTCTGAATGATAAAAGTTTACAGAATTACCACAATATGCACAGATATGAGATCTCTATCCTCTTGCTAGTGTTGTTTATTATCCAAGGAATTAATTGAAAGACTTTGGTCCCTTTATGAGTTTCCTGTGTTGTTTTTCCAGTCAGTACCTAGAAGTTTTGGTGGTCTGGTATGGCATGCAGGAACTTAAAACTTCTAAAACAAATCTCTTCGAGTTATTTGAAGGTTTTTGCTCGAAACAGCCCAGGAGTTGCATTGCCTCTCAAAGAAGGCATGGCTATTTATGGAAAAAGGAAATGACATTGAAAACCCATCAGTCATACTGGCAACTCATAAAAACCATTGAAACCACATTAAATATTGGACAATTTAGTTTTATTTTTGCTTACCTGCCTTTATTTTAGCCATGTAGGAAGACACAATACTATGGGGAAAGTACATAACCACATGACGGGTTGCAGGCGGTTGGTCTTTATTTGCAGCTCTCAATGGGTGAGAGGGTGGGTTCACCTTGAACAGGTCACCAGTAATCATTTGTTCATAAAAAATTATACTAAAATGAGATGTCGATGTCATGGTCAAAGTATTGTATGATGATGCAGCAGAACAGTGGGAATATTTTTCATTTTAATATAAATGCATAATTGAAACTGACTATAAATTAAAGGTGATACACATGCTTCATACATATGATAGAACTAAATGTTTCACAAAATCAACTTCATTTTCTCATATTCAGACCTCCTTGAAATGCATTTTTTATGCCAGCTTTAAAGTTAACAGTCAGTCTTCTTTTGGCTGGCGATATTTATTGTAAATCCAATTGAATAATATATAAAGAGAAAAAGGAATGCACCTCAGCGCATCTTTCATCCTAAAAAAAATTTATTAAATGTTTTAGAATTAAAATTCTAATCTACAACAGTAGAGAATAGTAATGTTAAATTGTATATATATCTTTTTATACTTACAATGGTCAACATGATTTGATAGTGTGTCATCCCCACAATATTTGTTGCCGAAAACGTCGATAATTACATATTTATTTTAGTCTTTCTCTTTTAATCCGTGGTTTAGTTTTCTTCTAGTTTTTTTAACTGGAAAATTTTTAGATTGAAAAAATAAACACCGACTAGAATATATCTATCAGCGTTAGTGTGTCTCTATTAACCAATGCATGTATGTCAATAAATGTCTTTCAGGCCCCAACACATATGATGATGCCAGCAGCTACATCAAGACACAATTCGAGGAACTGAACATGAAGAAGGGCCAGAAAGAAATCTACTCTCACATGACCTGTGCCACAGACACTAAGAACGTCGAGATTGTGTTCAACGCTGTGACGGACATCATCATCAAAGAAAACCTTAAAGACTGCGGTCTGTTCTAAGCAGCTCCAGAGTGACGGGAGAGAGGTAGGGGACTACATCTTCTATAAACTGTTATGTTATTTATGTTAATGGGACCCAAATGAAGCAGATCCCTATATATTTCATTAATTAAATATTTTCTGACCACCCAGTGTTGCCTGGCAACAACATCTAGCCATAACACGAGCAAACAGAAACTTGAGCAAGAAAGTTTAGACCCTGTGGGACTGCTGAGGTTAACAAAAATAAAGAAAGACTGACGTAATCCCTGTGATGACATTTCCTAAAAATCAGTCCTTCTTTACATCCTACCAACAATACAATACACAGAAAAAAAAAACATCCTATGAAACTTTTAAAATCTTTTACTCATTTTTTCATTTCAGAACATCTTTTTCAACCTTTACCCTGCACATGTTGGCATTTAGAAAGAAGTGTACTGATGGAGCACAGGGAGTCCTCAGACTGTTATGTTTTATGCCATCATCTCCATGCCAAGTTGTGGTTGAACGCTCAGAAAGAACATCACCATCTCCCACCTTACCTTCCTGCAACTCGCTGTGTATCCAGCCGGGTATAAACAAATATGAAGTCACCATGTGTATGTTGTGGAACTTCAGATTCCTACACAACTAAATGGTTAAAGGTATGAAGATGAAATAGCTATTCCTTTGATCATCATTGCATTTAAAAAACGTATAAATTGTGTAATTATTCTGCAAGCCAAGCTCTGTAAAATAAATAAAAACGTTATCTGAGAAAAGGTAAAAATTCTGAATAGACGCTTATTTTTATTTTGTTTTTGAGTGCAATAGTCCCTGTGATCTTGATACTTAAGCTGAAACTTTGCTGAGGAAATCTCCTTGATGTTCCCAGTGCTTGAGGTTTGTCCAGATTACAAGCCCAATTGTACATGTATCTAATCTAAATAGTGTTAATGTATTGAATCCACTTCAACATTTTACTGTGATGAATAAATCTGACAACAATAAACATGATAGATGAACTTTGTACATATGAATAGAAAACTTATATTTTGAATGATGAATTATTTGGAAACAACGGAGAAGAAAACACTAGAGGAGGAATGCTTTACGATGAAAATGAAATCTACTGTCTTCTTTCATGTCAAATGTAGAGGCATGAAATAAAAATGCATTAACTTCACGTGTGTGTCTGTGTCTTTGTTGCTGAATTACATCATCATCCATTGAACAAAGTAGATCAAATTAGAAAAATCAAGGTATTCATCACAACCTTAGCCTGTTACTTGTTGAGGACAATGCCACGCTTATATAAATATCCTGTTTTAATCTAAAGGGAAATGGCAGCCCACTGAACTGCATTGCTGGTAGATAAAAACAAATTAATACCAAATTGATTAAACATGTTAAGATTTACTCTAAATATCTGAAAAACTAATGAGTGTAACCATCCTCTGAGCCTTGTTTCATACCGCTCTTTTTACAGTTACAGCAAATGCAACACTCGAGTGTCTTGCATGTTTTTGATTTTTTACAAATCGAATTTAAATGATTATGTCAGTATCAGGTCTGCAGAACTTAACATGTTATAAAGCTAATTCAACCATTTGACAAAACTGAACTCCAGCGAGGACTCCTTTGCTGTAACCAACAGAGGAATCTGTAAAGGGCAGCAACTCGAATCATTGTCTTACTGTAGGTGACTACCAAATCGAGGCCAAGTTTCAGCTTTTTCTTGAACTGAAATCTTTGGAATATGCAGATGTTTGACTTAATGGGTAGAGACGACTCAGATCCTCTGGTTGCAAAATAGGTCCATATAATCTTGGTTTAATCTTAAAAAAGGATTCCAGGAGTCTCAGGTTAATTTAAACGTTACTTTGCTAATCTTGACCTTGAGAAGTGCTGTTTTCATTTTTGAGACAGTCTCCTTCCCCATCAGCCATACTCATTCACAATTTTCACACGTTGCCAAAGATGAAGCTTGTCAAGACATCCAAACCTCTGTCAGACTGTACAATCAAAACTGCTCACAGCAGACATAGACGTTTACAACAGTGCTGTTAAATCAACAACAACACTGTTATAACTCGCACGTTACTTTTTAACAGACTATATACAGTAAAGTATTGAAAATTGCACGTCTATTCTTTAATTGCACATCTTAACGCACAATCCGTACAATTCTAAATTTCGAAATATTTTTAATTACTTTAATAACTATACAGTACCATCCATCCATCCATTTTCTGAACCGCTTAGTCCTCAAGGGGTCGCGGGGGGGCTGGTGCCTATCTCCAGCTGTCAACGGGTGAGAGGCGGGGTACACCCTGGACAGGTCGCCAGTCCATCACGATTATTCTATTCTATTCTATAATTGCATGGTGATATAGTTTAAGTCAAAATAAGTAGGTGGACAATAGGTGTGCAACTGATCTCATTGGACTCGAGCTATCAAACTTCAAACTCAGACAATTACATCATACATTATATTTATACAAATGTATACATAACTACTCACATCAAAATATTTCCATAAACAAAAGTCAAGGAATTCAAATATCCAACGGTGAGGGTAATGACTCTATAAACTGCATGTAACAATTAAAATAGACCTTAACAAAAACAAATAGTTATCAAACGTAAAACACAGACATCTAAGACAAGACACAACAGAACTGTGAACAGAAGTTTCATACTGTGAAATGTAGTGATGGGTTTTCTTTAAAGTGATTCATTTTAGTCCTTGTGTGGATTACAGACTTCATGTAAATGCAAGTGAGACTTCATATGTCTCAATAATCAAAAAGTATTAACTAAAACTGGCCTCACAGTAATTATTTCACAAGCTTCCCTAGGTCACTTTCTCCAAGTGAACACCATATCTGAAATTCACTGTGAGAAAAGTAGCCAGAGTTGGTTGCCCTTTAGATCCTTCCTGTAGCATGGTCACAAGTGTGGCCTTTAGTTTAAAACTATGTTCCAATTCGTCATCCCAGAGGTCCAGATTCTTTCAAATACCTGCAAATGAAAAAAATAACAAAAGCAATGTAATTACTGATACATCACAATCAGAATGATGTCATAAACAACTATAGTTACTCATATTATTCATATCCATGACAGACTGACGTAAAACATTAATACTTTTTTAAAGCCAGGAAAATAAAGATCTTTGTTTCTAACACTTGTCACACCCTAAAATAATAATGACAAAGACATGTGATGTCACTATCAAGATATACTAAGTACTCTACACTGACGGTATCGGTACAATGTAGCAATGACAAACGATACAATATTATTGCAAATCTGCAATGATTGTATCTGTATTTGTCTTTGTTGGGGGGGGGGGTATTTGAGTAAAATTCAAAATAGGCTTTTTCTTTGCATTACACTTTATTAATTATGCATATTTAATAAGTATGGATATGCAATATTTATTAATCTCTTCCCATAAATCCAGCAATGAACATGTAACAGAAACTTCATTGAAAAGAGACCAAAATAAAGGCCACTGTAGCTACAAAACCTTAAAAAAAACTGTTGGGGGACAGCTGTATAACGCAAAGACTTATGGGTAATGTCTTTGTGTTAATTGTAGAAGTTTTCTGTTGTACATTATAGTTTGTGTTCCAAATGTAGCTGTGGTCCTTAGATATCCTTTCATTTATCTTGTTGTCAATGTTTGCTGGTTATTTTCTGCGCACCACTATAGAGACGGGAGTTATTTCTCTGGCTTGACCCACAGGAAGTGCAGGGCAAATGGTACACCGGGCAGCTATACACTAGAAATATGTTTTGGTCTATAATACAAATATTTCCTAAAGTATTAGTCAGAAACAAATATACATAGAAAACACATCAAATTTATGCCTTATCAAATATTGTATTGAGTTTGGTTCCATCACTAGTAATAATCTTATAAAAGGCGGGATTTCCTATAGCTTGCTGCTGGATGGACAGACAGAAACAAAATGTAGACAGTGGAAGAAGAAGTACAGTCTTGAAGTCCAAAGTTTTCCCTGAGCTAAATCTGTGTAGAACTGAACAGGGAGCAAAAATTAAATCAAACACATTATAATACGATGTTATTAGTAGCACAGCTAAAAGTTAGCATGCTGACCTGGAAGGAAGCAATGGACCTTAGTAGAGTCCAATCTCTCTCAGATTGATCTTGATGATGACGTCAGTTACCGCATCAAACACAAACTGCATATTCTTGGTGTCTGTAGCACAAGTGAAGTGAGTGTAGATTTCCTTTGTGTCCTTTCGTTTATTTAAGTCTTCAAACTGGCACTGGATGTAAGCTGCTGCCTCTTCATATGAGTTCCCACCTGAAGGGGAAAAAAGATAATAAAATCATGGTAACACTGCATTAAGCTGCTCATACTGCCATAGAACTGAGATGTTATTTCCCCTGACCTTCTATCAGGTCAGGGGAAATAACACGATACAAAGCAGCTGGTATTTGTATCTGTATTTGTTGAGGCGGGAAAAGTATTTCTATTTGTATTCGAGTACAATTAAAAAATAGGCGTAAAAAACATTTTTTCACATTACACGTCTAATTTACATTATATTTAATAATAGAAAATAATAACTATGGATTTACAATATTGGTTATGTTTTTTAAATCCAGAAATGAACATGTAACAAGAAACATCATTAAAAAGAGCAATTAGCACAGCCGCCAGAACATGAGTCTGATGATGATTTAGTACTTGTGGAGGGATTGATGCTTGTGGGGTGGAGGTTTACAGACAGTACCAGGAAAGACTGCTTCAGGTGCACGTGATTATGCATAGCAGATGTTGACATGTACTTTCTTCCTTTGCAGTCTACAGAAGATAGAGTGACTTAAACACAACTCCCACAACTACACAAGCCTTGTTTTAACCTTTTGAACTGAACGTTAACGCTGTCCACAGCTTATTGTCAAAGTTACCGGCCAACAGAACTAGGTACACAGAGCACGGAGCAGATATGAGCGCACCGACTGCAGACATTAAAACTGATGGAATAATCTCCCGATCAAACTCCGCTTCACGAACGTTATAAGCTGCCTCCAGAGTATTCAGTAATTATCCTCCTTGCAAACCTGGTACAAAGTACGTAGGCACCGCTAGATGACATCATCAAAATTTACGATCGCGGTAGGCCGTATATCTCTACCACTTGCTAAATGTCTATAAGTTCTACTTTACACTGTTATTATCGCCAACTACTAGCACCAGGCACAACTTTGAAAGTACCTGCTAAGGTCTGGGAATGTAACCTCCATGTTCCTATACTGTACATTGTGGGTCTGCATTATCAACCCAGCAATAAAAGTAATTGATTTAGGACAAGTTATTGCGTTATTTTATGGTTAGCAGCTCTAAAATTCGTTAGAGCAATGTATTAAGTAAATAATACTATTAAAAAAGATAAAACAACATCCCACACTTCAGAAAATAAGAAATCATTCACTTCAAAGAAGTAGGCATTTTTATTTAGCAGTAAAAAAGAAAAAAAGTAAAGCAGTAAGCAGTAAATATCTCAGAGAGTATTAGAAGAAGTCTTCAACAAAACCAAGAGATTTGGCTCACCGGTGTATTGGGGGTAGCAGATAGTAAGTGGCCTCCTGACGATCTTCTCCTCGAACAAGTCCTTCTTGTTAAGGAAGAGGATGATAGAGGTGAGCGTGAACCACTTATTATTGCAGATGGAGTCGAACAGCTTCATGCTCTCATGCATTCGGTTCTGTGGAAGACATCTTTAGTGAATTTATCCCATATACTTATTCCTTATGGATGGCTGTTTACCATGTTGCAGACAAAACTCATTTTTTTTTTCTTTTTATGGCCTTCTAAAATATTGCAAGCACAGGACCAGTCCATGCCAGTGTATATAAAAGTTCTCATTCACTAGATTTTACCAGCCACAGTGAGGTTTTGCTTGAAATACCAAATGTAATGCTGAAAGAAAAACAAGCTTGTAAAATCATTTTAAACAAAGCAGGTCTTGCCAGTAAACGCAACTTTTAAAAAATACAGTGAGTTGTAGTCACTCTATTTGCAACTTTGGCTTACTGACTCCTCTAAGGAAAGCAAGAAAGCCAACAATAAACATTGTTTTACCATATGCCATGACAAAATCAACTATATATTATAAATATGAATTATATACTGTAACAGAAAGATTTTTGTATTTTTACTATTATTTGTTTTGGCAATTTATCAACTCTTAAACTCCCTCCACACATTATCTGTCCAAACTCGAGTAACTCAGAAAAAGTAATTATCACTTACAGTCAGAACAAACAATGCAATCCATTTAAAACAATTACTTATATCTAAATCTGCTAATACTTATATCTAAATCAAGTGTATGAATAATTTTTGGTTTAGCTATTTCTGGTTCATAAGGACAGTTTGCCAATCTGTAACTTTTACGATCCCACTTGGCAGTTAAGGTGCTTGATGCCTGGCGGTATATGTAGCTGGTTCTTGAAAATAAAATCTACTAATTTTAGAGTCGGCTGGTTGGTTTCTTGATACACTACCAAAAGTTTTTTATCAATGAATTTTTAGGAAATTATGTTAAGCTCAACACAAGATTCAGGGTTATTCTGCAGCAGTACAGAATACAACTACAACTTCACTGAAGGACAAATGCGACTTAGCCTTACTCAGCAGTAATACCCACTGTGAATTCTTCAAATTTTGTGCAAAGAATGCAGGACTTGATTTGTTGTAAAGGTGAATGTGATCCAGATAAATCATAAACATTGAAATAGCAAGTCACATTGAAAACCAGACTGTGAAATTTTGTTTTTTATAGAAAGTTACCTCTGTGTTATGTGAGTTTGAGTCATTCTCAGTCCAAGCCAGCTTGTTTAGGATGCAGCCGCTGTTAAATTTTCCACAGCCGCACACCTTTTTAACTAATGACCACAGAATATTGATCTTGTGACCATAAATCATGAACTCATGGCCACTCTGACAACTGCACATCCATCATTTACCATTTCCTCATCTTCAGCCAAGACGAGGTCATAGTCACTGAGTGCTACACAGAAAATTATGGCAGTGACTCCTTCAAAGCAGTGGATCCACTTCTTTCTCTCTGAGCGCTGACCACCAACGTCAAACATCCTGCGGGGACACAAACACACACGCAGACTTAGTGCATTAATAAATGAGTTTAATCAGATCACTTTTTCTGTCATTTTAATATCAGTGGTTTACAAGGTTTCATAATCCAGGGCTCAGGCACACAACATATATACAGACGGCATGCTGGTAACCTGACTTTTTAATCTCCTGTTTGTGTGTGAGCCACGTCCGGCTCCACCTGAGGCGCTCTGTGGAACTAAGCTGACACAGAAATGAAATGAAAAAACACCCTGTCCTCTGACACCAATTCAGTGATTACACACTTTAAGGTTCTGAGCAATAGTGCTATTACAGTTAATGCTCAACCAATATTTGAAAGTACAGAAGTTGGAGGGGAAAATAAAATCATGTAAAGAGGAGTGAAGCAATCTAATTACAAAGATGGCTCGTGTGGTATTAGAGCAAAATTCATCATCATTTAAAAAAATAAGCCATGAATTGCATGTGTGGTGTCTCAAAGCAACATCATCCAAAAGCTAAAAGGAGGGGGTAAAAACAAACTTTTACATAATATTTTAAAGAAGAATAATGAGAAGAACATACAGTGCCTTACAAAGGTGTCTTTATTCAAACCTTCTCTTCTTTGTCATGTTAGGGCTGCAAACTTCAATGTATTTAATTGGGATTTCATGAGATAGACCAACACAAAGTGGTGCATGTTTCGGAAGCGGAAGGAAAATCAACATGGTTTTAGAAATGTCATATAAATAAAATCTGCTCTATAATCTGAAAACTTTGGCGTGAGTTTGTGTTCCACCCCCCTCATAGATACTTAGGCTTTAAATAGAAATAACATCCAGTGCATCATTTACTAACATTTTGTTCAATTCATCATCGCAAAAACGAAAAAAACAAACAAAACAAAAACGTAAGGGACAACTGGAAACCTACCAAAATGGGCTTGTTTCCTTAGACTGACAGGTTGGTCAAGAACAGCATTATTCAAGAAGCAGCCAAGATATCTATGGTAACTCTGGAGGTGCTGCAGATATCCACAGCACAGGTGGGCTAAATTGTAAACACAACCAATATTTGTCATGCACTAAACCAAATCTAGGCTTTATGGAAGAGCAGCAAAAAGAAAGTATTTTTTTTGAGAAATCACATCCACAGGTCACCAAAAACCATGTAGGGTAAACAGCAAATATGTGGAATAAGCTATTACGGTCATGTGAGGCAAAATTCAACATTTCTGGCCAAGATGTCAAACTGAGGGGCAGAAAACTAAAACTTCTCATCACCCTGCATATGTTATCTGTATGGTGAAACATGGTGGTGGCAGTGTCATGCTGATGTGTTGCTTTTCTCTCAAAGGTACATCCAGGTAGGTCAGAGCTAAAAAAGGAAATGAATGCAGGAAAATTCTGGGAGAAAGTCTGCAGGAAGCTCCAAAAGACTAAAGACTGTGACAAAAGTTCACCTTTCAGCAGGAAAAAGAGCCTAAAGATGTGACCAGAATGACAATGACATGCTTTAAATAAATGTATTCATGTTAGAATTGCCTTGTAGAAGTCAAGAACTAAATTAAACTGAGAATATTTTGCAAGTGTTGAAAACTGATATTCAAAGATGCTCTTGCAATTTGAATGAATCTGACATTTTTGTATCCAGATGTGCAAAGCTAGTACACATACTGTATCCTTAAAAATTGCAGCCGTAATACAATATCCTTTCACTTTCCTTTATGTGCTGCTTTGTGTAAAATTCAACATGAAAACTGTAAAACTTATGGGTTAAATGAATCAAAATGTGAAAAACTTTTAGGTGTATGAGTAATTTTTCAAGGCACTAGCAACTAAACCTAAACATGCATTTATGATTTTATTTATTTAAGTTTTCAGACATTATAAATGTCCACAAATCAAAATGTGTCTGACAAACTGGACAACAAAGACATCTTCCATTAAAAGCGACCAACACAGCAACCAGACTCAATTTCCTCAAGGTCGAAGTCTCCCCTGATTAAGTTGTACTAACTTGAAGTAGAGATCTTTGAAGGTGAAGTGAGTTTCCACTATCCCAGTGGTCTTCACGCGGGTGCGTAGCACATCCTGCTGAGTCGGGATGTAGTTCCGTTTGGAGATCCTGTCCAAAGCATTCAAGTAGCTGAGGGACAAAAAAGGACAAAATCTAAAAGCAAATATTTATGTTTGTAGAATTTGTTTTTTGTTGTTGTCTATGATTAAATGTTTTTTTTCATCTTTTCATATCATGCATCAGGTGGCTTGGAAAACTTAAGATGACATACTCTACAGGAAAACATCTCTCAGATACTGACGCTCGGTCATGTAGAGCTAAACATCCCAGGTCGCCACAGAACAATACTAAATATGGGCTCATATTTCCATGGATGATAAACACTGGCCTCTTGCGGGTTGAGTAAAAACAGATTAACTCCACTGGTTCTTCTAGTCGCACAGTTAGCTCACAGTGCAAAGAGAGTCATGTATAGAGTCAGGCTATATTTGCCTCTTTGTTTTTTTAGTAAAACAGACTGTTTCACTCAGTGGCTGACTATAGTAACATGCTGTGATCATTTTGTGCTTAGTATTGTGTTATACTGGGCCTACCAAAAATATTTCACACCCCATTTTGTCATGTTACAACTAGGGCTGCCACAAACGATTATTTTGATAATCGACTAATCAATAATTATTTTGCATTTAAAATATTAGGCAACTAATCGGATCATGTTTAAAATGCATTTTATTGCAGGAACAGCTGCTCAAATATTTGCATATTGCCACTGTTATGTACTATCTAAAATATTGATTTTCAAGATGATTGCTCATTTAAAATTTTTGAACCATATAAAAAATAAAACCGTGTTACAGCAGATGCATGATGTGTGCAAAGCGCAATGAAATTACCATCGCCACTGTTAATGTCGCATCCATAAAACAGCCTCTTTAGTCTGGACCTTCATCAAAACTACTGAATGATCCTTACAGAAAGATCCTTCCTGCCCACATACATTTACCATCTAAAGTCAGAGTAAACATTACATTCTGACAAAAGAAGCATTTTATCGCAATAAGAATAACCAGCAGTTTTTTGTTGCAACGCCTGCACGCTGATGTCCCGTCAGCTGCTGCTGCTGAGCTGTGTATAAACAGATCAGAAACCATCTCAAAGCAGCAACTCGGGCCGTAGAGGACGACGTAATATGAGAGAACCTACACATTTCCATTAATGTATGAACACTTCACTTGGCTTATCCACTCAAAGCAGGTGAAATTATTGTCCCCCATGGCAGCATCAGCAGCACCTTGTCACCCCTCTCTCTGGCTGCAGCCATTTTGGGAGTCTTTGTGAAGAGGTCCTAGGGAGTTAAGAGTCCTCTTGACTTCTTTTAAGGACTACCAGACTTAGGAGCTACTTATAGGCCTAAAAGTGGTTGTGAATTACTTTTATCTTAAGAAACTAGGAGTCCTAAATTTAAGAGTGACACGCCCACATTTTTTAGGAGTTATTCCTAAATTCGGCAGTTAGGACCTACTTTTAGCCCTAAGATTCTTTGTGAATTTTTTTGTTTGTTTTTTAAACAGCGTATGGACCAGCGCAACTTTCATTCAATCACTATCTGAACTGCAGGCAAGACAGACATACACTGTGCGGTTTTTGGACCATTTCCACACATTTTGCGATCACAAGCAATCGAATCGAATTCAAACGAATCGATTAATCATGGCACCTCTAGTTACAACCACGAAGTTCATGTATTTTACAAGAATTTAATGTGATACAACACGAAGTAGTACATAATATAACATGTTTATGAGATTGATTTATTTTATTAAAAAAATAAAAATATGAGAAACACAGCGTGGATTTAAATCCCACCCCTATCCCCAAATGTTTGTCTTATTTTTTTGCTTAATAGCTGTTGCTCAGTAAGAGTGGTTATCAATTTTCAAGTCTTACCACCAATTGCATTTCCGTCTGGACTTTGACTGGGCCCTTCTACAGCAAGAAAATGTTTTAATCTAACTCTTCCTCCTGGCTCGACGTTTAGAGTCGATGTTAATCGATGAGTTAATTCTAAACCATGTAAGGCAAATAGTTAGCATTTGGTTTCACAGACCAAAAGCACCTTCTCCAACTGCGAATTTGCACTCAGAAGCAGATATATTGACGGAGACGTTTTTGTTTATAGTAGTCCGTTTTCTCCTCTCCACTCTCTATTGTTTTTTCAGCGTTGCTCGACCAGGACAGCAGGGGATGCTAACTTTTCATGGAATGCCTACTATCAAAGCGCTGTTTCTTCCTCTTTCTTCTGTTGCTGAAACTGACCAATCAGATGCAGATGCTCTCCGTTGATGGAAACGGATAGTTAAAAATCGGGCCTCTACTCTGTGCGTTCTTGCGTAAGTGACGGAGAGCCCTTGCGTTGTCGGATAAAGGCGGTGCGTCAATCAGTCTCCATCAAAACGGAAAAGCATAAACTAGGCTTTACATGGTTTAGTGCAGTGGAAATGGGATTTGTTTTAATAGGATGTTTATCCTTGCATTGTTTCCCTAAACACCAAATTTTTGGAGTGAACAACTAATAGTTGTTTTGTTTACATATTCTACAATCTGAACTGTAGAGCTTGACATGCTCTCCTTAGCCATTCTGTCAGTTTAAACGGACACCCATAGTTTGGTAGGTTTGGAGTTGTGTCATTCCTTTTCAAATTTCAGATGATTTATTGAACAGTGTTCAATGAAAAGGTGTAAAGCCTCAGATAGTGCTTAAAAGCTGATTTTTTTTTACTCCTTACCAAATATGGTATGTTCTTTGATGTTATTCCAAAATGTTCTCTCATCTAAGACCTTTAAAGAATAGCTCTATGTCTATGATGAACGATCAAGTTGCACTGGGTTTTATTTATGGTTATCAGAGAAAAGGGGATCGACAAATTGCATGCCAAACATTAAAAGTTTGTATCCTTAAAAAAAGGGTATTTTCCATGTATTTCACAATTATGTATTACTTTGTGTTGAACAAAATAAAATAAAAATTGACTGAATAAAAATAATCGAAGTTTGAGGTTGTAACATCACAATATGCGGAAACATGCAAATCATTTTTTGCTAGCAATTAAAACCTGAAAGTGTTAAAGATGTGAGGAAGGGAACATTCTATTTTTCTGTTGTGATAAAACTACCAACTGAGCTCAATTTATCACATAATTATGGATTTGATAATTAATGTGCAGTGCTTTGGGTGATGTCCTCACTATGCAGCCGAGTCGTTGAGCTGATACTCTCGAGATCGGTCGAAGCAAGCCTGGACGCCACTGTCATTCCACAGCTTGCGGATCACGCTGGTCAGCTCTGGAGACATCACTCCTTCCTCCGCCGTGCTCGCAAGGGTGAAAAGCTGCCGCGCATCATCCTTGAAACAAGATCAATAACTGCTGATGCTGGAAAATCACTCCTGTAGTGATATAAATCATGGGTGAGGACAAGGTTGCTGACTTACCGCCCGGGCAGCATCCCCAAACTCTATCTTCAGCAGCCCCATTGCCCTAATGATGGCCATGATGGACTGGATGGTGTTGCTGTAAACCACCACTTTGTACTGCTTACACTCTTCTTCTGAGAAGCCGTCCTCATGGATGATTCTGACGCATATAAAAATCAAGACAGACTCTCATTTTTCACATACATATTTAACAGTGCAAACAGCAGGTTTAACAATCACATATCAAATTACACATTTGGCAAATCTTATGCAGTACTTTCATTAGTACTGAGCTTTGAGCTTCAGTGAGCAAACAACACGCATAATGTGGGAACCAGTGGACTCTATTCAGGCCCTGCCAGGCAACAACCAGCCTCTGTGGCCTTTGTCTAACATGATTTACAAAAAAGGGGTTTCCTCCTCTGCCTGAGTGGCACAAAGTAACGTTTCAACTGTGCCGCTCCAAGTTTCCCAGACAGTCTAGCTCAACAATGTGGCAGCTAAAAGAGGGAGTAAGTCTGCCTTTAATCAGTGTGATATAAAAATAGCAGAAAGGATCCCTGCAGGAAGTGTAAAAAACCCATAAACACTAGCATTCTGACTGCGATAAAAGCTGGGACTTACTTCATCTGCTTGACAATAGTGCTTTTACCAGATTCCCCAGCACCTGGAAAAATATGAGAAGGCGTCATTTGGAGCATTATTAGAGAGTAATATCTCAAGGTTTAGATTGTTTTCAAAAGCTAAAATCATTCTGATGCTATTTAATCACTCAGTCAGTATTTAGTATGTTTAGGGAGTGTAATCATTCATTCATGATGGAGGAATTGGTGATCTCTTATTTATTTACAGTGATGTGCAAAGGTTTTATGCAGGTGTGAACAAATGCTGTAAACAAAGTACGCTTTCCAAAAAATAATAAATGGAAAAAAACAAAATCAAATAATTTGGTGTTATTACCTTCTTCCCCTCAAACAAGCATCGATTCTTAAAGGTACACTTAAATAAAGTCAGGGATTTTGTAGAATCACATTCAGGTGTATGCTCAACCAGTTATACCAAAAAGGTGCTAGTGATCATCAATCTCACACATAGGTTGAAGATGAAGAACAGCCAAACTCTACAGCCAGGGTGAGGTTGTGGAAGATAGTTTCATGTCATGGCAAGACTGGGCAAAGCAACAAGACACAAGGTAGTTATACTGCATCAGCAAGATGCAAGATATCAAAGCAGACTGATATGATATCAGTTTAAGATGAAACTGAAAAGAGATATTGGCGCTGAAAAAAAAATTGCATTAAAAAATATAACTTTAACTGAAAATGTCTTATTTTGAATATGAAATAAATGTAGTAAAACAATTAAAACAAAAATTGAAAGTAAAACAAAATTAATGAAAATCAAAATATATGCATTAAAAATTTTTACTCACAATCAAGTTTTCACACTTTCATCTTTTATTTTTCAAAGCCAATCTTTTTTCAGTGCTGCCTCTTTTCAGCTTTATTGAGCTGATACTCATTTCAGGTTGTGCATGAGGGGCGGGGTGGGGCTTCAGATCCACATGTACTTGATTTAAGCTGTCAGTGAGTCCAGCGGTTTAATACCCGTTCTCCAACCCAGAAAATTAAAGTCACCTGTACTTCTTTTATTTGTCTTAATTCAAAACTGTCCACGTATTGTAGCAAAATCCACTGCTATGACTTTCTTTAATGTTTAATTTTATATAACTTTTAAGTGAGTTATCGCGAGTTATCATTTGCTTCCTTTGTTTAGGTTTAAATAGACAACGGAGAAAAATGGCACCAGGTGTTCTGGACTGTTGAGTCAAATTTTTACATATTTGGCTGTAGCATAAGGACGTTTTTTTAAAAGCTGGAGAGTGTCTGCAGGCAACAATGAAACATGGTGCAAAAGTATTGTTTGGGGCTGCATTTCAACAAATGCAGTTGATGATTTGGTCAGGATTAATGGTGTTCTCACTAGAAATACTGGCAGATACTTATCAATATGCAATAGCATCAGGAAGGCATATGATTGGCCCCAGATTTATTCTACAGCAGGACAACTCCAAACATACAGCCAAATTCATTAAGAACTCTTTTATATTGGTGTTTACAGTATTTTTTCACAAATGCCTAAAACTTTTGCTCAGTAATATACTGTACACACAGTAGTAAGCATTTATGAAAAGTTGTGGTTTAGAACCGCTCATGCTTTTTTTACAGTTTAAAATTATTTATTGAGGTGTCAGGTAAAGTTTCAAGGAGACTAGGTTTTTCACTTGTTGTATGGAGCATAGTAATGCAATCATTCCCCTCCTGCAGCTGTTGCCAGCAAGTCCCACTCAGTCAGCTAAAAGAAGGCTGCTAAATGTCCATCACTCACAAAAATGTCAAATTGAACTCTATTTGGAAAAAATTCTGGGAGCGAAACACGTGGATGGCCAAGGTGTTAAAATAACTATAACTATTATGACTGGTAAACCACAAGCAGACAATATTAGGTTGTTTTTCAGGGAAAGTATGACTTCAACATGATGCAGTACTGCTCATTTGAAATATGACATATGAGTTTTATTTATTAAACGTAGCGCCGATTATACTAGAATCTGATTAGAGTGAGTTTCACAAAATCTACAAACTTATTCTTACTGGTTATGTTTTTCTTCAGTTCAATAAACATTTTTTTAAATTTTACATTAATGACTAAATGGAGCAATTCGTACATAAACCCGAATAGCTACAAATGCTGAACATAGCGCAGAATTTAAAAAAAGATGTAATATTCAGCATAGTAGATATGTTTATTTGTAAGCTACTATTAAATTTAATGTTCATTAATTCTGTATTTGTACCAACATGTTTTACTGTCATAGCAGTTGGAAAAACACAGTGTTTCTTTAAACCCTAAATTGATATTTTTTGATAAAAAAAATTTTTCCTGAAAACTATTCTACTTCATGTTGTCAGAAAGCTTTTGTCCAGCAGCATCTATACCTGCTAGATGTAAATACACTTTTTTTAAACATCTTTCAGCCTTTGTTGTCTTTCATTTTTGTCCTAGATTTTGCAATAAAAAAATAAATTAGTCCTGCACGGCTGTTTGTAAAGAGGTATCTAAAAATGAATTTGTATTTTGTTTTATGCACACTCAACAACCAGTTGAGCTTAGAAGCACTTTAATGCTGAAGTATCCAAAAGTGCAGAATTGGGAGAACTATTAGCCAATTCAAGGAAATCTGTTTCCATGGAAATAATGTGGAAAAAAAGGATGCACCAAGACTTTTGCACAGTACTGTAGCTGGCAGGATTGAAAGCACAGAGAAAATGATCAGAATCTGAGATTAACTTCAGCTTTCACAATACAGTATCAGGCCTCTGTGACAAATGATTAACTGATGACTGAAGCCTCCATTATGATAAGTGATATTCTAATACTATTGAGCGGGGAAAGGATATCAGCTGAGAAATAAATTTCTGCCACAATCAGCCAAACAGGAAGCAGCAGTCATGTTTCTATCAGTCTACTGACCCAAACCCAGCTGTGAACATTGATGAAAACTTTTCACAGGAAGGCCACATGCTAGTTCGGCTCTTATGATTAGGATTTTTTTGTTTGTTAGGATTGTGACTGACGTTTTGAAGCCCCCAGCTGTGTTAACTTGGATACTGAAACACTGCTGGAAAGAACATGTGTAAGGGGTGAACTTTGTCATCTGACATCAATTCATTATTATCCGTCAAATCATAGAAATGCAGAAAAAAAAATATTTTCACTTTGCTCCTTCTGCGTTCTCTACCCTGCTGCTGGTCATGCTGCAGGCTTTTTTATACAAATTATTTCTTCTTAAAATAGCTGTTTCAGGGACTCTATAGTGCTTCTATTATTATTATTATTTATGGGAATGTTTTTATTCAGCTTCATGGCACTTAAATAACTCGATCTAGCCATCCACAACAGTTTCCCTCTAAAAAACTAAAAACAGAATAAAGACAATGTCTAATGTCTAATACAGCAATGTCCAAAGTGTGTTCCTGGAGCCATTTGGAGCCTCTGGATTGATTTTGTTTGGCCCCTGACTGGGATTAGAAAAATTTGGTTGACAAGCACAGATGTTAAGTCCAGGTGGAGCATTTTATTATTGTAAAATCTTTCAATTGTAAATATTTTTGTTCTTTTTAATTTCAGAGTAAAAAGGACCAAAAACATCCGGCTAATTTTACTAAAAAGCAGCTGGGGGTGTCCCAAAATGGGCTTTTAATAGTTTTATTAAACTTTGCTAAGTGAAGGAAGCGTCATTAAAGAGTCATCCAAATTGCTGAAAAACTACAAAAATAGAAAATAAATTCAAGGCCAAGAACATAAAAAATATTCGGCCCTCCTATGATAACGCAAACTTGCAAAATTCGTTTTATGATTTGGATCTACAATCATTTACACATCAGCTAACTACAAAAATGCATAGAAATTTTAAATATTTTATTAATCCTAGAGGGATATGAAACTCAATGTTCCTCAAAGAGTTGTTGTAGATGCTCTCTCCTGTAGCGATCTGTGCTGCAGCAGATATGAAGAGGCCTCTGCCTGGTTCACTGTTTTTTCTTGATTTTAAATGTGATATTTGGATATTTTAATTGTGATATTTGGAGTTTGAACAATAAAATGAGCAGTTACAAATTTTTAGATTTTTAGAAAAGGTGTTGAATATTCCTAGATTTCTGCTCCTCGTGGGTGGCTGTGGTCCCTAACCCCCATGAATTATGGAGGGGGGCACGGTATTACAAAATCATACAACATTTTATTCATAACTCTGCAATTTCTGTTGTAGCAGAAAATGTTGACCTTGCAACAACTGCTAGGTTGTGCATTGCCAATGCCAGCATCATTGTGCAACTGAATCAGTTCAGAAAGCTCAACTAAACAGCATTAGTTGTTCAAAAAAACTTCCTAAAAACTGGATTTGCTCATCTCTGATTGAAAACATATGTTTAAAATAAAAAAGTTTCGCTTAAACCTCCAACTTGTGTTCTCAATGATTGAGAAGAACAATTGCATCCATCAGCACAAGAAAAAAAAAAACCTTTGCGTAAAAACCCCCCAGCAGCATTAAATAAAGTAACTCCTTGCTTTCACTTCTAAAAAGTGGAACCATGATTATGCTGCATCATTTCTTACTGGGTTAAAGAGGCAGTGGAAGCATGTGTACATGTGAAACACTGCAGGACAGACTCAAAAAAAGTGTAACAAAATATTTCCATAAACATATCATGTTGGTGCATTACAGCAGCAGACACGTTTTTTTTTGTGGGTTTTTTTGTGTGTGTAAAATCATCAGTAACTACATCACATTTTCTAGGGCATTGAAAATATTCATGCTGATGTTTTCCTAAAAGGTGCAGAGTCAAAACACAAAATAATCGGCTTAAAAAAATGTTCTGTATAGAAGAGGTGTCAGAACATATTCCTGTAGCATTTAGCAGCTGGATATTGTGTTCAGATCGCTGTTCGACAGGAATTAAATCCTGGAATTGTTTGGTAGAGCTGACGGCAGCAGAGCTGGTCACAGGAGAAGACAAATTGCGCTGATCCACATCCTCATGGCCACCAGTTCCCTCATTCACTGCATTTCTTGGCTGATTATCAACGTTGGACGTCTGCCAGTTCACAAACCAACTCTGCACGGGCATTCACATTGATGCAAGCCCACACAGAAGAAAGATTCCAAACAAAGTTTAACAGGAATCTAAAGTTTGGATTTTTCTCATGTATCGCTGTTTGTGGTCAAAATAGGAGAATGGGTTCATTGGAAGGGTGTAGAGGCTCTTAAAACTCTGTGGTTCCCAATAAACAGCAGCAGACACATTTTTTCCTTGTTTTCCTCTTCTAACCCCCTTTACCAACACAGACAGGGAGTGATTGACTGGAAAAACCTCTTTGGTTAGTATTTCAGAATAAATATTTCCAGATTTGTAGCCATAAAAACAGATTTTAGGTGGGATTAGAACATTGCCATAAATGTAATTATACAACAGTTAGTTCCGACCCAGTAATTTGATTGGACAAGAGACATATCATGAGTGCTGATATTACAGTACATCACCACTGGGATTTTTTACAGACAATATCACTCCGCTGTACAGGCATAAATGGTGAGTTCCTCACCGCATAAAACGTCAACGGCTAGAGCGGCAAGATTACATGTTAAGTCAATTGTTGAGTTGCTCAGAGGCAATTTTTGAAACTTTTGCAGCTTTCCAAGCTTCAAAGCCACAAAAGCCAGCAACACAGAAGCTAAGCTAGCTGAACTTTCGTCCCCGTCCGCTGAGCGTTAACCAGTCAGAGCGCCTCACTGTTGTGACATTGCCCGACATCGACGTAGTCTAAACAGCCACTATCCGCCATTAAAACATCCAGCAGACTTTGTTAGCTGCAGCCTTAAAAATGTAAAGGCATCAAATCATTGATATTATGATATCTATGGCTACAAACTAGTACGTTTGTGTGTGGGGTTTTTTTTAAGCCAACAAAGCTTGCGGTGTGAATTAGAGCATGAAATCCCAACCCGAAAATAGACAGGAACTAATATAAATAGGAATATAAATGGCTATATAATTGGGCCTCTTGTGTGTGCCTGTGTTAATGTTGCTTTTTGCCACGTGTGAGCTGATGCGCTCATCTGTTGACATTTCCAAACGCCTCCCTGCAGTTGTTTAATAAAAGCGGGCTTTCCACACAACAAAGTGCACATGTCAGTGTGCCATTTGTGAAAAAAAGCAGAGGGGGTTATTTTTATTTATTTACTTTTTATTCATTAAAATTAACAACAGGTTTGTTTATGCTGGCTGCAGGGCATCTTGCTCAATGCGCACATATGTTAATAATTTCAAAACTGACAGAAACATTTTAAAAAGTACATTATTGTTGACATAAACAATTAAGATAAGATCAAATATATAAAGATTAAAATTAAAGATAAGAATTCACTTGATTTATCCAGTCATAGCAGGTGAGATAATTTTTTTCCCCCACGAAAGCAGCACCATGTCCGCCCACTCAGATGCACAGCTCTGCATATTTTTCTGTTGGGGAAAAAAGTCCATCTCTGGACCAGAGGAGCCCAGCTGGGGTCAGGTGCAGAAAGTATTTTCAGGTATCAAAGAATTCTACCCTCGGTTTATTAAACCTTGTGAAGTGCGCTCTTGTGTCGGCCCGGGTCGGGCTCAGACATAAATATCTTAACGCCTGTCGGGTCCGGGTCGGTTTCGGTTTCTGCTCTATCAGATGCGGGTCGGGCTCGGACAGAAAAATGTGGCCCGATCCACACTCTAGAGTAAATGTACCATAATATTAGCGTTTGAAATTTTTGTGTACAGGAAATGTTCATGTTCTCTGGCAACAGCCTTTTCTCCCTTCCAGTGGGAACTATTTGTGTTGGCGGAGCTAAATAAATGATTAAATAAAACAAACAAATAATAATGTATTGTCGCTTAATATTGTTATAAAATAAATATTATATCACTGATGTAAAAAACCAATATCCCACTTGAGGTCCTGCTGTTGTGCAAAATATCAGCAATGGTGCAATTATCTGCGACAACGTGTCGACGACCGGATCACACCATTCCTGATGTTCGGCACAACAGCATGACCTCGTGTGATATTGCTTAAATGTATACACACACTTGTATACACACACTTAAATGTATACACACAGCCAATGGTGACCACAACTGGTCACCATTGGCTGCAGTGCAACCACAAAGTTCAGTTGATTTTTTCTATGATTTAGTACAAACAACCAACATAATGTACATGTAGTGCACGATGGTTTCCATGATTTCAAAATCTAAAAAGTGTGGCCTGCTTACATTTGTGATCACATTTACATGCACAGTATAAAAACTCCACTTTTCTGTTATCTGACCCTAAATAAAACAAAAATTTTCATTTTTCAAGTAAGGGAGAAATACAAAAAAATGTATGTTTCCGAGATGTCCGGATAAAAAGAAAGATATTTTTGTTACTTCCTTTAAATTCAGAAGTTTACATGAACTAAGATTACAATACCTTTGAACAACCTGAAGCAGAAGATGATCACTTGGGTTTAAAGGCTTCTGATTGCTGAATTTGCTACATTTTAGTTACTTGACGATGTATTTCAGGGTTACATGTCAAACACACTGTTATATACATAAAAAAAAGAGATGATGGGTTCTGTGTCCTGGTGCAAAATGTGAGAATCAACCCTAGGACAAAATAAAAAGACCTTGTGAAGATTCTACCTGAAGATGGTAAAAGATTATCACCAGTTTAAAAGGTCCAGTACGGACATGGGCGGAAAGACCCTGTGCTGAGGAAGGCTTTACTCCAAAAAGAACATAAAAAGCCAGATTACTGTTTGAAATCCACTCAAACACATATCTTAATTTTTGGAGATATGTGCTCTGGTCTGATAAATCTATAATGGGAGTGTTTGGTTAGGTGTAACCCTAATTACAGTTATTCCTTTGGTTGGGAAAAAGGGCTAAGCTTTCAAGCCAGAGAACAAAATTCCAATCATGAAGTCATAGGGTAGTAGGATAATGTTTGGTTGTCTTGCTGTACGAGCGACTGGTACTACGAGAAGAGGAAAAACTTTTTTTTCCTTTCTTTTTTTTTGTTGAAATATTGACTAATCTTAGCAGATATGGCAGGAGGTTAAAGCTCTGTCACAGCTGGGTCTTTCAAATGGAGAATTAATCTCAAAATATTGACAAAGACGCATGGCTGCATTACACCAGTTCTTTTTGAAGGAATGAGCCAAAACTACATCAAATTGTTGTGACAAGCTTCAGGAGGGACCTTGCAAAGGAACGATTCGAGCACGGTTTTCTGTTAGTCTTTTAGATGAAAACCCAAGTCTAACTCATTCATTGTAGCGTCCAAAGCCGTTTCAAGCAACTGGCGTTCATCTGTAGCTATCTTTCAATGTTTACTAAATGATTCCAGACGTTGCAGGGCTGTCGTCATCAGATACACCGATTTGATTGGTTCCCCGAACTGCTCACATAATGCAGTAACGTGGATCATTGCTCAATGCCAGAGTGTCTTGCAGAGACAAATCAAACTGCGTGCGGTTCAGAACTGACCGCATGCTTGGCTAATTTACATATAGTTGATAAGCGCTGCTTGTCGCCCCCCATTTCTCCCACTCTTCCTGCCGTCACATACGCTGATGGCATAAGAATGTGAGGTCAACCTTCTGGTGACGTGGTTTTCTCTCTGTACTCTTCCATTTTGTCTCCCCTGTAGTTTAGCTTTCCCATTTAGCATAGCATAGTAGCATATATCATTTTAAAGGCACAGTGTGTAATTTTCGGCCAGTAGGGGGCAGTGCATACCAAAATTATCACAAGCATGCGGTATATGTGTCTTCGAGTAAGAAACTCAACAACGGAGGTCCAACTAGTGCTGTTTTCAAACGCTCAATTCCCTGAGAATGATCTATTTACAGCAACATGACGAGCACATCAGTCTCTCTTTCACCACTTGGAACTAGCGAAGAGGTAAAAATGTATTTATGGCAAAACTTTTTTGCATTTTAAGGGGAAATCAATGTTTCAATAGTGGCCGTGTTCCATGCGCTTTGTCCGCCCGGGCTCATGTAGAAGTAAAAACGTCATCTAATATGGCTTTCCCCTGAAAAGAGGACCCGCGCCTATGTATTTTAAAACTGATTTTTAAAGTCATATTTTACTATATAGCCAATATTTTGTAATTAATGTGCTTTACGTAATTATTATTACATAATATTTTAATGGATATTTTCAGAGTTGTACTGCAAATTATTAGCGAGAATAACGAGATAAATCCAGACATCTCCAACAAAGTTTATAAGAGACACAGCTGTGGATTAAAGCTCAGAAAGAACAGGAAGTGCTTTAAGAGAAAATATGCTTTATGCTATCAGAGATGGGATCTAGAACAAAACCATCTGAGGAAGAAAAAGTAATAAAAATCCTTATACCAACAGCAATGAGGAGTAAATATAGAACAAATGCAGCAGTTGATGCTAGTGGTTGCTATTGGTGATTACAACTGATGTAAATTGAGATTTCTACAGAGGGGTAAACTGAAATGGAGGTGGTGTAGTTTCCTCTGGTCTTGTCAAACAAATCAGATTCCCTGCTTAGAATCGATTAACTCGCTGATTCAGCTCCTCTCTGATTATTACAGACTAGGTCATCTGTTCCTCAGACAAACCATGTCTGCCTCATTAGATTATCACTAATAAACACATTTTTATGCTCAGAAAAATTAATGTGTAGCGGAGATGCTTCTAAGCGATTTCAAATGCATTCTGCTGCAGCTGCTTCAGGACGTCCTGCAACATGACTTACGTCTGTCCTCAGAATGCTTAATTTAATTACACATCTGATACTCTTGTTGACCCTGTGAAGATGTTTCAGTCCAGCACTAATTAGATTATGTGAAAAAAAAATGCGAGGACAATGAAAGCACTTACAGACTCCAATATGATGGGATGCTCCGTTCTTTTGGGTTTAAATCATTCTTTTACAGCTTAGTGGAATTAATTTCAAAAGGTGAAGCTCTTAATAGCAAACATGCAACTGCAACAGTACTGCAAAACGGTTAATTTCTGTAGGGTTATTCATGCGTTTATTTACATTTTGCTTCCAATATGCTTCACTTTCTTAATCTTTTTTCATGTCAACTAGTTTCTTGTTGTTTTTTTCACTTGGCTGCAAAAGGTTTCAGATTTTGGAAAGCTTAAAGGGGTGTGAGAGCTTGAAAAAGCTCAGCGCAGCTGGGAGAATAATCCTCCTGGCATCTCTATGGAGTCCACACCCATAGTGACAAGTTCGCTGGGTGAACATCAGTAGGCTTATATGAGCGGAGAGTGACGTGAATAAAACATAATATTGATTTTTTTAAAGTCTGGCAAAAAAAAACAGCCAATCTACAAAATAATTAAAAAAGAATTTCATCAGTTAGATGAAATTTATGTTTAAGTTTAAATGATTAAACCATTAGAAAAAAAACGTCAGAAAAAAATGTCTTCCTAAATGTTTTAAGACTCGAAGAGTTTTCCTGGAACTTCACAGAGAAATGTTTGGAACCACCTTGGGTAACACAATAGTGCAGAGCAAGGTAAATAAATTGTATTTTTGAAAAACAAGAATCTAAAAAAATGTGCCATTGTATTCAGTCCCCTTTATTCTTATACCCCTAAATAAAATCCAGTGAAACCAGTTGTCTTTTAGAGGTCACTTAATTAGTAAATTAACTCTATCCACCTAGTTTAACCTCTGTATAAGTCAACCTTTTCTCTGAAGCGCTAAGAGGTTTGCTAGAGAACATTACAGAAGGAATTGCAAGAAGACTATGAAATTGGGGAGAAACTCTGAAGAAGGGTTAAAATATATCCCAACATTTAAACATCACCCACAGCAATGTTCAATCAGTCATCTGAAAAAAGAAATAGTATGGTGGAATTGCAGTACTGCGAAGAAATGGCCATTTATTAAATAATGACATGCTGAGTAAGAAGAACATTATTCAGAGAAGAAGCCACAAAAGCCATGGAAGAGCTGCAGAGATTCATGCAGAGTCCATGTTGGAGAATCTGTCTTCAAGACAACTACAGTACGAGTTGTTTATTCTACAAATTTGGCATTTTAAAAAGTCTGGCAAACAGAAAGCTGTTGTTATAGGAAAGCCAAAGCAAGTCCTGTTTAAAGTGTCCCATAAGCCATGTAGAAGGAAGCAAACACATGGAAGAATGGGTCCTGTCAGATTTGACTAAACTGTTTGGCCGAAATTTTTTTTATTGCAAAGCATGTTGGAGGAGGTATCATGGTGTGATGTGTTGTGGGGTTTTCTTCAGCCGACAAAATGATCTGAATTTTTTGGGGTCGTAATGTGACAAAATGTAACAAACTTTAAGGGGTATGAATACTTTTACTACCTTTTACTAACTGCAACCAGCATATACTGTCATTCAGAGTAAGGTCAGTTTAAAGCAATTTTGTTGTGCAAATGTACGTATAGACAAACCAATGGATTCACCAGGAGAATCTTCTGCACCAGTTAGATCATGCACACCAGGTCATCCAGTTTGTCTGAATTCATATCGAGCTATTTGTCCATTTACATAGTAAGATTTAGAAATGGTGAACTGAACATGGAACAGGAGGGGTACAACACTTCAATGTGTTACTCAGGTTTATACCGTTACACTCACTAAGTCATGCTAATATCAGGTTCAAATGTAACCCTAAAAAACCTACAGCACATATGTTGAGGTGGAGCAGCTGGATACTGACAAATTCCCCCACCTTGGGATAAACATTATGATAAGATCTAATTGAGAGTTAAAGTTGAATTTTTCCCACATGGTTAATTGTAGTAATAAACTGGTGAATTTTAGGACACCTATGGAAAATAAAAAATGCACAAGCTCTGGATGGACAGAATGGACCTTTTCTCATAATGTGTGATTTATGATAATATTCTATTTATTGCAATAGCTATCAACACTATTTTGCACGTTAACTTCTAAATATGTTCACAGTCAAAGTCTAAACAGAGACATTGCTACATTAACGAGACATGACTTTATAGAAAGACTTTCTTTATAACTGATTTTTACATAGCGTTCAATTTTGTCATTAGGTTGCTTTATCAACTACATGACATTGTGTACCCTTCTTGTAGAGGGTTTCAATGACTGTTAGACAACTGTCATATCAACAGTGTTCCTCAGGATTCTTTAAGCCATAACTTTACATTTGTTTATTAAAAATCCATGTTTGTATTGGTCTCTATATTTCTTAGAAACATGTTTGGGAGGTTTTCACCAACTGTCTCCTAAAATAATCAACTTTAATAGAAATAAACACCTGAAATACATCCCACCATGTGCAATGATTCTATAAAGCAGTTTCAGTTTCTAAACCGAATCACTAATATCAATTAACTTTTAGATAATATTGTTAGCTACTTAGATACACCTAATGTCAGCTTAAATGCAGATTTTAAAACAATTCTGGTTAAGCGATACATGATTTGGATTGATGATCCAGCAGTTGTTCAGCTTTCCACCCAGCTGATGACCTGTAGTAAAACAGGCCTTTCAGCTGTTGCCAACATCTTCAGTAACAATGACAGCACTTGTCCTCTTATATAACCATGCTCTCCTTTTTCTTTTTAAAAATTTGGCACTGAGAGAAAACCCCTTGCTCTCTGACAAACATCTGGTTTCTTTCTGACAGTTTTCTCAGGACACGATGAGTCCCAGCTGCCTAACTGGAAGAGAAAGGGGAGGAGTGTTGGAGTTTCCCAAACTACAAAGTTGTAAGTCGTAGTGGAAATATGGAAAATTTTAAAAGTAACCTTACATACGCTGCATAAAGGTATTAAAACACTAAAAAAGAAGCACTAGGTATGGTTTCATACCGAGTAGAAGCAGTTTCACCTCTCTGGATGATTTCTCTCTGTCCTCTCGTAGATTTTTATCAATCATTTTACTCCTCTCCATCGCAGCTTTATCTTCGGCGCTGATCGTGCAGCCCATTTTCGGCTTCCTTCTTTCCTCCAAAAACACTTTTAAGCTTCGGATACTGGCTTCAGACACCACCTTGGTCTGAAGCTCCCAAGTCGGTGTGAGGAAAAAATCCCCAGCCGGGAGGAGAAACGCAGACAGAGGGAAAGGCGTTGGCACTGAAAGCTGCGTCCAAACCGACCCTCAGTGTGATGCTGTTGAGCGCCCAAAGCCCGTCAGTCCTGTCCGGATCACTTAGCAATAATAATAACTGATATATATGGCTGTAGTTCTGAAGTGAAATGTCCAATTAATAAAAACAATCACAACCAAATTAAGTCTTCAAATATAAAGCATTTATATTTAGAAAAGTAAAACCAGTAATATTTTTAAATTACAGCCAGCGACTTGATCCGGTTGTTCCAGCTGCAAATTAAGATCAAGAGAAATGGGGACACAAAAAAATACACTCCAGTAGCTTTCTGGGAAATGTAGTCATCCCTAAAAGCAAACGGGAAAGAAAATCGTCCAATGAACTAAGTTTTAAATACGCGATGACTGGACGTGTGTGAGTTTCGCTAAGTGGTCGCTTTACATTGAAAAGTTTGACAGATGTCGTTGAAGCAATAGCGTCCCCAAGTGGCTTTTAGCAAAACTGCAGCTATTGCTCTGCATGTTTTTGAATTTACCCTACATGTAAATCGATATATTTAATCACGAATCTGTGCTAATTATTCCGCCTCTACATTTCCACAATATTCGCAAATTAAAGTGCATAATTTTTTTATTGAAACTGGATTACAGTTTAATACAAACAGATCAGAATAAAGAAATATATCTTCAGCAAATCTGAGCAATACTTCTTTTACCAAACACTATGCAGTATGGGGCCGTATTCACAAAGATTCTTAGGGCTAAAAGTAGGTCCTAACTGCCGAATTTAGGAGTACCTCCTAAAAAATGTGGGTGTGTATGTATTTATTAGTTTCTTAAGATAAAAGTAATTCACAACCACTTTTAGGCCTAAAAGTAGCTCCTAAGTCTGGTAGTCCTTAAAAGAAGTCAAGAGGACTCCTAACTCCCTAATACATATTCACAAAGACTCCCAAAATGGCTGCAGCCAGACGCAATGTGTTGGACACTCTGGATGATTCGGAATTAACCAAACGATACTGACTAAATCGTTTATTGCAGATGTGGTGCGGGATGCAATCACGTCTCCAACTAAATGTAACAATTGTAACAATATATATCACAACCGTCTATCAGCCAATCAATCCACTAAGCTCTTAAAGCGCTCTGTCGACCACACATTATCCATTCATTCATCGGTTTCCCATTAGACATCCAGCAACTGCATCAAATTAAAGCCAATTTCATGGCGATTGCAGGTATGCCGGGGTTGCACAAAGAAGAAAACGTGCACGTCTTCCAATTTATGCAACATGTAGGGATGCCTATATAACGGACATTGCCTACATGTTGCAGCAGCATCCTTTTTATAAGCGGCGATCTTGAGCTGACACTGGGACTGTAGAGAATATCATCTCTTCTCACAATCTTCTGACGTTCGCGACGCCGCTGGATAAGATACATTTATGTTTCTGCTAATTTACACCCATGCCTCCCTTTTTTCTTCTTATTCGTAATGCCGGCTCCGAATCGTCCTTTGAGGACCCGTCCTCCTCTCCAGGACCAAATGTGCCAGTTGTAATAATTGGTCCTGGGACCAGTTAGGTTTCCTTGTTCTTTTCTCGCCACTCATTTTCAGTTCAGGAGGTGCTTTTCACGTTAGTGGGGGGGTCTATTTAGTGGTTATTTTGTGGCTGATGTGCTCAATAGACAGCCTAATTGTTTGCAGTGTCCTTGCAATCACTCCCTTAATATGATGCATCCATCCATCCATTATCTACACCGCTTTCATCCAATTCAGGGTCGCGTGGAGGGGGGCTAGGTTACACTCAGGGGTTAGGCAGGGTAATATGATGCATTTCACGTTTTTAAACTTCACCCTCTCTGTAAGTAGGCTATTGTGTGTAAGTTGTATGAAGTGTCAGTCTCGTGGCCGACCCAAAGATGTCATCATGCATTATTTCTGCTATTTGCGCTGTTCATAATTACGATTTAATCAACATTGAAATGTTCCATTTCTTGTGTTCACATGTGTCATTCAACAACCAACCACACTGCTGTCCGTTTATTTACTCATGCATAGGAAATTATGTTTTCCATAGCAACGGGACGTCACTCTTAGCTTACTTTTAGAGATTTGTCCTACGTAAAAGTAGCTCTTAGTGCGTTTGTGAATAGGTTTTAGACGACAACTCATACGTAAGACCTTTTAGTGCGAGTTAGGAGTAACACCTAGCGGTAAGATAAGAGTCTTTGTGAATACGGCCCATGGTTTACATCACTCACAGATAAACAAAAAGTCTCCTCTTGTTTTTATGGCACTTATAGAGTAAAAGTTTGAAGGATTTCATGCAAAAGAAGTCATACCCCTTTAACTTTCTCACGTACTCAGAAAAGAACCCCAAAACTTGTAATGCCTTTTATTTGGATGTTGTTATTATCAAAAACAAATTATATTATAATTGTGAAAGATCATTTTTATATATTGTATTCTTTTCTTTTGTCAATGATTTGCATTTACCTCCTACCCTGTTACCCCTTTATACAAAAATCCATTGCAACTCGTTGCCTTCGGAAACCACCTAAAACAAGTTGTGTGTTGTTTATTTTAACTTTGTGTAATTTCTAAGAGCTATTCTGTGAAGGCCTTAGAGGTTTAACAAACAACCAGTATCATAAAGACCCTGTAACACACCAGTTAGGATGCATTCAGAGCTTCAGTCAGTTTGCCGTGAAATTGCTTTGTAACTCCGTAACATGTTGTACGCATGCGCAAAAATACCCGGATGACAACAATAACATGCAACATGTCTATGCACAGACGATACATTTTTAAGATGAAGCTTGCAAAGCTCATAGGCGGGCGGCCATTTCTCTGCTGGATGTTTTAAACATTCGCGGTTTTGTGACGGTCGGCTAGGCAGCGTCGATGTCAGGCAACGTTACTACATTGAGATGCTCTGATTGGTCTCCGTGGTGCGTCAAGAGCGCTAAGACCGTCAAATGTTCAACTAGCTGAACTTTTCCGTTGCTTGCGTTATGAGCTTTGAAGCTTGAAACGCAGGAAAAGCGTGAAAAGGTGACGGAGCCAACGCTCACAAAGCACCGCAGAGACTGCAACACTCCTCCAACGGCCTCAACCATAGAATTAACATCTAATCTTGACGCTGCTGACACTGACAAAGCCTGCGGTCTGAATGCACCATCAGGGTCAAGGAGAAAGTTACAAAGGAACAGAGGAGGTTTGTTAAATGAAAACCCAAATGTTAAATCTTAATTTGAGCACTGTTAAGCCCAAAATTATTAAGATATGAAAAAGCTAAAAACCTACCAAGACTTTGATGCCCTCTTTACTGACAATGGATGGGTTGATCAAAGCAGCCACAAGTTATTTTTTACTCTGAAGGAGCTGCGTAGAATCTCAGCTCAGGTGGGATCATTTGTTGACAGGAAAGCTAATAGTTGTGCGCTTTACTAATCTGGACTTTTTGGAAGAATAGCAAGATGAAAACCATGAACTTCATTAACAAACTATGTCAGGCACACAAAATCATATGGAAGACACTCCATATTGCACTACACATGCTATTTCTATGCTAAAACATGGGGATGCTTCTGTTCATTAGGGGAAAGGAAACTTGTCCCAGTTTGTCACACTTTCAACACAAGGTAATTCAATGATCTTTTTTTAGTGATTACAGAAATGTGATTAAAAATCAAGAAAAGAATGCATAAACAAACATTTATAAAACAATAGCATTTCATTAAAAACAACAATTTAGGTTAAAAACATTTACTCATATGGATATCTAAATGGGTACGTTTTTATTTTAGATTTAAAAGAGTTCAGTGTCTCTGCAGTTTTGCATTAATCCGGCAGTTTGTTCATTATGTGGGGAGCATAGAAACATAAAGCTGCTTCCCCATGCTTGGTTCTGGTTCTAGGGACGATCAGTAGATCAGAGTTGGAGGACCTGACTGACCTGGATGGTTTGTACCACGATAGTAGATCTCTAATGTACTCTGATTCTAACCCATTTAATGTTTTATAGACTAATAAAAGCACTTAGAAGTCTATTTTCTGAGCTTGAGGGAGCCAGTGTAAGGACTTTAGAACAGGAGTGATTTGTTCTACTTTACTGGTTTTAGTGAGAACACGAGCAGCAGCGTTCTGGATCAGCTGCAGCTGTCTGATTGATTTTTTTTAGGCAGACCTGTGAAGATACTGTTACAGTAATCAAGGTGGCTAGAGATAAATCCGTAGATGAGTTTTTCTAGGTCTCCTTGTGTCATCATTCCTTTAATCCTGGAAATGTTCCACAGGTGATATAAAACTGACCTTGTTAATACCTTTATGTGACCTTGGAGGTTCAGGTCTTAGTCCAATAGTACACCTACATTTCTGGCCTGGTTAGTAGTTTCTAGTCGGACCAACTGAAGTTGTTTACTGATTTTTAATCAATCTCCGAAGATTAGTACTTTTCAATTTACTTTAATTTATATAGTGCTAATTCACAACAAATGTAATTTCAAGGCACTTTACAACAAAAGTCATTTCAATACAATTATACAAACATTCCAGTCAGTTAAAAGTTTTCTATTTAAGGAATCCCAGCAGATAGCGTTGAAATTAGATTGGAAAAACTCCCCTTTAAAAGGAAGAAACATCCAGCAGAACCTGGCTCAATACAATCGCCCATCTCTTACGACCGTCTGGGGGTCTGAGAAGACAGTTTGTTTGTTTTTTTGTTCAGTTGGAGGAAATTATAGTATATCTAGTTGTTAATTTGCTCAATGCATTTTTCAAAGATTTAGACGGGTTCAACATTACCTGGTGACATTGAGATATAGAGCTGAGTGTCATCAACATAGTTGTGTTCAGGCCTGTGTCGCGTGTCGGCAAAGCCGGCCCTGGTTGTGTTAGTGTGATATTATTTGTTGTTATAATCTGTCTTAATGGGAGCATGTAAATGCTAAATAGGAGGGGCCCTAGGATGGAGCCCTCAGCCCTGGGGGACCCCGCATGTGATTGCGATTTTACCAATTATACCAGATAGCATGGTTGAGATCAATCAACATTCATACAGAACAGTCCAGTCAAAATTAAGTTCACATCCATTTGAGAATTTGTGGCAAGGCTTAAAAACTATGGAACGCCAAAGTGTTCAAAATTAAATAAATAAAACATTGTGAAATAAATATCAGCATGAATTAGTATTAAGTAAATATTTAATGTGACAATGAAATAGTCAAAAAAGGAATTCTGTTAAAATGCAATGCCCAATATTTATAAAATATATTTTAATTTTGGAATATTAGTATTATTTTATATATATTTAATTAAATATTTATTCCACTGCCATTTTATTCATACTATAATTTATTTTGAGTTTTTTTAAATATAATCCGTTTTTATTCAAAAATCTCTTCTTTTTTTTACAAAGTTAGCTTTTATTTCATAATAGGGTTGTTTCATAATGGAGTATTTATTTCAAAATGCCATTTAACGTATTGCCTTAGCCAGCCAATCAGAATTAGCTGTTGGGACCTGGATGCTGATTGGTTGGTGCTTAAACATGATGTTCCTGCAGAAGGAAAATGGCGAGGACCGGCTAAAGTCGTTAAGGATTTTATGTATGGCTTTATAAGTCTTATAATGCTGGCAGAATATTTGATCACTTTAGTAATGGGGATGTCTAATCCAAACAGCCGGTGCTGCTCCAGTATTCTAGGTGTAAAGCTGCTCAGGGCGCCATGCCCGTGATAAGACTGGGGAAAGAGACTCAGGTCTGCTGTTTGGTACGATCATTAAAACATTTCAGAAATAACACAGAACACGTTTAAATAATCTCCCTTTAACTGACTGTAGCTAACAACAAACCAGGGCTTCCTCACCCGTCTCCTCCTAGTTGTGCTGGACAAAACAGAACAAATAACAGCAGAACTTCACTACTGTCAAACAGCTGAGAGCTGAACATTTCAGATTATATCATCCAGGCGAATCAAGATGGGTCTCTGAAACGGTTCATGATAAGTTATTCCTCTCAATATGACCTGTTTGAGCAACCAGAGCTGAACAAAGTCCCTGCAGCTCCGACCCTTTACTTAGCATGCTGCTAGCTGCTCACAGAGGCACAACAACGGCTATCCAGGAAGACTAATCTTAGTTCCAGCCAATCAGCGTCCAGGCCTCAACCGCTGATTCTGATTGGCTAACGGACGACTTCAGTTCTTAAATGGCTTTTTGAAATAAATATCAATCAATCAATCAACTTTATTCAAGACACAGTGTGGTCCATAGAGACAGAACGAAACATATAATAATAATAATAATAATAATAATAATAAAATAAAATACATTTAAGAAAGATGCAAGAGGCATCGTTTTTTAAAATACATACAAGCTTCGGGTCCAATGTTTCCAGAAGCAAGATGAGTACCTTGTGTCACTCTTAGAAACATCGGTTAGAGACATAATGATCATGTTCTTAGACCCAGTCAACCTGCACATAAATCCATACATACAATTTCTCAAAACAGCCTTAAAAGTGGGCACATTGTTAGTCACAAGCATTTCACTGGCACTACTCCACCTGGGAATTTTAAGCACAATTCTCAAAGCATCATTATAAGCCACTTGAAGTTTTTTCATTTTTGCTATACTAAAATTACACCACAGTTGAGCAGTATACAATGGAGTGCAATACGTTTTGAAGAGTAATATTTTAACTTCTTTAGTACACATGTAAAATTTGCGTGCCAGCATGTTTGCCTGCCCATACAGTTTACCACACTGACGCTGAACATCATCATCATCACGAAGGTCATCTCTTATCACATGTCCCAGGTATTTAACTTTTGTCACAACTGTTAGTGGTTCACCCGCCAATGAGAAAGAAGGATAGACAAGCTTCATATCCTCCTTGGTTCTCGCAATTAGTACCACACTCTTCATTGGATTAAATTTAATATCATGCATTACTCCATACTGAGAACAAATTCTAAGAAGCTGCTGCAGTCCAGCACTGGAGGGAGACAGAACCACCAAATCATCAGCATAAAGCATGTGGTTAATGAGGCTATCCCCCACCAAGCATCCAGTTTTACAGTGCTTTAGCTCCTTAGATAGATCATCCATGTATAGATTAAATAGAAGTGGAGAAAGTATTCCGCCCTGTCGCACTCCATTGGAGACATAGAAGGGTGTGGACATACTCATCCCCCACTTAACTTGCATAGTCTGGTGAGAGTACCAGAACTGCAGTATTCTAATTAGGAAAAAGGGGACACCACGCTCCTGTAGTTTACAAAAAAGTTTTCTGGAAAAGTTTCTGGATGCGTCAAAGGCCTTTGACGCATCCAGAAAACACATGAACACTGTGCTATTGCGTGATCTATACTTATGAATAATTTCTTTAAGTGCATAAATACAGAGATCAGTACCATGCTTGTTCTTAAAACCAAACTGATTATCAGTTGAAGCTATGTATTCTGAAAGCCTGTCCATCAGGATCCTTTCTAGAACCTTGGAAAGTATACTTGCGAGTGCTATAGATCTATAGTTATCTATACTAGTTAACTTACCAGTTTTATTTTTAACTACAGGAACCAACAAGACAGATAACATGGATTCAGGAAGTACGCCATGCTTCATTAACCCAGAAAAACATAAAGCAAGTAGTACTGAAATACATTGACTAGCATATTTCAGATGTTCTGCTGTTATTTTATCCTGCCCACAGGTTTTATTCATTTTAAGTTTCTCAATAGCAAAACATACTTCATTTGGCCAAATGACCACCCCATCACTGTTGGGCATTTCACCCATGTTAAACACATCACTCTTCACACAGTTAAAAATGTTCTCATAGTGTCTCCTCCATAGCTCTGCAATGTTATCAGGTTCAGAAATGCCATCAATACAACAAGGCAGTGGCATCTTGCTGTTGTTTACTACCTTCACTTCCTTCCAGAACTCATAAACATTATTAGTTTGTAATTTTTTTGCCATGGAGTTTACCCTCATGGCCTGCTCATTTCTTTTAATAAAACGCACAGCATATTTGAATTTAGCATTAGTCCGTATCTTGTCCTTACATACTAGGCCATGCCTAGGTTTGCCTGCTAAAACCCATCTTCTAAATGCATCTTTAGCCTCCATATGAACACCATGGACATAGTCATTCCACCCTGGTTTCCCAAAATGTTGTTTCACCACCTTTCTCCTCAAAGGTTTACTTCCAAGAACTAGACAGTTCACAATTTTATCATACATTGCACAAAGATCATTATTGTGACTTACATTTTTACAGTTGATATTCTCACACATAATTGCATCAATGGGTAACACAATATTTCTCAAACGCACGTCAGTCATTAACTTGTAATATTTCAGGTCATCTTCTGTTAGCCTTGTCCAGTCTAGCATCTCATTTAGTCTATGGCTGTCATTACATACAAGTTCAGGTAGACCCTTGACATTTATGAACATAGAGACAGGGATGTGATCAGCTGTGGCCAAATTGTATAAGATCTCAACCTCCTCTATGCATTCATGTGCATCAGTTGTAGATATACAATGGTCCAACCATGATGTGGTATGCCAGGCTTCACTCACATGTGTAAAGCTATCGGCTGGCAATAGTTCCTTAGTGGACAGAATGACCTTGTTATCTTTGCAGAATCGTATTAGGTGTTGACCAAAAAGTCAGTTAGAATCTGATATATCAGCATTAACATCCCCAATGACAAATATGGATGTATATTCACTCTCCCCTATATAAGACCCTAAAAAAGCAAGCTTATTCAAGTACTCGTCTTCATTTTTGTGACATTCATATGGAGTGTATACATTTAAGATTATAAAAATAGTCTTATCGTGCACCACCTTGACTCCCATGCACCAGTCCACATCTAACCTGATCACAGTGACAAATGGATCAAGTTTCTTGTGCCAGAATATGGCCACACCTCCTGGGATCCTGCCACGCAGAATTCTGGTGTTTAGGTCAGTTTTAGATTCCCCTGCCCCATGGAACTTATCATGCACACTGTTCAGTTTGTCCAGATCTTGCATAGCTAAAAAAGTCTCTTGCAAACACACCACATCTGCATTCTCAAATAGTTTATCAATAACAATGCGTTGGGCTCTCGCTCCAGCGCCCTGTCCAAGCTGCAGACAACGGGAGTTATAAGACACAACTCTCATCACAGTTTATCATTGTTCATCGTGCATGGGAGACCCTTGGCTCAGGTCTGCGGCATATACATCTCGCCTACTTCTTTGCACTCAGCTGTAACTTTGAAAGAGCTGTAGCGAGTATACTCAGTGACAATCTTCTGACAAGTCACATCTCTGGAGAGTTGCTCTTTTAGATAATTAGCCAGAGTCTCTGATTCTAGGTCAGTTGCAAGCTTAGTAACAAACACACTCACCAGCTTAGTTGTCACTGCATGTATCTTCCCCACTGCACCAGTTCCAACAATGCCGTAAGTCTTCTTCTCTCTGGGAGGAATCATACTAATCTTGTTCTGTACAGCAGTAGATCGTTTTCTAGGACGTTGCTTGTGCTTGCCATGCTTTAGTACATGGCTCCATGCAGGGGACTTCGTCACCTCACTCCCCCCGCCCGCTGTCTCCTCAGTGATGGCCAACGCTGAGGGTCCGGGTACAGGCTCCCTGTGATTTGGTCCGAAGCACTGGGCCTCCTCACTAGCCATGGTTGCAACTGCATTCCCCTTACTAGCACTAGGTTGCTCACTCACAGCCATGGTTGTGGCTGCATTCCCCTTCCTGGCACAGGGTTGCTCAATCACAGTCAGCCGTTGGTTAATGTCTGTAGTTATTCCACAAAGGTTCTCACATGCAGTTAACTGCTCACTCACAGCATTCCTTATGGAGGCCATCTCTGCACTTAGATGTTCAATCTTACTAACCAGGCAAGAGACATCAAGGCTATTAAAAGTCACTGGTGGTAAATCATCCAAATGATAGGACACAAAGCAAGGGATATTCTCACCAACCTCATTCAGTAGTTTCAGACAACTCTTAACATTATTGGCATCTTTCTGTTGTCCTTTGTGAGCTACACAGCACATCCCCGTTCCAGAACACAGTTCAAACAGGACCTTCTTGGAGCTTTCGATCCACTCTGATCCAAAGTGATTTACAGCCATCAGGACAATGTCCTCCTGAGGCACAGTCTTCAGTTTGACAGGAAGGAAGCTTAACAGTTCATCTTCCACAATAACTTTTCCATCAATAGTGGTGTAGATCTCAGGTTTTATCCTTTGTTTAAAGACACGCCGTGCTCCTTTGTCTTCAGCGGCAGCCATCTTGGCAGCCATCTTGGATCCAAATTCTATTTCTAATACTATTATGAAAAACCTCATTATGAAATAAAACCTGACTTTGGGAAAAAGAGAGATTGGAATAAAAACCGATGGAATTAAATAAAAATGTCTTGACATAATGTATATTATTATGAAGTAAAATGCAGTGAAATAAATATTTAATGAAATATATATATATATATATATATATATATATATATATATATATATATATATATATATTATACAAATGTATAATCTAAAATAAAAAAAATTATATCAAATATTTCAAAAAATGGGCGTTGCATTTAAAATGATTTCCGTTTTTAATAGTTTCATTGTCACTCTACATTTTTATTCAATATTTATTCATGCTGATATTTATTTCATAATATTGTATTTATTTATTTCATTTTGAACACTTTGGCGTTCCATAGAAAACTGATGTTCATACAGGCTCCGTGTCCAATCTGACTGACCTTGGGCTATTTTACAATGAAGAATGAGCAAACATTTTAGCCTCCAGATGTAAAACGATGAACAAGACTTTTAGATTTTGTTTGTAAAAAAACAGCAGCATCAACAAAAAACATGCATCAGTAGTCTTCCAATTCTAACAATTAAGCACTACCCTGTGTTTATTTATCACATATAATCCCAGTAAAGTATTTTGTGGTTGTAAATTTTGTGTTTGTAAGAAGGAGATATTAATATTTTTCCAAGGTACATGTTTATCTGCCTTATACAATAAACGTTAATTTAAAAGATAATCTTCTGTATTTTAAGAGAAGGAACTAGAGAGCTGTGTTTTTTTTTAAATATTTTTGACTCCAAAATTAAATAATTAAAATAAGCCTTGCTTCTTTTCCTTGATCAGTAGCCTCCTTTCCCTGCTGACAAACTAACCGTTCACCACTGCTGTCTCTGCACTACAAAAAGTAGACAGCGGATTTCCAAGAAGTCAGGATTTAAGAGTAGGTGAGAATTTCTTGTAACTGAGTTAATCTCTGGTCCATCACTGCAGTCAGCCTCTGCATCATGTCTTAGGCCGTTTTCACATGTGTGGCCGTGCCAGAATACGGCCAGAGAAAATGCTAATTTCTTATGTTCGGATGGCACGTATTTGACCCGTACTTGAATCCAGTGGTTTACTACACCTAAACAGCAGGTGGCGGTATACAAATAATTCTTTAGCTGTCCAACAAACAAGGGAGTGAGAAGTACCAACATCATAAAATCAGCAACAGCCTAGAATGTAAACAAACTGGTCTACTGGTCAGCTGCTACCTGAAGCCATCTACAGGGTGAGTGTTGTTGTAAACCCGCCGTTTTGTAATCTGCTGGGTTGCTGTGGGATGCTTAAATCGTGTTGTTTTGGTATTTTTATGGTCGCGAGGTTCTTCTGTAATTTCTGCCGGCGGTGTCGACATTTCCGCGTGGAGCGCGTCTATTGTCTTGAGTACGGCCCAATGGCCGCTGGCTGCTCTGCTATGTGACCGCATACCATGGAGGCCGCCATTGGTCCTCCATTGCTGTAGTACCCCAATTGAAAAGCATTGGACTTTAGACACGTTAAAAACAACTTTAATGCCTGGTGCCCCATTGTTTTAAACTTTCTATGGCTACATATTCTTCCTGAGATAACGCTGGGCTTGTAAAAATAATATGCACCAGGCTGGTTTCGTTAGATAATTTTTTGAAATCTTGCATAATTAATGAGGGGGCCGAGCCAAGTTTAGCATCAGAGATAAAGACGCGGGAGCAGAATGGGCGTGATTACGGCCGAACTACACGCCCATACACGCCCTGCGATGGCAGAGTCTACAGTGAAGATCCCGCCCCTATGCCCTTTTTAGGAACATGCTTCCTCAGAGCTGGGGAGGAGTCTGTGAATCCGCCATGAATTCCCCCATGAAATTGTGTCATTCTGGTAAACGGGGAGGAGTGAGGAGGCGCTGTCTGTTCTTTTTTATAGTCTATGGTACGGCCAGAGTACGGGTTGTGTTCACATGATCCGTGGCCGCTCGTACCTGGACTCGGATACAACCTCCAAGGCTGATCTCTCTGGCCGTATCCTGGCACGGTCCAGTCTGTGTTCACATGGTACGAAATAAGTGGATTGTGGCCAAATACGGTATCCGAGTACGGACTCCCGTACCATGTGAAAATGCCCTTATTGATGGTGTTGTGAGTCTGTGTGTGTCATCTCTTCTGAGCCTGTTTTAAGGCTTATGTTTACACCTAAACTCTCCCACCTATTAAGGTCACCCTGCCCTCAGTGACCTTCAAAAGTGACAGGTTGGTAGCTGCTGTGCTCGAACAATTTTATTGAGTGTTGTAGCCGGTAACAAAGGTCAGACTTTTTGAAGTGTTGCTCTGCACTGCAGGAGGCGCCCTTCTTCACTCGGCGTTAAGACTGAAAGGGTGTAACCAATTGAGAGCAGCACAGGACATGAAAATGAAATGGTCTGAACTTATATAGCCCTTTCTAGTCATACTGACTACTCAAAGCGCTTGACATTGAAGCCACATTCACAATCACATTCATAATCCGACAGCCAACATGGCTCGGTAGGACAGTGTTTTTGGGGTTAAGTGCCATCAACATGTGACTGGAGGAAGCTGAAATCGAACCTACAACCCTCCAACTGCAAGCCAACGCTACTCTACCACTGAGCCACAGTTGTCACAAAAATCTCACATTAGACACCTAGAAATGTTGATAGAACAAGAATGGGTTTTTAAAATAGAATAGATATCGCTTTTATTGTCCAAGTTCAAGAGTAAACAGGGAAAATAAGAGAATGGATATTAGTAAAATATTTTAAAAATAATACTGTACAGTTATTAAAGCAGAATATTAATATGAAAATGTGCAACTGACCAGGGCTATTTTATAGATACACAATACATGTAGTCTTAATAATAATAATTTCTGATGTTTTTATTTGGGTATAGGTATTAGCAGTAAAGGAATAATGGTTAAAGACACTTAAATGAAATACTTGAATTATAGCCAGCATTTATACAATCCAAAGATTGCAGTTAAAAGCCATAATTTTATCCAAAAGGCTGCAGCAAGAGTTCTGATTAAAATTAAGGAGCAAGATCATAATTCTTCCATTTTAGCTTCTGTGTTTTGGCTCCCTGGTAAAATGGAATAGATTTTAAAATTCTCCAGCTCTCTTAAAAAGCCCCTACATTAGAGATTCCATATGATCAATTTAGCTCATTTAATTTTATTTATATAGCCTAAATTCGAAAAAAAATTGTAAATATTATATTTAGTGAGTTACATGCACTCGAACTGATCTTAGTTATCGAACAATGCAACTTTGTTTTATTATTCACTTTTGTTAAAAAGTTTTAAGCCTAAATCTAAACCCAGCAGATTACATCTAGTCAGAAACTTAAAACTTTCCCAGACAATGCTTAGATACCCATATCTGTTGTTTGTGTAATGTTTAGGATTTTATGTCCCACCACCAATGATTCATGCCATTGGATTTTGCACAGTGAGTAAAAAAAAAAAAATCCTTTTGTAGCCTAATTTCACCTTCATAGGGAGCCTAAGTCACGCCCTACTCCTTCCGGTCCATGGGTCCCCTACTGCCAAAAAAAAAAGAATTTTAGTCAATGGAGCGATAAAAGTTATTTTCTGATCCATTTTGAAATGCGCTGTGGATCGAATATATGATGTCCATGAATGTTTAAGACTAATTTTGATGCAAAGCAAACACTGATTTTCAACCGGCGGCAAAAGTTACTTTAGGTTTTGTGTAAAAACACTAGGTGGACTACTACTGCAGAAGAACAAAGAGACAAAGGGCCGTTGCCTCCAGGATGAAGAAAGGAGCATTAAACACGAAGAAAACCTCTATAAATCGGACCATGTGGAAACTATAATCTATGCTGGGGTAAAGCAGTCGGTGGAGTGAGAGCCAGCATGGAGGAGAAGCTCTACAAGCTCTTGGTGAGTGTTTTACATGCTATAGCTAATGCTACTTCCCTTTAGCCAAATGATGTCATATATGCGACTTCTAACTTCTGATTTGTAGGCATTTTAATTGCGAATTTTTTAAATGAAATAAATTCCAAATCACTTGACAAACACAGTTGAAATGCACATCATTAGTTATCATTTAAACTGAGGTACAGCATATGTGTGATTCAGGATGTAAGAAAAAGCGGACCAGAAAATAACTTTAATCGCTCCATTGACTTCCATTCAGTATTTGTTCAGCCAGGGGACCCACGGGCCGACCGGAAGGGGAGGAGACTTAGGCTCCCCATTTTAACTCTGATTTGCATCGCACAAACACACACGCTAGGATACTCAGAAGCAAAGAGCAGGAGTGGAAAATATAACTTACTTGATACTTGCAGATACATTTCTAAACATATCTGTTTCAATAATAGGCACAACACTTGAGATAGAATTTTAGCTTTTGTCTTTAATGAGTTCAGCAGACGGAGAGTACACAGGAGGAATAACAGTCTTTTCAGCTCAGGTACAAAAGGAAAATTAACACATCCATCTAATTGGTGTGATACGGAAAACAATGCTGCAGTTAAACAGTAAATAAATTATCCATCTTCCACCAGTTCAGTAGTTTGCTTCTTCTTCTTCTTCTTTGGAGGAGACAGATGTTAACTGAGAGTTTAAAGCATTTTATCAGACGGGTCAGGACAGTTTTGCTGCTGGTAAACGCTGGTGTTATAAATCAATGCATTTGTAGAATCTTGTAACTAAACATTTACAGTTTAATAAGTGCTGATAATAAATTAGAACACATAAAAGTGAGGAACTTGGAAGGATCTGGCACTGATTCATTTCTCTGTGTTCACTATTGCTCGGGGCTCTTTTTCGGGGGTCTGTTTAGCAAAAATAAACATTTTTAAACAGTAAAAAGCATGTCATAACTTTGTGGAACACAGTATGCAACAAGGTTAAAGCATGAAAATTAAGTTATTTGTTCCCCATGACAAAGAAACCTTTTTTGTTTCGACTGTTTGTCTTGTGTTTAGAGTCTTGTGATCACAGCAACTCTCTCATACGAAACAGTTCAAAATAGATGAAAACAGCACAAAAGGTGCCTTCACTTTAGAAATCAGCAAATTTGTTGTCTTTAGGACGTTTATCACCTCTAGTGGGACTTGTACAAACTGCTTTGTTTTCTCCAGCATCTTCCATTTGTTGCTAAATGAGGCCAAAGGCAAAGCTTTCCATGTGTGCAAGCGTTGTCACACCTCTGTGCCATGTGTAGCCACAACAAGCCTAGTTGTTTATTGCAAAAACACCAGAGCACTCACACTGCTCCGGTGTTTACCTGTAAACAGCACAGACATCACTGGTTGTAATGAGCACCACGTTTTATTCCTGCAGTTTAACATGGCACGGCCGCTGTTTTTTCTGATGGAGCCTTTAACCCATTCACACCGCCGCTGCTGCTAAACAAACTAAACCAGATACAATGTTTGTCTTTGAGTGGAAGGGCCTGAAATCACGAGTATCCCATTTTGGTGAGGAGGTGATAATCACAAGACTAAAAACAGATGAACATGATAATAACATTCTGGAAAATAGCTAAAAATACACTGTCGGACAGTTTATTTTGAATACCAGCTGCGGCAGAAGCTTTGAAATAATCCTGTTCAACACAATGAAAGTTTCAATATTTTATCACATCATTTTTATTAACAGCCTTTGGAATATTGCATCTTTTAATTCCTTTGTGGTTTAAAGTGAAATTATGAAAAGAGATTATTCATTGAAATAAGTTTAAATCTTTAGTAAAAATATCTTTCTTTGAAATGGCATTTTTTATAATCACGTTCTAGTACAGTTTTCTTAAATTGTTTAAAGCTACCGTTCTCAAATTATGGTTCTGGGGTTGAATTCAGCAGTAGACAGAAGAGATTTTTCTATTATGTGCAAGATGAAAACAAATAAACAATCTGACTGTAATGCAGAAGAAGACATGAATCCAAGACAACAAGGCCACTTATGTTGTGTTCCATTTACAGGCAAAGTCAAAACTTTAGTTTAGACATAACTAAACCAACTAAACCATCCTAGAAATGTGAAAACCCAGCTGGATTTACTAACTGATGTGCAAAGTTAGCCTTTTTAGCTAACCACTGTTAGCAATACTTGCTTATGACAAGGATTTTTCCTTACATTTTGTGCAAAAACTGTAGCAACAAGCTTAAAAGGAACTGTATGGCACTGTTTCTTTTATTGTGACTATAACAGTAAATCTGGAGTTGATGAGAAACCTACTTTTTTCTCACAATTATGATTTCTACAGTCCTTATTGTTGGCTTTTCGTTTTCAAACTTGAAAAATTCTACTTCGCTGCATACTTCAACTCATCAAGCCGAGGAAAGGGGAATATATGTGTTCTGTGTCCTGTTGCGTTATCATCACTGTGGTGGTATATAAAAAAAAAAAAGATATTTACCAAAGCAATACTTGAGAACCATGGGTTTGAGTCGGTTGGATCTAATTGTCTAAGGAGTTCTCTTTTATTCTTTAAAGCACAAACATTTAATAAAATGATCTCAAGGACAACAAAGTCATATAGAGAACCACCGTTATTTAAGTGAAAATAGTGCATTACTCCATGCATTAGCCCCAAATAGCTTTTTTTTTAAAGGAAGGTGCTGATAGATGTTGAGCACTTAATAAATAAACATATTTCTGGAAAAAAAAAGTCACTCAGGACTTAAAAACCACTCTATCCCTGAATTATGCTCTTGTATTGTTTCAGAGCCTCCTCATGTTTATATAAAGTTTTTTCTCTTCACTTGAACTTTAACCAAAACATTAAATGTTATGTGACACAGAGCAAAAACAACATGACACATTATGACTCCAAAACATGTAACCTGGCGGTCAGCAATGCACAAAGCTAGAGTTCTTTTGAGGTTAGGGTTCTGACCCAACCCTGAAACACCTTTTGCAGTCTGCTGGATGTGTCACTTAGAAAAAAAAAAAAAAAGTAGTGCTGCATGAATAAGAAAATTACGGGGAAAAAACCTAAACTTGTTCATTTTCTTGTTAAAAACCGCACGTGAGCCAGCTATACTTCTAGCACAGTCTTGCAGCAGTTCTCCGAGACACAAAGCTCATTGTTCAGCTGTTGCTGCTGTATGAACTCTGTGGTTTCCTCAAGTATCTGCCCTGGGATGTGGAAGTCAGCTGGCGTGTTCTGCTCAACAGCTGATTCTTGAAGACCCTCCGTTCCTGCCTCCTCCGGGCTCCCGCTACTGTGAGAGTTGCAGGGCTCCAGATTGCATCCAGTGCCCTGAAGGAACTGTAAAAAGTTCTCCTCAATGGAGGCTTCACGGCTTGGCAGCTGCTCCCCTTCAGTGGGCCCGGCCCTCTTGAAGACGCAAGCAAGTTGGCGACCCAACTCCTCTCGAATCTGCCGGTTAAGGCAGCCATAGAAAAAGGGGTTGGAGGTGAAGCAGAAATACCCGATCCATGTGACCACGTCCTCCAGTTTGGTCAGCGAGGCCGGAGAAGTGGAAATGACAGCCGAGTAGAGGTGAAAGGAGAAATATGGCAGCCAACAGCAAAAGAACTGGCCTCCGACTGCCACCAAAACTGCTGCGGCTTTCCCGCCGCTGAAGGTCCTTTGAGGAGTTGCACGTGCTCCGGTGCCTCCAAGGCTTGCTGCCATGGTGGAGCGGCTGCCAACAGAGTCAGAGCGCTGCCTTGATGTGTCCACCCAGGTGGGGTTAGGACCACGATGCATGGATGCCACTCGGGCCACCTTAAACATATTGCAGTAGACCACCAAAATGATCAGCATAGGGCAAATAAAATATATTACTGTAAAGAAAACCATGAAAATCAGGCGTGTGGTCCTGCCACCTGTCCAGTGGAGGGAGCAGTGTCTCTGATTGGGAATGAGGATTCCAGGAGTCCTCACAGTTGGGGTCCCCTGGAGCAGATATCCTATCAGGGGCAACATGGACATGATGAAAGCTTTAATCCAGATCCCAAGTAGCACCCCTACCACCACCCCAACCGTCATCTTCACCTCATGACGCATGGGATATACAATGTAGTAGTACCGTTCCACGTTAATTGCACAGATGGTGAGTATGGCAGCACTCACAAGACACACACTCAGGCAGAGGTAGCTTCGACACAGGGCCTCATCCTCCAGAATCCGGTCAGACAGCATCCCCAGAGGCATTACCAGGAGTGCTGCCAGCAGGTCCACCAGACAGAGGTGAAACACGAAGGCAAACTTCCTCAGCTGCGGTGTTTTAGTGATAACAATCATCACAGCCAAGTTCCCCACCACTGCCAGGACATCCATGACAAGCATAGCGCTCAGCCCCAAAGTGTGATTCATATCTATCCCATTCTCGGCAGTTCTGATTGGTCCAGTTATGTTGGAGACATTTGACTGAATAAAGGTTTGGAATGTGGAGGAGGACGCATTTTTCCAGGAGGACCTTGGTCTGATGGGATGCTCCATGAGAGGATGGAATAAAAAGGAGGGAGTTTGCTGAATTTCACGGGTCCATCACCCATCCTCCTCTGTCGAAGGGGGTCTCTAAGAAGTTCAGCCGTTGCTTTTGGTCACAGTAAGTGGAAATACACGGGCCTGAACCCAGTGGACTTGAGTGTGGAGTTTTGCAGATGATAACCCAAGCGTTCACCGTAATGTAGATTAGCTTGTAAATAAAGGACTCCTCTCTTGGCTATGCCTCTCTGCAAAGATCTGAAACAAAAACAGAGTTGTTTGGTCTTTTACTGCTTCACATTAAATTAAATCCATTATTTTGGTGATTGGGCTTCAAAGGATACCGTCAGAGACTAAAACTAGCGTTCTCTATCAACTGTTTAAGATTTCCAATATCATGCAAAAAAATGCTTTTAACATCAAAACTCCCACACCCTGTCCTTGTCTTCTATTCTCTATAAAGATGCATGTGGAGTACTATAGTAAGGTGAGATTCTTGGCCAAGATGATGGTGAATTTAGCAGTTTTCAGCTGTGCAAAATAGCTTTTTTTCCCCGCTAAATCCAATACACTGTGTTGGTCCAAACCTTTTTCGTTATAGTTAATTAATCTTGATGCTATCTGCACTTATTTACAGCCAAGGTAATAATTTATTGGATAGTTTGACATCTGCATCCTCAGATGTGTGTTTTCAGGGCAGCAAGCCCCTCACAGGGAGACTTAAAAGCAAAGTGTTGAACCATATGTCCTCATTAGACAAGTGGAGAAGAAGAAATTATGGATGTGCAAATAAAATACAAAACTCAGCATTACAGAGCTCCCTGCTGTCTTAACTGATGTGAGGAGGAGATCGATGAATGCCTTTTATATTGCAAAAATATTGACGTGACTTCCTGCCATTAGCAAGATACTCTTCAGGGACATATTTCATAACAAATTAAACTGAACTCCTGCGTGTGGTGGCGGGTCACCCTCAGCAGTCTGTTTCACTGTTTGCCTGTCGAGTAGGCAGTGTTTGCTGTCACAACCTCACCTGGGAGCAACCCCACACAATGTTAAAGCTCAGGAATGAAAACCAAAGGCTTGGTACATTTCCATATGCGGATCACCTGCAGGTGCAAGTTTTCCACTTCAGTGATTTAACAGGCCTCATCCCCTGAAGGGCTACTCATCTTTTCCTGCCTAAGTATGCAGACAACAGGTGAAATGATCACCTTACAGGTGCGGGCGCAAAAGAGGAGGGTATTTTCTTAAGAGGTCAGGGTGATAGAGTAACTTTTTGAAATTACCTTCGATAGAGCAGCAGCTCGGCATTATTAGTTTAAAGTGGGTGGTAGGTGAAGGTAAACCAAGACTTTAAATAGCAGCAGGATCAAAACCACCAAAGTTTTCCATCTCAGCGTTACTACAGTTTGATGTCTGTTTGTAGAGATGCTATAGAAAGTCAAAGTGAATGTCATTTTGCTGGTCAGCTAGCTGAAAGAAGGCTGCTATGCTTTTCCCTTGGAGGTAACAAAGACAATTTGGCTTTTTTTTAAATCTTCATACGAAAAAAAACAGACATTGTTGGGGTGGAACATAAACGAGCTCTCCGTCTTTTCAGTTAGCACCTTTTTAAAACAAAAGTTGCAAAATTGTGAGAGGCATGCCTGCAGTCTGACTACCAAGTCAAATAGCCCAATTAGTTAACCATCTTGTATTGGCTTTTTTATAGAAAATGGTAGAGAGGTTTTGTGCTTTTGCCGAAATATGTGCATAAAATCAAAATAACTATAAATCAGTGTTACAGATAACAATATTATTACTGTAAAATTAATATGTCATGACATGTTAGCAGTGATAGGGAAGATTATTATTTTCTTCTTTGTAAGTAAAAGCAATCCGATCCTTTTTCATGTTTTTGTAATAAACTGAATTGTGGCACGAGTTTCACTAGAGGTTTTCAGACCATGAAAATCTAAGAATGGCCCATTCTTACTCGAAAGCTAAGAATCATCATCACTTTGCTGCACTGAGAAGCAGTCTAGCTCATAAAAAGGTCTCATTGAGCAAAACGTCATCTGAAAAGCACAGGGATTTTAAAATGATCCGTTTTAAAAGGTCTACACCACACAAGCAAATCTATTTATTGTGGGAAGGAAGCATTTAGCACAGTCTTGCACAGTTAATGTAATCAAATCAATGACAGTTGTGCAATTTAAGTTCAAACTTGGAGTCACAAGCCGGAAAAAAATTCATACAAAGCTACAACCCAAGGCTGTGCTGAGTCCCTTGGACTGCTGACATGGAAACATATGACCCTATCATATGCTCATGACACTGTTTGCTGCAAGAAGAAAAAGTCGGCTGTTGTTCGAGCGTACCTCTCATTTCACAGCTTTCTGACTTCCCTGCAGCAACGCACCATTGACAGTGATGATACGACGTGGAAAACAATGTGTCTGCATACAGTATAGTTTAATGTTTTACATGAAAATCCAGAGATTTGATAGAATATAGTGCCTCATGAGTCATTCATTCTATCTTCAACCCACCTTCTCGCTCTGCTGAGAAGGGAAGCTATGGCTGGAAATACGATGAATATCAGTGACATACCTGAGTCTGCAGAGGGCTGCTTCCTCCTGTGAAGGTTCCCAGTCTGCTTAGGCACTGCTGACCTGTTTCGCTTTCTCCCCCACACACACACAGCAAACACTCATACACACCACGTCACAGGGAGGGAAGGTGGGAGGGAGAGGAGGAGGAGAAGGGGGAAGAGGAGAGTCCTTAGTCTCCTCCACACCTGGGCCGTTTCAATTTGCCATGCCTCAGATCAGTCACGTGCTTTCTTGTTGTTCAGTCACACACACTCTCTCAAACTCCACCATCCACTCAACTTTGTCTTTGCCTCTTTGATCAAGGTGATCCAGAAGCAAAAGAGAAGCAGAAATTAATGATGCCCAAATTAGTGGACATACTCCCCCATCTCACACACTTCCACACACAGACTCCGGGTCTCGTCCAGAGCGACTGCAGAGCTGTGCAGGCAGCTAAGCAGCGGTGGGCAGGCAGGTTCTCCCGTTCTCCACTGGGTCTTAGTGCCTCGCTGAACCTTATGTCCACATGAGGAAATTTCCCTGCTTTTCACTCCTTTAAGTGACCTTCCTAAAGGTCAAACCGGATCCTGCTAACAGTCACCATCGCCCTGAGCATCAGCGTTTCTAATTTTGCCCCTTGCTCAGTTTAACAACATTTCACCCGATGTCTTCTCACCAAGTTGGTTAATTAATATGGGGAGAACAGTTGTCAAAGTTACTGAACTTCTATTAACCCAAAAAAATCTAACTTACTCTCCAAGAACTTTCTGGAGGGTTTTTTTTTTCACGCATAAATGTTTGGGATCATCAAACTGATTATAACATCAGACACATATAACCTAAGTTTATACAAAGTGCTACCTAAACCAACTTTGCCTCATGTGAGCTAAATGAAAAGTATGTTGAATATCTGCTTAAAGGTTATTTTCAAAATCTACTTTTAATCCGATAATCGAGCCTAATTAGAACACATAGTCAGATTAGTTGAATGTTACTGTAATAACTAGTTGTGCCACTTTTGGCAACATTAAGAACTGGATTTGCTGGTGTCCTTTGGATTGTTGTTTTTGCTGCATAACACACATATGCTTGGGCATAAAGTCAGGAAATGATGGCTGGATATTCTCCTTAAGGATTGTCTGGTAAAGAGCTGGTAACTGTACCTAATTCAGGTCACGAAGAAGAAAAGTGGCCCTAGATAGTTTAAGTTTTCGATTGAATGATGTTCCCTTACTGAAATGCAGTTTTATGTCAGATTTAATTGGGAGGCTCACCTTCCTCAAAGTTAAATTTTTTTTTTTTTTTTTTTTTTTAGTCCACAGATGTTCTTTTTCAAATTGCCTCGGGGTTTATAAAGAGCCTTTTATGAATCAACAATCAGGTCTGGATGTTCCTTGTTAAATTAAAACAAAGAATTTGGTTAATTGTTTAAAGAGAGGGACAAATACTTTTTCACATATTTTCACACATTTTCTTGATGAGAGTTTCATGTTTTAGGAATAGTTTTTGCATAGGATTGTTTATGAGACAAAACGTGTCATCAGAAAGAAGTCGCCTTTTATACTGTTGCTTCGGGTGTCTGCTCGGGTGTTTTGCTCAAAGATCGTCTGATGTTTTAAACCGTTTAAGTTTTATGAATATGCAAACACAGAAACTCTGTAAGTGGGTAAAAAAATGTCTTAAACCAGTAGGTGTGTACTGTGCATTTATTTCACAGCACCACATGGAAGGATTTATTGCAGTATGCTTTGGACTCATTACGAAATGTTTCTGATGCACAGTGGTTTCTCTTTTATTTGTTAACTCTGTTCATCTTTTCATGTTACGGTACTTTTTTTGTTTGGCTGTGAAACGAGGATTTACATTAATGGCATTTTCTGTCACGTATTCTTTTCAAGCCGCATGCTTCCTGATGCAGTGATTCATCACTTGACACGTAGATCCATTAACCCAGATAAGTTCATGAGCCATTACTTCTTTTCTCTGAAAAAATCTATTTGTGGTTTAAAAGCATATTAATTGATTGATCCAATTAGTGCCTTGTTTGTCTCCTGAAGGTTGCCTGGTATGGGCCTGTTGGTGTTGTTGCTGCTAAAAGGCTTGGCTTTTCTGTCGGCTTATTAAAGAAAAACGCAGAATTCAATTTTGTATTTTCACTTAGTTTTGTTTCTGAATGTTAGAAGAAACCAAGGTGCTAAACTGATTTTGGAAATATTTTTGTTTTATGATAATCTGAGATATTTTCAAGGCGGAAAGTGAGCACAGGGTCCTCTTTGTGTGTGTTGATGTCTGTGTGCATCCTGTGACCGCGCTCGTGTCTGAGGTGTTGAATCATGATGGAAATAGAAGATTCTTGGTCATGCCAGTAGCACCAATCACAAGGGAGGGGGAACACAATGGTATCCATAGCAACACCAACTTTAGCCTCCCTGTCTGCCCCTACCTCCCCCCTACAGTATCATCCTTAGGGTAGATTGCCTTACTTCCTGCATTCATCAGCAGAGCATTGCAGAGGCATTTCTTCTAAGTGTGTTTAGTCTCTGATTGTTCTGTCCCTTGTATTTAACTAAACATAGGTTTGCTGATAAAAATGTATTTATTGATACTTACCTCGTGTGACTCTACCGTCATTACCAGTAGGGGGAGCTCTCACATTTAGCAAGTCATTTCTGAAAATCCATGAAAATGTCTTTCTTTGCCACACACAAACCATGATCTGATTCATGCGTTTAGAGCAAAACTTTAATTGGCTCTCTCTTGTCTGAATACATGAATTGTCACCATCATACAAATTTTTTACTTTATTTTATATAGTTTAGTTAGTTATTTAGTTATATAGTTAGTTATTTAGTTTAATCAGCTGTCAAGATGAATTTCTGCAGTTTGAGATGCACAGTGCAAATAAAAACGATCCAGTTGCTTTAGTCTATATAGTATATATAGTGCATTTAGACTTGTTGATCTGATCGGAGGCTGCACGGTGGCGCAGTGGTTAGCGCTGTTGCCTTGCCAGGTCGTGGGTTCGTATCCCGGCCTTTCTGCATGGAGTTTGCATGTTCTCCCCGTGCATGCGTGGGTTCTCTCCGGGTACTCCGGCTTCCTCCCACAGTCCAAAAACATGCATGATAGGTGAATTGATCACTCTAAATTGTCCGTAGGAATGAATGTGAGTGTGAATGGTTGTCTGTCTCTCTGTGTTGGCCCTGCAACAGACTGGCCTGATAATTGCTGGGATAGGCTCCAGCTGCCCCGTGACCCTGAATTGGATAAGCGGTTAAGAAGATGGATGGATGGATGGATCTGATCGGACTGCAGTGAAACACACAGGGATCAAGATTCTGCTTACGTCACATACCCAAGGGATAAATTGTTCTGTTAAAGTCCTTCTGCATTAATTCAGAGTTGAATGCTTTCAGAAAGGTTTTAGTTGTTCACTAGAGCAAACCCCAAAGCGGTACTAGGATAGCATCTTGCAGTTGATGGAGATTTGTGGGATGCACATCCAGGGCGCGACGCTCCCGTTCCACCACATCCCAAAGATGCTCTATCAAGTTGAGATCTGGTGACAGTGGGGGCCATTGTAGTACAGTGTCGTTGCCATTTGTGCATTGACATTGTCATGTTCAAAAAACGAATTTATTCATTAAGGGATGGACATGGTCAGAACCAATGTTCAGGTAGCCTTTGGCATTTAAACAATGCCCAATTGGCACTAAGGGGCCTAAAGTGTGCTAAGAAAACATCCCCCACACCATTACACCACCACAACCAGCCTGCACAGTGGTAACAAGGCATGATGGATCCATGTTTTCATTCTGTTTACGCAACATTCTGACTCTACCATTTGAATGTCTCAACAGAAAATCGAGACTCATCAGGCCAGGCAACATTTTCCTAGTCTTCAACTGTCCAATTTTGGTGAGCTCGTGCAAATTGTAGCCTTTTTCCCTATTTGTAGTGGAGATGAGTGGTACCCGGTGGGGTCTTCTGCTGTTGTAGCCCATCCGCCTCAAGGTTGTGGCTTCACAAATAAGTTGCTGCATTCCTCAGTTGTAATGAGTGGTTATTTCAGTAAAAGTTGCTCTTCTATCAGCTTTAATCAGTCGGCCCATTCTCATCTGACCTCTGGCATCAACAAGGCATTTTCACCCACACGACTGCCGCATACTGGATGTATTTCCCTTCTCACACCATTATTTGTAAACCCTAGAAATGGTTGTGTGTGAAAATCCCAGTAACTGAGCAGATTGTGAAATACTCAGACCGGCCCGTCTGGCACCAACAACCATGCCACGCTCAAAATTGCTTAAATCACCTTTCTTTCCCATTCTGACATTCAATTTGGAGTTCGGGAGATTGTCTTGACCAGGACCACACCCCTAAATGCATTGAAGCAACTGCCATGTGATTGGTTGATTAGATAATTGCATTAAGGAGACATTTATTTTCCTAATAATCCTTTAGGTGAGTGTATATGAGAGCCAGGAGGAAAATGATACACAGCTTTTAAAATACTTAGAAAATCTGAAAATCTGTGTATTTGTATTCCAACCTCTTTACCTTGATACCCATAAATAAAATTTGGAGCTTCTGTGAAGGCATCAGAGATTTTTTGTATAGAACGTGAATATACAGCATGATGGCATGATGCTGCTACCTGTCAAGTTTTGTTTTAATGAGGACCCAAATGCAGAGCGGCGTTTAGAGCTCATATTTAATAATAATGTCCAACAAAAGCTTAGGATAGCACAGAACGAGGACTAGAAGACGACATGAATTCACAACAACAATTCATGTAGACGACATAATGAACCTGCCAAGACACTAGGACAAAGGGGAATGTATATACTGGGAAGAGTAACTGGTGAGACAATGAACAGCTAGGGACCGAGACAAGGAACGCTGACTTCAATAAGACAAAACAGGGAGTGATGTAGACATGGAGAGAGTCACAGCTACCACCATGTTTTAAAGTATTGATGTTGTGTAGAGTGTGATGAATGCAGTCTTTTCTAAGTAGTTTAAAATAACCGACAAGCTGGATTTATTTTGACTTTGTTCAATGACTTTCTTCTTTCTGCTGTTTCATGAAAGTCAGATATGTAAACAGATTCTCCCAACAGAGCTCAGGATTTGTGCAGCACCTCCAGAGTTACTGTGTGGCTCCTGCTCTCTTTTCTGATTAACACTCTCCTCTGCAGCTTAATAGACTCTTGCCATTTTCTGGTGAGTGTTTCAACAGAGCTCTGTGAGATGCTGGATATATTGTTTATACCTTAATCCTGCTTAAATATCTCCCCCAGCTTCACCCCTGACCTGTCTGCTGTGATCATTGTTACTCATGACACTGTTTGTTCACTAATGCTCTCCATCTGTATTTATACTGAGATTGAATTACACACAGATGGACTCTCTTTAAAAGTAATGTGATATTTGCAGGCTGTTGGTTACACTGGATTCTATAAAATAATTGCAAAAGGAGGTTGACAGCAAATTATTGCCGAGCTTTATTTGAAATTTTTTTTTTCAAATCATCCAGTTTGTTTTTAAAATCCCATAAAATACACTGACATTTGTGGTTGTAATGTGACATATGTGTCGCAACATTAAAGTGGCACTGTACTCTTACAGATAAAACTATAGGCACATCAGTAAAGTTTTAATGTTTTCATTTTAATATTTTCTTGAAATGCTGATCGGCATGCTTCCCACACTCATCAGAGCAGGTAAATTATACTGCCTTGTTTTCATACCTACTTTAAAAATGTTCTAACAAATAAAAAAAAGCACTTTTTTGGTGGACAATTGACAGATACTGCATAAAAAACAACTGCTGCAAACTGCTGCATGAGTTTCTTAAGCTTGCTGGGAGCTCCTGGGCAACTTTTCTGCATAAGTAGCCAGGAAATATGCTGTCCAGCAACAGTAACGGGTTGGTGCTGTTTAATTTCCCATAGCCAGGCGCTGCTGTCCAAAAAGTCACAATTAGCACTCTCTGCTGAGTCCAGGTTGGCACCGACATCCTGCACGCTGATGAGTGCCAGTGTCCAACACAGCCGTCTGCCCAGGGAGGCGAAATGATACTGAATTACTAATAGCATGAAAAAGTTGCTGGCACGAGGACCACAAAAATGTTTTAAATTGAACAATTTTGTTGCTTGTGTGGTTTAAGATCCAGGTAAGTATTTTTAGTAATCAGATGTTTCTCACCTCTTCATTAACTGTTCAGAGTTTGTAATTCTCCATTGATGGTGAGTGATGCACCATTATTTCACTGATTCATCATCATAATTGAAATGACTTACCAAACAACCTTATTACTCAAAATTAAATTAAAATTCCTGCCTCTGGAGCATCTTTGGAGTCTGACTTAAGGTTCACATTGCACAATTTAAAATAGTCAGACATTTTCCAAACATTGAGAGACTACGCACCGTGATAAAAAAAAAATCCTAAATACAACAGTTTTGGTCCTAGAGTGTGCAGTCACCATGTGGTACGATAGGTTTGAATTCATAGAATAGGGAAACAGTCTTTTTATTCCATAACATTATTCCGGATTAATCAACCCACTCATTACACTAGTTTACTAACTAAATTCATAGTTTGAATAAAACTGTAGTAAAAAAAGTTTGATGCAGTAAACCTAGATGGGGCATCATATAACTGAAAAGATAAAAAACTAACATAATTGTTAGTTAGGCAGTCTTCTTGGATGCATTACCTTAGCAGAAACAAGACTGACCTTTAGACACTCTCTTTAAAATCCATGCTCACAATTCAATGCCTGATTTTAGAAATTCCTGTAAGGCAAATAGCTGCCATAAATATGACCCTAGAAAAAATAGTTAATAATGAAAACTAACAATTAATTTCAGTAATAAGGTTTTTAAGAAGTAATTCATATGTGTGTCAGTTTTATGGCTCACAGACCAACAGCTGCTAAATAAAAACAGAAATAAAGTCACTCAGTCATATCATTAGATAATATCCTTTTTGCCTGTTCTGACTTTTGTTTTTTTTTGGTTTTTTTAATCAAAATTACATTTGACAGAAAGTAAGTTCTTGGTAACCTTACAGTCTATTTTGAATTCAGTGTGACTTATGTTTGCTAGTATCTATATTTTAACAGTGAAGGTATTGTCTGTAATGTGTTTTGTTTCCCATAAAGACACCCTAATCAGTTACAGACTTATGTGTAATTATCCTATCTTAAGCAACATTCTTGAAAAATTTTTTGTTATAGGTTGTTTGAGCTTTTATACCGTAATAAATTGTTTTCAGATTTTTCAGTCAGGTTTCACAGTTGATTAGCATAGAAACAAATCTGTACTCTCATAGCCTGGGAAAACTGACTTATGTCTATATTTATCCTGTTTAAGGTCAGTGCTGCATCTGATAGAGTCGAAAATATTTAAAATATATTTATTTTCGACATACTTGAACATATGTGGGGATCAGTTCAACAGTGGTTGAGATTATTTTTATCACTTCATCTTGTCTATATGGCATAGGTACAATATTATCTTAAACACAAAAACTTTCTCTAAATTATTTATCTATTTCTGTTCTTTCTATGATCCTTGTCTTGGCATTTCATACATGCCATGAGGAAGCTGGACGCCTATATGTGCAACTTTGTTATAAAGTTGTTAGAATGCTGAAAAGGATAAAAAAGCCTGCAAGAGCGGCAAAGGTTGTCTCAGTTCTTGAAGGTCACAACAGAAGTAAGTTCACAATGTTGGGGGATATTACCAAAATGTAGTAGTTTGGCTATTAATATTCAAAGGACTGCTTATGGCAGTCAATGAGATTAATAATTTATGGAAAATTATTATTGTTCGGGGCACCAATTTTATCAGGAACTTTTTTAATAGCTAAATATCTATATCAGTCTCATAATGTGAAGGAATTAATTTTTTTACTGTCTATTGACGATAAACTTTGCAATATGCGTGTATTGAATCAAGAACAACAACAGTTACTTTCCAACAAGACAAGATTTATGTACAGGAAAAATAAGAAAAACATTTTAATCACCAAGCTAGAAAAAGAACACACTACTGATTAAAATAAATGAATATTTAAAATGAAAGAACACACAAAGATGAACATGTAATAAGATATGAAACCATTTATTCTGATATGATTCTGGAGGAATCTGGGTCCTTTTAAGAACCAAGGCTTGATCTGCGAATGCTGGAATAAAGCTGAATTAGTGAAATTAATTTAGCACCAGTGGTTTACCTCTAAACCTCTAAACCGAACCCCCCCCCCCCACAAACACGGCTATTGAGATTAGTTTCTGTTCTTAAACAATCTATTTTTAAACCGAGTTCTGTTTGAACCGTTAATAGCGATCTTAGTTTATGAAGTGCTGGCCTAAACCAACATTAGCTTCTTTAGCAGTTTCTCTCTGCTACGCATGTGGGGTGTTTAGAGTGGCTCAAATACATTTATTTAACATTAAACACAAAAAGGAAAAACTCCTGTCTAATTGAGTAGCTCCAATTACAGGATTTAAAACGACTCTTTGTCAGGAAAGGTCTTTTAAAAACACTAATTAAAACTACATGACGAGGCCTGGTTTACCCAAAGATAGCAGATGGGGGACCTCCAGGGAGTGTTAGCCAGCAGGCTAACAAAGGATCGCTAATCTGGCTAGCAGCAGAGGGAAGCTCCTGGCTTCTCCTAGCTGGCTGCGTGGCAATCGGCATCCACCTTTTATCAGTACCTTTCTGGAACTCTCCAGTTTGGCATTCACCTCTTATCGGCTTGATGACTCAATGCGGATTCCGGTTGGTTCGGCTCTCGGCACACGTGGCTCACAGCTCCCATTTCTCAACAGTTGGCAGCCTGAAACTCAGAGGAGCTTCTTCGAGGTCTGGGAATAAACAACGTCTTTTTTTATCAATGTTCAAGATTCACCTGGAGGGGTTTTTGGGTTCCTTTGGAGCAAGTTTCTGCCAGAAACTTGGGCCTCCCTCCGCCAGCGAAGGAAGATGGTTGGAGATGATCTTCTGTTGCTCCCAGGCCAGCAGAACGTAAAAGGCCTAGCGAGTGGAAGTGGGCTGTATTATAGGTGTGGTGGAGTCCAGCTTTTGTGAAAATTGCAACCAAAAGAAAACTCTCTGCGACTTCTGGTATCCCAATGATAGTTGGGCTAAGTGGTTTGAGTTTTGATGGTGTTTTTCCTTTTCTTTCTCACAAGTGGAGGGTTGGAGGGGGACAAGCAGACGAGGAGCAGCAACATAGGTGAATATGGTGAATTATTTCCTGAAGGAGCAGTAGGAGGCTGGCCTGTGTGACACCGGAAAAGAATGCAGTCCAAAAACAAGGAGACTTGCCAGGTTGGTGGAGAACCTGGATGATGGGGTCGGATACAAACGACTCGCCGTTGAAGGAATCCAGAGAGGGGTCTGTGTAGCCGATCGAGTCTGAAGTTGGTATCCTGGATGGAGTCAGATCTGTCAGGGTTCGACAAGGAAGGAGTCCAGGGATAAAACTGTGTGGAGAATGACAAGAGTGTTAATCTCAGAACAGTGAAGGAAGAATAAAATTGAGATCAGGTTCGGGAGGAGTTTGCCTAAGTACGGCGCTGGGAGCGAGAACCATCTGGCATCAGCCTCATGTATCCGTTCTCCTTGTATACAACAGCTCTGATAAGGAACACCTGTGGCTCACGTTGCCAGTCACACCCTGCAGAAAGAGGTGAGGAAAACAAACACATCCAAGCATCCAGCACACAGCCACTGAATCCTAACATGTGGTCACATTTGTGAGGTTTTGTATCCGGAGCGAGTCCTCTCTTTCAGAGAGGATCTGTGACTGAGTTGCTGCACAGGCTGATTGCTTCCACCTGTTCCCAATCAGCTGTTTGGTGCTTTATAAGGAGCTGGCTGACAACTCTTCAGCGCCTGATGGTTACCATACCGGTACATCCAAGCCTCTGTTTCCCAGGTATTTCTAGATCCAAGTTTCTCGTGGTCTCCTGTGATTCTCAGTCCTCTTGTTGTCTTCAGGTTTTCTTGAATGGAGTTTTTTGAAGCAACCAGTCCAAGCCTCCAAGTTTGACAGCTGTTTTCCAAGTGGATTACTCACCTCCATCACAGTCAGCTTCTTGTGCAGCATTCTACCTGCCTGCTCGCTCTCAGCCACACCGTCTCCTCCCGTACTCCCCAGAAGCCCCAGTCTCCGCTCAGCAACCTCACTTACTCCTCCCAGGATCAGACATCCCCCCGGATCAGTGAGTACTGACACATTCAGGAATCCAATTAATTTCCATTAGCCATCATTCCTTCCTAATCCAATCTCTCCGTTTCCAGATGCCTACCAGTTCCCGACGTTCTCTAGCTGAACTATTTATTTTCTTATTTAAATAAACCCCTTTGAATTGTCATTCAGTCTCCGTGTGGTTCTGCATGTGGGTCAGGAGCTTGGGCCGAACCATGACATTTGCTTTGAGATTTTGTTTCAATTTTATACTGGGCTTCTGGGTTTTGTAGGCTTTGGGGTTTGGACAGTTTTCTGGTTTCTGTGTGTAGTTTCTGTTCAGACTCACATTAGATTATCTCAGTGTCTGGCCTCTGGTTTCAATCTTAACAGTTTTTATTCAGTCCTTGGTCTAGCCCTGGTTTCCATAATCACCTTCAGCAGAATGTTATCCCCCCTGGTTGACTTATTAGTGCAAGTTCAATTTGTTGTAACTATCCAGTTTGTTCACCCCTGTTTTGACTTGTTCCAATCTCCTTTTTACACGTCACGTCATTTACCTTTGCGCTATTACGGTTTAATTAAAGATTCCTTCCTGCATTTGGGTCCTCCACAACCATCAAAACTGCAATAACCAAAGTCTGACTGACCAACTAATTTTGCTCAAAACTGATCTTAATTTTCATTTGACTGTAATAATACTATTTTCCTCTTCATCATTCATTTTTGTTTTAGATGAAACAAGATACTGTAAATGAGCTACAATCTCTCTATCAGATGGTTAGATCAGAAGTGGCTAATTTGCTATGGAGTTGTCGAAATAAAGAGTCGTGTGTTGTCTAAATACCACACTCCCACTCTTCGCAATCCATTCTCTCTGCCTTGACATCTGTGAAAAACTATTACTAACTGTGCAAATTGACAAAAGGTGAAAGAAGTTGTCATAGAAATCCATATTTATGAGAACATCCCCAATGCCAGAGGTCTGCAAAAGTGAACCACTGACATGACACATTTTAGCACAGTTTGTCAGAGTTTGTCTCACAGGGTCCATTACTGTGCTGGGACTCGATGTGCTGTTCCTGAAAACCATCTCTCAGGGCTGACTGCAGTCAGAAACAGCGGAGTATAGTTTCATACCTTGTTTTAGTCTTTTTCTTCCTCCGCAGCCTTGCCATGTGCATTCAGTCGACATTTGAGCCAACCCAAGCTGTTTGCAGGCTGGGTGTGCAGAGGAGCGTTGGGGGTAGGGGGGTGGGGGGTATTGTAAGATCCAAACAGATGCTGCACAGTTAATAATGCAGGCCAGCTGTCACCATTTAGATGGTGACAAAGTGAAAATCAGCCAAGCAGCTCTAAACCTGGTCACACACAGGCCTTGCAATTCAAGAGAAACAGAGGTTGCTACCTGAATGTGTTTTTAACCTAAAACACAGTCGGGGATCAATTTTTAGTTTTCAACCACAAACTGGAAAAAAAAACAGATCAGGAATTTGAAAATGCAATGTCTTTTCTATTGGAAGTTGTAAAACAAAAGTGAAACTCTTACAGCTTAATAATAACTAGCTTTATCATTCATTCATCAAAAACTTAAGGGGAATATCCATTTTTTTGATGGCTTTTATGATGATGAAACAACACAAATCTATAGCTGAGTTTTAATTCTGCTGATCTGCAGGTTTTCTTGCAGCTGGATAATAATTTAGCTTTTCTCCTGGCTGTTTAAATCTTGTACTTTGATTGCACACGTTGAAACAAGAGTAAATATCAGTTTAACTCTGTCCTCTGAAGGTACACATACAATCGTTAAATTGTCAAGGTGCTGAGCAACACAAAGAGGCTACACCATGAATGAGCAACAATATTAAGCTCTTTAGTCTTTTATACATGTCTGCAATATATTGGGTATGAAGGAAAAACACCTGGCTTGCATCGTGACAAAAAACGTATTGCTAAGGATTTTCTTTTTTTCAGGCTTTAAAATCCAAACAATTAAATCTGTAACTACATCTGCTTCAGTCTTTGTTTTTTTGTTTTATGACTTTGTGCTTTATGTTATTGTTCTTTTATCAGAGTTTTGAAGCATACTTTCATTTAGTTACAAAATTCACTGTAGGTAAAACAACACTATAGGGATTTTATTTTTCAAGATTTCATAGCTACTGTTTTTAATTGATCTGCTATGTCCCTGTGATGCTCTAACTCTGTTATGTGAATTATTTATCAAGGGAAATAACAAGATTAACTCATGGCCTTCTAAATGAGATTCTATCTCACTAAGAGATTACACAACAATAATGATGTAATACAGAATTAATGGTAAGTAGGATAAGTATTGTGTTTGGGCATTTTTTTATAAAATGTATTCATCAGGAGTAAATCAGTTTATATAAGACAAAGCACAAAGTAAGTAAGAACTCTTAGTGGGAACCTAGAAATATATTTGCTATCACAACATATTACGTGCAGTTGCAAACAAGTCTGTACATTGTCACTTTACAAACAGTAGGTGAAAAGAGAAAACCAACCTTGCAGCTACTTAGGACCTCCATACCAGCAGGGGGCTCTCAGGAGCACTAAAACTTTCCACTTAGGACTTATAACTTTCATCGTGTTAAATAGATTTAAATTCTAAACTTAAAAATGTCAGAAATTTCAGTTTTAATATTTTCATACAGTTTTTATTTTTTTTAACATGAGTCTGCTGTGACACTGCAGGATTAATTGGTTAAAAACAAAGGATTGATGGCAGTAATAAAAGGATATACATCATGCGATATGACCTGTCGGATTAAAACGATACATATTTAATTTAACATTCACATAATGTAGGATATAGTTGACAAATTTAGGTCATTTATTTCTAGGTTTATGTTAAAGGGACTATAATATGCCATTTTACAGCTTTCAATTTCTGTGATTGAAATGTATATGATGCAATGTTAAAGTTGTTTTTATACAGACATTAGTTTGTCCTGAAATTTAAGCCAAAAAAACACTCTGATTGGGTTTTTTATGAGAGAATTGCACTACCAGATGGTTGACAACCCAAAAATCTTGATTTTGCATGATATAGGCCCTTTAAAATGAGTGAATTTATATTGTGCGTTTCAACTGATTACCGAAAGCACTTTAAATTAGAGCCACATTTATCCGAATCGCTTCTACAAATAATCAAATATTCATACTCAGCTGAGCAGATCGGTGCCTTGCCCATAGGTGCATCAGCATGTGACAAGAGGCAGCTGGAATCAAACTCACAACTTTCATAAATAGACTTCTACACCCGGTAGGTTGAAGGTACCCAAACAAAATTCTGTTTGGCTCTGCTTTCAGGATATAATAACAACACCAATAAGATAAGCAAACTCTCATAAAAAAATGTAAAAAATCCCTGAAATTAACCAAAACTTGTGCCCCAGTTTAATTACAGACCAACACTGGATAAAAACAGCTCTGAAGTTGGAAAAAATGTAGATATATTTAGAGTACCCTGAAATGTTTAGGACACAACAGAGCTAACTTAAAAAGTGGAACTCACAGATGTGGTGCTTGTTAATAGGTTAAAACTCTGAAAAAAGATTTTTGCTTGTTTTCACAGTGGAAGTTGTCATTTAACAACTATAACAGATGAAATATACACAAAATATGAGGTGTACGTGAGTTATAGGCCTTATAGCAAGGCCTTTCCTGAAAACTCAACCCAAATGGTTAAGTTTAAGACCAAAAGGTACTACCACCCTGAAAGATTTGAGGATAAAGTAAAAAAAAAAAAACTTGTTTTGAAAATGACCAGTTTTTGCACATGGTTATAATTTCCCCTCAGTAGTGTAAAATAAACCTTCGTTTTATGCTAATAAGAAATAATTTCTGTTTTACTAAAAACAACAATGTACACATCTGCAGACTTGCTGCATCAACAGTAAAGCGTCAACTTTCATTTCTGATGTTTCTGAATCATTGTAAGATCTTGGATAGAAGACTAGTGTAGGTCAGAGCCCTTGAGATAAACCTTGAGAGAAGCCAGTACCTCAATAATAGATTATCTCCTGCAGCACAGAATTGAAAGGTTCATTCACTCCCTCATCATTAATTTCCAATGGCTCTAGAAACCCTTACATAACAACTGCAGAACCAAGATGCAGCTTAACATGGGTTTGGGGTTGCTGCTGCCGTTACTGCAGCTGCTGCTGAAACAGCTTTTTGGGTTCTCTTCCCTGTGGTGCACATTGTACATACTGACGAGATAGAACTAAGAGTGGGAACTGATTAAAAAATGGGAAAGACTAAAACCTGCTTACGAAATCCTCTTACAAAGTCTCCATAGTGTTATCATGAATGAAGCCTTTTTGTCTTATGCAATGATTGCTGCCAGGTTTTGTTTTGGCTGACGTTGAGAAGGCCAGAGTTCAGAGGAAACAGGAGGAGAGGTGATGCTTAAACTGAGACCTCAGGAGATCTCTTTCTAGCATCAGAGAATGTCAGGAATAACAAAGCGGTGACTGACTGCTTTAAGCCTGATGTTTAATTTTAGAAGCATCTGAGGATCCACTGTTTGAAGAAGTGTCCACAGAGTTGCTCAGACACACTCATGCTAGTAAAAATAGAGAATTGCCTCACCTCCTTCATATCTGATGACAGGGAAGATCCTCATGTTTCCCTTTTTATCCACAGCCGGGATCTGGATGAATAATGTCATACAGTAAACACCCCCAATCTGATGGTGCAACCAGAGACTTGTCCTTTAAAGCCAAAGGACATTTTGTTCACTCTCCCGTTTCTCTCCTTTTAGACCAGCTGCTCTCCCTTACTGTTTCTTGAAGGACCAACAAATCACAGGTCTCTGTCCCACTAGTGAGCTATGACTGTTGTTATGTTGTGTTGGATCTTTTTATTGATGGTAAGGTAAGTTAATGTGTGCAGGCTCAGGATTGTTGTCTTCTTATTTCTCCAGAAGTGCTTCACTTAAAATAAAACTATAATATGAGCTCCTTGTAAAGTAGTGTTTCCACATTCAGCATACTGAGATTTCTGGGGAGAAAGCCAGTTTCATTCCTTAAAAAAAACCGTTGCATTTAAATTTGATCTAATTCAAGAACTGCTGTCCATCTTCATTTTTCTCATTAAAATATCTTGATTATTCTGTAAAAAGAGAAATATAGGACTGTTTGACCTCAGCCTCATTACAGCGTTGTACTCTAACACACAGACTCAATTTTCCGTCTCCCCTGGAGCTCAATCATTGCCGTTTGACTGGAGAGCTGTAGAGACTGCCTCTTCACCGAGGCTTGATTTGCTTCTAGTGGCCACAGACATAGCCACTGCAGAGAGAAAAGTGAAGGGTGGGAGGGAAAAAAAAGCCGAGTACTCAGTAAATAGGCCTCACAGGTCAGTGCTTTAACTGGTCTAGTCTAGCTTGATGGACGTTTACCAAAATAATAAAAGATAGACCAGGTCTCTGTCATTTTTAGTGGTAGGAAATTTTCTAGTTCGAGTTTATAAATTGGTTGGATTCATTCTGCTTCCAGAAAGACTTTCCAAAGCAAAGCAGTAGAGTAGAAGAAATCAATAAAAGGTTTTCAAAATGTTTTAAAAGCTCCGAACAATTTAATGTCTATTCATTTTCATTTCCCATTTCTCTAATACTTCTAAATAAAATCCATGGATAAAAATTGCTTTCAGGGGTCACCCAAAAGTCGACAGAGACCACTTTATATGAGATATAAAATGTCAGTAAAAATCCATCTGTCCTTTGAAGTCCCCAGATGTTCGTTGGAGAACAGTGGCATCATGAAGATCGAATCAATTCGATCTTTATTTATAAAGCACTTTTCAAACAAGAAATCAATTACAGATTAAATGACCCCACATTGACCACATTCCCATCCCTCCCCACAGATTAAAAAGAATGATCCCGGTTATACCCCCACCCCCTTCTCACCAGCCCAACTCTCAAGCACTCCCACAGTTATAAGCAATCGTAAAAGGACATTGGGCCAAGTGCAGATGAGCCAGGCTAAGGAAATGCCATCAAAGGAGCCGTCAGCATCAGCAGTAGCCAAAGCACTAACCCAGGGCACCTGGAGGAGGGAAGGCTGATACCTCAACCTCCACCCAAGCAGTAGAGCGAGAAAACACACAGGCAACCACAGCCGATCACTGCTCCAAATGAAGAGGGCTCCCACAGAGCAAAAACTGGAAGTAAAACTTAAATAATACATTAAAATAATACATTAAAATAATACATTAAAATATAAAAATAAACATTAGATAAATATGATAAGATTAACTAGCAAAAAACTGATCAAATATAGTCAAGTAAAATGTGCAAAGCAATTTAAATAAGACTATAGTAAATAATCAATTAAAAGCTATGCAAAAAAGGTGAGTCTTGAGCTGCTGTTAAAAACATTCAATTGAATAATACTTTATTGTCCCACGAGGGGAAATTCAGTTCAGAACATGAATGTTCTCTGCGACCCTGAGGTCCTCCGACAGTCTGTTCCAGAGTTGAGGGCCATAATATTGGAAAGACACTTTACCATGAGTGTGAGTCAAGACTTTAAGAATGACAAGGAGCCGGCTGCCAGAGGAGATGAAGGAATACAGCAGAGGGGTAAGGAAGAAACTTGTGAAGAGATGTTAAAGAAGGGTTGTGTTTAAACAGCTAAAAGAGCACTACCAAATCCATCATCTCAGATGGAATGAGTATGGCAAAACTCCAGGGGTACCAAGACATGACGTCTGAACTGACTGTAAAGTGGGAAAATGTTTCATGGTAACTCCATTACCTCTACCACTTCATTTTTTTTTATTTTTTTTTTACCCGCAGTAACACAGGTCAATTCATTCATAGAATTAAGTCAATATTTTAATGCAATTAACGCATACACAGAATACCGCCCTGTTTATAATTCAACCTGCACTATATCAGTTCTTCCTAACCTACCGTACCGCGAATGTTGTGCAGCAGCACGTGTGTGCGTGTCTAAATGACATATGAGTATATTATTACTGGCATATTGGGTTGATATGATTATAAGTTTATATGTTTTCAGTGTGAATTTTCCTTACAGTCCGGTTGGGATGGTGGTTCGCTGTGCGTGGTGCAGAGTATAAATGCTCTGTATTTATGTTGATTTATGCATGAGTATGCATTATGTTGATTTATTCATTGTACAGTTTCAGTATATTTCATAGTGAGATACCATTTTGTTAAAATCGAAATTACTCTGTTAAAGTTATGTTTTCGCACTTAAATTAGTGCTAACTTATTAGCAAAATTAGCTGTGTACATATTCTGAATAAAAGCGTTCATTTCCTGTTGTGATAAACCAGAGAGTTTTATCTGCTGAGTCTTTACTTATGGGAAAATGGTAAATTGTGATATTTGAAACTAAGTCTATCTTACATTTGATTTATGTGATGTTTAAGACAGACTGCTGATATGCAAATATTAAGCTTAATGATATATTTTGGTTAGTTTTACCACAGTTATTTTTCCTTTGAGATCACACATACATTGTGAAGGTAATTTTGGAGTTCAAAACAAAAGTTCATTTGCTTTATCCTATATTTAAATGAAAAAAACAGCAAATGCGTCTGGAATTGTCCTTTATTTACACTGAAAAGTCGTTTTTTTTTGGTCATGTTTAGGAATGGTGATTAATTCACAGCTACCCTGTGATTAATTTGATCAAAAGTTTTAATAGTAAATAAAATAAAATAAAAATGGAAAGAAGATGGGTTTTGGACAGAGTTTGTGTATTCCATTCTTTAAGCACTGTTTTGAGCACCATTTAAGCACCAGTTTCAAATATACCGGTTTGGCACTGTTATCAGATAAAACCTAAACAATACCCATTCCTGGTGCCAGGTGACCAGTACACCAGTCGTGTGCCTCTGAAGCATGCCCACTGCTCCAGGTGGTCCTCTTCCTCATCTTCCGTCTCCAACCTGTCCAAGAAGGAAGCGACCAGGGCAGCTAGAGGACGACAGATACTGACTCGACTGAAATAGCTGCTGCATGGCTGGTGGGAGAGCGGACCAAGTCCCAGCAGAGGACATCTGCTCTGTGGCCACCTGGTCTGCACTCTCTGCTTCTGCCTCCAGAGCCAAATATCCAGCGGGTTCAGGATGGGTCACGGCAGGTGTAGGAGCTGATAGGGCTCCTTCACCCCAGGCAGATGAGCCCAGGGAGTGATGGAAACTTCAGCCAGCTGGTCCCAGATAAACTCAAGGAGATCGGTTGGTGGAGTGTCGTCTGGGTCCATCTTTATGGTCGGATCATTCTGTCAAGTATGTCACAGCATTGACCCAAATACAGATGGCGGTATGTTTATTTATTATTTATCATGATGATGAGGATAAAAGGGCAGGAATGACGAAACAGAACACCAGGCTGAGATGAACGAGGAAGAGGGAAACAGCATGGTAGAGACGACATAGGAAATACTATGATATGACGGGGGGTGAAAGGAGCTGAAATGTTTAAATACACAATAGGAATGATGATCTGGTGTGATTTGATATCGGAGTTTGTCAGGGGAAATTCAGAAATGAATCAGACAACTGTTGGCAATGTGTACATTCAGATAACATGTAGACACACACTATTTAGTAAACTGGCAATGATTATACAATTTGAAACGTGTAATATAATATAATATAAAATACATTTTCCACCTCCACATCTAAAAGGCTCCAGTGCCCTCTATAAGCCAGCTGTTACTCAGTGATAGCAAAAATAGAGTCAGACTGTGTCTGTGACTGTGATTTAGTTGTAGAAATTGAAGCAGCTCAGGTTTTTTGAACAAGCTGCTTGTGACAGAGAGCCTCAACATCTAACTTAAGTTTTTCTTGACTGTAGTTTTCTAGGATGGTAGCCAGTGTGTACATACAAAGAAACTTACTACTAGCCAGCTTATGTTACTACAATTATATCTATGAACATTAAGTCAATTACTGTATTTTGTTTTGTTTTTTCTTGGGGGGGGGGGGGGGGGGGTTGGACTCAACATCTGTCATGGACAAGTTTGCAAAATTAAAAGAAAGCTGATTTATAGAAGCAGAACACTAAGAAATTGCAGCCATAAAGTCTAAGCAGCAGAAATGTATTAAAACAGTTTCCTGACACAAGAAGCAAAACATTAAAGCACTGACTCAGTGATTATTTAAAGACACATCCTCCATTCCCCTGGGGCCTTCATCCTATTGACCAAGAACAGATGCAAGCCTAATACTGGAAAGACTGGGGGGGGGGGGGGGGGGTCTGTTTACTGTCTACTTCTTTAACTAGGAATTATCTCTCTCCACTGAGGACAGCCGGCGTGAATCAACAGTTTTATCCTCACTCTCAGGAACGAATTAACAGGTATTAAACACAGCCTGGGAAACTTCTCATCGTCCCATATCTCCCTGAGTATAAACAAAACAGGACAAATCCTTCGTGTGTCTTTACTTTGAGGATAATCGCAGATTTAATATTTTGTGTATACGTACTGAGTCATGTCAGTTTTAGCTGACAGAATAACAATTACAACAGCGTAGCTGCAGTGGTGGCTGCTTTAATTAGAGAGGGAAAACAATGAATGGCCTGCCTCCTGATTATTTCCATTGTCAGTGACACCTGCAGTCTTTCTCTGTGATTTAGAGTCAGAGTCTCTGCCATCAAAGGGTAAAATGTGGCTGGTTGCTAAGCAATGGGATAACAAGACATGCCAAGATTACAGACAGCTTTTTCTCTTCTTGAAAGCACGCACCGTCCATTGTGACATTCTTCTTGAGATGCGATTGTCGGGTGACCTCTCGTCATCCTCCCGCACGTCATCAAGCACAACACTGAAAGTGTGGCCATGGAAACCAGGAGCAGCTCAGACAGCTAAACAAAGATTACTGTTTTTTACTATCACTGAGACAATTACCAGATCTACTTGTCCCTGATTTTCAAAGCTCTAAAAAAGTGTGCGTGTGGAGGGGGAGGCGTGACATCTGAATGAGATATACACTGCTTTGCAAAAACATTCATACTGCTCGAACTTTTTAACATTCTGTAAAATTACAACGCAAGACAGGAGATTATTTTATTGTAAATTACTGAGAAGGGCCAACACTTAAATATTGTATTTTTCTGAAGTGGGGAGAAATAATACTTGGCTTTAACATTTTTCATAAGCAAAAATATATAAAAGTGGCATGCATTTGTATTCAATCCCCCCAAATTAACACTTTATATAATCAGTTCCAAGTTTATGGACGTATTTGTGTACCAGCTTTTGCATGCTGAATGGGCATTTTTAACCATTTTTTTTTCTGAAAAAAAGAAAAGAAACTATGCTCACTAGGATTGAAGAGTCTGCGAAGAATGAATACTGCACAGCATGATTTTGCTACCAATATGTTTCACTACAGGGATTATGCTTTTAGGATGATAATGTGATTATACTGTGCTGGTTGGTTTTTACCTGTGTACAATTTAATTATTTCCTTGTTTTATTCCAGCATACATCTTGGCTTTTCAGTTTTTCTTTATATTTTGTCTAATTGTATTTTTGGGTTTATTGGTGTTTAGTTTTTTTCCCCTTTTAGCTGTTGCATAATTCTTCCTCAGAGTTTTGTGTTTAACCTTCTTTCCTCCCAGGGTTCAGTTTCAATCAGCCATCTGTTTCTCATTCAGTAATCAGAACTCCCAGTATTTAAGCTTATCTCATCCAGTCATTCTGTGTTGGATCTTTTTGTTGTCTACCTCCAATTCTGTCTCTACCAGTGCTCCATGCCCCAGTCTCTTGGAATAATACTTTGTAAGCTTATTTTTGTATAAAAAATCAGCTTAAACCAGGGGTCCTTTCCTGATCTAAACATGAAAGATGTGTAGTTTTGGTTTACCACCACACATAACAGTTTTATGGTCTGAAGAATGGTGCAGTTGGTTGCACTTTTGCCTTGCATCAAAAAGGCCCTGGGTTTCGAATCCCAGCCTGGGGTCTTTCTGCTTGGAGTTTGTATGTTCTCCTGGTGAATGTGTGGTTTCCCTCTGGCTTCCTCCCACATTCCAAAAACATGACTGTTAGGTTAATTGGTCTCTCTAAATTGTCTTTATGAGTGTGTGGGTGCACAGTTGTCTTGTCTATCTCTTTGTTGCCCTGAGACTAGACTGGGGACCAGTCCAGAGTGTACCCCTCCTCTTTCCCAATGACCACTGGAGATATGCATCAGCCCCTCACAACCCTTCAAGGATAAAACGTATAGATAACGGATGGGATGAACAAGAGTTTCATGTAATGCAGCTCTTGTCTCTTTTTCATTTAATTTAATTTTTATTTAGTTATTTATTTATTTATTTATTTATATATCTATTTATTATTATTTATGTATTCATTCATTTCAAACGTTTTCGCATTCAGTGATATTCATAATGCATTTACATGGTATAGTTTGAAAGGGAGGTAGGATGAAGTAAAAACTTTCACTTTCACTTTACAGATTAAAGATTAATCTTCATTTTTAAGAAAAATCAAATCAAAAGAACAACAATAAAACAGAACAGAGCTCATCCCCAGAGCGGGAAATAAATACCCAAATCACAAGAAACCCACGCATCCTCACTCCCAACTCGTCACATATGGACGCAATATCATTCTCCTGACTATGCGTCCATATGTGACGAGTTGGGTACTCCCCTTGCGTCTTTTTTTGACATGCTCAGAACATGTTGTATGGTTGTTGTCCTTTATTGTAAACATCTGTAGTTTATTTTGTTTCAGAGCCGTTCGATCTAGCAGAATAACACACTGCACATTGAGTTATCTAACCAATTTTAACCAACCCACAAGTTTTATGTTCTAACCTTAAGGTCATGGAAGGACAAAAGCAAGTAAACGGATTCCTTGTCCTCCCCGTGTCGTCAATTACTGACGTCTAGGGATCTGTATAACATTGAACTGGAGCACCCAGTACGTCAAAAAATGACACAAGGGGGGTACCCAACTCGTCACATATGGACACATGGTCAGGAGTCTGATCTTGCGTCCATATGTGACGAGTTGGGAGTGAGGATGTGTTGAAGAAACACATATTTTTTATTTAAAGAGAGAAGAAAGGGAAAAAAATTAGGAAAAAAACTCATATTAATAAATATATTCACGTCCATGGCAGTTCAATCTGCTCCTCTCTCTTATTCTCATATGGACTTTGTGTTTTACATCTTCTTTACGACTAATTTATGTTTTTACTATGTTCTATTTCTTTTGGTAGTGCATTCCATAGTTGAACCCCTGATATAAAAGTAGTGTACACAGGGCTCTCAACATCGTTCTAACTGTGCAAATTTGGAAATTCAGTTTAGCTCTCAAGGTATATTTGTAGTACATTTCAACAATCTCTCCTCTAACCTTAGCCCGTTTTCTCCACATATTTGATGGCTCACGAAAGAGTGGTAATTATCTGGCCAAGTTTCACTTTTTAAATTTTGTTATTTGCTACGATATGTTGGTCAATGACAAATAAAAATCCTAATAAAATACATCTGTCTTTCTGTCAGGCTGTCAGACACAGAGGACATTAAAGTTCATCCATAAACTACAGTATGTTATGTGAACACAAAAAAATTGTTTTATCTTTTCGGTAAAGAGCCTTTTTATATCTCAAAGATTAACAGACTTTTTGTTTATTTTTCATATTTTATGCACTGTAATGTTAATCTCACAGGAGGAGAGATGTACTTCACCAAATTTAACTACAGGCTTATTTACATCTGTTGTCCTTAAATAACAATGCTGTAAATAATATTTCACTTCACTCAAAGGCTCATCTAATACACTAACTGTTCCCCATTTCCCTCTCTATAATGGAACACAGTAAAATGTATAATATCTACCTAGGGAAATTGGTTGGTTTCTCAGCATTAAATGTCTTACAACTCTACAGGTGCAGTAAAACAACATCCCTTAAAAAACGAGGCGTTCAAAGTCCAAAAAAAGAACTTCAAAAAGCCTCAAAAATGTTTAAGAAAAATCAGAGTTGATTAGGTTACAGGTTTTAAATTATTCTAAAGGGAACCATTCAAAAGAGTGTTTGCCTAGTTGTGGCCCGCGCCATTTAAAATGATGGTCCTGCAGAATCATTTATTATAACTTTCTTTTGATTTTTACAACTCAGCAAGGATTGACGTGATGTTGGCTGCAGTAAAGTTCATGTTGTTAGTGTACTGTTACTATTATACTTTATACTATTACTATTATAGTAAATTTGTTCACATGTCTTCTTCCTCTTGCTTTTTCTTTTCCAATTTTAAAAAAAATTTACAAACCTTTTCTTCCTCGGCAGATTGAGTTCAGCTTTATTCTTTAACCCAATAGGGAGGATGAAGGTTTGAAATTACACTGCCCATGCTTGCATTTATAAAGCAGCCAATCCAGAATTTCCAACCCAGTATCATTAGTTTGTTAATAGCTGAATGACTGTAAACCAAGAGTGAAGATGAAGAAGAGATGTAAGTTCCTGTGGTACTGCTTAAATTGATTCCACAATGTGCATTAACGCGTATTAAGGCAGTCTGTCCTCCAACAGCCTATAGCACCATAACTGCAGAGAGAATTCAGTCTGACCTAACTACACTATACGCTTCATCAAAAAGAAAAGTTTTAAGCCTGGTTTTAAAAGTAGACTGGATTTCTGTCTCACAGACTAAAACTGGGAACTGATTCCACAGGAGAGGATCCTAGTAACTACCAGTAAACCTGCAGTCTGAGAGCGAAGTGCTCTATTGAAACATTTGGAACAATCAGATCATTATTTCAACTTCCTGATAGTAAAGAATTACAGTATTCCTGCTTCTGGAGAATATATTTCTATGTTCATTAATATTCCAGAGGTGAAAGAAAGAAAGAAAGAAAGAAAGAAAGAAAGAAAGAAAGAAAGAAAGAAAGAAAGAAAGAAAGAAAGAAAGAAAGAAAGAAAGAAAGAAAGAAAGAAAGAAAGAAAGAAACCTATTTAATATGGAATTTGAATGTCCAGTCTTAGTCAAAAATAACACAGAGGTTCGTTACATTATTCCCAGAAGCCAAATTAATGCCACCCAGATAAAGTGATTTACTAAGCACTTTCTTTTTCAGATCTTCTGGTCCAAAGACAACAACTTCTTACTTGTGTGAATTTAAAATCAGAAAGTTTACTGTCATCCAATTATGCATGCTGTCAATTGATTTTACTAATTGGAAGCATATATATTGTAAAAAGAACGGGTCCAAGAGCAAAACACTGTGGTACTCCACAAGTAACCCTTGAGTGTGACAAAGATTTGTCATTGAAGTTGATAAACTGGAATCTGTAAAACAAATATGTTTTAAACCAGCCTAGTGCTGTTCCTTTGACCCCTGCAACATGTTCACACCTTTCTAAAAGAATATTGAATTCGACTGTGTCAAAAGGAGCGCTGAGATCTAACAAGACTAAGAGTCACAAGTACATTATCTGAGGCTGTGAGAATATCATTAGAAACTTTCAGCAGGGCTGTTTTTAGTTCTATGATGAGCTCTAAAACAAGATATGAAAAACCTTGATTGGAGCAGGTAGTTGAAATAACTAGATGAGACAAGGCCACCCTGCTTTGCCACAGAGCCAAGCCAGTTGACTAAAGGCCGCAAGCAGTTGCCAGGCAACACTACCCCTATTGCTGCAGGAAGTGAAGTCGAATAGAACATTAATCACTTTCAGCTCCATCTCACCAGCGTCAGAGCGCTAGAGACACACACAGTCAGACAGAGGTTTCACCATGGATTCAGAGTCACTGCTTTCTCATAAGGTTCTCTCTTCTATGCATGTGTGTACATAAGAGAACAAACCCATGAATATATGCACAGTCTAAACATGGTTGGCTTTTTTCTGAAAACTAATAAAAAGACCAGTTTCAGCAAGTTTATTTTTTACTGTTTAGCTTATTTAGCCCAGATCATCATTAAACCAAATAGTAGAACATTTGCAAGCTGAGCATAATTTTATTGTTTCTGTTTCATATGTTCAAGAAAGGTGAAGGAAAAAACCCAAAATGGGAGATTTGGAAAATTGGTTGAAGAGATTGTGCCAAAGAATGCATTTTATTATCAGAATTAAACTACTAGTAACCATAAAGATTAGGTCAGGAAAGGGGAATCCAAGATGTATCTACAGCAGGAATGTCCTGTTCAAGATTTTTTTTTGTTCAAGGTAAAAAAACTCCATTCATTTAATAATTGATTATTTATTGCATCTAGTTCCAGTCTTATACTGCAGTCTCTGCAATCATTATGTAACAGCAACAAACATGATGATTTTTTTATAACATAGACTCCATCATGGGTTATCTCAGTGAAGAAATCTTCACTATAGTGTTTTGGCAGACTTTTGATTAAAATGCATATAACTTTATTGTTTATTTTCAACGAATAATGTGTAATATGTATAGCAGTTTGGTGGAGTTGTAAGCTAACTTTAGTGTTTTATCCTTGTTTTTGTAAGACTTATTGACAGTTCAGTGTGTAGCATTTTGACATATTCAGGAGGTTCCAGGTAATTGTGTAGAAAGCTGTTCTTCTGCTTCAAAAACTTATCTCTAATACAATGAGATGGTTAAGGATATCTGAACAACATGCAGACGAGGTCATATATAACATAGAAAGACGGGTAGCTGCAGCACCCAATATAGTCTCCTTTTCACTATGAACATGACTGTAAGAGTATAAATGCTTATAGTCTAAATTTGTTACATCACTAAAATATTGTAGGAGGCCTGTAATGCAGTTTTGCAAGTAAATAACACCAAAACTATCTTGATTGTTTCAAAATCAGTCATGCAAAATATGTCATCACAATACATCACTTAGGTCTCAAGTCTCAACCCCAGCTTTGGGAACAACTGGTTCAGATTTATATTATTACGGTATTTCAAACCACAGAAAAAGCTAAATGTAATCACTTTGAGATTGGTTCAGATCAATGATATGCATTGATGAAACTACAATAACAAGCTATGTTCTTGTACATTCTGTTCTGAGTGTCATGTATTAGGAAATACCTATTTTGTTCTTAAAAATGCCTGATAATAACAATCCTAAAATAGTTCCTGTCATTTTAACATAGAGTTAGGTGGAAGGTTAGCTTTATTTTTACTTTTCTGAAGAAGAAAAAAACATCACAAAACAAGTGCAACAAGAGAGAAATTTAAAGAAAGAGCACTAAAAATTCAAGGGTCCACCCAAAAATATTTGCAAACAAACAGAACTGATGCTCTGATGCATAAAGACAAAAATGACCATGATTAGGATTATTTGATCATATTGCACAATGGAATCACATTATAATTGCTTACTTTTAAATGATCCCCTGTTGTTGTTTTGTTTTTTGCCATATACCTCACATTGTTTAAAATGATACACTGTGGCATTATGAGTGGGAGGATATAGCAGCTTACTGGCAATGCACCTGCCCTCTCAGCTTTGCCAAAGACATGAATTGCAGCAGGAGATCTGTGAATCGAGGAGACTTCCAAAAAGAAAAAAAAAGTATATCAGAAAGACTTTGTGGTTGGATTCACTTGAATAAAAGAACTGACAAGGTGTTCCCCTTGCACAGTTGGCACAGACTTCATCAAAAACATAAACAATGTGAGTACAGAGTAAGAATAGCCAGAGCAGCATAACAAACTGGTGGCCACATGCAATCCCAAGGCTCTCATCCACAAATTAAAGCCCTGATGGCAGGATTAAAGATGTTCCCTTTAAATACTCCAGGACTTTTTCAGTTGGATGTCTCTTCAGTTTTAAGGCATTCAAAGGCTATGATATGAATACAAACGAGCTGCCTGTTTGCAGAGTTAAGAAACCTGACAATACCTTAATCGCAGCTGAATCATGGAGATTACTTAACACAGACTAAAATAATTAATCAATTTACATAGTCCGCTGTTGTGTCTGAGAACCTACGTATATGGAGGCAAAATAAAAATAGTAGCACCACTCAGTACACATTGTCACTATCGATGCACTCAGCTGTCAGATGGTTATAGGGATGATATGCAGGAAGGAGGAGGGCGGAATGTGACAGTTTTGTTTCACATTCTGCCACATGTGATTGAAATCTGTGCCATAACTTAATAAGAGAGGAAAATCTTGCTCACATATCAGAAATAAATATGTATGCCTCATTGAAATGCAGAAAAATGTATCAGCTTTTTCTGTTTGGTTTGATAACAGAGATTTAGAAGAACAAAAATGAAAGCTGACAAGCATTTAGATGTAAATGTGTAATGTTTTAATGTATCCAGCAGCATTAAAGTGGACGTTTTTTGTTCTTGTTTTTTCTACATGGACCCTATTTATAGCATGCATTACGTTCATTTATTCACCAAGACAAGTTTGGAGCCACTTGAAGTCATTCGGAAGAAGTTTACGTCCAGTCGCGATCAGCATCATTATAATAGGAGTCGTGGGGGCACATTAATGGTTGCCTCTAAATAAGGCCAAAAAATTCCTTCATTTAAAGGTTGAATACGGAACATCTTCATTAAAAAACTACATAACAAATAATAATATATCCATAGGGCTTTTAGAGGGGTGCAGAATGGAAGTGAATTAAAATATAATAAAATGCACATTTAAAACCGGCACAACAATGACGTTATGTTTACATCTACCAGCCAATAGTGGCCGCAGGTGGCGGATTGCCAGATACGGTCTTTATTGCCCCTTTTCCACAAGGGCCAGAACGGTCTGGAATGGGTAGCTTCAGAACCATTCTGGTGTGTTTTTGTTACCTGTGACTGGTCCGAGCCAACTCCTTTTTTTGGACTACCTCTGCCTTGGTCCGAAGCGTGCTGAAGCGACCCAACACGCCCACCTTTGGATTGACTGGTCCAGTAATGTGATATGCCTCTCACTCCTACCCTGCAGTGGTAGCCACTGATTGGCCTGGAGTGGTTTGTTTGAAGTGATGTCTCAGAATATAACAGTAACAGCACCAAAATCAGAAATGTTCTCCATAAAATTTGATAATTCAAAGTGCTTTATAAAGTGTTTTATGGCGTTTGGGGAGGGTTCTGGTTTTATAAAAACCAGAACCTTCCCTGCTTTTCCACATTGTAAATGGGCTTAATACTGCAGATCTACCATCTGAAACATCGGAAAACTGTGAGCAATGGCAGATTTTCGTCAGGTCGGCAAAGGGAACGGAGCTGTGATCGAGGCTGTTATCGCCTTCCAGTGACAGAACTGAGAAGAAGACGAGATGCCGGCCACAGCTACGCAAAGAGCAGGGGAGAGAGAGGACAAGACACTGGCTGCAGCTTCGGCATTTGGGATATCGGAAAATTGTAAGTGGCTCATTTTTATTAGCTGCCAAGATGAATGGAGCTGCGCTCTGCGCTGTTATCTGCTTCCATTGGGTAGCAATATAGCAGGTGAAGTTGGTGTGTGACAGAACGGAGAAGCTATCGGGGAGGAAGAAGTATAGCAGCAGAGAAGCAGGAGGGCTTGGCGGGGATCAGAGAGCTGAAGTCAGCTAGATTGGGCTGAAAGGCTGTAGAGTCAGAGTCTCAACAGAATGGATGATTGCTGGTTAGATCAGTACAGGCATGAACAATGCAGATCAGGAGCTAGAGGCATGAACAGATTGATATCTGAATGATCCAACTATATGGTCGGCAGAGCTAGGTTTACACTAGGTAAAATGGTGGAGTCAGCAAGTCAAGCAGCTCCTTCAGAGCGCCGGAGATATTATCTGTCTCAGGAGAGGAGTGGCCACAGAAGAACAGAAACTAGAGTAGCTTTAGATGAGGCCTACACTACATGGACCCTTGTAAAACATCTCCACCCCATCAAACACACGGAAACAGCGACTTTCCTCCTGGATCAGAAAGCTAACTCATTTGTTGACTTTGCTAACGTTAGCTATAAGTTAAACTCCTCTAAAATACATTCCTCAATGGACGCGGTTCACGTTGGTCACTGGGCGTATCGGCAGCGATGGTGGACAGCAGCGACGTAATGGAGATTGCATTTTAGTGTTGTGGATTAACAGCCTGCAAAACACTCCTGCAGCTAACAAAGAAGCGCTTGTTATTAGGGATGGGTACCGAATTTGGTACTTTTTAAGGCACTGACCGAATTCCGTGGCACCTACAAAGGACATATGAAAGAGTGCCATGTTACGGTACCTGACGTTCTTTAATGAGAACTTGCTGTGAGATAGTGATTTGCCAAGATACCGGACAGCATCGCATGCACGAGACCAAATTGACATCAGTCTCTGCGGGTGAGCCATAAACAAAGCAAGAAGCACGGCAGAGGGAAATCACTCAAAAGTTTGGCATCTCTCTATATTTATATATATATATATATATATATATATATGTGTGCATATCTCTACCATCTTTGCACATGGAATTTGCCGTCACAAATAAGTTCAAGCTAGGTTATGGTGGATAGAGAGTGTCTGTGAACAATTATCCTATCCTCCCACAGTTTTGCAGTCTAGAGTTTGACTGGGTCTTTTTATTCACACCGATATCCTTTTATCAAAACATTTTTAGTGTAGCTCTGTCTGTATATTTGGAGTCATTGTCCTTTTGAAACATGAACCTCCATCCCTTTCTCAAATCCTTTTTTGCAGGTTTTCTTCAAGGGTTACCCTTCATATAGTTCCACCCGTCTTCCTAATAACAAAAAACAACCTCAGTGTACCTGCTAACCCACATCATAATGCTGTCACCACCATGCTTCATAATAGGGATGGCTTGTTCAAGATGGCCTGGATTCTTAGTTTTCCACCAGAGATAGTATTTTGAATGTAGGCTAAAAGGTTACATTTGGGTCTCATCTGATCCGAGCACCTTCTTCCAAATGTTTGCTCTGTCTCTTATACTGATAGTAAAACACACACTGATTGACTATGTTTAGTGTTATCATAGTTAAGGGACGTGAATTAAAAACTTTAGTAGAAAAAATGCATTATTTCCCTCAACTTTGCTATTATGCTATACTTGTAATGGACAGATATAATAAAATACATTTAACAGTTTTTCCTTTTGTGTCAATGGGCAATGACGAGTTGGAAAGAAATTATAAACACCCTCATTATTTGCTCTGTAATAACAAGCTCCTTGTGGACTTTGCCATTTCCTCTGCAGGGCTTTTAGCGCGTCTTTTATGCGCGGTCACTTTCGGTAAACAAATCCTTGTGGATTTGAGCACATTATAAACGAATCCACCACTGCAGCAGCAGCCTCAGCAGCAGCTCATCGCGGAAAGAGCCGCATGCAGGCCTGCATGGAACCGCAGAAAGCTTGTCATACATTGACTGCTCATTTTAAATGATCTCAGTGGCTCCTGCTGCTGCTGCTGATCAGACCGAACGCAAACCAGACCTGCACCAAAATTCGCCTGTTACGTGAAAAAGATGCCTACCTGAGCATACCGTACCAATAAATTAAAAAGCATCCGACTATAATCTGTAAACTAAATGGTTACGGTTAGTTAAATTAGGTCCTGGTTTCTGCGATTACGCGTTTTCATTCTTTCTTTTTCTTTTATTTTTTTGCGTAATTTTTCGCGGGGTGTTAGGTGCCTCGTGGAGCGGGATTATTTTGCCAAGGAGATCTGAGCAGTTCTCCCTCCTCCCTGCATCTGCCTTCCTCAGCAGCAGACACGGAAGCTCCCTCAGACAGTTCGTCTGCAAAATCACCGTAAACAAACGCAGAGAGCTGTTTCCGTGAAATCAGCGTCGCCTTCTGCTGCTGCACCCCGACTCAAGGTAAGTGTCTTCCTCTCCATCTTATGTATTACTTGCTATTTTGTCAACATCATGGTGCAATGCAATGGCTTGCACAGCTCTTACATAAAATGAACCGAGCGCAATTTGGGAACAAGACACGACGTGGTACAAATATTTGCATTATTTTGCCTGTGTGTGTTTATTTGTTTGGACTTTTTTTTTTTTTACCGTGTACGGCAGTGTGCAGCTGTGTTAGGGAGTTCAAGAAATGGCGAGATAGGGACAGGATGGAAGATGAGCAGAGGAGAGGAAATCAATTTGTCCTCCAGGAGTGTGAATACACATGGGTTACCGTGAGTACCGTGTTGATGCGTGTCTGGTTGTTTTAAAGGAAGATACTAAAGGCTGCAGGGGAAAGTTGTGTTGATGGAGAGATGAAGGTGAAAAATAAAACGACATTTAGCCCTGCATTGAGGGCTGAGTAATTAGCAGTCCTTCAAAATGTAATTTAATGTTGTAAAGTATTTATTTTAACATAACTACTTTGAGTAACTGCATTTGTCAAAGGATGGTTAATCTAAAGTTTCCACCAGAGCCGGCAAAAGGTTTTACAGGGCCTGAGGCAGGTTTTATGTTGGGTCCTCTTTGAGGCCAATTTTTCTAGTTCCCAGTAGGGCTGGGCGATATGACAAAATATATAGTCAGGACGATAGAAAATGTTTATAGTTTTATATGAATCTCTATTGTTTAAGCCACGGTTAGGGTTTTACGGCTGTAAATTATGTCAAGGTGTACCTTATGGTATTCCTGTGCATGCTGCAATACATGAACAAAGAGGGAGGAAGACGGTAACCAACATGTTTCAGAACAGGGATCTAAACAAGATTATCAGACAACCCAAAGTTGGTTTCCTCGCGTGTCTCCCCTCCCCTCCCGATGCACAGCTTGAACAGAAAAAGGCATCTCTCAGACAGAACAACACCAGCTCTAAAAGCCGTTTCGTTTGATAGCAACACATCAGTGGTGTGCTACAGCTAAACACCTGTTGCAGCGTATGTATCTGGAGTTTATCAGAGTTTACGCAACGACTCAACTCTGGTTTTGCAGCTCATTGACTCTCTATTCATTGTTGTGGTTCTTGAGCAGCTGATAATATAAATGTGTAGTGTTTGGAGTCCGTTGGTCGGACCGGGAGCTGGCAAACTTTCCAAACAACTGCTGTCTGATCTGCGTTGGTCTTCTTTTTTCCAAACAGCATCAATAACCATAACTTGACTATTTTCCTAATCCTACTATTCGGGAACCAGTGCCTAAACCTAACGTGATCAGTCTGTTTAACATTTACGAGCAGCAGCCGCCTCACGTGTGGGTGGAGCAGGAACACATGTCTAGGGGGGAAAATAGACATAACACCCTTCTTTTACATAGGAGACACGCAGATAGTGAAACAAATAAAGACTAGAGGGTGCAAGAGGAGAGAGAAAAAAACGTTCCTGCCAAAACGTGTTGTAAAGTTAAGAAAATGAGTGACAGCAGGTATTGTGGCAAAATTTGGATGCTTTTCAAATAATATATTTAATTCAAAGACAGAGTGTAGAGCTGAGCTGCTCTCCTGAAAAATCATTATTATTCATAGCTCCTGAAGATGGAAAGAGATCACTACATGATTAGTCTGGGTGGTATTATTGTCATCTATCATTTAAAACTGCTTTTCCACGTTGTAAATTTTTATAAACTATTCATGAAATAAATTAGAAAAATTTCTATATCGTGAAGTATATCGTTATCGGGATATAAACTGAGCTATATCGGGATATCAAATTTCGCCGTATCTCCCAGCCCCAGTTCCCAGTTAAGAAACAAAATGAGAGACCCTGAAGTCAGTATCTCCCCTGGTAAAGTTGGATCTCATCAAGCAGTCCAGAGTTTTGCATTTAATATGGCTGCCTAACATAAGAAGGTGACAACTGTTGCCGGTATAAGCTATTTATACAGACTTTTAATGACAGAGGTCGGTAGAGTAAAAATTTGTTCTCAAGTAAGATTAGCACTACTTTAATATGTTTTACTAAAGTAAACGCAAAAAGGAGCTAAGAATTTATTCAAGTAAAAGCAAAAAAGTATTTTGGATAATGGTACTTAAGTATCCGTAAGTGATTATGTCAATAGATGGAGCAAACAGGAATGCTTTCAGGAATTTAAATAACATTTTTTTGTTATCAATTTACAAAATACAAAGTGAGAAAACACAAGGAAAATCTATATCCCGTAATTGGTGTTACTACATTTTGCCTTAATACCAGCATCGCTTCTTATAGGTTCACTTTCAAAAATTCAGGGATTCTGTAGGATTATAGTCAGGTGTATGATCAACTAATTATATCAAATGGGTCCTAATGATTATCAATGTCACACATAGGTTAACTGAAACAGAGAAGGCTGTGTAAAGGGCAAAAAAACTTCGGTGAGGAACAGGCAAACTCTGCTTCCAAGGTGAGGTTATGGAACCTCACCTTGTTCATTTCATTTTATGGCAAGATGGAGCACAGCCACAAGACACAAGGTAGTTATACTGTTTTAAAGTTTAACTATCAGCAATGTCTCTCCCAGACAAAGATTTCAAAGCAGACTGGGTTTTTCAAGTAGTGCTGCCTCGATTCGTCATGACGACATCAACAAATAAAATTGTAGACAACAAATGTAATAATGAACACATTGTTTATTTAATTTTTTGTAAAGCTTTTCTTTTCTTAAAAGTGTCCCTATAATTTTTGCTACTTTGTCTGGCTTTCTGCCTCTGAAAAACATAGGCTGTAGTGGCAAATCAGGGCAGCCGTGGTGTCCCCGGAAACGCCCAAACAGTATCATCATGACGAGCAGACCAAGGAGCTCTAAAGTTCTAGAGGGTTTTGTATAAAATAAAGAGAAGCATACGTAATGAAAACATTTACAAGGTAGAACCTGCTTTCCATGGCAGTGTAACGGTAATGCTCAAGCATCTTAAAAGAAAGCCTGTTCTGTCTGATGATGAAGAGGCACAGTCGCCTCTGTAAGCTAATTAGCCTGTTAGCAGCTAACGTTAGCATCAACAGTAGGGTGATGTCCTCTTTTTCCGGCACATGTTGGCTTTTAACATTTGTCTGGGGCATCCTGGGAATTCTGTTTTGAAGAGACATAAAAGTGCATGTGTCGCGACAAATGTGTGGCAACGTGCACATAGCTGGCTTATTAGTTTCTGTGTAGGGCAGGTGACTGTGATCCTGTTTAAAAATGAACATTCCTTAAAAATGAAATACTTGTTTTCTAATTTTTAGATCGAAGTTTTTAGATTTTACATGGCTATGGGCAGGAAGGATGTTCTTTAGCCGTCTGTATTACGCCGGCTTTAAAGAAGCTTCTGACTGAAGACAATGTTAAATTACTTGTATTGTTAGCTGTAACATTAACAGTCCATCCATCCATCCATCTTCCTCCGCTTATCCGGGGTCGGGTCGCGGGGGCAGTAGCCTAAGCAAGGAGACCCAGACTTGCCTCTCCCCGGCCACTTGGGCCAGCTCCTCGGGAGGAATCCCGAGGCGTTCCCAGGCCAGCTGGGAGACATAATCTCTCCAACGGGTCCTGGGTCTTCCCCTGGGTCTCCTCCCGGTGGGACATGCCCGGAACACCTCACCAGGGAGGCGTCCAGGAGGCATCCTGACTAGATGCCCGAGCCACCTCAACTGGCTCCTCTCGATGTGGAGGAGCAGCGGCTCTACTCTGAGCTCCCTCCGGATGACCGAGCTTCTCACCCTATCTCTAAGGGAGAGCCCAGCCACCCTACGGAGGAAACTCATTTCAGCCGCCTGTATCCGCGATCTCGTTCTTTCGGTCACCACCCAGCGTTCGTGACCATAGATGAGGGTAGGAACGTAGATCGACCGGTAAATCGAGAGCTTCGCCTTTCGACTCAGCTCTCTCTTCACCACGACAGACCGGTACAGCGCCCGCATGACTGCAGACGCCCTACCAATCCGTCCATCGATCTCCCGCTCCATTTTTCCCTCATTCGTGAACAAGACCCCCAGATACCTAAACTCCTCCACTTGAGGAAGGACCTCATCCCCAACCCGAAGAGAGCACCCTACCCTTTTCCGACTCAAGACCATGGTCTCGGATTTGGAGGTGCTGATCCTCATCCCAGCCGCTTCACACTCGGCTGCGAACCGCTCCAACGAGAGCTGTAGATCACGTTCAGACGAAGCCAACAAGACCACATCATCTGCGAAAAGCAGAGACCCGATCCTGAGGTCACCAAAACGGATCCCCTCAACACCTTGGCTGCACCTAGAAATCCTGTCCATAAACGTTATGAACAGGATCGGTGATAAAGGGCAACCTTGGCGGAGTCCAACTCTCACTGGAAACGAGTCCGACTTACTGCCGGCAATGCGAACCAGACTCTGACACCGGTCATATAGGGACCTAACAGCCCGTATCAGAGGGCCTGGTACCCCATACTCCCGGAGTACCCCCCACAGGACACCCCGAGGGACACGGTCGAACGCCTTCTCCAAGTCCACAAAGCACATGTAGACTGGTTGGGCGAACTCCCACGCACCCTCCAGGACCCTGCCGAGGGTGTAGAGCTGGTCCAGTGTTCCACGGCCAGGACGAAAACCGCATTGTTCCTCCTGGATCCGAGGTTCGACTATCCGTCGTACCCTCCTCTCCAGAACCCCTGAATAGACCTTACCAGGGAGGCTCAGAAGTGTGATCCCCCTGTAGTTGGAACACACTCTGTGGTCCCCCTTTTTAAAGAGGGGGACCACCACCCCGGTCTGCCAATCCAAGGGAACTGCCCCCGATGTCCACGCAATATTGCAGAGCCGCGTCAACCAACACAGCCCTACAACATCCAGAGCCTTGAGGAACTCCGGCCGAATCTCATCCACCCCCGGAGCCTTACCACCGAGGAGCTTTTTAACAACCTCGGCGACTTCAGCCCCAGAGATTGGAGAGTCCGTCCCAGAGTCCCCAGACTCTGCTTCCAAACAGGAAGGCGTGTCGGTGGGATTGAGGAGGTCTTCGAAGTATTCCATCCACCGACCCAAAACGTCCCGCGTTGAGGTCAGCAGCACACCGCCCCCACTGTAAACAGTGTTGGCGGCAGACCGCTTCCCCCCCCTGAGACGCCGGATGGTGGACCAGAATCGCTTCGAAGCCATACGGAAGTCGTTCTCCATGGTCTCTCCAAACTCCTCCCACGCCCGAGTTTTTGCCTCAGCGACCATCCGAGCCGCACTCCGCTTGGCCTGCCGGTACCTATCAGCTGCTTCCGGAGTCCCACAGGCCAAGAAGGCCCGATAGGACTCCTTCTTCAGCTTGACAGCATCCCTCACCGCCGGTGTCCACCAGCGGGTTCGAGGGTTGCCGCCACGACAGGCACCAACTACCTTGCGGCCACAACTACGGTCAGCCGCTTCGACAATGGAGGCACGGAACATGGCCCATTCGGACTCAATGTCCCCCGCCTCCCCCGGGACGTGTTTGAAGTCCTGTCGGAGGTGAGAGTTGAAACCCCTTCTGACAGGAGACTCCGCCAGACGTTCCCAGCAGACCCTCACAACACGTTTGGGCCTACCAGGTCTGTCCGGCGTCTTCCCCCACCACCGGAGCCAACTCACCACCAGGTAGTGGTCGGTGGATAGCTCCGCCCCTCTCTTCACCCGAGTGTCCAAAACATGCGGCCGCAGGTCAGATGAAACGACAACCAGGTCGATCATCGAGCCGCGGCCTAGGGTGTCCTGGTGCCAAGTGCACACATGAACACCCTTATGCTTGAACATGGTGTTCGTTATGGACAATCCATGACGAGCACAGAAGTCCAACAACAAAACACCGCTCGGGTTCAGATCGGGGGGGCCATACCGCCCAACCACGCCTCTCCAGGTCTCACTGTCATTGCCAACGTGAGCGTTGAAGTCTCCCAGGAGAATGAGGGAGTCTCCAGAAGGAGCACTCTCCAGCACCCCCTCCAAGGACTCCAAGAAGGGTGGGTAGTCTGATCTACTGTTCGGTGCATAAGCACAAACAATAGTCAGCACCCGTCCCCCCACCCGTAGGCGGAGGGAGGCTACCCTCTCACTCACCGGGGTAAACCCCAACGTACAGGCGCCGAGATGGGGGGCAACAAGTATGCCCACCCCAGCTCGGCGCCTCTCACCGGGAGCAACTCCAGAGTGGAAGAGAGTCCAACCCCTCTCGAGGAGACGGGTTCCAGAGCCAGAGCCATGCGTCGAGGCAAGGCCGACGATGTCCAGTCGGAACCTCTCAGCCTCGCACACCAGCTCCGGCTCCTTCCCCACCAGAGAGGTGACGTTCCACGTCCCAAGAGCCAGCTTCTGCAGCCGAGGATCGGACCGCCAAGGTCCCCGCCTTCGGCCACCGCCCGTCTTGCACGGCACCCGACCCCTATGGCCCCTCCCACAGGTGGTGAGCTCATGGGAAGGGGGGCCCATGTTTCCTCTTCGGGCTAAGCCCGGCCGGGCCCCATGGAAAAAGGCCCGGCCACCAGGCGCTCGCCAACGTGCCCCACCTCCAGGCCTGGCTCCAGAGTGGGGCCCCGGTGACCCGCGTCCGGGCGAGGGAACACTAGATCCATTTATTTTGTTCATCATAGGGGTCGTCGGGCTGCGCTTTGTCTGATCCCTCACCTAGGACCAGTTTGCCATGGGTGACCCTACCAGGGGCATAAAGCCCCAGACAACATAGCTCCCAGGATCATTGGGACACTCAAACCCCTCCACCGCGATAAGGTGGCAGCCAGGGAGGGGAACATTAACAGTATTTATGGTAATTACATTACACTTAGTAAACGTCATGTGTCTGCTGTAACGTTAATGCTGAATTTTACAAGTGGTTTCATAAATTTTGTTGAATGAGCTATCATCTTAATTATCATCATTTAAGATAACATAAGACTTAGAGAAGCTAGAAGCTAATGATAGTTATATTTGAGCAGCTTTGTGCTACTACAGTAAGTAATAATTTACACGTGATCCGATTAGTCAACTACTTGGTAGAATAGTCAATTATCAAAATATATTATATATATATATATAATATAATCGATTCCGATTCTTGGGGTGACGATTCGATTCAGAAATGATTCTCGATTCAAATCTATTTTTTTCTTATCAATACTCTTTCATTCATCATTTGTATTTGTAATACACACGATCTGCCAAGTGTCTGTGATGAAGTGAGCCAAAAATGTAATAGGGCATCCACACAGAATGGATTTTACAATCTATGTTGAGAGAAGGGAACTGGTTCAAAAGTAACAAGACATGAAATAGCAACTGGACATCCAAGACCTTTTAAACAAAATTTCTAGTCTTGAAAACAAAAAAAGCTGATATATTTTAAGAAAAAAAAAAAAGTGTCTTTTGTTTGTTCTTTGGTACGTAGTAGAAAATACATTGAAAATATTTAGTATGCACCAAATGTTGCTTATCAATCATCATTGGCTTTTGTTATTATTTTCATTGTTTTTGTTAGAAATTTTAAAAGTCTTAACGTTATTGAACTTAGCATATATTTCGTACTTCCTTGAAAGCGCCACAGGTGTGCAGCGCTTCTGGATGTTTATGTGTAGTTTAAAAAGAAAGATCGCTGTTATATACTTGCATATTTATAAAATTAAAAAAAAAAAACTTTAGCCAGGGGTGTCATTAGCATGGAGAAGACCTTTTAGACGGCCCAAACATTTACTATCAGCAAAGACGGGGCAGGCTGGATATCTCTTTCGTCTTTCATGCTGAAACTTTAGCCTAGCGGCTTGTCTCCAGCGGCAGACAGGCAGCGCAAGCAGATTAGTGGGAAGAACTATAAGAATTATAAGGCTGTTACGTACCTGGGTGGACAACGACCTGGAGTGAGTCTATTAAGTATAGCTTAGTCTTGTTATTTACAAGTTAAAGGAATAATGCCCTTTTCTCCAGCTTAAAGCACTGAAAAGGTCCACCATGATGCCGAAATCCGCGCGCACATAAAAGCTACGCATGGGATTCCAAATTCGCATGTTTTATTAAACTGAGGGTACTTATTGCCTCAAAGACGTTTCTGCATCTGATCCCTGCCTGGCTCATTGCATACATGAAGGGAAGATTGGTTTTATCATTCTATTCCTTTCGTCTGTCAAAATTGCGTTGATTACGCAGAATCCCCTCTCGCACTGAAACGTGTATGATGCTGCAGCCATCAATTTTTGAAGCTGTTCACCTTTGTTGTTTAAGTCCTTTCAGCAGAAGTATTCACGGGAAATATTAGCCTACTCTGTTGGACCACTGGGAGAAACAAAAAATGTATCCCCCTCAGAGATTAGAACTGAATAATCAGAGGGGTGGCATCACAAGCAGAGGGAGGAATCCTGCAGCAAATCGCACCCCAAAGATGTCACTGTCCAATGCGCTGTTTTACCGTGAACATCGTCAACTCCCAATTTTGGGGACATCGCCCAACCCTAGTGCATATGAATTCCACCACTTTGATTTTGCCCAGTGTTGCCAACTTAGCGACTTTGTCGCTAGATTTAGCGACTTTTCAGACCCCTATAGCGACTTTTTTTCAAAAAAGCGACTAGCGACAAATCTAGCGACTTTTTCTGGTGTTATTGGAGACTTATCTGGTGTTTTGGCGACTCTGGCGTGAAGCACGTATTGTTCTGCAGTTACTGTCCTCAACTTGAGCCCCTCCCCCGTCCCAAAGCACTTACAGGCTGCCAGTCTCACAGTAGCCTTGCTCAGCAGTCCCATCTACAGTCTATGGGCGGAGCAGAGAGAGAGAGAGGAGACCCTCACCACTCGGCGTCCGGACTGCAAATGAAATGCGCAAAAGAAAGCCGCCGCTGGCTTGCAGAGCGGGATTTAAATGAAAACGTTTCTTCGCTGTGACACTGTCACACAAATAAATCACTACATTTGACTCACACAACCTCAGCAGCTCAGTCACTTATTCACCTCGTCCACTGTGTGTGTAGCCTACCTCTCTGTGACATAAGATCTTGCTAGCTAGCTCAGCAAAAAAAAAAAAACTTATAAAAAAAAAACCTAAGTAACTCTGCCAGAGTGTGTCTTTTGGGTCACTTTGCCGGTCCCAAGCCCGGATAAAGGAGGAGGGTTGGTTGTAGAGCTAGCAATTTCACCCTACAGAACAATCTTTTGATTAAATTTGCTGTTATAACATTTAACAATACAGGACAAAACTGATGTGTGTAATGTGGATCTAGACAAAGCATTAAAATCATTAAATGTTGTTAATGTTGAAATTATTTTTGTACATTTGTAGTTCTAAACATATTTAGGGTGTTTTTTACTCTCTTTTACTGTTATTTGCAAATTGCAAATTATGCAAATTAGGCGATGACGTCATTTAGCGACTTCTAGCGACTTTTGGGACAGCCAATAGCTACTTTCCTTACTGAGGAGTTGGCAACACTGATTTTGCCAACAAATAAAATAAATTCCTGTCCAACCAGTTGCCTTCAGATGGTATCTACTTCATAAATATAAACCATGTGTGTAATTTAATCAGTGTAAATCAAACTCTTTGGTTATATAGAATATTGATGAACAAACAGCTTCATGACAACCAAAGAAAATAGAAAGATCAGGGTACAGTTGGCTGCAAATGTAATCTAACAAACCTGGGGATCCATTACTGAGGTGAGAGAATGATATCAACAGGACAACCATGAATTGTGCACTTAGCATTCTGGTCTATATGTAAAAGTGGTAAGGAGAAAACCACATTGAAAGGCATTTGAGGACATAGCAAACATGTGAGTAAGGCAAGGCAATTGTATTTATATAGCACACTTTCAACAAAAAGCAATTCAAGGTGCTTTATGTGATTCTGTGGTAAAGAAACCAAATACATGAAAAAAGTGTGACAATTAAAACAGAGAATGACTGAAAGAACCCATTTAGTAATTGAAGCATAAATGAAAATGTATAAAAGAAAATATATGTAAAATTATGAAAATTAGAAACAGAAAAAACACAAGAATCAATTAATGAAAACATTTAGCATTTGATTAAAAGCAGTAACAGTAATTAAAGACTAAAACCAAATCACATCAGTTACTCAGGCAAGTCTAAAAAAATACGTTTTTATTTTAGATTTAAAAGAGTTCAGTGACTCTGCAGTTTTGCATTCATCCTGCAGTTTGTTCCAGACGTTGGGAGCATAGAAACTGAAAGCTGCTTCTCCATGTTTGGTGCTGGTTCTACGGACAATCAGTAGATGAGTTTTTTTTAGGTCTCCTTGTGTCATCAGTCCTTTAATCCTAGAAATGTTCCTCGGGTGATAGACAGTTGATCTTGTTATTGCCTTTATGTGACCCTGGAGGTTCAGGTCTGAGTCCATTATTACACCTAGATTTCTCGCCTGGTCAGTAGTTTCTAGTTGGACCAACTGAAGCTGTGTACCGATATTTAATTGATCTTTTTGGGTACAAAGAATAGTACTTCAGTTTTGTTTTTGTCCAGTTGGAGGAAATTATGTTCAACATCACCTGGTGACATTGAGATATAAATTTCAGTGTTGTCAGCATAGTTGTGGTAGTTAATAGTATTTGTTGACATTATCTGGCTTAGTGGGAGCATGTAAATGCTAAACAGCTGGGGCCCCTGGATGGAGCCCTGGGGGACCCCGCATTGGATTTCTGTTTCTTGTGATCAGAATTTGCTTATTGACTCAATTTCCTGTTCTTGAGGTAGGATTTGAACAAGTTGAGTGCCGTATCCGAGAGTCTGACCCAGCTCTCATTCCAGTAATATATCATGATCAACAGTGTCAAATGCCACACTGAGGAAAGAGGCACTCTGGTCAAATGTGCCCAAAATGAATATTTTTAGGCTGCATGCAATACACTGTTCCACAAGAAGAGTCATGGTGGGGGCACTTTCATGATATGGGTATGCTTTTTTTCAAAAGCAATGGGGAGTTTAGTCAGAGTTGATGGGAAGATTGATTAATCTAAATACAGAACAATAATAAAAGATAACATTCTCATACAACAAAAATGAAGTTCTGAGATTTATGTCAATTGTGAAAAAAAAGTAAAAAAAAATAGAGTTTTCAAATGCATTGATATAGAGTATTTTCAAGCTACTGCATATTTTTGTTTGGTATAAAAATCTTTCTAAAAACATGTTTTTTTTGTTTGTTTTTCAGCTTTTACACACCGATGTCTTTGGGACTCCTACATCCTCAAGCTTTTTCGTAAAAATGGGATCATAAAAAATTCTCTCAAGGATTGAGAACAACTGCTAGTATGTTGCAATCTTCCTCCAGAATAGGTGAAACTTTACCCATCTCTGAGTTTCAGAATAAGTTGCAGAGATGGGCCCTGTTCCTCACCCTCTGCTTAGCTGTCCTTTGGCTTCCTGAGGCAGCAGGCTCAACACTGAACTGCCATACGACGTGCATCTGTGCCTCAAATATCGTCAGCTGCTCCAAGATGAACCTGAGTGCTGTTCCCACTGGTCTGCCACTCTACACCGCTGTACTGGATCTCAGCTACAATGACATAACTCGGCTCAGAGCTGAATGGACTACGGTCAAGCTCCCGAATCTCCATAACCTCTTACTCAGCCACAACGATCTTCTTTTCCTGTCTTCTGAAGCTTTTACAAATGTCAAGCAACTGCACTATTTGGACCTGTCCTCCAACAAATTGCAGCAGCTGGATGAATTCGTTTTTGAGCCTTTGGTCAACCTAGAGGTCCTCTTGCTCTACAATAACCAAATTTCACAGATTGATAAGACAGCCTTCGCAACCATGGTCAACCTTCAGAAGCTGTATCTCAGCCAAAACCACATCTCACGCTTCCCTTTGGAGCTGGTCAAAGACAGGTACCGCCTGGAGAAACTCAGCCTCTTGGATGTGTCATCCAACAGAATCAAAAAGGTGCCCATAGATGACCTTAAAGTACTTCCTGCCTGGATTAAAAATGGCCTCTACTTCCACAACAACCCTCTGCAGTGCACCTGCAGTCTCTACACGCTCCTGGCCCACTGGCACATTCGAAAGATGAACTCTGCTGTGGACTTCATTGACGACTTCACATGCATCCTGCCCAATTCACAGAAAACCCAGGTTTTTGATCTTAGTGGTGAAAGCATGAACTGCAGCACATTCAAGGAAGAAGACAGAGAGGCTTTTCTGGAGGAAAAACTAGTCCTCAGCTGTGACACCAAACACCGGGACATGATGAAGACCTGGACTTTGCCTGGGAACATGTTGGTGACACCTGGAGACAACCAGACAGCGAAGGTCCTGCGAAACGGAAATCTGCAGATAAGTCCAGTGAGGTATGATGACTCCGGGACCTACACATGCTTCGCTGCGAGCGAGAGTTTTAATGAGACTATTTATATTGTGCTGAAGGTTCACAACTTCACCATGCATGGGTCTGGGGAGACTTTAAACACAGCTTACACCACCTTGGTGGGCTGCCTGGCCAGTGTGGTCCTGGTGCTCATGTACCTCTACTTGACACCGTGCCATTGTTTCTGCTGTCCCAACAAGGGTAACAGGGGCGAGGACAGCATCCACTCCTCAATGCTCAGCGTCACTCCTACCAATGAGGACCCAGCGATGAAGGCCGAGCTGAACAGGCACGTTGCGTTCATTGACTCCAAAGACTTACAGGGTCAGAACGGCAAGGTGAATCCCAGCGGAGACGAAGACAATGACGATCTGGATGGAGAGACTGGCTCACTTATGAAGGGGAAGAGGAAGAAATCAGTTGCAGAGTCCATTAGCTCAGTCTTTTCAGACACTCCCATGGTGGTTTGAGTCGACAATGACGTTAATGGCTTCTTAAGAGCCATGATTTATTGAATATAAACTCTGACTGTGACCGTGTGCCAGAAAAGGAAACTAAGCAAACTTAAAACTGCATCTCAAAGGGAATTTAAAATGAACTGTCTTGTTGTGAAATAGAACAAGTCAGACTTTTCCAGCAATTAAATCTGTAGCAATTACTATTCATACTGTGAAGGAAAGGAGGCATAAGCGGACTGTGGAACCTATTAGAAAAGATGATATTTAGTTGTTATCAGCACTCAGGAAGTAATGCATTGCAACCGTTTGAGAATTGTGGAAAAATTGTTGATATTCAAAAGCAACTACTTAGATTTAGTAAAAATTAAAACTGGTAGTTGACTCATAATTATATTTAAAACGAAGAAATAGGCTGCTTCATATCATATAACCTCTCTGTCACTACAAAGACAGAAACTGACGTCACCAAGCTCTGAGTAGAAGTGACATTAACCTTGAGCTATAAATAGTGACACAGCATGCCATAAAACCCTATTATGAGTTTATATGAGATCCTACAGCTTTAAAAGCATTATCAAGGTAAGAAAATATTGATTCCTCTAATATAAACAGAACGAGGTTTACAGCCTTTTTTTTACCCGATCCTTAGATGATATAGAATTATCTTGTTTCATAGTTTTAGTCATGCAGCCATGTCTGGCAGCTATTTATCACTTAAACATAAGTGATTTCATATTTGCATGGTAGACAATTTTTAGGTAACCATGTGCATACATAATTGTGCTTTAGACTTCTCCCTTATTGTTTCGTTACAGCTACAGTAAAAACCAAACAATACTTTGTTCACCTTTCACAGGTAATCACATGGATAGTTGCCTGGCGAAAGACATAAGGTGCAGAGAGCTATTTTGTTCTGACAGATTATTAACATGTCTCAATTTTGTTAACATATAGGTACCAAACTCCTTACAAAGACGATGGCTGGTCTTGTTCTTATCCACTGAGGTGCCACCTGCTGTTAAATTGTCCTGTTGGCAAAGTAACAGCATCAATTGTGCTAATCCAGAGCTTAAATGCTCAAATGCTTAACTTATGCTGCATTATGTTGTTTTATTCTTAGGAAAAGAGGTGCACCTTACAGGAAAGCTGAAAGTCAATACTTTTTTATTATATGAATAAAAAAACTTGTGTTCAGACGTTATCAAATGTAGTTTGAAGAAGAGTAGAGTTACATCAATAGTTCCCAGTGTCACACCTGAAACGTAGCCATTTTTCTCCATTGCTTGCTAGAAAGTGATGTTTGTTGTATCAGCAGTTAAGCATTGGAGTCTGAGCAAGACAAAACCTTAATGGTTTCCTTCTTTTAAAATAAGCTTATCAATATTGAAGATGCAGCTGTAATTTACTGGCAAGTAAAGCTACTTTTAGCCACAGCTGCAAACAAAATCAACAGGATTTATTTTCAACTGATGCAGGATTGTGAAAGTGGAGTTCTATTAAAAGGTTATAAGCTGTTAATAATTTACCCGTAATAAATAACTATAAAGGTATCGCTGTTTAGGATAACTCCTGATTAAATGGTCCCACAGGATGAGTCTTAACAGCTAGTCCAAAAGGGAAAAACATTTCTTAAAACTGTTATAGTCTTTAATGCAAATACTAGTGAGATTTAAAAGTCTAGTTTGCATTTTGGAGTTCTTTGTGCCCTGATCCCTAAACCTCAACCTAATCTTAACATCTAGTCCAAACCGCTTCCCATTACATTAAACTGCAACTGAATTCATGCGTTATGTAATTAGAAGTTGTCTACTGTCCAATGCATAGTAAGGAACCAGAAGACAGCTTGAAAAGATTTTGTTATTACATGTGCCAACCAGAAACAATGGCCTGAATGAACAGAAAATGATTCGGGTCTTTTGGGCCCAAGAGTGATGTTGGCTCAGCTGTCTTAATTGTGCATTTAAACACTATTAGTTATTTAGGCAGAAATGGACGATTCTCTACACTGGAAATAGAGGTTGGAGGAGGTGTGCTTCGAATAATATTCCTGTGAGAAATCTGTATTGAGAACAAAACCTTTAAATCATTTTGGCTGAAAGTAACCAATATAGAAGCAAAATGGTGTTTAAAGTCAAATCATTGTTACACTTCCATGGTATGGTATTTCATTCATTTTTTGCCTTACTTTACTAGAACGCTGTGTAGCTATTAAACAGAGGAAGATTATTGGTTGTACACAATCTCATAGGTCTATTTCCTGTGTAAATATTTACCAGCTTCTCTTTAGATAAAAGACAATGAAAATATGATATATGAATGGTTCATAAGATAGGATTTAAATTAACTGCTGTGAGATTTTTTAAAATTTGAGTTGTTTTGAGATTGTAGTAGCCTATATTTGGGCCCTCTGTGTCATACTGTTAGTCAGTGTCTGGTACCAACTGATCTGCATTTATGCTAAATCAAAATGACAAGAGTTACCAGCAGCAGTTTTTTTGGAGGGTCAGAGTATCTACTATATAGAAATAGTGACGCAATGTAAAACTGAAGAACAGTCGTTTCCTTAATAGCGCAATGTGTACAAATTTTACAGTGAATTAATCACACAACAGTCTAATGTCCCAATCATGATGGAAGACAGGTTACATTGAAACATCTTTTGTTATCAGCCGGCTAGTTGCTTGTACGTTTTTGTTATTTTAAAGACGCTGCTGCAGGACGTAGTAATTGTTTACCTGTCTCGCAACCATATTTCCTGGTTTGAGGGCAACCGCAAGGTTGCCAAGTCTTCAACACTAAACATTGCGCCGCCATTTGTAATCTGACACAGACCAGGCTAAATGCTAACGTTGAGGAAACAATGCTAGCAGTAAAATAGGCTGCTCTAAAAATATCTCAAGCTACTTTTTCAATTTCCATCAACTTGATATTGCAGTGAAATGTATTTATCTACTTATTAGCTTACTGTGTATAACTCGTCTTCATGCCCCAGGTTGTTTGCTCTGGCCGATCATTGCCAACCCTCCATGAAATTCTTGCAGGGGAGGAGGTGGACTACGTTGTTTTTTCTTTATGGACTGCAGCACTCGAATTTGACCACACAATGTCAATATTATATACTGTACCTTTAAGCTGCTAAAGTATTGTACACCATTTTTTCTATATCAGAATAGTTTTCTTGTCTGGAAATGTTTTACATGTTCCACTCAGTACATTTTGCACAGGAAGATGAATGATGGTGCGCCACCTCCTACCTTGATTTCCTAAAATTACCTTGTGCAGTATGTCGCTAGAATAAACATTTCTTTAAAAAAATGTATAAACGCCTATGAGATTTTAAGATTAGACTTTCTTTTAAATCTGCTCTGGTCATGTCAATTTTTGGACTGCCCATTAGCTGAATTAACACTAAAGCCCTGTCCATACTAACCTGGATATTTTACAAAGTGAGAGTGCTTCTCATACCATCAGCTTTTTTTTCTGGTTACAAGAACTAGGATTTTTCTTTCAATTTTTTTCTCTCCAAATAGTTCAATATTTTTAGTGATAATCTTAAGATTTGCTTTGCTTTGACTCTTCTCAGCTCATTCTTTTAATTTCTGCTGTAGTCAACATTTTTGCCACCCGCTGCCAGCATACAGATATTACCCTTATTTTGATTGAAAGGCAAGAGGCTGAGTTGATGTGTAGATTTTTTTTTTTTTATCTGGAAAAAAGTATTTATTTAATACAATATTCAAAACAGAGTAGCTGGGGCTTACAGGTATCTCATGGCGATACAATAACTCCTTTGATACCTGTCTTCAAAAAATCCTGAACTATTCCTATAAAATATCCTACCATACAAGACACATTCTGGCAAAACATTAAACACCTTGGTCCATCTAGAAGGTTTTATTAAATTATTCTAGCTTTATGTTGCTGCACAACAAGGCCAGCTGGATGTAAATGCTAATTGTATATTTTTATTATACTAAACTCATGTCTGCTTCCCATGTCTTTGTCTCTTACCCAGCGGTGATCGATCATGGTATCGTGAGTCAACACAGCACAATAAGAGGCATTTTCTTTGCCTTGATGTATACCGACAGCCTCAATTCAGCCCAGATGTGTTTGCTTTGTTTGTGTCTTTCCCGGTCATTAAAGCTGCTCCTTCTTAGGCTCAAAAGCAATCATTCAGCCAGGCACTGAATGCAGTGCCCTTTAAGTAGTCTGCAATTTGTTTGCAAGGGGAAACGCCTGAAGCTTTCATCAAGCGTTCGTGCTCCAACTGAGTCATATGGTTGGAAAATGCAATACAATTTCAATTTTCCTTTATGCCTTTGTGTTCAAAACTAAAAGTTTAAACAATTTAAGACATAAAATCACATCTTAAGAACTAAAAATCAATTTACACATCTCTGGTTGCAATGGGTTTTTTTACGCCAAACTGATGAAATATTCACAGTTGCTGCCTGCACTGCAGCATCTCTTGAGTGGGTGAGAAAAGGAAGTCACACTTGTCAGAGAGGTGGTATGTGCAAATCATATCACTCCGTCACACACTGAAACACCAGGTGGAGAAACAGACAGCAGCAGAAAATACTAAGCCACCCTTAAAAAAAGCTGCATACATGACCCTCACACACAGTATTTGTCCTAGAGAGAGATACACTTTAGGTTTTTACTTTTATTTTATATTTGCAGCTGAAAAATGTGCTTTGATCGATCAGATCTCATGGTGCTGTCACTGAAGACAGCATGAGAACCTGAGATCACAAAAAAGTTATCGTGGCTTTAGAGTAGCTCTACAAATTGTAACGTTCGGAGAAGGTAATACATTTGCTGCTGGATCCCGCTAGATCCACTCTGTCCTCCACAGTTGGGTTCATATTGTAGTTCTGTATAGCGATTTAGTTAAGTGCTTTGCACACGGGGAAAATCCTGGCTATTTTTTTCTTTAAGCAAATCTGCCTTTGTCTATATCTATATAAACGATATAAATATGTATGTATGTATGTATGTATCAAGACTCGCACTGCGTTTAGCATTGATTACTTGTGTGTTGTTCTTATGTACTGAGTGTATTCTTGTATACTCCCAATACTGTTCATTTTGCATTTTGTCTGCCTTTGTGCTGTTAGCTGTTCCAACATCCAAGTCTTATTATAAATGTTTATTTTTTAAGCAGGGTGGGAATTAGTTATTTTTATTCAAATGGCTGGCAAACAGAAAATGTCTAAACATGTTATCAAAATGCATGGAGAGAGATATATATATATATATATATATATATATATACACAACCTTTTCAAGAACTTGAGTATAAATCCTTATCAGCAGTGAGTAGATTGTATGTAGCCTCCAGTTATATGAAATCAGTATTGGATTTTGTTCCTAAAGCCATAAGAAATTAAAACACAGTGCTTTACTAGATTGCTACGCCATATGATGTAGGGAGCTGCTGGCAGGTGAGACAGGGAAATGGGAGGGGTCTACAGATTTTGTGAGACACACAGGAGGGTTTGAAAAGCTTACCAAACAGTATGTGAATAGATTTTCCTCAGGGCAACACATCGTGCAGTATCTTAAAAGGCACAACCATTAAACGTACAATGTACACACCCTGCAGACTGCTCATAGTTTAGATTTCAGACGGATCAAAAAAGGGAAGAGATCGCTCTCTTGCTGCCCTGCTGCACATAATTGTCTTTCAACCATAGCTATAAAGTAGCAATCAGCCATGAGGTGGTGTGGCAGAAGGCTTCTTGCTATGTGTCCACATGATGAGAAGGGAGATTTAAGCAGCACTGAAAGCACTGTTTATTGACCACAACTTTAAAGATGATGAGGTTGGTCACTGCCATAAAAACTCAAAGGCCTCGTAGCTGAAGGATAATGGCTTTGCATGGTATGCTTAAAAGCTTCCCTGGCTGGAGGATGGCTGCAAATAATAGTTATTAAAAAGAGTAATATATGATAATTTGACATAATAAAAGTTACAGATTTACACCTTGTTTTGTCTTCATTTAGTTGAAAATCATAAAGCAATTAAACTATCACACTGTATGATGATTCTGTGGGATTAGGTGGCAGCATGTGTTGTTCATACTTTAAATATATCCATCCAACCATTATCTATACCGTCTATTCTATGCGGGGGAGCTGGTGCCCATCTTCAGCAATCATCGGGCGAGGTACACCCTGGACAGTTCATTCACTATTCCATCACAGAGACACACAAGGCAACCAACCATGCACAACCCTCATATCTAAGGGTAATTTCAAAAAACCAATTCAAGTAAGAGTTGTGTATTTTTGATTGGGAGGAATCTGGAGTGCCCGTAGGGAGAACATGGAAAGTCCACACAAAGAATCCAGGCTAGGATTTGAACCCAATATCTTCCTGCTACAAGTCATCAGTGCTGTATAATAGGTACTCCCCTATGCGGCCACATTTAATACATAGTATCTCATTTACACCTACCTGCATGTTAACAGCTGTGGTAAGGGTATAATCTGTCTTCAAACAGCTGAAGGTCAATCAATGTTCTTACTATTGAGCACAACCTGTGTCTTACTGCCATCTGGTGGTAAAACACGCATTGCAAAACAATTATTCACCTGCAAATTTTAGAAATTCTTCTTACACATACATGTAAATAAAGGACGGGGGGAGGGGGTGTTTAATTCGTGGCCTATTAAAATGTTCATTACCAAGATGTAATACAGTAATAATGGGTAAAAGCAGAGTCATCTGAAGACCTTTTAAACATACTGATGACAGATGGTTACAGAAGTATTTCTAAGCAAAGTTAAATAGCGAGAGCATGTAGTCTGGGCAGATGAGACTAAACTGTTTGGATTTCAATCCTATTTTGAGGAGAAGTAGCACTTAGAAATATATCTACAAAGAAAACTACTGATATTTTCAATACTTGTTGCATTGGCCTGTTCATATATGAAATAACAGCCTTCACTTACGATCGTTTTTTTGGGGATTTTTTAAATTCATGACATTTGAGAACTACTCATCCATCTAGACCAGCAGTTAAGCCCTATCTACAGAGATTAAAGCTAACATATGTCCTGAATAAGCATTATACTATGGCAGACAGAAATGGAAAGAAGAAAAGCTGGATCTATTTATAGATTTTTTTAAAAAGAAGAAAAAAAAGACAATCTTCGCTGTGAAATGAATTCCCTTATAAGGAAGCAAGGCAGACAAAATGAGAGCCACAAAGTTATTTAAGAATAACATCAACACATTTAAAGCAATTAGTTGTATTAAACAACAGTGCAGCCAAACAGAAAAAACAAACATAAAATGGCTTTGCTTGGACTCTTTCCTAAATAAGGAGAAAAAAATTCTTACATAACTAGAAACAAACTTTAGTTCGGAACTGTAGCCATTTTACACGTTAAACGCTCTTAACGGATTGAACAGAACACTAGATTCATCTTAATATTTAGATGTTTGTGTAAACTAGAAACATTACCTTAACAGCAACACACACACTAAAAAAGCAAGTATTTGACCTTTTTGAAAAAATCTCATATTGGTAGTTAAACCCTAAATATTTTAGACTTGGGCTCAATTTCAACACAACCAATTCACATTAAATGTAACTGGAACTCCGGTAAATATTCTTATCAGACCTGAGATTTTTAACATTAGTGGCAGAACCTATGTGTTGTACAAAGATACTGTACATCTGCAATACCCTCTGAAAAAGAGTCGCTACATGTTGGATATTTGGGTATGCAGCTGTTAAAGCAGGTTTTGCATTTTTAACTTCAAGACGTGCCCCCTCAAAGGGGCTTCGTTATCTATAAACTCAATAAAACAAAGTTAGCATCATAGTATTAAGTTTGTCAGCCTATGTCAAGTTTTTGCTAAACAATAGGTTTTAGTTGCTTCTGAAATTAATTTCATATAATAATTTCCTGATGTACACAAAAAAATTAGAATCAGTCCTGCAAAAATTGCAACCAGTTGTACATGTTCAGACTGTGAAATGAGGAAGCCGTGCAATTACGATGGCGTAGCTCCTGCTTCAACGTTGGCAGGTTGGTTTGTCTTGTGGAAAGAAGTTTCTTTGTATATAAACCAACAGTTTCCTCCCCACAGGATGAGGTTAAGGAATCCAAATATCTGCAGAAGAGTTAAGAAAACAAAATTGAAATACAGTGCCAGGCAACTTTTTTTTTTTTTTACTTTTTAGTCATGAAAACAACAACAGGTTTGTGTATGCTTGCTGCAGGGCATCTTGCACATACATTCTCCCTTTCAAAACTTACAGAAAAATGTCAAAAGTAAATTTATTGTTGACGTAAAAAATTAAGATAAGACCAAATAGATTTAAATGATTAAAATTAAAGATAAGAATTCACTTGACTTATCCACTCAAAGCAGGTGAAATTATTTCTCCCCTTGGCAGCATTACCAGCACCTTGCCCCCCCCCCCCAGATCAGCTCTGCATATCTTTCTGTGGGGACAAAAGTTCACCTCTAGACCAGAGGAACCCAGACGTGTCACGTGCAGAAATACTTTTCAGGTGTAAGAATCTGTACCCTCTGTTTAATAAACCGAGCGTGCGGATTCAGAGTCCTTTAGGAAAGTATAGACATTTGAGTCACTGTAGCCGGGAACATGTCCCTGGTAATATTTATAAATTACAGTTTGGTTCCCACCACTTAAAAACATGTTTGTTTATTTTTGCAATGCAATGTTCTAATTATGCTGCACCACCAACTCCATGCATCCCAGAGGCTTGACGGACATACATTGTGCAGTTTTTGGACCATTTCCACACATTTTGTGTATAAAAATAAATATTGCATTTGTTGTGCACGAAGCTGAAACAAACCTGGTCATTAGTGATTCTGAGTATAGCTCAGTCGTCTTATTTAGATGCCCTTTTTTCAGTTTAAAGCTCTGAAAAGGTACTGTACGATGCCCAAATCTTCACAGACTAAAACCTGTGTATGGATTTGGAATCCATACGCAGGTTTTCTTAAACTGAGGGTACATATTCTTATTCCTCATAATAATTTCTGCACCTGATCCCTGCTGGGCTCTGTGCAGAGATGAAGGTAAGATAGTTGAGTGTTTTATATCATTCTATTCCTCTCGTCTGTCAAAATTGAGTTTATTGCGCTGAATCCTCTCTCGCACTCTGCTGTGGAAACGGAACGTGTAAACTGCAGCCATCATTTTTTGAACGTGTTCGCCTATGTTGTTTAAGTCCTTCTGCAGAATTACAGAGGTTGCAGAAATCCCTTGAAGGGAAATATTACTCTGTTGGACCCCCGGGAGGAACAAAAACTGTACCCCCCCTCCATACAGATAAGAAATGAATGATCAGAGGGGGGGACATCACAAGCGGGGGGGGGGGGGGGGGGATCCCCCCATCCTATCACACCCTGTTCAGATCTTAATCATGCAGTTATAGGACAAAGATGTCCTACTGTGATATTGATTACACTAACAGAGCGTCCAAGAAGTCTCTGCTCCATTTGTTTCAGCAAGTAAAACTATATTTATGCTTTGCAGCCAAGATAACGCTGCTTTATCGAAATGGGTTGAAATTATTACATTTCTACTTTACATATTGATTATTAAAACTGGTTTTGATTAAAATTCACATTGGTTTAGTGAAAGTTATGGACCAAGGCTTTATGCTTTCATTTGACAAAATGATTGAATCTGCCTAGAAAGATGAGAGGTAGTAGAGTCCCTCAGCCGTGGTTTACTGGTTAAAAGTGCCCGCTAACCTCCCTCAGCTTTGATTAGTTCCGGGTTAGCTCATAGCTACATCGGTGCAGAGTCTATATCATCCACCCCCACCCTCAAAGCCTCACCTCAGCTCTACCTCTTCGGCCATTTTTGCATTTTCCTGCAGTGACAAGGTGCGTGATGCGGCCAGGATGGCGGTTGTGGGTACTGCTTAGTTGGTTTCAATTCAACTATTCAGAAACCTACGGATGACATCATAGAGGCTTCTTCCATCTTTATATACAGTCTATGGATGCAGCCACCCTTATCTGTTTAACTTTGGCTTAAACTGACGGGAATTATTATTTTTCTAACATGCTTGAAATTTCTTAAACATGCCTTTTTAGCAACAGCTTCACCAGTCTCCCATTATCGGCACAGACTTGTGGAGTGCATTGATTATAGTTGTTCTGTCAACAGATTCTCCTACCTTAGCTGTGAAACTCTGCAGCTCCTCTTTACCTAGTTACCCTAGATTCCTTCACTCCTTGTTTCTCCTTGACTGGCCTGACAATGTAGGTAGACAACCATGTCTAGAATTGTAATTGTTGCGGTACTTTTTTCATTTTCAGATAATGGATTGAAATGTGCTTTATAACCAAACCCTGGAGACTTCTGTAGGGAGTTTGTTGCTCTAAATTTTACTTTTATAGGTATCAGAGTAAAAAGGAGTAAGCACAAATATGCACCACCTCTCTTCAGATTTCTTTAAATGTTGAAAATCCTGTTTTTTTTCACATTTAAGTAGAATGGCCTATTTTCTGTCAGGACACATAAATATTTTTCATAGGGAAATACCAAGATGTGTTATAACTCACCACAGAGGAATTTAATTTGCCCATCACAGGCACAGCTCCTGGGGTGCAAGTGTCGACACCCTTGCAAACGTCAAGATGACTAATAATTTGTGAAGGACTTGTGACCAATTTGACATCAGTCAAGCCTTTGGCCCAGGCAGAGGATGATACCAGCCACAGGAAGGCCAGGGCTGCAGTCACCAACAGATCCTACAGGAACAGCAAAGAAGTATAAAAATAGGTTTGAGCTCGTATTTCAGGGACAACAAAGGATCTTAAATAGCTCTGACTTAACCAACCCTAAGACTAAAAAGCACACCTCAGTAGTCAGGTTAGCTGTTTATTGTCACTCGATATGAGAAAACTTATGTAAAACGCTAGAAAAGGAAGGAAGTTGACCACAGAAAAAAAAGCCTCTGAATGAACACATTTTAAGAATTTAAGAAACACTAAGCATGGATAAATCTGAAAATATGGACTTCACTTGTTGGATATCCGAGAAAGTTTGAAAAAGCATTTTTTTTTAAACAACTCCAACTATTTTATTTGCATTATACATTAAAAACAATGACATTTGTCTTGGGGGTGGTGGTGGTGGGGGGTGGAATACAATCATGTTTGGGAAAGTGGATGTTTTTGTAATGAAGAACAAAAGAAAAGGTTATTTCATTATAGTGTAAAACAAGGTAAAAAAAAAATATTTTTTCTTTTTTTGCTATCAAAATTGGAGGAGAAATTTAAATCCAGTTTGATTTATTCACGTTTAAAAGAAAAACCTGTGAATAATGTTAGAATGCTCTTTCTCTCTCTCTCTCTATATATATATATATATTTATTTATATAGAAATACACACACACACCTACTGTAAGTGTCTAGATATTTAAGTCAAATTCCTTGCTTGTGGTCTTAGAATTTGGCCCGATGAATCTGAGGACCATAATTCTTTGTAGACATAATGTAGGAGGCGCCGTTTTGTCATATAGCTCAAGCTTTTCTCACGTTTAAAAAAGGATAAATATGGACAAAACAAACTACTGTACGAGAGCCTGATGGGGTGGAGCCGCCTTACCCCTTGTATTTGTGGACAGTGACATCAAGGGAGGAACCATACATTGTCAGTACCTGCTTTAGTATAGAGGAATAAATTGGGCCAAGTTTTTTAGTAGTGATTATGTACTCTTTATTTTAAAAGATGAAAAGAAAAAACAAATGAAAATATGTGCTATTGTGTTTTTGAACTTAAAAAAAGTTATTTAACTCTTATTTTAACTGATTACTGAGGAGACAAAACATTATCGAAACAGGGACTTAACATATGTGACTATCTTACAACAAGACTTCATAATATTACACACATGTTCTGGTTGGTTTGTGATTTTCTTCCATTTCAAATGTCACAGACATGGATTATAAAAAAAAATCTGTTCCCTGCTCTTGGTAGAAATAGTTGTTTAAAACCAATATAAAATGAATATATTCTAAAATGACATCATATAATATCAACAAAGCAGCAAAGAGCCCTGCCTAACATCCAAGAGGTGGCTGAATACATTTACAATCTTTCCTAGCATTAAATCAAAATGGACACAAGCTCATCTTTAGTTCTTGTACAATAATAGTCCAGAGAAGGTTATCTAAGCTGATGTTTTCAGTAAACAACAGATTCCTTCTGTTAGGCCCAAGATTACTCACAGTCACAAGCCTTACTAATTTATGCCAAGTAATATTGCTGCTCCGGTGTCGCTGATACTTGATGACAGTAAAGTTTTCACAACACAGATGTCCTTCATTTGCTTTTGAAGCAAACCCTTCCCAGTCACTCTCTCATAACTAATGCACTCCCTCAGAACTTAACTCAGATTGAAGGCAATGCTGTCCCCAGTCTAGACCAGGGGTCTGCAACCTCCACCATCCAAAGAGACGTTTTGAGCTCAATCCAGCACAATCAAACTCCTTTTAAGCCTCAAAGTTTACATAACCTTTATAAAAAAAACTTTTGTAAAATGTGTTTCTTTTTTAGGTTTAAAAAGAAAAGAAAAAACATTAAACTTTATGAAAAAGTGAATGGAATAATTTTCTTTTTTTGCTTTTGACATTTTTTGTAAATTATGTAAATAAAATAATATATAAATAAAAACAAGTCGCGCCGATCTTTACGAATATAAATCATAGTTACGTTTGATGGTGAAACCTCCGTAGCAGTGCAAACAAGGACTCTTAATTACCACAAATCAGAATAGCAGATTAAACACAATTTTAATGTGGTAAACTTCAACAAATATGTTCAACTGTACTTTAAACTATATAATAAAAACATAGAAATCCATCTTCAGGCATTTACATGCAACAATAAGCCGGAAAAAAAACATAGGAAAAAGGCAGCGCTGTAACTTTGCTGCATTCAAACAGCGTAGGAAGTCTATGCTGAGTCTGGGAGCATATGATATTTCAGCATATGGTGAAAACACCAATAATGATACTGCAACTTACAAACTTAGAACAATGTGGGCTTTCTAACTGGTATTTACTCAAACATACAGTGAATATGATCCCATAAAAGTGGAAGTGCAGCATTCTGCACACCAGCATATAGCTGCCGGAAATACTCATATATATATATATATATATATATATATATATATATATATATATATATATATGTATATATATAAAAAATATGGTACAAAGCTTTTTAATTTTGTCTGAAATAATAAACTGAAATTGACATTTAATTCTCTGAGATTTAGATTTCATGGGATTTACAATAATTATTAATTTATTATTAATTTTTTAATTAAAATTAAGATTGGGATTGGAGGCCTAAAATGTTGATGGAAACATCCCTAACAATTATCCAAAGTGCTTAACAGCCATTGTGAAGGTCTCAAGAGACACTTGCGGCTCCAGAGCCACAGGTTGCGGACCCCTGGTGGTCAAGAACCCCCCCACCTGACATTTCAATGCTGCTTTACCTCACCAATTTAAACTAAGCGGAAGAAAAACAGAGGAAATACAATACAGACGTACCATGATGGGACCACGAGTGGATTCTCTGTACAAGTGCTGATAGCCCAGATAGAGGATTAATGTGGCAGTGCTGTAGAGGAAAGCCAATACGCCAACACAGACATAGAACTGTGCAGAGGACGAGTAATCCCCAGTCAGGTAGAATGCTTTGTATTTCGTTGCGTTGGGTACACATTCAGGAACCATATAGGGATGCTGCATCAACCTTTGCACACAGAAAGATAACATTTTTTTACAAGAAACCACAGTTTTAAGTAGTTAGCATTTTGAAAAAGGCCAACATCTTCAGTAATTTCACTTCTATGATTGAGTCCTTTTAAAAGAGATGCCAGAGAAAATGCTGGAGTGACAGGAGAGGATTTTTCTCAATCTGTATAGCGAGGAGAATAATGCGGCCCTGTCACTCCCCAAAATGTTGCCAGACAGACATATTAAGACGTTGGAAAATATTTCAAGTGATAATTTGGAAACAAAGTCCTGGTACCTCTTGATTTGGTCTCATTCTGAATAGCAGATGTGTGTTATGAAGCCACAGGACGAGGAACATTACGCTTGACGCAACAACGCTGTCTTATTATTTTTCTTATTCAAACCTAAATTCCGAGCCTAGAAATGAAATATCTGTCTCTACTAGAGAGTCAAATGTGTAGTGATTTTCTTTTGGAATGTTTTTAAGGCTTCTGAAATAAATGCCAGACACTCTACAGTGTAAGCGGCTAAAAAGGAATTTCTTTGAGGTTGTTGTCAGTAACAGATATCTCACCTGCATTGAAAAAAAACAAAACAGAAAGTTGTTAAACAGAAAGTTATTATATCCTCAAAATGGTGGAAGACTTGCAGTTAGTCAGATACAGAGCCCATGTTAGCAAAACAACATTAGACATATTATTATATTGATATTATCTGCCTATATTCATTATCAGCCGATATTGGTATTAAAGTGTGATATCGGAAATTATTGGCATCGGCTTTTACGTATTTAACATCGCAAATGTTATACCTTACTTCCATTCCATGCACATAGCATTCCTACGCACCATGGCCAGGACGTTGCAAACTCCCAATCAAGCCTGCATTTTTTCCTCAACTCCCTTCCTGTATACATACACATATTATGCATATTGGAAAGCTAAAATAATTGTAATTCCAAATATGGATGCCAATCATGAATACAATCACATTTCTAGACACAGACAGTACTTCTGTCACACCACTGACTCACTATTTGTAGCCCCATATGAGATTCATCGCGAATAAAAACATATTTTTACATCAACAGGGATTCCATTAATGTCCTCCACTAAAACAGTTAGTCCACAATAAGTCTTATGTCCACAATTAAACACAATCTGTCGGTAAAAACCATTGTAAATTTCTTCTCAGCGCGCATTACTCACAATGTTTGACAATGGAATGCTGTAAAGACGCAGATATCTCACACGAGGTGCAGGCTTTATCACAGGGCTTGTAACTACCAAGCATAAAAAGACGTATCCATACACAGATGCTGTACTATTACGCACAGTAACCAAAGCAGTAAGAAATCCATTTAGCAACGTGGCAAAACGGTTTTTAAAACAAAATACAACATAGTGGAATCGTGGAGCTTTGTTTCAGAAGAGAAAGAATTATTTTTTTTAAATCAGGCAGGTACAGTGATGTGTTATGCATTTATCCTGGAGAGGATACATCTTCCAGCACCACTTGACCTTGTCAAGTTTGTAAAAGTAATTTGGCGTTGGTAAAAGTAACACTTCAGGTTTTAGACCTGGTGTGTTTTTCAGTCCATTACACAATTCTAAAACATATTTTAAAGCTTTCATTTTAATTTGGGTATGCTTTTTTCTTTCTAAACATTTTAGGCAAAAATTGCAGGAATGTTAAAGCTGCTCTGTGAGTTTGCAGAGTGCCAACAAAATGTCCACTCCCGTGACGTTCAAGCTCGTGGTCATTTTTGTGCGAGCTGGCTGAAGCAGCAAAACACTTCATTACTTGCTTCTTTTCTAATGTTATGGACAACATGTCTAAAGACGAAGTTAATAAATCTACGTTTCCAGCTGCTAGCTTAGCTTATTTAGCGGCTAACTGCAGGAGAACTCGCTGCCTTATCGTGAACGTGCGTATGTGGCTACATAGGTACATCACTATATCGCGGTACAGCCTCACCGTGGCTGCTCTGTGCAGACCGTATCACCTCAAAATAAGTGGAATTGTAACCCCTAAATGCCACCACAGAAAAAAGTACTAGACTAGATTGAATTGTCAACACATTAAAACATTGACAATAGATAAAAAAATAGCTTTATTTTAACAAATATATTACATAATACAGCTTTAAAAGGAGGTCATAACCTTCAAACTCTTCAGCTACTTTGACTTCACTCAAACTGTCCAAAAATCACAGATTAGAGGTACCATTTGTTTTAGATATTTTGGTTTATTTGGCAATACCAGTGTTATTTTCTGTGGCTTTTGCATTACTGAGCCAACCTTTAATGTTTAGCTAGACGTCTATCTGCAGTATAAGTTTATATCGGCATCGGGAATTAAGGTTTGGACTATATAGGTATATGCGATATTGGTGTAAAAAAAAAAAGTCAACATCGAACATCACTAGTTCAAATCTATAGCAATACAAAACACTGTATTTGTGGATATCAAACACTTATACCCTCAACACCAAATGCTGCTAAGTTTTTTTCAGGATCAGGCGGATAAATACAGCTGGCCACCCTCAAGAGGTTAAATTTAGGGTAGGAACACGAATGTTGTTTGGGTGTAAAAACAGTGAAATTCTTAACATTAAAGATTCAGCCATTTATTTCCTACAAAAAAAAGGTAATGTCTTATTGAATTATTTTAAATCACCAAAATCAGCTAAAGCAGATGGTCAATTTAACTAGTGGCTAGCCGTCCACCCCTTTAAGGATTTGTTCCTCTATCAACAAACTTGTGGTGATATGGCATCTGTCTGTAGCATCTAAAAACATGGCTATTGATAAATTCACTGAACCTCAGTTGAAGAAAAATCCAAACCATGCATTTAAGAAATTAATTTTAGCATCAGTAGGCGGTCCATTAGTTCTCAGTTTTAAACATTTTTTTTGTTTTAGACATTAGTTTAGTTTAGCCTCTTAAGGTGAAAGGATGTGGTTTACTTGTGCATACCTAAATGGGTAGCCGAATGTTGCATGTATTTCCTCACTGCCTCCTTTGCACAGAACGTTGAAACTAGTAGATCCGCTATAACCTCCGGTGGTAGCAAAGGCAAATATGGAAAACACCTGTAACCACAGAGGAAAGATAGAAAGAACACAGTAGGAGGGGGGAAATGAGGAAGGATGTCATTGAAAAATTGCTGATCTAACGCTCAGCACATACAAACACACTTCCTTGTACATCTCAAGATAATTTGACAATTGTGACTGCATGGCTCACAACTAAAGAGTTAAAACAGTGAGGCAATTGGGAGATGGAAGTTTTAAATACTTGGTTGGATATTGAAATATTTGTCCACACACTTCAAACCAAGTGCACACGTTCACCCTATGCTGAACATATGTTTTGGCATGATTCTGTCTGACATAAACCGTGCAACTGTGCTGCATTCCAAATGTAACCTCAAATAATAACTCCTATGGGCGTGGAGAGGGTCACACGACCAACTGCCTAATCAATTTTGAAGTATTTCTGGCAAGCAGAGATGAGCTGCCCACGTAAACATGCAACAACAGGCCATATGGTCTGCAAAACTCACCCATTCTAATACACGGATAAACGCTAAAGGTTCCTTCAGGGGTCCAAAGTCGAGAGTGAATCCCGACGACAGCACTTTCTAATAAAAATAAAGACAGAAAATATCCGTATATAAAAGCCAATCTTTCACCAACGTCGATTTGGAAAAAAAAAAAAAGGTGTCGTTCTGGTTAAAAAAACAAACAAAAAAAACTATCATTCTGGTCGCTTCTGAGAGTTGCGGTTCCTAATGTAAGCCCCGTTACCTGAGCTACTGATTCCATGTTCCGTCCGAGGAAAAGAAAACACAAACTAATAAAACGTATCCGCTACTTTTTGGGCTCGCTGCTCCTCCGTGCAGCTTCCTTCAGTCTTGTAAACTTTTTAGCGAATCGCAGAAGATGACATGTGATCACAGGGCTTGAGCAGAGTTGACGGTAGGGGGCGCTAGTGGGAAACGGGAGAAATATGAGTATAAAAAAAATACAAATAAAAATCGTCATGTGGATTTGATTTTAATCATTGTAAAACATACATCCTAGAAATGTATTGAAGGTTTATTTGAAGAATTTATAAATTAAATTAAACTGTACAACATATTATCTTCTTTAATGCAAAATCAGACTGCAGATTACATTTGTTGAAGTGACCCACATAACCCACCCACTATTTCCAAACACACTCATAAATTGGTTTCCGTTTCTAGCTTCCGATTGGGGAAATGGTTAAAGGGCAATTACACCATTTTTTTCTCTACTCTAAACATCTTTTATCTGCTCTAGTTTAAAAACTATAATACGCAGACGTTTCAGACCTGCACTATATTATTCTACAACAGTGGAACAATAACAACCAACTCTGAGGTTTGTGAAACCTTTCTGTGATTTGTGAAGCTTCAATAAAAGCAGATTTCAGCACTTTTACTGCATCTGGATGACACTAGAACAGCTCCAGCCCAAAAACTATAATAACCTCGACCTTTCAAATTCGCCCTAAATTATTCTGCACCAATAACACTGTTTTGTACTCAGAAGAACAATTAAAACCAACAATGGTATTTGTGAACATATATTGGATTTATGAGACTTCAATGAAGAAACATTTTATTATTATTTTTACGTATTTATTTTATTTAGACCAAACTAGAACTGGTCCAGCTCAGGTAATACAACAGCTACACTTTTGAAACCTGTTGGTTATTCTATACTAAACAGAGATGACTTAAAATCTAGATTGTGATTTGTGAAATCTATATTTAATTTTTGAAACCTAAACAAAGGACCACATTTTAATGTTTTGGGGGCTTTTTGCATTTGGATAACACTAGATTAGCTCTAAATTCAAAACTAGAATACGTCAACTTATTTTCTTGAGTACTTTAATGTTTTTATGGGTAGAACAGATAAAAATATAAACTCAAAAGGTTAAAAGTTGTGTTTGTTTTTGACCATGACCTTTTATGTATTGTAATTACCTGCTGAGTATTAAAGGAGCCTTTCTGGGTAGAGTCAAGCTACAAGCTAGCTCTCTGAGTATTCATTGCTTCCGTACAGTATCTAGACCATCTTTCTAGTAATCTTGCTAGATTCCAACGCAGCATGGTCTTAATCTTGAATCTAGTTCGAGTCATTTGTATGTTTTGGCCTCAGGCTTCATAAATGTTGCTCTGGAAAATTATGAATTAGTCAGATCTAATACAAAATATTCATTAAAATTAATTACATTTGCATAGTGCTTTTTCAGCCAGAGGGCCACAAAGCGCTTTACACTACATTCAGTCATTCACCCATTCACATGCTGATGGTGGCAAGCTACTACATTGTAGCCACAGCTACCCAGGGGTGTGCTGACAGAAGAGAGCCTGCCAAACACAGGCGCCACTGGGCCCTTTGACCACCAAGACTGGTGAGGTGTCCTTGCCAAGAACGCGCAACTCAACGGTCATGGGAAATATTCCTACCACCTGAGCTACGGTCGTCCTACTGCATTTAAGGCAAAGTAAACGTTTTTTGGATGAAACACAAGCAGGGTCGATTATTGTTTTTTGTTTTTATTTCATACAACCAATATCAATATAAAAATATAGCAGTATAGACCAAAACAATAAAACTATGTTTTTTAAATATATTTTAACGGCTAAAATAGTCTTACATATTGAATATTCTAATTTTTTATGAACAGCTTAAGTGACCAGAATATTTAGTCATCTTTTTCTGTAGCATCTTTATTTTCCATATACACAAAAAAAAAAAAAAAACAATTTCCACTCTACTGAATTGAGTTGATTTAGTAATAATGAATTTTGTTGAGTGAACTAAATGTAAACATATTGGGTCAACCTCATACATTCAGGTTGCTATAAGGCACAACTTCATTTCCAGCGTTAACTAAACATGATTACAAAGGTTTCAATAATACATTTCCTTTAATTTTTTTCATTAAGCACAATAGTGGAAGGTATTTATAATATTATTATTATTTTTAGTTAACATTGGAAATGAACTCATATACTTATATTATTACATACAAAATTTTTGAGTTATTGTGTAGCAAAGTGGTTAGTGCAGGTGCTCAGAAAACAGAGGCCATTTTCTGAGTTTGAGTCCATCTCCTGCTGTTTATTTTTGTGCCTTATGGTGCATTCAGACCACAGGCTTTGTCAGCTTCAGCAACGTCAAGATTACATGTTAAGTCAAAGGTTGAGGCCATTGGAGGAGCATCACAGTCTCTGCGGCGCTTTGTGAGCTTTGGCTCCGTCAACTTTTCAAGCTTTTCCTGCATTTCAAGCCTCAAGCTCATCACGCAACGCAGAAGTTTAGCTAGTTTAACTTTTGACGGTCGTAACGCTGTTGACGCAGAACGGCAATGCATCAGAGCGTCTCATTGTAGTGACGTTGCCCGACGTCGATGCTGCCTAGCCAACCACGATCCGCGAGTCTTTAAAACATCCAGCAGAGAATGGCCCGCCTACGAGCTTTGTGAACTTCAGCTTAAAAATGTGTCTTCTGTGTATATGCGTTAAACTAGTCACTTTATGAGCGTTGCCTGACGCTGACAAAGCCTGCGGTCTGAACGCTTATTATAGCAACCTAAATGTATTAGGTTGACCAAACATGTTTACATTTACTTCACTCAATAAAATTCATTATTGCTATATCAACCTAAATTAGTTATGTTGAAATGTTTGTGTTACCAATAGGAGGCGCCTACAGACCACAAAGGAGCATGAGTCACCCTAGTTTCCCCCCAGTAAAGCAGCTGGCATAGAGCATGTTAGCTAATAGGAATCAGCCCTTGGCTGACATGTAGAACTACGTGTGTTGTGTTAACCAAGTTGAAATTAAACTTCCAATCCAAACAGATGTTGTGAACTCTCCTTTCAAGATTCAACACTGAGAAAACAGTGTGGGAAAACTTTTTGACGTTAAATATAGGTTTTTCAACCTGGGAATTAAATATTCACCAGTTAGTATAAAATAATCAAGTGCAGGTTTCAAGGATCTAGCTGTTGTGGTTTTGGCGCTGGAGCTGTTCTGGTCCAGATGCAGCAAAACGGCTAAAATATATTCACAAATCTCAGAGTAGGTTTTAATTATTCAGCTGTTTCAGTCCAGGTTTGAAATGTCATCAGAGATCTTAGTCCAAAGTAGCGCAGTCCTAGAACAGCAAAAATTCAGTGAAACAGTCTGAACCACTCAGGTCCCTGGTAAAGGACCAAAGGTTGAGATGAACAGCCACCTACCTAACCCAGCGGAATAAGGGATGGGTAAAAGAAAAGTTTTTTTGATAAATATATAAAGTACTCAAATAATCAAAGGAACACATTTGCATATGTAATATTTTATACTTGATCAGTGAAGTGAAAATTAGGCGAGAGTTTGGAAATTAGTCTCCTGAAAGATCCGATTTAACCAGTGACTTGTCAGGGAAGAAAAACAACCCTTTATGCTGCACTAATGTTTTCAAAAACAGTGCAGGATCTATTTTTTTTTAATACTATGCAGGTCTGAAACTGCCTACTGACTTCCTGCATCTGGCTTTCCTGCCTCACTTATTGCGTGGGGAATAAAACTGCTGGTCAGACTGGTAATCAAAGCACCATGAATGAGGTTCCTAGTGTCTTTGTGGGGATGGGAGAAACTTAACAAAAGAATAACTGTCCCTCTCTGCAGCACTCTGAAGCCATTCCTCTCATTTAGGCACATGACATCCTGTTGTAAGTGTGCCAAAAAGCACCTGAATGACTCACAGGCATCAATACACTCACTGATGAGAAGTTGTGTACTTGCACAAATCTATAACATTATACTCACTAAAAAGTAGTATCTGCATTCTCTATTGGTAATGTAACCTCAGACTAATAAAGACTTCTGTAAATTATTCTAAATAATCTGCACTCTTAAATTTAACAAAAGAACTGATTCACAGAGGGTCAGCTCAGCCCCAGAGTTCTTGTTCCAGACAGAAATGTACACCATTTTTCACCATTGCTAATATAATTTGATTCCCCGATAATATCTCTTCAAGAAGCTTACAAGTAATGATTTTTTTTCTGACACATATTGACGTGAACAGATGCAGTGATTTATTTATTTATTTATTGGATTTATTTTAATAATGAGGGTAAAGGTAGTTTGCTTGTAACAGATAGAGTAAAAGGTAGTTATTTTTTAAGGTTGTTACAAAGTGTTTGAGATCCAAACACAAGCTTTTGCAACATTAGAAAACGTCTTTAACCAAGAAAAAAAAAAAAAAAACTACATTTGTCTTACAGTAACATATATAAGTCCATCTATAGCGAGGCTGTTTAAATCTCAATTTGTAGGGGTAGTTAGGACCGTGATATTGCAATCAAGCTGACATCGCAACCACCAACTCCAAAGTAATTTTATTCAATGTTATTTGCTAGATCAACAAAAGTAGCTAGAAACTTAGGTCGGAAAAAAAAGTCTCACTCTTCTAACAAGTAAAAAAATATGAAAACCATGACATACATCTGTATTCAGCCTCTGTTTAGATTTTTTTGGTCACCTTTAAATTTACAAATAAAATGTATATTACCTATTTAAACAACCATCCATTGAGGGTCATTGGTGCTAATCTCCAGTGGTCATGAGAGGCGGGGTACACCATGGACAGATTGTCAGTCCATCACAGAAAAAACGTAGAGACAAAACAATCATGAAAGCACACAGTGTCATTGTAATCTAGAACAGGGTATCCAACTAATTTCCATTTTGAGCCAAATCAGGCGCATTATGTCCTCAAAGAGATGCTGTGGCAGAAACTTCTGAAAAAACTATAGTTTTAGGTGGCATACCTTGATCTAACTCCTAAAATATGAATGAATATCTGTCTCTGAATCTGATTAATACTTCTTCAAATGAAATAATACTTATCATCTTTTCACAGTGATTTAATTTGGCACTGTTGGAATAAACACTAATTTAATTTAACCCTCTTAATTTTATTTAGGCACATAAATATCTTACTATCTAACTATCTTAAAACTTTTATTTATGTGACACTTGAAACTCTAGCAGGCCGGATGAGTTTGACACATAGATATTAGAATTAACCAGACAGTCTTGTTGTTTGACTGTGGGAAACGCTGGAGTTCCTGGAAAGAACCCATGCATCCACAGGAACATGCAGAAAGACCCAATGCTTTGATTCAGATCCCGGACCTTCTTGGATCAAGGCAATAGTGCTATACCAGTGTGCAGCCTTCTATCTAAACCGTTTTTCATAGACATTTTGGACTGAAATAGTCTGAAATCTTTTACTTTTTTTCAGTAGCTACAGCATTCAGGTGTGTAAACAGATCAATAATTGCTATCGCTGTCAATATGTTGTTGCTAATTTGTATACCTCAGTAAATAAGAATATGCATTCTGAGGCTTGTTTAAAAGTACTTTTTGAAAATAACTTTTAATCAAGTTTTCAACCATCCCCCCAAAATTTCTCTATGAAGATGTTTCTTCATTGGTCTGATGTGATATTATAATCCTATGGATTGTATTTTTATTAGCTGTAATCAGAAAATATTCATAAAAACCTATATAAGGCTTGAAAACATCAGTCTGTTAATTAATCTGTATAATATGTCTCAGTGAATTTGAATAGTAAAAAAAAGAACTTTTTTATATTTTACTGAGATGCACCTGTATGCCTAGGCCTGGTTACTGAGGCAAATCATACAGATTTTCTGAAAATTAACTGGAACATGGTTAATTTTGGGTATTAGAGGGCAATTGTGTTGTTTAAAAAAAATCACTTTTAAAAAAACACTTCATTTGGTTTTAGTACTTTGATATTAGCAAAGATCCATGTAGTGCTACAAATTTATTCCTACTCAGAGCCAGCGTCAGGCATCATCAGGGGAGCCCAGGACTACTTTAACATTATAAACTTCATGTCTGATTGTCAAGAATGAGCATACCATTGAACCATGATGATTCAAGGAGTCTTGATTAAAAGATTTTAAATAGTTTAAATTGTGTTTTCATTTATTGTTTTAAATATAGATCTGAAAACTTGTCTTCGGAGCTTGATGCTTATGTGATTCTTATGTAGATCCTTCCAGTTATTTTTTTATTTTGCTTGTTAGTGTCTAAGCATCAGTTTTGGATATTTTGCAGCCAATATTTATAAATTTTTTGCCCATTTTTCCTAACCAGACCAGACCTAAAAGTTTCCCCATCTTCAAAGTGTATTAAAACATGGTGAATGTTTGCTTTCCTTAACAGAAAGCGGGTTCCCAAATCAAAAGCCCAATCATCAGCTCAGGCCTCGTGCATACTGCATGGTCAAACTAAAGAAGTGTTTTTGAATAATGTTTTAAAAATGCATTGACAGAATAGATTTGTCTGAAAAATGACTTACACATAACTAATTAAGCGAAAGAAAACCATTAGACACAAGTTAAGTAATAGAATGGATATAGCCATTTATTAGGTTTCAGTTTTCAGTTTTAGAGACAAATCTTAACATATTATTGAATTTTATTTCAGGTTATTCACAACTACATGCATCCTATTCCTCAAATTAGGATGCATTAATACAAATGCAGTTTTTTTTGCCTTACTTTCCTCAATGTAGTTTATTGTAAATATGTGTTGCTGGTCTTAGTAAACATGTTCATTTAGGTGAAGGTTCAGGAATCACAGTATACACAACTAAGATAATAAAGGGCAGAAGTGAGTTTAGGCAAAGATAATTAGCTGGGAATTAAAAATAACAGGCTGAGTTGTTCTTACAGCATTTTATTTTAGGCCACCATAATATAATACATTCCTTTGGTTGTTTTTGATTTTGTGCCAGTTCACAAACTTGCTAGACTGGTTAAGCCACTCCATGAGAAAAAATTAGGAAAAGGCAATGCTTACTGCTCGGCTCCTCCCATCCCTCACCCTTTATCAGAACAGTGTGTCAAGGTAGAGCTGCATGCGTCATGCTAAAGAGCAGGAGGGCTGGAAATGGAAGGAAAAGCAGAACTTTCCTGTTGAAGATCAGTATATATACAATAAAAAAAAATATATTTCACTTTTATCATGTGAGGCATATGACAAATTATCCTGGATTATTTAACACAACAGTGAGTCAAACACAATCAATAAAATGTGACTAAAATGCTAAAATCACAAATAGGTTTTGGCATTCATTAAATAACATCTGGTTTAAATAATTGAAAAACTATATCTCAGCATTTTTCAATTTTAGTTTATACCTGAATTTCAAACATTAGAACTCAATGCAAAGTAAGAAGGGTGCTGTTTTGTTTTAGGAATAAATCATGAAATAAAAACTATTAGTAAGTCTAACAAATTTACATAAACATACATTTTATTTTTTAAATTATAGTCTCATTCCAGAACATCATTAATCACAGTATAATTGTATATAGGCATGCCTTAAAAAATGAAGCAAATCACAGGAATTGGTTACCTTTTGCATAAATGTGTTAACCCATAAGAATAAACTAATTTGATGCTTTTTTTATATAAATGTCCCATTGAAAAAGCTATGTGTTTCATGTGCCAGTTAAGGTAGTTTTTCTGCATTTGGCCACAATGGTTCAAACTTTATATTACATGGTACTTCCACTGCAATAACGTTTAATATAAAAAAATCGGCAAAAATGACTAATTACTTTAATTCAGCTGTCATTCTTACTATTCATAAAAAACATAAGCAAAAATAGAAGCCAAAAAAATGATCAGAGAATCTCTCCTAATGTGATTTCATTATCTTGTTTTTGTTGCTATTGATGTTGTGTTTTTATGTTCGTTTGTACTTTTCTAAATTTGATGGATGTTAAACAATTACAAACTTCTATAACAAAAATGAAGCACACAATACTTGGCTTAAGGAAAATTGGAAATATAAAAAATTTCCAAGTCAGTTTCACCCTTTCATCTACATCTAGATAGACAGGGTTATGAATAAATAAATACTTTTAAATAATGAATAATTGCTGCAGCATGTCATATATGGTTATTATATTTTCTTTTTATTGATTGTTTCTTTTTCTTTTAAGAACCTCCAACGACATGTACAAAATGGGTAAAACTGACTTACTTGTGTAGCTAAACTAAATTCGCTGTTGCAGTGGTAACAAATTGCGCTGTCAGTAATGGACATTCCTTAGAAACGTTTTGTCCCTCAAAAGCTCTTTTTGTTTTCTGACAAAAAGTTCAGATTAGATAGGTGGTGCATGGTAGTATTGCTCAACCTACCATGACTGTCTAATTGACATAATTGTGCATTCCAATTTTGTTTCATTTCACCAATCAGAGAAACCGAGGGGTGGGTCATGCTGTAGAATAGGCCAATCACAAATGACCACAGTAGTTCAATATACAGACAATTTGTCTCACCGTACAGTATATTATGTTGGCAGTAACGCGGTAGCACGAATATTTGGAGTCACATCAGCTGGTACTTTTCGCACAGAATAATTCAGATAATTTTCTGTTTTTTATAGCGTGGTTGTTGCTTTTTGTAGAGAAACAGTCGGTGCTTTAAATGACGTTCTTTGTTTTCAAAGCAGGTGAAATTGCTGTCAGGACGACTACTGTTTAATAGATGTCATCCGCAGCTGAGCAGCAGCGACCTTCAATTCCTCAACAAGACTAGAATAAACAAAGACTCGCTTTGGGGATTTAGCGTTTTCCTTTCATTTTTGTCGCATTTCGCTTTTGCCGCTTTCACCAGCAGGCAGGATGGGACTCCTGCTACGAGGTCTCCTCCTGTTCGCCGTCTGCGCTCTCCCCGCTGGTGGCTTGGATTTCCAGCCGGGACCCAAAGCTCTCGGACAGTCGATGTTGATGAGGCGCGCCGGCGTGGAGAAGAGAGCCGCGCGAATCGTGAAGAGATCCCTGCCGTCGTGGCTGGCCGCATCGCACAACCACAGAATAACGCGAAGGAGCGTCGACCAAAGCGATTCGTGCAAACAGCACCAAGGTTTTCAGAGCAAGTTAACAGACAACACCCACCAGGTAAGTTACCGACAGAGGTCCTGTTTCAAGTCGCAGTCCGACAATTAAACTGCACCTAGGGAGCGAGGATAGTGCGCAGGTGCTTACCAGGTGTATGAATAGGCCTAAGCTGTTTTTCAGGGAAGATAAAAGCAGTTTTTAAAATTTATTTTATATAATGCATATTCTCGTTTGCTTGATGACAGACGAGTTTGTTGGTTTTTTTATATAGAGAAGAACCCGAAACATAAGCGATTTAAGTTGCTCCTTAGGACATTAAATTATTAGGCGCAGCCTTCCAAAAAACACTTAAATTGTTGCATCAAAAGTTTCTATCTGCTTATTAAGAACGGTCTGTGTGACGTTTAGTAATCAGTAAATATATAGCAAGTCTTCATAGTTTGACCGTTTACATAATTACACAATTTAATATCTGCTGATTGTGTTTGAGCTGGGGGCTATACACAGAAAAACTTATTAAACTGTAATCACCAATCAAAACAAACTAAAATGCACTATTTCAGTTGTTCAAGCTCACGTTTCCTGTTTGCAAGTTAATTTATTCTGGTGCACTGACTCTATCCTGTTGTACTTCCTGTAAAGTTTGGTAACATGCAATAAAATAAAAAAGGTTGCACTAGTATCTGTGACTCAGATTATTTTCCTTCTGCATCATACAACAATTGTTTGTTTCCTCTGCTGATCTGAAAGTCAAACTGCCTGAAAGCTGGCAGGAAATTTGCAACCAGTTGAAATCCTTGTGACTGACGATGTGTTGGTTATTTTGTAATTAAAAGCTGTGCTTGTGTGGTATGTAAAGCAGTTTGGAAACAGGAAGTCTAGTTGCATAACAGAGATAGTAGTGTCGTTGGTTTGTTTGTTTGTTTGTTCTGTTTTTAAGTTAAAAGAAACTAACCATGAAGACCAGCTTGAAAAACATCTGCAAATCTACTTGTCACAAACAAAACCAAAGACTAAATAGGAACCATGTGCTGCCTATTTGCCTAGCTCACCGGTGCCATGTGATCAGCTTTGCATGGCGCACTTTGTATACTTGGCTCCAATAATCTCAGGCCGGGAGACTACCTCAAGGCTCAGCCTTCTCTTTCCGCAGAGGTTGCCATGCAGGTCCCACCGGCACTGGGCCTGCTTTCAGCTTGAATAGCTCTCTGCATAGTGTGTGATAAGTAATGGGTCTCTTAATTACTGTTTAAGAAATGTTCTTGAAGAGGCAGCATGTCTATTTTTTTACAGTGAAGGCAAAATATGTTTGGTAAAGCTTTGTTTTATCTGTCTTTTCTCCACTTTCTCATAATTGTTTTTTACATTCTAAAAAAAAAAACTTTTCTAACCTATAAAAGTGAATAAAAATATAAAACTTAACTCATGTTAATTACACAATTACATGTTCACTAAAGAAGGCTGTATAATACCATGTAGTATACAGCTTATATAACGACATATAAACTGCCTGAAAATAAGATTAACTCTTTCACTTTGGCTATCACCAAGTTTTATATACCAGGTGACCACAGTGGATTTTAACATTGGTTTCATTACAAATCTCCAATATTTAGACTCTGAATTCTGACTGTACCTTTCTGTTATTTTTTTTTTCTAATGAAATCTCTTTAGTAAAAATAGAAAAAAAAGTAAACCACATCTGTCAACCAGTCACGCAGTTCCAATAGATGAGATCAATTTATTTTTTGCTTTTCATATCTTTTGTTTCAATGACCTTACAGATCAAATTAAAAAAGTATAAGCCCTGTTGTACTAGTGCTTTAAATTGTCTATGCTACATGTTTTTCTACTTACTAAGGTGATTCTTGTTATAAAAAGTCTAGGAACCACGACATGTGGTTCTCCCATACCAATTAAGTATTATGGTAACCTTTTGTGGTAAATTGTTATAAAGATAAGGAAAAACAAATTAACTGTAATGTGGAGCTAATAAGCTCCGGTGGCAAAATAGGTTACTTATATGTTAGAAGTTTTGGGGAGATAAAACAAGCATTTATTCTGCATGTATCAGTAAGTTTTATATGCAAGGTGGCCATTTTGGATTTAAAGTTAGGCAGCTTTGAAACCTTCAACTTTCCCACTCTTAAATCCAACTTCATAGAAACTGCTCTATACTGAAATCAATCATTGAACTCATGATATAGTATAGTAAAATAAGAACATTTTATTTCTGTGTTTTTTTTCCAAATGTGTCAGTGCATTGGTGCTTTTAAAAAGTATATGCTGAGGTGGTACTTGTAAAAAAGGGTTTGAGAAGCTGTGCCCTAAGTAATACCTTACAAATAATAGCCAACTCTAGTTAAAGATTCTGATTCTGAGGTTGTCATTTGATCCCATTTTGCCAGATATGTGATGAGAATATTTACTCCCATGTCTCTTCAACAACTATTTGTTTTTCCCCCTCAGTGGTCCTTCAATGACCTGAGTGGCTCAGTGTCACTGGCCTGGGTTGGAGATGGCACAGGGGTGAGTGTTGTATGCAACTGGACATGATTAGGTCATATTTGGTTGGTTCTTTCATTGTAAGACAGTCTTTTTGGAAATATAAAAAAAAAAATGTCACATCCTTTTGTTGTTTGATATTACAGGTGTCTACTTGTTTCTAAAGTTTCTTCTTTTTTTTGCAGGTCATTCTGGCTTTGACCACATTTCAAGTGCCTTTCTTCTTGTTAAGAATCGGCCAGTCCAAACTCTACCGTAGGTAGGTCTCATAAGCTCACCTTTTTGGAAGTTAGCACAGTGGATGTCAGATCGCATCTCATTTTTGTTGCAACTTTTTTCCCTACCAGTGAGAACTATGGGAAGACATTTGAGGATGTGACCAACTTAATCAACGACACTTTCATTTTAACAGAGTTCGGCATAGCAATTGGACCTGAGAATTCAGGCAAAGTAAGCCACTTCCTCTTGTTAACTTGTGCAAATGGAACCACTGTTATGAGCTCTGAACAGCAACATCTGGACTCTGGCTTCTAGGTGATCCTGACGGCTGAAATCTCTGGAGGTGATGGGTATCGGATTTTTGTCTCCAGTGACTTTGGGAAAACTTTCACCCATCTGGACTTGCCGTTCAATCCCCTGATGCAGATCTCGTACAATCCTGAAAACTCTAATGTGCTGGGTGTTCTCAGTAGCAGGGTAAGAAGTTCATACAAATAGTTTTATGGAAAGAAATCAACTTGGTTGAGCAATTTTAATGCTGAAAGTTCAACTTGTTTATATGTCTATTAAAATCAGGGTAGCACAGCTTGAATTTTTGCCCTGAATGTATTTCTCCTTGTAGGATTTAAGGATTTAAAAAGAATCCTTATATTGTTGAAATAAAATTGAAAAAGAGATCAGTTCATTTAAGTTCAAACATAGTTTTATAACCCCAGGGGTAAATCAAATGCATGCTGTTGTAACTCTTACCTGCTCACATTTCTTCAGAGTTAAAGATTTGAAATGGCTAGTTAGCTCTACCAGACAGGCTTCTGTCTTATTAGTATAATCTGAAAAACCTAAGGTTTTATAGCAGTGCTAGCAAAGCTTTTTGTATTGATTGCTGTATATTAATTTGGTTTTTTAGTGAATCTTCTAAGTTAGACTTAACTTTTCTTGAAAAAGGTCTTTTAAATATATTTTGTTTGCTAATAAACCAATGACTTGCACTGCCTAATCTCAGGACTTCTGCCTACTATCTATTATTGCAAAATTGATTGTGTTTAACATAAAAAAAATAGGACTGGCATAATTTTTATTTTTTTAAGGTGAAGTTGTTTTAGGGTCTTTTATGAAATCTTTTTTAAAACTTGCCCCTTTTTCACTGGCTGTTACCTTGACTCTGGTGAGAACTGCTTTCGGTTTCTCCAAACTTAATACTGAAATTGAAGCTTTTATATAAAACCAAAAATGCTTATACATTTTCTTTATTTCTTTATTCATTTATTTAAAGTAGTAATACAATTACAAACTTAAATAAATGGAAACGTCACTTTTAAAAAAGTTTTTTGAAGTATTTAGAAACCTTTAGTCTTTAGTTAGGCTACTTCATAACTTGCCCATGTGCACAGAGTAAAAAATATTATTATGAATTAAATTTAAAAGAACTGTAGCCATGTTTTGTACTCATTCACATGATTCATACTTTCTGTAAGTCTATAATACTTTCTTCTTTTCTAGAAGAAAAATAATGTAAATGTTAAGTATATTCAATAAGATGTAGGACAAGGAAATGACTTGACACAGACTGACCCAATAATTTACAAGACTTTAACTGGAGTTTGTTAGCTTAGTGTGTATTTATTAACATGTTCTGAAGTTTATGAGCTGGTCTTTCAACTTTTGTGCGAACCTCATAAAGTTTTTGTTTTTTGTCTTTGGATGAAATCATGAGTCAATATTTGTTTTCATTCTCAGAACGAACTTTGGCTTTCTGAAGATTTTGGACGCAACTGGAAGAAAATTCACAACATGGTTTGCCTTTTTAAATGGTGAGAGAAAGTTGATCCTGAATTCACTTGAATTCACCACATTTGTTTTGTGTGTAGAAGCTTTTATAGTCTCTGGAGTTGTTCTTTGGTTTTGTGTTGTAAAACAGCTTCCGTGTAGGAAGGCAGTTTAGTTCCAAGTTTCTCTGCAGTGGTTTGAGGTGGATGAAGCAAAAAAACATTTTCAAACCATAAAATATGTGGTTGACACTTCTTTAAAGTGCTCAAATGATTATCACATGTTCTGCTTTGCTTAAAATGTTGATAGCAAAGACGAGTTCAGGCGTTATAAGGCAGACACATTCAACTGTATTCGGAAATTAACTGAATAGTTTGCAGCAGTTGCAAAACATGCAGTAAAACTGGATTGCTCTGCTGTAGCCAAGGCCAACAGTGTTGTTCTGACACACATTTCCTTTTACTTATCACATTGATAAGTAAAAGGCATTTTAGTTTCGGTTTTAAGGCAGTTCTGAGACCCTTGATGTTTTAAAAGAAAAAAGCTTTCAAAGAAAGTTATTTTTAGTAGTACAAACTTATTTCTTTAATAGAAATCCCAGAGCAGAGCTGGTAGCATGAGAATACAGTTCCTTGTTTTCTTTTCTCCACATTTCTATGCACACAAAGCTAAACCTAAAGGATATATGCTTTTTAATACAATATATATTGACCCCCCTTTTATTCTTGTACCTCTAACTAAACCCAGTGCATCTAATTGCCTTGAGAACTTACCTAATTTGCACAGAGTCGACATGAGTGCAATATAATCTCAGTATGAATACGACTGTTAATCATCAAAGCATCAGAGGTTTGTTAGAGTGTCATGATGACCAAGCAACACAACAGGGAGGTCAGGTAAAAAAAGTCATGGAGCACCTTTAAGTTGGGTTGGGGTAATAAACAAACTCAGAGTTGAACATCGCCCTGAACTCTGTTCAATCAATGTTCTGAAAATAGAAAGTAGAACTGCAACATTTGCAAAAACCTAGCAAGAAATACCCTGCCACCTAAACTAACAGATGAAAGAGCATTTATCAAAGAAACAGCCATGAGGCTTATGGTGACTCTGCAGGATCTGAAAAGGTCAGGTTGGTGAATCTAGTGACAAGACGGCTATTAGCCGTGCCCTTCACAAATGTGACCTTTATGGAAGTGGTAAGTTGGGGGGAAAAAAGACTTAAATATTCAACTTTCTGGTCTACATTCCAAACCCTGCATGTGGCAGAAAAGTAACAGTAACAATGTAAGGACAACAAAACTTGAAATATTGAGAAAAACCTTATGGCTGGGCCAACACATTTCAGCTTGTGGCTTTCAAATATCTCTTGTAGGCAAAGTTGAAACATTTGGAAAGCTAACTGCACATTACGCTGAACACACCATCATGGCTAAGCATGTTTATGGAGACACTGTTTTACCAGCAGGGTTGAATAAGCTGGTCAGAGTTGCTGGAAAGATGGATAGTGTTAAATATGGGGCAATTTGAAAAGAAAACCTGTTATCTTCAAAGTCTGGGGTTTGCTTTCATGCATCCATTTTGAAAAGAAATATGGACAAATATGTCCGTCTTTCAATCTACAAAGCTGTAAGAGACCTACCGGTATACAAAAGATTTCAAGCTATAGTTTCAGGAAAAGGATGTTGTGCAAAGCTCAGATTTAGAGAACTGAATGCATATTCAAACCAGACTTGCAAACAGAAAATGAATAGCACCACATAAACCCCAACAAAGTACATTAAAATGTGCGTGTAATGTGAAAAACAAGTTAATTAAAGTACTTATTCTGTTTAAACATATATGACAAGTTTTACCCAGTCAAAAGAATATTTGTTTTTAGATATCTATTGTAATTTTTAATATAGCTCTTGAAATTTTCTCCAGTGTTTTCTTTATGGCAGCGGAGAAATAAGTAAATTAATTATTCTTACTGCCTCATAAACAAAATCTAGATTTTTATTCCCACCCTGACATTATTTCTCACAAAAAATGTCAAAATGACATTGTGAGCAAAGCTGCCTGTAACTATTTTGTTCAAACACCCTTGACCGTTTCTCCTTTTGTCTATCTTTCCATCTAGGGGAAAGAAGAACACCATCTTCTTTACTGCCAACCAAAATGGATCTTGCAGTACGTGATTCTTCACGAAGCAAAATATAACATGCACAAACTAGACTGGAAAGTTTATGTCAGATGAGGCTAACTATTCCTTTCCAAGGATTTAGTCTGAAATTCTATATGTACCTAACACGTACATTTGCATATTTTTGCTAAACTTTTCTTAATGACCTGTCTGTATTATTTAGGTGATAGGGGAATGTTGGATTTGAAGAGGACCACAGACTTGGGTAAAACCATCAAGACTGTTGCCAGCAAGATCTTCTCCTTTGGCCTCGGTGGACGCTTCCTCTTTGCTTCAGTAATGACAGGAAAGGTTAGTCTAAAATACATTTTATTCAAGCCTGTATGATTAAAACATCCGAGGAAACTTTTAAAGGTTTTGGCCATTCTTCAGGCATTTGTAAATATCGTTGAAAACGAGAAGTAACTGAGGTGAAATGCTAATGTTGCAAATAAGGAAGTATCACAATTCTCACAGGAACCTGATGGAGAAATGTAAAACATATATGTTTTTCTTAAATAGTTTTCAGTATTTGATATGTTTATCAGATATTTATCAGAACCATATTACAATATTTATCTGAAATGGCAACTCCATGAGTAATCCTTTTGTCTATGGCTGTTGTTGTTTTTTTCTCACCCATGTTTTTTTGTTAGAGACATTTCTTGATTTTAGTCATGGGTATAAAAATAAGTACAGTGAGCTACAAAACTGAACATGCAGTGAGCTACAAAACTGAAAAGTAAAAAAAAGAGTGAAATGTGCCCTTTAGATTATCTTCTGTCTTGTTCTGTTTCATTTGTTTTGACCTGAACTGCATTCTAGCAATGTTTGCTCCTCTGTCCATGCAGGGCACTTTGAGGATGATCCATGTGTCGGTGGACCAGGGTGAGACCTGGAACATGGCTCAGATACCTCCTGTTGGTCACGAACAGTTCTACTCCATCCTGGCAGCAAATGACGATATGGTCTTTATGCATGTTGATGAGCCTGGAGGTCAGAGCATGCATTATCATAGCTGTTCACCCATCATATTATAAAACTCTGTTTGTATGCAGTTGCAACAGACATATATATATATATATATATATATATATATATATATATATATAGATTTGCTTAGAAATATATAGAGATTTTTGCAAGATATTTACTTTTGTTTGATGTAAAGCATTAAAATTAGTTACCTCACTTATCTCACTACATGCAAACCTTAGCCTGGGGAACTAATGGTCTTTTGACAACATGCTCATATTGGTTTTAACGTGTACCAATACATCATGTAAACAGTTCTTGTTAGTTTTGGCACTCTGAGGATTTGAGAAATTTTTCTTAAATATTTTGTACCTATCTTAGTTTTTAGAGTTTACATTCTTTGCAACCCACTCCAGAAACGGCACTGTTGTGTTATCACATCCTTATCAAGTCCTGTTTAATCTTATTTACAGATACTGGTTTTGGTACAATTTATGTTTCGGATGATCGAGGCACAGTCTACTCTAAGTCACTGGAGCGGCATCTTTACACGACCACAGGGGGCGACACTGACTTCACCAATGTCACTTCGCTGCGAGGAGTCTTCATCACTAGTGTCTTGGCAGAGGGTACCTTGATTTTTTTTTTTTTTTTTTACATACAGTGCTTAGCTTACCTCACATCTCAAAATTTTTAGCAGTTTATCACAAAACAATCAATTTTAGAAGAATTTTCCTGGGATTTTATGTGATAGTGCAATGGAGAGTAAAGCACAATTGCAAAGTGGATGGAAGTTTATTTATAACTAAAAGTCTGAACGAGTGGCATGTACTTGTATTCTATACTCTGTAGAAACACCATTTGCTTTAATTAGAGCTGCAGACTTTTGGAGTCTGTCTCAACCACCTTTTCAGATTCCAAACTTGTAACTTTGCACATCCTTTTTTGCAAAATAACTCTTATTGGGTGAGTTTTCTTTCGGGATTGTCCTGTTTTTAACTAAACCCAATCCTCCAATAAACTATGACCAACTTTACTGTCCTTGCTAAAGAAAAAAAAATCCGCTCAGAAGGATGCTGCCACCACCCTAATTTATGAGGGTATAGTGTGTTTAAGGTGAAAAGCAGTATTAGTTTTTTACTTTAGTTTTTCCTTAAATGGAGACCAAGAAGATACATTTTGGTCTCCCCCTGTTAGAGTTTCTGTGGGCTTCTTGGCTACTTCTGTATTTTCTCCCTGACGAGCATGTTGGTTTAGCTGGGGTACCAAGTCTTAGTAAATTAACAGTGTGCTATACTCTTTCCATTTCAGATGATGGCTTAAACAGAGCTTTATATTGGGTAAACAGATATTTTGTAAAGCTAGGGATATAATTTCTATACCCTTACTCTACTTTAAACTTCTCCCAAGCTTTCTCCTGAGCTGTGTGCTGTGTTTCCTTAGGACCTATTTACATGGAGATGAAACTGGTACAGTTGAAAAACTGTCTGTAAAAACGACACCACAAAGAAGTTGAAAGAAAATCTTTGGACTCTGTTTTTGAAACTATAACCGTTTCATCTTCCTGATGCTGTTTGTTCACAAATGTTCTATAACAAACCTCACAGAACAGCTGGATTTGTTTTGATTTTCAATTACACAGGTGTTGCTATTTACTAATTAAATTATTTCTTATGTCAAATGGTTGGACGGGATTTTAATTAGGGGCATAACAGTTAAGGGAAATTGAAACAAATGAAGAATACATCTTTCAGGTTTGTATTTGTAGTGGTGTACTATTCAGCGTTGGTGTCGCACAAATAAATCCCACTCACAATTGTGGGTTTAATGTAAAAATAAAAAGGGAAAAGGGGTAAGGGATGTGAATACTTTTGAAAAACACTCTACCTGCCCTCAGATTGTCCTTAGAAACACCCTCACACATTTATTCTCCATTACAGCCCCTTAGAAAGGTGTGAAGTAAATATTTAATTAGAAAATTCAGTGTTGGATGCGTTTGTCAGGTTGGAGCTGAATAAACTGTCATCACTACTTTTGCACTGTATTGATTAGTCTGTTTAGGTGTTAAATTTATTGATTCAAGGTTCTTTTTTTCACAAACAATGTTCCTGGTTTGGCTCCAACCTGCCTTTAAATGCTTTCTCCTTGTGTTTTTGCCTCCAGATAACTCTGTGCAGTCTGTGGTTTCCTTTGATCAGGGAGGAGAGTGGGTTCCCCTGCGGAAACCTGCCAACACCAAGTGTGACGCTACAGCCAAAGACCCAGACAAGGTAGAATTACACATAGCATCCATGTTTGTGGAACATCGACTATATTAAGGTTTTAGCTAGGGATGTTCGATATTGGGTTTTTTACCGATATCCGATATACCAATATGCCCCAACTCATAATTTCCGATACCGATATAAACCAATACCGATATCTGGGGACCCTCCCTCATAAAAAACAAAAACTACTAAACCCTTTTAGGTAATGTTGTTGAATTAAATAATTATCATAAGTAATTCAATGCATGTTCAAGCAAGGACAAAATGGAGCCAATTTCCAGTTTAACATTTATTTTGAACAGATTAACAAATTGCAGTTTACAGAGAAAGTTGCCCTAGTTTCTCTGTGGTCCAGACTTAAAGAAATCTGAACAATTAACTGATCTTCATTTCACAACTTTATAGAAACCGGCCCTCGCCAGGACTTTAGGCGTTTCTAACTCCGTCCAATCAGAACATTTCCAAACAGTGTCTTAGCCATGATTTGCTGTCAGAGAATCCTGGAGTCCGAAGATGGGTGTCTGTGTTCTGGGTCAAAGGTTCATTATAAAAATTTATGGTTAAATGGCTATCTGCTTCTCTAAAACTTTTCTCCCAGTTTCTTATCTAAACATCCTGCTTTTACAGCTTTGCAATTTAAACTCACCCCAGAGTTTTATGACTTAAAAGCTTTCCTGCATAAACAATGCTCGACAAAACATTTCTTTACTATCATGCAAGCTAATTAAAACAGACTTTTACTTTCTGAATAATAATAATAACCTACCTTTTGATATTTAAAGTTGTCTCAAACAAATAATATGTCAAAAACGAAACGTCAAATCTGTCATATTTTTACATTCTGAGAGAGAAAAGAAGTAGCTGAAGAGTTTGATATATAATATGTGTATGGTGTGAAAAACTCATCTTATTAAAAAAATAAAACCGTTACCTATAATTTCCGATATTACATTTTAATGCCAATATTGGCCGATAATGACTTTAGGCCGATAATATCGGACATCGCTGGTTTTAGCACAAATCTGTACATTAAGGTGAGATTCCTCCTATTTTTTTGGCAAACACATTTGGGTTTTTGTTTCTTTTTAATCTGCAGTGCAGTCTCCACATTCATGCAGCTTACAGCATTGCTATGAAGCTGAACGTCCCCATGCTGCCTCTGACGGAGCCAAACGCTTTGGGTCTAATCATAGCTCACGGTAATCACGCTACCTTTACAATAAAGACTAGTTTGTAACAAATCAAATTGCTTTTGACCCTCTGAGCATTTTGACATGTTTCTTCAGGAAGTGTCGGGGATGCCATCTCTGTGATGAAGTCAGACGTGTATGTGTCTGATGATGGAGGCTACACCTGGATGAAGGCTCTTAAAGGGCCCCATTACTATGCAATGCTGGACTCAGGAGGCCTGCTGGTGGCTGTGGAAGACAACGGTGAACCCATCAACCAAGTCAAGTGAGTTACATGAGTGTGAAGCCTTGGATGATGAAAGCCTTCTGTAGCTTTTTTGATTTTTATGCAAGTTAGCATCAGCCTGGGTTTTCATATATTCTCTTGTTTTTATTCTGAAATTCTTAACACTTTTTTACCGTCATGATAGATTTTCAACTGATGAAGGACAGTGCTGGAGTGTATACAACTTCACCAAAGAGCCAATCTCATTTACGGGGCTGGCATCAGAGCCGGGAGCTCGCTCCATGAATATCAGCATATGGGGCTACAGAGAGTCCTTATTCAGCCAGTACTGGGTCTCCTTCACCATTGACTTCAGGGAACTTCTCACCAGGGACTGTAAGTCATGCAATTAAAAAATCTATTTTTTTCCTAATTGCATGCTTTCATTAATCTTTTGTTTAAAACCTATGTCTCATAAGGCGATGACAACGATTATGTGCAGTGGTTGGCTCACTCTGATGACATCAGTGACCCGACCGATGGCTGCATGCTGGGTTACAAAGAGAAGTTCCTGCGGCTCAGGAAGGACTCCGTTTGCTGGAACGGTCGTGATTATATAGTGAACACACAGCCAACTCCGTGCCTATGCACCCTGGATGACTTCTTATGGTAAGATACAGTGCAGGTTGTCTCTTTTCTTCCTAAAAGTGGCTTGCAAAATATTCATGGCCCTTAAACTTTTTCGGTTTGTCACATTACAGCGACAAACTTCAATTTATTTTATAAAGGTTTTTATGCAGTTGACCAACAGCAAAATAGCTCACAACTGTGACGTAAAAAAAACAAATTGAAGAGGTTGAAGAACATTTGTGTTCATCTTTCACTCTGATCCTCCTAAATTTTTACCAACAGCTTTCAGAGTTCAACTAGTTAATTAACGAACCCGATCGGTGGCTAAATTAATTTTAGGATAGATCCAGCAAGGCCAGGGAAGTTGGCTACAGCTAAATGTAATTTTTTTCACACACATCAGATTTTCAGTTGTAAAAAAAGAGAACCTGACACCTGTTTATTTATTTTAAAGCTATAGTAAGGCAAAGGTTTAGTTTAGTTTATCAACTTGTCCTGGCATTGTGTGCCTCTTTGCAGTGACTTTGGATACTCGCGTAAAGAAAACAGCTCTGAGTGTGTGGAGCAGGCGGACCTGCAGGGCAAAGTGTTGGAGTTCTGCCTGCATGGCAAAGAGGAGCAGCTGCAGACCAGTGGGTAAGGCTCCAGTTTTAATTGTGGTTCCGACCATTAATAAGCTTCACTTACTGGCAAAAGCTGTAGCTCTGTGCCCATACATGTCAGCAGCACATGTGTTACCCCTGTCTCTTTGTAATTAATATTCCAGAACATGATTTAATTTGGTTCTGTTAGAGTATCTTTGTTTTCTGGAAATTATGTTGACCACAGTATTGCCAAAGTTTTAGGTGATGCAATGTTATTTTAGCTGAAACCATGCTGGGTACAAGGAAGGTATGTGTTCTGTGTCAATGTATGAAGTGACAAGTTTAGTCAGAAAAAGGAAGTAATTATCATGCAGGAAGACGTGAGAGGAAGCTTATGAGGATTACATTTAGTTAGTTTTACTGACATGCTTGTACATTTCTAGATGGTTAATAGCTTAAGAATTATTATACATTACACAATTATTATACAATTATACTATTATACAATTATTATACCAATAATTTGAAATATTAAAGCCTAATTTTAACCTGCATTGGTTTCTGAAGTAAGTTCAAGAGTAGAGATTAGCTCGGATTTTTTTGTTCTCTCATTATATCAATCAAAACGATGCGCAAATCTCTGAACAACTATAAAAAACTTTCTGTTGCAGGATTATAAAATAATCTGTTTTTATCCACAGGTACAGAAAAATCCCAGGAGATAAATGTGAGGGAGGAGAGATGCCTCAACGTAAAGAGATTGACCTCAGTAAGAGGTGTGTTAGTGATCTGGTTTCCCCAGAGCTTCAGGTTAGTGTCTCTGCAAAACCAGAGGAATACCTTATGGATTGATCTATTTTGGATCTGTTTCTGTGCTTGCATTTCCCACATTTTGTCTGTTTGTATTTTCTACAGACAGACAGTCATTCCACCAAGTCTGTGGGCATAGTGTTAGCAGTCATCGTCGTCATGCTGCTGAGCGTCGCAGCAGGAGTGGTCTTTGTAAGGAAGTACGTCTGCGGCGGCAGGTGGGTGTCTACCAGCTCAATTACTCTATAAACACAAGCCTAATACATTTTTTTCGCTTTATTTTTGTGTCACAGTTCCACAATTTGTGGTCATTTTTAGTAGTATTTTAGTTTTTTTTTAAATCTAATTCCAAATTGCATTTTTTTGTGTGGTAAAAGTATCGGTATTGGTACTCTGTATCGGCGAGTAGTCATATCTGTTGAAAAAAGTGGTACCGTTTCAACACTAGGTTTTGGTTCCCTGACAGAGTTTTTGATGTCTTCTTCAGGTTTTTGGTGCACAGGTACTCTGTGCTGCAGCAACACGTTGAGGACCAGGCAGCAGATGGGATGGATGAACCGCTGGACACCAACCATACTCCTAATGGCAAAATAGAGTTTCATGATGACTCTGATGAGGTATGTTGGCAAAAAAAACAACATAAAACAACACGCTTGGAAACAGTCTTCAGGTTTTCTGTCAAAAACACTAAATGTATATTTCTTTGTGTAAGAAATTATAAGTATCAGGCATGAAATAAAAATAAAGAGAACAAGTTTTTTTATTTTCAATAGTCAGAGAAGTGTGCTTTAATGACATTACTGCATTTATATTTTCTACATTTAGTCTTATTTTTCAATATATTTATTCAGCAGGGAAGTATCGCTGGACTATTATAGCAGCTTTTTTTACTCACTCCTCAGAACTGCAGACAATACAAAATATAGAAAGACATATTTTCCCAGGCACTGAAATATCTAAACAAATGTCTCTTTTTTAAAGATTTCTGCACTGGTTAACAGTAGAAAGCAGATCCATTTTGAAAATCATGCTTCAAAATATTAAATTGCTTCACTCCTCAGTAGTGGCAGCAATTTAGAGAGGGAGCTAAAAATTATAGTGACGGCAAAAAGGCTTTCCAACCTCAAAGACGTGGAGCTGATCCCTAAAGATCCCTAAATACAGAAAGTTAGTCAGCAATTAGAAATGTTTAACTATTATAATGCAAAGATGTTTTAAACCCCTATCCATCCATTATTTATACTGTCCATCCTTAGCAAGGGAATGGTGCCTATTCAATGCAATTATTGGATGAGATGCGGTGTTTATCCTGGACAGGTCGTCACTCCGTTGCATTGCATTATTTCATTATCTTCTGATATTAATACAATTTATTTTATATCTAAGTCCACCCCAGGTATGAATATTTTCGGGTTTAGCAGTATGTTAGTGTGCAGCTGGTATGGTTTGTCAGTTTTCTTACCTTATCCTTTGTAAGTAACTGCCTTTTTCACTTTACTTCTGCACTTTAGGCAATACCCTTAGTTGTTGGAAATCACATTATGTTTATCTGTACCTGAAATGTGAAATAATTCACACAATTTCTTTGGCTTGAAGCACTCGGACATTAAAACAAAATCTGCTGGCCTTTCCCAGAAAACAAAAAAAACTTTTTAATTATCCACTGTCAGATTTATTTTGAGGCTTTTTACAGTGCTTTACCAGGGACTAATAAACTTAAAGCACACTGTAGATTTAAAAATCTTTCGTACTCTGTTCGATAAATTAACACATAACATTGGGATCATTTAAAGGATAAAAAAATATAGATTTTTAATTTAAGTAGAACTGAAATAGAAAATAATAATCCCATATTTTCCCACAAAGGGGAATATCAGCAGTAACAGGAGCAAAGTGACAGATAATAGAAGGATTTAAGATTACACCAGACAGGTAGAAAAAATATATAAAAACAGAATTAAGAGTAATATATGTACATAAAAGACCAAATTACAAAAACCTAAGTACTGTGCAGTTTTTAAAAATAAAGTAGCATACTTATTACATATACTTATTAGAATTTGCAATTGAGTAAGATAATTTTAAGACAGAATATTTACAGTATATGTATGTAGTTGTGCATTAAAAAGATAAAAAGAAAAAGTATTATTACAATAAGTTAACAGAATATAAACAGAAAAATAGATGTGTAGCAGCAGAAATGTTAATTGAGTGAAACAATGCAAGTTAGAGCAGGGAGTAAAAACCTTATTGTGTCAACCTTATATTTGTTCAAAAACAGACGGTTGCTTATTTCAGTCAAACTACTGGTTGTTAAATTGCTGTTTAAAAGAAAATGCTTGAAGTTGCATTAGTTTGACTTCTGTATTCCAACCAATGATCCACACAATGATCCCAGATGTATTAGTTCAAATTTAACTGCACACATGTAAGTTTTTCTATCAAAATAAAATTTCCCATGACCAAAAGACATTGTATAGATTTAACAATTTTGCCTAATTACAGAACAGTCCTTGTTGTTTTTCCTCCATGATTTTTCCATAGTTGACATTTTATAATGATAGGATAAACACCATTACTTCCGTGGTTATAAGATCCCAGTTACTTCTCTGGAGCTGCTGCTTATACTGACCGGTTTTCAGGCACCAGCTCTCTGGTTAGGGTTGAAGTAAGACTCAGCTCGGGTTAATTTATAAGTAAACATGTAGCAACCTGAAACGGACATCACCTCACCCAGCTTCAAGCTTGAGACCTTGCAAAATGACACCAACCTGAAAAAGAGGACACAGAAACTAATTATCTTCACACCCTGAAGGGATTTTAGAGTATAGGTACAAGTCACTTGAGTAACAGGATAAGGTGTGTATGTGTAAACAGAGTCACATGTGTTAGTTCTGAGTTCAGTGGTATGCTGTCTTCTGTTTGTTCAGGATCTGCTTGAATAGCAGGCACCACCTGTTAACCAAGCGAGCAACAGGTTCTCCTGCAGCCAGCCGCTGTTCCTGTCACTCTCCTCTCCAGCAACTTCTTCCTTTCACCCTCTGAAGTAAACTTCAGCTTCAGAAACAGAGACTCTGCTGTCATCGGCGAAGTCAAATGAATGTACGGAGGCTTCCTGAGACTTAATGCCGCAGTTGGGGAAGAACCAAGAAGGAAGTCTTGTTGTGTGTAATGTGTCAGTTTTATTGAGTACGTTTTAATCTGAGTTATTTATTTCACTACGGTAAATGAAGAAACAGCTGAACTGCTGAGAAAAATTGACGAAAGCATTGGAAGAAAAATTAGCTGTATAGTCTCCTCTGTTTTACTGGTCCTGGCTTTTCCATCACCTGAATGTGCTCCTGGAAATCTTTTTTTTTCTTTCCTTAAAATTTTTGTTTTCGTTATGGACTTGTACATAAATACTTTCTCCTTTTAACAGTTTAACGAGATGTCAGCCGGCCTCTGGCTGAGTCTCAAAAAGTTGAATCTTAATCGCTTCTTTTAACGAAGTATTTCCCCCAAATTGTTTCCATGTTCCTGAGAGCAACATTTTTTGCTCTCATTTGTGAAATCTTCCATGTTTCTCTGTGTTCTTGGAGTACAAGTCTGTAGATCTTTGCATTGCTGTGAAGTAACGAGAAGAGATGCACCGATCAGGGTTTTCCTGGCCAATACTGATTTCCTTTTGTTTTTTTAGATCTTACGTATTGATTTTGAGTGTGCCCCATTTTTATCCCATTATTGACTAAATCACATAAAAGTTCATAGACTACTACAGTTTTTTTTAAAGGTGGCTGTGTTGAATCCAGCAGAAAATACAAAAAGGATTACAATATTATCCATATTTTGGTATATTTTCCTTATTCTTATTTGATTTTTAGTAAATGTAAAAACAAGTGCATCAAAGTAACTGATTTTGGCTAATTTGTTTATGGACAGTATCTTTTTAAATCCTTAGTTTTGTTACATTTAACAGTGATAAAAAGGAAATTCAGTTTTTCAGGGGATTTTTTGTTTGTTTGGCCGTTCACTAATCAGAGCGGGTTCATAAGAAAATTGGCCTGATCACAATTGCAGATTGACTGGTGCATCTCTTGTAATAAGGCATCTCTATGAGGTTTGATAGCAATAACCTGTGAAGATTTTGTATATTTAAAGGATTCTGCATGCATGAAAAGGATTATTTTTGACACAACATCTCTCAGAGTTGTTAGTTGTCTTGTTTATCCAAACAAAAGAAGCATCAGTGTCCAGGATGCGTTTAAAACCGACCGTAGTTCTAAATAGTGAAAGCCCTAAAAGCCCCCTTACATGTTCGGCTTTTATCAATAAATATTTTTCCTAAATGAGACCTGTTGCAACAGTAGTTATTACTGTAAACCTATTTACTCCCATGTTTGTAACAGTCTGAGCAGTTTTTATACTAACTTCTACAAAATATGTGACATATCTTTTGCATCAACCAGAAAACCAAATGCATTTAAAAAAAATTGGTGATGGAAACATAAAAGCAATGCAGGCAATTAATTATGTATATGTTGTAAAGCATAATTACTGCTGTTGGCCTGTTGGGTTGGATAAGCTGCAATACAAATATTAATGTCTGTTTCTGGTTGTTTCTTTTACACTGAACCGCTGTTTTACCCATGACCACATTTTAGACTTTTAATATTTTTTGCACAGTCTTGTTTTAAATATTTTATAGGTTTACGTTATTTATGACCAGCTGGTGTAGCGTGCAGTAAATTGGACGTGGTTAAACAAGTGCCTGGTGTGAGAATCTGAGATGTGGCTGGCTATCGTCATTTCATTAGTTTGAACAATTAATGTCATTGACAACCCCTAGTTTCACTTATTCCCCCACTAATGACTCCTGGAGCAGTACATGTCTATTTTATACAGGTTAGTGCTTATCTGCATGTAAAATGTGAACGAAACTTAAATCTTAAAAGTTTTTTAGACAAATATCTGCAAAGACTATTTTTATTAAACTGTTATTACAATCGATTTTGACTGGGATGATTTGACAAGGAATTTTACTCAAAGGTAATAAAAGGTAACTATGTAGTTGCAATACATGAGAAAACAAAGTCCATTGAATAAAGCTTTATTGCATTGTGTTAAAGGAAACCTGTTTTTCTTTTAAACTGCTGTGTCGAATTTAAAGACTCATTGTGATCGGTTGTGTAAATATTCAATTTTGACCATTTGTAAGTGCTGTTTCTCTTTTCTGTATATTTAAGGCTATTTTCTTTGGGTCTGTCTGGCAATAAAGTAATGTTCCTCTTTTTTTTACCTGTTATTTCATCTGAATACCAATTTAAAATAGTTAGTCTTTTAATTAGGGATGCACCAATACCAGTTCTGGTATTGGGTATCTGGGCCGATACCACAGTAATGTACTGTATTGGTATTTGTTACAGTTAACCAATACCATGAACCGATACTTAAAATGTGAAAACTCTGCAATAATATCACACAAATGTTTACTTTTCACTTGAAATTTTAGTTTTTTGGTCATTTTTATTAATATTTTATTTGTTAATCTAATTCACCATTTTTTTTGTAACAACCAGAGAAGAAAATAAAACCTGTCTTCCAATTAATTCCTTTTTTTTGTGTGGTTGAAGTATCTGTATTGGTACTCAGTATCGGCAAGTACTCAGATCCAAGTGTAGGTATCATATCGTGGTATTGTTGCATCCCTACTTTTAATGCTTCAAAACCTTAAATATTTGAACTTTAATGTTGCATTTTTACAAGGTATTAAATGTGCTTAAATTTTGAATCCAGGCCTTCAAAGTGCTTGAAACTGAAACTGTGTTGTGTCGTCCAGTTTTAGCTTCTTGCACATTATCATTATACTGATTAAAAGCTGTATTGCAGAAATGCACAGTTGACGTCTGCTACTGTTTAAGAAGCTTTGTATGTGTTTGAGAAAATTGTATTTATGGTTTTAGTTTACATCTTTACAATATCTAATGAAAATTGAAACATCTTCCAACACTTTTGAGTAACAAAAAACATGTAAAAACAAAAAAGACTTATTAACTTACTTTTGATCCAACAACATTCACTGCCTTGCAAAAATATTCACTCCCCTTGACTTTTTTGGGGGGGATTTTGGTGCCTCAGAACCTGGAATTAAAATTGAATGTTTGGTGTGCTTCATTTAATTTACAGAACTTGCTCACAACTTTTAAGTTATCAATAATTTGTAGAGCCACCTTTTAAGGGAATCATAGCTCCAAGTCGGTTTGGATACGTCTCTATGACCTTGCCATGTTCCCACTGGAATTTCTGTCCATTCCTCCTCTGAAAACGGATAATTTGCGCTTGTGAACAGCAAGTCTGACCACAGATTTCCTATTGGAATGAGATCTTGGCTTTGGCTGGGCCCTTCCAACACGTTTCCCCTTCAACCACTCAAGTTTTGCTTTTGCTGTGTTTGGGATCATTGTCCTGCTGGAAGGTTCTAGTCTAAAGTCACAGGATTTCTCAAGAATATCCCTGTATTTAGCACCATCAGTCTTTCAACTCTGACCAGTTTTCCAGTTTCGGCTGCTTAAAAACATCCTCACAGCATGAGGCTGCCACCACCATGTTTCATGGATGGTTGGGTTTGCACCAGACATTGTCTCATCAGACCAGACCGCCTGCCTTCATACATTTTGGAAGTTTCCCCAAAAAACTTTTTTAAACTTAAGATGTGCCGTTTTGTTTTTAGCTGGGCCACTCTGCCATAAAGCCCAACTCTATGCAGTCTACGGCTTATTATCGTCCTGTGTGCAGATACTCCAGTCTCTGTTGTGGAACTCTGCAGCTTCTCCAGGGTTACTTTAGGTATCTGTGCTGCCTCTCTGATTAATGCCCTCCTTGCCCAATCGGTGGGTTTTGGTGAGTGGCCATCTCTTGGCAGGTTTGCTGTTGTTCCATGTTCTTTCCATTCAGTTATGACAGACTGATGATGCTCCTGGGGATCATCAAAGCTTTTGATATTTTTTATAACCAAAACTGGATTTTTGGTTATAAACAGAACCTTTACTTCTCAACAATATTGTCACTTACCTGTTTGGAGAATTCCTTGGTCTGCATGGCAGTGTTGGGTTCGTGATTCCTCTTCCCTAGGTGTTGCAGCCTCTTTGGCCTTTCAAAAAAGGTCTATATATTTTATCACAGATCATGTTGCACTTACATTTCACACAGGTGGAGATCATTTTACTATTTATGTGAATTGCAAAGGTAATTGTTTGCAGCAGAGCAGTAACAAACCGGGGTGAATATATATGCACATGCCAATTTTCTCCTGTTTCTAAACAAAAGTTGTATTTATATATTTTTCTCATTTCACTTCACCGACTTAGGCTATTGTGTGTTCATTTCAGCAAAGACGGGAAGGCTGGTAAGTTGACAGATGGTGCTAATTACAGGGGAATTCTGGGAAAACATGTTAAGACTGGAAAACATACAACCAAAGCTACATTGAAATGTTTAGATCAAAGTACATTCATGTATTAGAATGGCCTGGTCAAAGTCCAGACCCAAATCCAATTGAGAAACTAGCAAGACATCTAAAATTGATGCTCACAGATGCACTCCATTCAATTTGATGAGCTTGATTTATTTTGCAAAGAAGAATGGTCAAAGACCAAATGAGAAAAGAATTTAAATCTAGGGAGCAACATATTCAGTTTTTGTTTCGATGACTCGAGCTTGTTTTCCCTCAGACTGAAACTAAATTAAAGTGTTAAAAAAATTATAGTAAAAATAATCTGCAAGGGTCAGCATATAAATGAAAAAACCCAAAAGAAAAAAATAAATAAATCAACAAATGGCTCCAACAAAGTAACAAAAAAGCCTGTCTATTTCCACAGATTTTTTTAAATGCTCAAAGCAAAAATAATATGAGAATTTCTAAATGAAGATAATTTATTGTGATAACTTCAAAGTACACGTTATATATTCATCCACTATTTCAATTAATTTGGTCCTCAGATTCTATACAAAAAGTTTCCCTCTGGATCAAAGAAATCCTTCCCCACCTGCACCACAGGTGGAGGTTTATCCATTTCCAGGAGTTTTTCAAGTTCCTCCTCTGTCAGCAGCTGCCCATCCCAGCTCTCCTCTTCATCCTCATCCTCCTCTGTTGGCTTCATACCAACACCACCCTCATCTACTGTTGACTCCGTCACGCTGACATCTTTAAAAGTCCCAGCTGGTAATGTTGGATACCGAACACTAATGCTGGATCCTGAACTTTCACTTTGAACTGACTGAATCTGAGCATTCACAGAAATCGGAGCATCTTCTGTCCTCCTGGATGTGAGTGCAGCTGGTGTCTGACTTTGAGGCAGCTTCAGCTGGTTCTCCTGCTTCCTGCTACCTAAAGGTAACACCTGCTGGCCTAGTCTAGCCATTACTTTAGCATCCTGTTTGGCTTTCCTGTCAGGAGAGGGGGTAAACTTGCTCTTCAGGACCCTCAGAATGACTTCTGGGGGGACAGAGAATCCCTCAGCAAGCCGTTCTACTGTCCACACCGCTGGCTCCTCTTGCTTTAGATACCTGGAATAAGTGTATGGAACATTTTAGCAACCAGTCTGGAGATATTTTTACTTATAAAAAAACAAGATTTATTTAGAGATGCAAAACCGCCATGAACTTTTGATAAAGAAAAACAAATAAAAGGGGGAGAAGAGAACACCAGATATAAATCAAATGCTTTTTACAGTTATCATTAATCAAAATTTCCTTCCATTTTTGTATTTTTTATTTTATTTTTTTTTTACATTTATGGAAAAGGAGTGGGTCTCCAACTCTGGAGTAAGAAAAAATGTTCCCCGTACCATCTATTGTATGAAAGAGAAATCTAAGATCTGCTAAATTCAGCTTTTTTTCTATATTATCCTAATATTAAGAAACAACGTTCTCTAGAGAAAAAAAAAGATAACTTCACCTTATTTGCTCCATTGCGTCCCACGTTAGCTTCCTCTGGGGGGCTCCTGTTGGAGTCATTTTCCTTCTTATCGTGTCATACTTGATCGATCGCTGTCTCTTTCTCTCCATCCTGGAAAAAAAACGTGATCAGCAGCTTATAGTGACCATACTGCTGTATGTTTCCATTGAGAATCTGCTTTATATTGTTATTAATACATAATGAATCTTACTCCAGCACAGCCTGAAGCTTATCCTCCACTTCCTCCAGCTCAGGCTCTATATCATTGTCGGACCTGGTTCTGTCTCCCTTCACATGGCTCTGTCTCGGCCAAGTTTTGCTGCTACCTTTGCTGGAGAATCTGACGCCGTTTAAATAAGCGGAGTGAGCCACAGAGAGAGCAGAAAACCTAGGCAAGACGCATAGGAACTGCAGAGGTTTGGACATGCTTACAAGACGTAGCTTCACTGGCTACGATATCACTAAAAATGACTTTTGCTGGACAAAAAAAAAATACTAACTCGGAATGAACAAATACTATTTTACATTAATAGAAGCCTCGCCTTTAACTTACAAAGCAAATTTTTTTTAAAATAAAATACGCGTCCTTGACCTTAACCAAAGCTAGACAGCATATTTTGAGCTCACATGCACTCGTTTACTTTTGTTGCGTTTACTGGTTTACTTCCGTAAACAACTGTCTGTGGATTTAAATAGCGCATGGCTGCCATCTAGCGCAATGGAGGAAACGTTATTTAAGTCTCCAGAGCTTTCTGCAGCATGCCGTCTGTAGTGTATTATACAAGAACACTAAAACTAGAATATCGTGCAAAAGTTAATTTATTTTAGTAATTCAACTTAAGAGTTGAAGCTAATGTATGATATAGACTCATTACATTTAAAGCGAGATATTTCAAAATGATTTGTAATAATTTAGAATGTTGTGAAAAGGTTCAATGTTTTAGGCTAAATGTGTCACATTCTGGCCTTTAAATGTTTTTTCAGTTCTGTTCAGTTTTAATCACAATCATTGGAAAGACTGCTGAAATGACAGTTGTGGAAAAAATATAATTGACTTCCTCCATTATGAGGTAAAGCATCAAAAGGCGTTTGACGTTCGATGTTCCCAAAGTGCTGTATCAAAGCACCGTAAATAAAAGGTTATGTGGAAGGGAAATGTGTGGAAGAAAAAGGTGCACAAACAGCAGGGATAACTGCAGCCTGGAAAGGATTGTCAGGAAAAGGCCATTCAAAAGTGCTGGGGATCTTCATGAATGGATTGTGTGGGGTGGAGTGGACTGCGGCTGGAGTTAGTGCATCAAGAGATACCACACACAAACGGGGTCCTGGACGTGGACTTCAAATGTATTGCTCCTGTCAAGTTCAATTGAATGTAAGGAGTCTATATCATACATAATTTAACCTTTTAAGTTGAATTTCTAAAAAACAAACAAAAAACGTTTGTACAATATTACATTTTTTCAAGTTTCACCTGTAAATTTGAAAAACTTAAAAAAAGAGATTGTTTTTAATGACAATAGGAAAGGCTAGTTTCATTGAGGACCAAAAGTGCTAAAAATTTCTAACTACTTAAATAAAACATATCAAATTATTATTAAAAGTAAAAATTATTAATAATCCGTTCAATTTGTTTGACATTTTAAAAATTCTTGTGCTAAATTTGATATCACTTTATCTGTCTGTGTGGTTCAGTAAACTAAACTTAATAGGGTCTATGCTAGAGAACCACATTTACTCAGTTCAAATTACTTGAGCAACTTTTTATAAAAAGCAAAAACACGTTGAGTAGTTTTACAGCATCATATTTTTATTTACTTTTACTTGAGTTGTATTATCATGAAGCTTTACCACTCTCAAGTACATTCCTGACAACAGTACCTGTACAAGTTACTTTACTGAATGAAGAGTAAGCTTTCACCAAAAATGCACCAGACAAAGAGCTAAAGTTTATGTTAAAGTGAGACAGCTTGTTCATACTCAAACTTTGTTGTCCTAATGTTATTATCACGCTGCTAAACCTGATTTAACATTTGGAGTTCAAGGGAATATACTGTCAACCATGTATATTTTGGTAAATGACTTGATATATACATTAGCTATTGCAACCATTTTTATTATATCATTTAAAATACCAGAATTTCCATATATCTATATTTTTGTCTCGTCAATCCAGACACACCATTTTAGAATATTAAGGAAGATATTATGATCAGTCACTCAGTGCTTGAGCAGCATTTTTACCAAATACTTATTTACTTTCACTTGAGTAATTTTTGGAGGGTTACTTTTAACGTCCACTGGATTCAAATATTCAAAATATGTTAAAGTAATGCTACTCTTACTTTAGTAAAATGTAGGCCTACTCGACTTACCTCTGACCCTGACATTTGATTAATAAATCTACACAGAAAGTGAGTTTTTAACCAAACAATGCCGCAGAGTTAGCCCTAATCACATGCAACATCTCTTTAAGGGAGAATAGCCTATAGAAATAAAATTAATTATAAACGATTTGATTAAACAATTAAATTAAAAAAGAAATGCCTTAATCATTCGTCAATGTAAAACAAATTGAGATTACACATAAAATTAAACACATTGTTTATAATTTATACATTTATAGTAAGTTTTATTCAAGGAACTATATGGCAAAAAAAATAGTAATAACACTTTTTAGAGATTTTGCTAAGTATCTTTTAACTTTGGTCAGTTTAATATTTTCTTTAATATGAAATTTCAATTTTTATCTAGTGAATAATTGTGTTGTGGCGCTTTCGGTCCGCAATATTTTTTTCATCCTATCATATTTAAGTTTAGTTTTCACAGCAAATGAACACATAGTTATTTATTTATCTGCACTCTTTCTGGCATATAGTTTAGTCTCTCTATGAAGTTAATATTTTTAAATATACACAGGGATAACTGATGATAAGAAATAAAAGTATCGGCTGCAACGAATTTCTTTTAATACTATTTATATATATAACTACTACTACTACTGATAATAATAATAATAATAATAATAATAATAATAATAATAATAATAATAATAATAATAATAATAATAATAATAATACATGTTGAATGCAGCACCATTTTAATTCTATATTTAATAACATCAAATGATTGGCAGTTTTAGCACCTCCTACTGTTAGGTAGGGGCATTGCACCCTTAGTCCCCTGTAGTCATGTGTCACGTAGCTGCGCACCTCCTCCCAGCTGCCGTTGTTTCATTTGCGCCATTTTGTCCGCTCACTTTGTTGATTGGGTTTTAGCGAGCTGTACTGGAGCCAATCAGAGGGAAACCGGACAGTGAAGATACGGTAAGGGAGCCACGATTGAAGGCATTGGTAGTTGTCAGCACGGATTGGTTTGTCATGGACCAACCAAATTACTAACCCTGCTTAATGCAGGAAAAATTAAATTCGAGAGTAATTTTGACCTCTGTGTCCGATGACTTGTTTAGCCACAAAGACCTTCGTCTTTTCGTTCGGTGTTGGGCTGTATGGGGGTGAAAGACATGAGCTCTCTGCTGCACAAATATTAGCCTTTGTGCTAAAAATCACTGTTAAATAAAGCGGCGTTGGTCAGTGAAGCCGTAAAGTCATCAGCAGACTGAGTTTCTCAGCTATTTTTTTTTGTTACAGTTTTAAACGGAACGCAAAGCGCCCGACTAACCCAATGAAGATAGCGAGCATCCATTTTGTGCTTTCTAGAATTTACCATCCTGCTCACAGCTAGCTCCGATAGCGTTGTTAGCCCCATATTAACACGACAGTGAATTAAACACTGCGAAATATCGCCCACCCTGTGCTCCTTTGTTGTCATTAATATTATAATCTAGTTTAAGATACATTCTTAATAGTATCTGAGATAATCAAACGTTGAATTATAAATTAAAGCAATCAAATACGGCAAAAAAATTAAATAAACCATAATTTTACAAGACAATATTAACAATAAACAAGACACTAATGTTTGAGTGGTACAATATCTGCTTTAAATATGTATTTTTTTGAACACATGTACGCTTTGCTGCCGGTGTAACTGTACATATCTTTGTTTCAGGAGGGTTGATCATATAATAAGGCATGGAGCAGTACACCACTGCCACCACTACAACAGGGGAGCAGATTGTTGTGCAGACTGCTAATGGACAGATCCAGCAGCAGGTGAGGCCACAGTTTCAGCAGCTACTGGAACTCTGCTTTAGTTTTGATCAGATTTTATTTTCAAAAGGCAGCCAGATGACAGGAGAACTTAAGCAGTCAAATCTATTTCCCTGATATTTACCACTCAGCTCAAAGTTACTTTATTCAAACCCATGTTTTACATAAATACATTCTTGCTTTTGTTTTCAGGCAACAAATGATGTAAGCATGTAGCAAAGGGCAGACAAAAAAGTTGTATTCAAATTTTCAAAAATGTTTTCTATAATTTTCTTTTGCTCTCTGTTATTGAGTTACTTGTTTTATGATGGTTTGAATTAGTTCTGTATGATGCAGCATTATTCATTTTAAAAGAAGTTAACCTGAATGTAATTTTATATATATATATATATATATATATATATATATATATATATATATATATATATATATAAGACTGCTCAAAACCAGCTCAAAATTGTGATGTTATCAGTTAATTAAAAAATATTTTACACAATGTCACCACATCTTTAAATTATCTATAGTTTTGGGCTTAATGGTTTACCTTAAATATTATAAATAATATAAATATATTATTACTCTCTATAGCTATCATGTTGTTTCGCATTTGGAGTCTGATTCTGTTTAAACCATTGGCTAATTCAGCCCCTCATTTTGATCTTTCATAGAACCATTTTGTTCTTTGCTACTTTCATTTCATTGTTTGCCTGTTAGTTTAGTTGTTGAATATCTCTGGATAATTGTATATTTTAATGTTTCCATTGATTTTGTTTGGTTAGGCTTTTTGAAAATACGACAGATTATGGTCAATGATAAAAGTAGGAGTGAACTCCCTGCTGGTAACAGTGATTTGTCAATTAGAAAACCACATTTCTATGCTGTAGATTGTGAGTAGACTGTAGAATATTTAGTTAAAATCATCTGCCGTATTTGTGGGTACAAGATGTTCCCAAAGGCTCTTATGAGCTTAAGTTGGTATAAACATCATGTGTCCCTTGAACCCAAAATGACCAAACGTACCTAATGGTTTTGGAGCAAAATGACCAATAAACTTTTTATTAATAGTCATAGAAAATTGTATTGCATGTTTAGTGTAAGGCTCGTTTACAAAAGTCCTCTTTAAATACTTCAATGCAGAACTTAGGTCGCTTAACCCATTAACAAAATTTTTTTTTACTGTATATATATTTTTTAAAACAATGTATTTAGCTTTGTTTTCTCTCAATATTTTTTTATGTGTGTACATAAATATTAATGTTGTCACTTAATTTGATCATGTTACTCCTTGTGTCCTGAGGTTAAATCTGACTCTCATTTGAGTTGTTGGTACTAGATTCCTTCAGGATCTGCTTGGAGCTGGTGGATGCAATATTGAGGATTTATGGAAAACATTGTACCAAAAACCACCCTCAGTTTGTAAAAAAAAGAATCAGCTTGAGAACTTTTTTCTCAAAAGACTAATCCAAAATATGTAGCTACGGTGCTCAAAATAGTGCTGAAAAAGTTTCTTGATGACGCATTATTTGTTTCCACCAAGAAGACCGGAGTATATAGGTCAGCAAAAGTGTGAGTAACTTTGGGCTTAACCGTAACAAGTCTGTGAGTGTGATGTCCCGCCTTGCCTGCAGACACAAGGCACAGTGACTGCTGTGCAGCTGCAAGCAGAGGCGCCAGGCCAGCAGGTGCAGACACTCCAGGTAGTTGTGTCACAGCCGCCCTGTCACAGCAACACTTTTAAGTGACCAGTTTGCATGCCGTAACCCTGCAACTGCATGTTCCTCGGCACAATGTGTTGTGTTTTCCAGTCTGCATTGTCTGCCTTTCCTCTCATGGCTGTGAAGGACAAAAAAAGAAGAAAAAAAATGGACCACAGTGTTTGCCTAAGTTGTGTTTGTCTCTGCTTTACAAAAACCAAAAGAAACAAGTTCACTACGTTCTTGTTTTGAGCATGAGTGATGTGAACTTCATGGAGTTCGGCATCAAAAAGGACACATCCTCCGTCACCGCTGCCAGCTTTGTCTCATTCGTAGCTGCGACCATGTCTCCATAATGTCTTTTTTTTCCCCCGCATCATAACGACTGGTGGCTTCGCCCAGGATTTGTCCTGGGTGACATGTCATCTTCCACAGGATGCATTTTGCACATAGTGATGGGTTTCTAACTGTAAGCTAAACTCTTTGACCTTTGTCAGAGAGATCTTGTTTTCACAGCGATAAAGGTGGAGTTTAGCTTTCAATTACATGTAAAAGCCGAGAGATTTCTGTAAATGTTACAGTACCGTAACCTCATAATGTAGGAAAAACTACTGTAGTAAAATATGTGCAGTTTGATTGGAAACAACATTTACAATACAACAATTTATGGTTGTAAATCAGGGCGGTTGAGTTATAGACAAGAGTTAACTATCAAACTTGGATAAGTATTATTGGACTCTTCATTTGTCAGTGAGTTTGGGAATACAAATTAGTTTTCCCAAAATTAAAATTATTCTTCAAAATGGGTTGTAGCTGCGTTAACTTTTCATTTTGTGGATGACATTTTTCTTCTGGTCATTAGGAGACATAATTTAATATTCATATTTGACTAACTACCCACCTCTGTTGTAAATTCAGGAACCAAAACTTTACAGTGAAACATTTACAGTATTCTCCACAGTTTGGTGTAAGTGATGCTTGTTTTTGCTTGCATGCAGCCCTGTGAGTCCCATATAAGTTCTGACAGGATAAGCACCGTCAGAGCTGCTTTAACAGCTCTGTGTATCACTCTACAGGTCCAGGGACAGCCCCTAATGGTACAGGTGAGCGGTGGACAGCTCATCACATCTTCAGGGCAGCCCATCATGGTGCAAGCCATGTCAGGGGGTCAGGGTCAGACCATAATGCAGGTTCCTGTGTCCGGAGCTCAAGGCCTGCAGCAGGTAAAACATCATGAAGATTTGTGATTCGTTTTAACATCAGCTGGAGAACGTCATGCTGTGGTTATTGTGGTGGGGACATTTTATATTGGTTTATTATCGTATCGATTGTCAGTTAAGACACGTTTGATTGTCTCCATAGATCCAGCTGGTGCAGCCTGGTCAGATACAGCTGCAAGGCGGTCAGACTCTCCAGCTCCAGGGTCAGCAGGGTCAGCCTCAACAAATCATCATCCAGCAGCCCCAGACAGCGATCACTGCTGGACAGAACCAGGTCATTCATTTTGATTGAATCTGTAGTGTTAACAGCATTTTAGAGGCCCATCGATATATCAGGCCGATATATTAATTTTTTTCTATATCAGCCTTTGGCCGAAATTTGTTTTGAAAACCCCCCCAAAAAAAGATTAGGCACCTGTGTGCCCAGTTGCAGCCACTACTTGACTAAAAAAAGGACCCCCATACACTCTGAACCACCGTGAGCAGGCCCACTCATATTTTACTCTTAAATTTGGTATTTCATCTTTGACTGCACTATTTTTATATATATTTTATATTTTATTATTTACTACAATGTGGTAGTGTGTTTTACGTTGATACTGTAAGTCCACATTCTACCTAAAACAGCTATTTGCACCATTATTCTGGTTACTGTTTGAATTTATTTGAATTTTGTATACTTAAAGAAACTTGAATCTGTTTTATTTTCTATTCTAAAACCATTTGCACTCGGGTTACTATTTTGAGGTTGTTTTTATTTAATCTTATATTTGAAGTTCAATAAATATTTAAAAAAGGTTATCTTGACCTTTTAATTTATATTGCACACAGTGATCGTTCAGATGTTTTTCCCATCAATGTGCCGCTAAAAAGTATATACATCTGCCTTGGATATCGGCCTCAATAATCGGCTTAAGATATCGGCCATCTGCGACCAGATGTTTTAAACATCAGCATTGGCCTTAAAAAAAAAAAGTATATTTTTCGGCCTCTACAGCAGTCGATCTCCTGAACTGTAATTTCACTTTCTAGTCAGAAACAAATAGTCTTCTTTCTTTTCTTTGCTCTTGGTTTCAGAGTTTGGAGAAATCTTGTTTTAAAAAAAAATCATAAACCCTTTTTTATTCAGCTGTTAATTTTGATACATAGACTTTAGCAACATTAAATAAACACCCTCTGAATTTAATATAAATAAATAAATTCAAATTCTTATTGCTCAGAATATCTACCATTTTGCAGTTGGTGCTTCTTTAGTTTTCTCCGCTTGACTGTTGTTTTTGCTGAAAATATTTATTTTGACTGTAAGTGAGGGAAGGATAGTCAAGTCTTTATTTTTTAGCGCTGTACCAAAGCAGGTGGGGGCCGAGGCAGCACCGTGTCTGTGATAATACAGCCAAATAAATGGCAAATGTGCTCTGCTTGTGTAATAATTTATCTAATCTTGGGGACCTCAAAGAAGTTCACACCCAGTCACACACTGCTGGGATTGAGTTACATTGTAGCCTCAGCTGCCCTGGGGCTTACTGACAGAAGCGATCAATAAAATAAAACTTTGGTCACATTTCATCCTCTCTGGCATCTCGTTTAAAGTACTTTGCGCCATGGAAACCTGACAGTCAGTATTTCTGATAGTTAAAATCTTTGCACACATTTATACCAGTAACCTGCCCATGTTTAGAGTAACTTTATTGAAAGATAGTTAAGTTGTAGCATGTAGATGGTTCACTTTGTCATTGATGGTGTTGAAGTATTCACAAAAGCTGACGTATCTTTTAAAATGAAATTAAACTTCTAAATGTTTCCATCTAAATGGTAAAAATAAGGACAGGGAGTGCATTTTCTAAAGTCTCTTATGCTTTATGTTGTAAATCAGAGCCAGCAGATCAGTGTACAGGGCCAACAAGTGGCACAGACAGCCGACGGACAGACCATCGTCTACCAGCCTGTCAATGCAGATGGCTCTGTTCTACAGCAGGGTACTTTAATTTTTTATGTCTTGTGTATACTTCATTTACATATGTTTTGTATTTATTTGAGTTGAGAATTTGAACAATGTCTGTGATCGTTATTTCTCTCCAGGAATGATCACAATTCCCGCCGCCAGCTTGGCAGGCGCCCAGATAGTACAAGGTGCAGGGGGCGCCAACACCAACACTACCAACAGCGGCCAAGGCACTGTGACCGTCACCCTGCCTGTCTCCGGCAACATGGTCAATGCAGGTGGAATGGTCATGGTAAGACCCTGTTCAGAGGTACTCAGCATCTTTATTTTTTCTTTTTACATCTAGACTGACACAAGGCGGCAGAGTTTAGGGACACGAGCACCAACAGTAACTGCTTTATGGTTTGGTCGTTGGGATCATTTTCAATGCAGTCTGAATATTCTAAGTAAATAATGAGGTAATCATGAGGTCTATCACTTCCATGATCTGTTTCTCATGTATCATTTTAACTGATATAACCCAATTTTGCGGGCTTTTGTTAATTTGATTTGATTTTGTGTGAAAGTGGCTCAGAATTCAACTGATATTAAAACTACATAACTGGGCCCTGATTTATCAATGGTCTGCGCTTGTTAAAACCCGCGCAAACCTCAAAGCATCGCAAAAACAGGCTCTGGCTGATCTATCAACACGGTGAAGAGTGCATTGCGCCTCTTAAACCCGCAGCAAGAAGCACGCAATCCATTTAGCGCTTTTGCCCTTGATGAATATGCAATCGGGGCGTTTCTGTAAGAAGACGCAAAATATTGGGAGAAGAAAGGGCAAATAAGTAGGCGTTCCAGGCACAGTGTAATTTACAAAGCATAAAAATGTTTGCGCTCGCTATTTTAGCGTCTATTTTTAGCACTTCTGAAAAAAAGTGTCACCCTGAAAAGTGTGTCTTAATTTTGCACTACCACATTCAACAAAAGTTTATTATTTACAAGCAAAAAAATTCATTCACACACAATGTAAACTAAAAGTAATTAACACTCTGACAAACATAAACCTTAGAGTTAATTAAATATTTACCTGTTTTCCCCCAAAGACGCATCATAACTCACTGCGCTCTCCTCACGTCTCCATCTGGTGAAGATGCGCTGAGCGCACATAATCGTAGTGGATCCTCATTAGTTTATCACTTAGTGGTTAACCTTCCTGGAGTCCAATTAATAAAATTTAGTAATCATATACAATACCAAAAGGATAATTGGCATTATATATGACATTTTAAAAACAAAATTAAGACATGCTGCAGTTTTAATCAGTCTAACCCTGCAATACGATGTGTGCATGCAGCAGAGAGCAGCGCATGTACACCACAGGATATACATTTATTACTGACAAACGAAAAACAGAATTCAAAGCATTTTACCCTAATTTTTGTACCAAAGATGCAACATGGATCCATACGCATTATTCCTCCTCTCTCTAGCCGTGGTGCAGCTCGCAGCCTTATTTGTACTCCGAACGGTAAAAGTAAGGTCGTATTCATCTTTTGCGGGAGATATAAACACAAGCCAAACACTGTATTGGCTTCCTGCTCCTCCTTAAAAAACACACGCGGCGGGAACTGATGGTGGGTGGGGCAACTACTGCGCAGCGCTCTCACTACAAGCTCCGCACACCAGTAGGTACACAGAGACGATGACAGACGGAACGAAACGATCCAAACTTTGGCTTCGTTTTACAAAAAAAGAAGCCGACAATGCACGCTGTCACAAGTGCAATAAAAGCTTTGCTTGCAAAGGCCAGGAAACGAGTACTTTGACCAAACACCTTGCTAAAATACACCAAACAAACAGTTGTTTTTTTACCGTCTGAATGCTGCAGCATTCAGATGCAGCGCTACAGAAAATGGATGGGTGGATTTTATATTGTTCTCAATGTTCTCAGGGCTTATTTTGCGCTATACACTTTAGCATTCAAAATCTTTCATTTTGGCTCTTGCCTTGTTTTATAGGGAAGTTATGTTTGATATTTTTTATTTAAAAAAAGTAAACTTTTTAAAATAAACAACATATTATTTTTGGTTTTTGAAATGTAAAATAATTTGTTTATATTGTGTTTTTATTAAGTTATTAATTTCTTAATTTTTATTTTTTAGTTATTTATTTTATATGCTTTGCTGTTCCAATTATAAAAAAATAAAACAATTATAGTTCATTATTTGTGTTTATTCCCTTTTGTTTTAGTCAAAAAAAAAAAAAGTACCGATAAGGATACCGATAAAGTACCGGGTCGATAAGGAGTATCGTTAAGAGTAGTAGTATCGATAAATCCTTAATGATACCCATCCCTAACTCTATGTGCAGATTTTTTTTAAACATGGCAAAGCTTTTTTTTGAGTACTTTGTTCTTGTTTCTTTTACGTCCTCTATCAGATGGTGCCGGGTGGTGGCGGCGTTCCCACAATGCAACGTATCCCCCTACCAGGAGCCGAGATGCTAGAAGAAGAGCCACTGTACGTCAACGCAAAACAATACCATCGTATTTTAAAGCGAAGACAAGCGCGGGCCAAGCTGGAGGCTGAAGGCAAGATCCCCAAGGAGAGAAGGGTATGGAATATTTGTTGTAATAGATGGTTGCTGGTTCTGATCCATCCATAGCCTGAAGATGGAGGGCTGTGATGAGCCGTGTTTCGCTGCGCCATTTTACAAGTTGTCAAAGCGGAAGTGTGGCTTTAAAGATAAACAAATCTGGTATAAGTCTTTCTGTGTGTGACAAAAGTGGCCAAGATCCCGCTGGTCACATGGATACATGGAGAAAAACTATAATAATGCTTTGCAAAGGGACAGTTCATCTATAAACTGACTGGGGAGGTTGAAGTTGTAAACTAAAGACTGGAATAGGCATTTTTTGATCGTCTTGTTGAGGTGGCTGCTTTTAACTTTTATTATTATATTGAAAAGAAAATTATAATTGATTACTCAGAATATAATATCAGGTTTTTGGTTTAATTTGTGTCCAGTATGACTTCAAAAGTTAACTATTTTTGTTATTGGTAACTTTTCTAATCTGGAAGAGTAAATATTTATATTATTTATTTTCAGACAATTTCTGAAGTTTATTTGACTTTTCACTCTAACCACATGGAGGACGAACGCTCTAAATATGCTAAAATGAAAAGTCTTGGCCTGGTCCTAAAAGTTTCAGGACTGAGCTGAATGTCTCAGCCCAAAGTCATATGAGGCCTTAAGCAGATTTTGACTCATGGGAGCCCCCTTTCTGTTAATAACAGCATTTCAATCAAGATTTGGTCTAATCTGGAAGAGTTTATTTGGCTGGTCCTAAAAATGAATCGGAGGTAATCGTTAATATTAGCTAAGACGTCTGAAGCTCAAACAAAATAGAAAGGTTAAACTAGAGCATCAGATTGTAACGATGGTACACAATAATAAAACAAGGAATATTACAAAGTAATTTTAATTCAAAATTTTTCTATATTAAAGCTGCAGTATAAATATTTTCCTTTAAATGTATTTAAATTAAATATTTTTGCAACATTTAAAAAACGTTAAATAAAAATAGAATTTGAATAAAAAAATAAAAAAAATATATATATATAATAAAAAAATAATTAGTTAAAAAGAAACGTGCCTAGTAACAACACAAAAAGGAAAAAAAATACAATATTTTAAGTAATCTGCACTGAAACAAAGCTTTATCAAATTGAGTAATAGTCACGTTTTTATAAATTTTAATATTTGTAGTCTGTTCCATTTCCGCATTTATAGGGGCCCCTGGATGGGTTTGGTTGGCCCTAAGCAACCGCTTAGTTTTTCTTGCCTTGGGCCGACTCTGTATTTAAGTTTGAGTTCAAGAGTGCATAGTTTGCCTCGTTTTAAAACTATAGTGTTTAAGTAAATATGCTCATTGTGCAGAATATTATCCCTCCTTGTTGCTGTCCTCATAACACTGAGTCCAACAGGCTGCTATTAGCTGGTTTAATAGTCAGGCTTTCTGCTCAGGTAGCCAGTCTACACTCACTTTGTGGTTTGCCAGCTCAGCAGTTGCTTTAAGGCAGGGTTATGTTAACAGGAGTAGGCATCCAGCAGGTGGGGAGGGGCAGCATATTCTTACTCTATGCTCTGTAACACCAGACTAAACTTCAGTAACACAGGCCCCCCTTCTCTGCCATCTCATTAAAAAAAAATATATATTGTAGATGGGAGTAACATGACTGAAAAATGTAGCATGTTTTAGACCGTAACCTCTATATGATGTTATTTCAGTCAGTCAGATTAACTCACCCCTGTATGGAATTGAAAAATTGTTATAGAAAAGGGTATATTGTTTCTTTTATTTATATCTTTAATTTTGTTTCTTACGTTTTAGTTCATGTGAAAATGTAGCATCCATAAGATCACAGTACAAGTTAATTGAAATTACGTATTCTTCAACTAAAGTCAGTGGTGCATCATGACTCAAAAATATTGTTGTAGCATAATATTGTTTCCTATAAAGACATAACCATGATACTTTAGCATATTTTTCTTCTTATCAGGGAAATATGGGGCCCTTTTTAAAGTGCATCAAAGGGAAAGTGTATTGATGCTTTAGGACTTTGTATGAATATGTTCTTAATTTAGAAACTTTTTTTTGCATAATTGCTTACCTTCTGAAGTTCAGCAGGTCTTATGGGGACCTTAGCCAAGTCTTAATGCAGTGGTTTTTAAGGATAAGTGTTGGACTTGGATCTGTGGTGCGAGTTAACCTAGTTGTAAGAATTCGATACAGCTGTGTAGCTAAAATGAATGGAGTTCAATGCAGAGGCTTGATATTGTTAGAAATACAAATTGGAGCTTATGTGTGTTTCTTTTTCTTTTAAAGGCAACAAACAAATTATAAAACTTAATTATGAACATATAAGGAAGTGGAATATTAGCCCATTCTGGGGGGAAAAGTAATGAAAACTCCTCTCGATACTTAGTTATGTGACCTTTTTATTATCGAGTAGTAATACAGAAGGGGATAAACGCATTTGTTTCAATTTTGCAATGGAGAAGTTGTCTTTTTTTAAAAATTTTTATTTCCCTGTCTCCTGCAGAAATATCTACATGAGTCTCGCCACCGTCATGCTATGCAGCGTAAGCGTGGAGATGGAGGACGGTTCTTTTCCCCTAAAGAAAAGGAGGAAGCGGCTTTAGGCCTATCACAAGTAAGAAGTTATGATGGGAGGAAAAAGTTTCATACGCATAACAAGCCCAAAAGCTGCAGTTTCTATCTTGTACATTTTCATGGGCTCATGATGCATAAATAATTTAAACGGGTCATATTTCACATGTTAGCACGTGTGATAAGTATGAAGAGAAGAAAACTGATTTTCCAGGAATGCAAATTACTAGAATTTATTCTTAGTTAATAATTTAAAAGATACAATTCTTTAAAAACCTTTTAGTTCCATAATTTCTTATCTTTAATTTCCAATTCAAACCTTGTATTTGTGGAAAAACTGATGGTGATTCCTACTGAACCAGCCTGTGAGACCCTTTATACCCCTTTTCAGCATGGGTCAGCTCGGCCCAGAAGGCTGTGGTTGTGTTTCTAATGTCATCTCAGGAATGCGGCAGTAAGTGAGGATATGGGCTGTCTCAGGGTAGCAAAAGTTGAAGTAAAAATCAGTGATAACTCACTGTGTTCCAATATTACAGATGCAGATGCTGGAGGCGGGATCTAGCCCACTCTCCTGTTGCTCACTGGCTGACCATCCATTTCAGACTTCCACACTCCAGCCTTTGTGTCCCTCATGGCCCAAAATTCGTTCTTTAATTTTTCATTTTACCCCAGCGATGTCTTGAATTCACTGGTAGCCATGCGTCGCTATTCTGTGACGTCACTTTACAACAACACCCCAAGGCCAGTCTGTGGCGAGCACTATGTAGGCAGGAGTGAGAGACATCACTTTACCGGACAAATCAGTCCATAGGTGGGCGTGTCAGTTCGCATCGGCCTGCTTTGGACTGAGCCAGAGGTAGTCCAAAAAAGGGTTCAGTTCGGGCCGAGTTGGCCCAGAAAGAGGTAGTGGAAGAAGCTTAAATGCAGGCTGACCAAACAGGGTCCAGGCCGAGCCGACGCTAGTGGAAAGAGGGCATTAAAGACTCAGGACCCCGCTGCAGGTGTTTGGGTTAATTAGCTGATTAAAGTGTGACGCTTTGAGTCTAACATTGAACCTTTTCACAAAATTCTAATTTTAAGAAATTATAACAAATAAAGGCTTGAAATATATTGCTTGTATGTAATGAGTCTATATCTTATTAGTTTCACCTTTTTTAAGGTAATTTTCTGAAAGTAATTAACTTTTCCACAATATTCAATTTTTTGTTTTGTTTCACCTGTAGAAGGTATGTGGTTTGCAGAAACATACAGATGATAAAACTAATGTAAATGTCTGTCCAGAATGTTTCAAAAATAGAATTTGAGTGGAAAAACGTGAAATTTAAAAATGCGAAACTTGCTGAAACACGTAAAAGTTCTCAAAATATATTTTTGTTTTGTTTTTTTTTTCAGCAGGAAATTGCCCCAGCAGCACCAGATGAGACAGTGACTCAGATGATCAGAGTGTCATAGCCTTATGCCTGACATCATGAGCTGCCTGAGACTCTTCTGCCCAGCTAACCATCTGATGCACTCTTCTGTAGTCCTCCTCACCTCAGCACACCTAGCAGTGCTTTCACCATGGGGTTCTCTTTTATCTCTCTACTTCTTCGCTGGTCTTCCAGGGAGCTGGCTATGACGCAGTTGAGCCAGAGAACTTATCTGGTCTTGATTAAAGTGGAGGATCTTATCATGTTGGATGAGCTCAATTATTCTTTTTTTCCTAAAGGATTTTTGTTTTTGTGGCAACTCGTCACAATAAAGGGAAAAGAAAAGAGTTGTGAAGCCATACTCTTTCAGACCCTGGTCTGTTGAAAAAAATAGCTGATTCGTTTCCAGTTGACACTCTTGCTTTAAAACTTTTTATAAATGGTACCAGTTTCGTGTTTTCTGATGCATCTGTTACTTTATGCTACCCTGCTGTCAATTCCTCCTTTATTAAAAAATGTAATTATTTAAATCCATGTACTTTTTGGACTTGTCTGATGGCTGCGCAGTACATGGTGCTCCAGAGATGTGATAGTAATGTGAAGACATTGTATAGAAGGACTTTTGTTCTGTGGATGCATTTTATACAATTTATAGTTGGACGTGGTGTTTTGCTGGGAAAAAAAAAAAACATTTCTTTGTAATACACACTTCATTCATGTATAGTTGAGAATTTTTCATCTGTAATATCACCTAGGTTTTTTTCTTTTTGTAGATAGAGATTTTTATCTATCAACATCCGTCAATGTTAATATTTTTTTTAATAATTGTGAAAAGTACAGTGTCTTCATAAAAACATGTCGATTAAAATTTTATTAAGAAACAAGCTCTTTGGCTTCTTTAATTGGGAACTAATTTTGAAAGCACATGACTAAGGAAGAAATGTTTTTTTGGTTCTTTTATTTATTAGACCAAAAACAGCACCTTGCTAAAGTGTTCATAACCCTTAAATTACTGTCCTCATTTTCTGATGTTTCAACCACAAACTTAAAGTATTGGTATATTTTTGTGAAATTGCAGTGCCTTTGTATTCAGGATTCAAATCGGCTCCAGATATTTCACATATTTGTAGGTCTTGCTATAAATTGAGTATAATGTTCTTGCTGAAGGTGAACCTCTTCCCCAGTCTGAAGTCTTACAGTCTGATCGTTTTTCTTCCTGGATTGCGCAGTATTTGACTCTATTCATCGTTCATTAACTATGACCAGCTTTGTTGTTTACCCACACATCATGATGCTACCACTACGGTGTTTGGAGTGTTATGGGGTTATCTGTTCAGGTTGTAATTTGCTTGGGGGGAGGTGAAACGTTTGTTTTAATTGGCAATTGATTCCACTGGATTAATACAAATGTAAAGAAAAACTTGAAGACTTTGTTTGGAAAAGATGAATGAAAACCAGGCATTTGTGTAGGTTTTTTTTACTACAAATTTAAGCTTATTTGTGGTAGTACATTTACAGCAGGAAAATACATAAAGGTTTGTGACTGTAGCATACTTTTACAAAGTGACTGCAAAGCAACAGTACCTAGCAAAGAAACTGGCTGACAAAAAAAAGATTAAAAACATAATTGTCCCGAATTTGCACTTTTCCCTTCTCAAAAAGTTTGTGACAAACCTATTTTCGCCCTAAAGACATCGACTTGCAGAAAGTTTTTAATAGGAAGTGCAGATTGGTTAATTTTGTGGCTTTAGAGCCATGTCAGATTTTCTTGAGATTGAACAGGCTGTTGTCATATTCACAGGGATGGAGGGACGGTCATACAAAATATGACATAAGCATAAATAAATACTACAACTGCTAAAAGTATAATCTCTCCTTTTTTAACCCCTAGGCGTCGCTTCATAATGGCGTTCCAGCTTCTGTCCTAGGGCTAAAAAAAAATAAAATGTAGAAAAGTATTTTCCAATTTTTAATTACAGATGTCAGCAGTCCCTGAACATTAAAACAAATCTAATTGAAACAATAACGTTTTATCCCTCGAATGCCTATTTGTTTAAGAACAAACCATTTATCCCCTTCCTGTTCTGTTCAAGTTTTAATATTTTTTTTGTTTAGATAGATAGATAAATTCAGTTTACCAAGTGCTCGAATATTTACGAAAACATCTTAGATTTGGAAAAAAATATATATATATAAATTGATGTCTTTGTTGAATAGTCTTATGGCTGCAGGAACAAACGATCCTCCTGAACCTCTCAGTACATCTCAATGAGATCAATTTTTCACTGCAGCTGCTTCTCTGGCTGGTCAGCACATCATGGAGGGGGTATTTAGTATTATCCAGAAGGCCCTGCAACTGTTCTTGTCTTCCATTCAAAATATAAAGACTGTTACAATCACAACACAAGCTCCAACTATGAAAGAAATGTTTCATCCCCTGGTCTTTCCTTGTTCAGGACCCTTTAAGAAAAACGAGCCCAGCAAATCAAAAACTGTGGATTTTCTAAATTGATGGCATAGTCAACCAATCACAACAAAGTAGGTGGGATTTGTTCTCAGCCTCCTTGGCAACGGTCACGGTGGCTTTGCGGACTTATATTTACTTTATGCAGATTGAAGAAGAGTTAAACAAGTAGAATTTTAATACTTTTAAACTCTTTAGGAATACAGAGTTTTCCCCCTTTCTGTCTTTTCTGCATTCAGTCCTCCGGTTGGAGCGCTGACTGCCTGGACTATCATCGCCTGAACACAGCCTACTTCCTCAGGTGACAGGCTGAGCCTACCGCCCCCTCCCACCAGAGATGCTTCTGTCTGAGGTTGAGAGCACCACGGACCTGCTACTGCCTCTGCAGCGCTTTTAGGGAATAGAAGAAGCCATAAAACTTGACTTAAACGTCTACTTCTTTCTTACATCGATTAGAGGATTCGTGCTCCAGATTCTGTTCGTTATTATTTTAAGCCGCAAACCAAAGGGCAACGAAAGCGTCGGGCGGACCTGTCGTTAGTTAAAACTCAGCTGACAGCCGGCTTTTTTTCCCTGTACCTCCTTTTCTCATTAACACTTAGATGCAATGACAGACTCGGTTGTGGACAGCAAAACAGAGGTCAAGCAGGCCACTAAATATGTCAAAGAGACCGAAAACGTCGCGGAAAAATACTCCGCATTGACCGTCAGCAAGAACAGCAGCGATGTGAACATGAACGTTGGGGAGATGCCCTCTGCGGCGTTCACCGCAGTCCCGACTCTGAAGTCTGTGAAGAAGGTAAGGAACGTGATGCCCGCCATCACTCGCTGCCATTGGGCAGAGAGAGCGGCCGGTCACATGCGAGGAAGACGCGTTCATGTTGGGGCTGCAGACATGTAGGCTAGGACAGCAGAGGGATAGAGATGACAATAAATGTGCATTGGCCATTCATAGTCCTAAATATTTGGCACAAGCAGCAGGGTTGTCGAAATCCAGTTGGGATAGTAGTTTCATGGGAACTATATGTTATTTGCTATCATTTCAAGTAACTAAATACTACTTGAGGCCATACCTGTCTAGTTTTGTAGAATCATAACTTTCATTGTAATACTGACGTAATGTCATTTTAAAGCAATTCCTACCTAAACAGGATTTTATGTGGTTTCTGTACAGTGTAAATGTAATATAAACGTTTTTTGTTTAGGAAACATAAACCATAAAGCTCCATCTTAAATGTGAGTGGTGGTGGAGGGGAGCCTCCACTCTAGGCATGTGGTAGTTAATGCCATAGAGGATTTTCGGTGAGTAAGTATTCAACCCCACTCAACCTGTGCTTGTGCAACTTTTCTTAGAGGTGTAGGAATGTGGATATTAAAGTTGTAAACAGATGAGCATATATATATATATATATATATATATATATATACCATTCAAAAGTTTGGGGTCAACCAAACAATTTTGTGTTTTCCATGAAAAGTCACACTTATTCACCACCATACGTTTTGAAATGAAGAAAAAATAGAGTCAAGACATTGACAAGGTTAGAAATAATGATTTTTATTTGAAATAAGATTGTTTTTACATCAAACTTTGCTTTCATCAAAGAATCCTCCATTTGCAGCAATTACAGCATTGCAGACCTTTGGCATTCTAGCTGTTAATTTGTTGAGGTAATCTGGAGAAATTGCACCCCACGCTTCTAGAAGCAGCTCCCACAATTTGGATTGGTTGGATGGGCACTTCTTGCGTACCATACGGTCAAGCTGCTCCCACAACAGCTCAACGGGGTTCAAATCTGGTGACTGCGCTGGCCACTCCATTACCGATAGAATACCAGCTGCCTGCTTCTTCTTTAAATAGTTCTTGCACAATTTCGAGGTGTGTTTTGGGTCATTGTCCTGTTGTAGGATGAAATTGGCTCCAATCAAGCGCTGTCCACTGGGTATGGCATGGCGTTGCAAAATGGAGTGATAGCCTTCCTTATTCAGAATCCCTTTTACCCTGTACAAATCTCCCACCTTACCAGCACCAAAGCAACCCCAGACCATCACATTACCTCCACCATGCTTAACAGATGGCGTCAGGCATTCTTCCAGCATCTTTTCAGTTGTTCTGCGTCTCACAAACGTTCTTCTTTGTGATCCAAACACCTCAAACTTGGATTCATCCGTCCACAGCACTTTTTTCCAGTCTTCCTCTGTCCAATGTCTGTGTTCTTTTGCCCATCTTAATCTTTTTCTTTTATTGGCCAGTCTCAGATATGGCTTTTTCTTTGCCACTCTGCCCTGAAGCCCAGAATCCCGCAGCCGCCTCTTCACTGTAGATGTTGACACTGGTGTTTTGCGGGTACTATTTAATGAAGATGCCAGTTGGGGACCTGTGAGGCGTCTGTTTCTCAAACTAGAGACTCTAATGTACTTATCTTCTTGCTCAGTTGTGCAACGCGGCCTCCCACTTCTTTTTCTACTCTGGTTAGAGCCTGTTTGTGCTGTCCTCTGAAGGGAGTAGTACACACCGTTGTAGGAAATCTTCAATTTCTTAGCAATTTCTCGCATGGAATAGCCTTCATTTCTAAGAACAAGAATAGACTGTCGAGTTTCAGATGAAAGTTCTCTTTTTCTGGCCATTTTGAGCGTTTAATTGACCCCACAAATGTGATGCTCCAGAAACTCAATCTGCTCAAAGGAAGGTCAGTTTTGTAGCTTCTGTACCGAGCTAAACTGTTTTCAGATGTGTGAACATGATTGCACAAGGGTTTTCTAATCATCAATTAGCCTTCTGAGCCAATGAGCAAACACATTGTACCATTAGAACACTGGAGTGATAGTTGCTGGAAATGGGCCTCTATACACCTATGTAGATATTGCACCAAAAACCAGACATTTGCAGCTAGAATAGTCATTTACCACATTAGCAATGTATAGCGTGTGTTTCTTTAAAGTTAAGACTAGTTTAAAGTTATCTTCATTGAAAAGTACAGTGCTTTTCCTTCAAAAATAAGGACATTTCAATGTGACCCCAAACTTTTGAACGGTAGTGTATATATATAGGCTTTTATGCAAAACTGGTGAAATTTTTGTAATTATTATTTCATTTTCAGTTGTATTCAAAGCTACTTCTTCTGCAAAGCACTTAAAACTGTAGTTTTAGTCCTTAAAAATAATATGAACTCTCTTAAAAAAGAAAACGGACAGAAAGAAAACCAGAGATTGGTACAAGCGAACAAAGTCCTGTTCGGTGCATCTCAGATTTGTATTTACATATTTTTATATTCACGTATAATGTAAACCCTGTGGGTTTTTTTAAACAATCACTAAGAAAATTTGGCGTTATTTTAACCTTTGAGTTAAGTCTTTAGTAAAGTGAAAATATTCATGGTTTTTCAAACCTCAGCTTAGATGTGTCTAGGGGGATTTGGTACTTGGAGGCTTTTCGTTTATGCAGTTTTCCATAGATGTGCAGGAACGTACGTTTTAAACCTGTTTATAGAGATCCAGCAGAAATCAGAACGGCCAATTTCTTTTCTTTGTCAGTTCTCTATGATCAGCGAGTCAGATCCTGGAAAGCCCTTTCTTCTCTCACCATCAGATGGATCCTTAAGAAGACCTCCAACAATTTCTGTTTAATAAACACAGCATGCAATTTGACACACTTTTTTTGTAGTTGTTGCTTAATTTGAAAATTCAGATGAGGCACTTTTTGAGGCACTTCTTTGGTGCATAAATGGGGATACACACATTTCTTTATTTTCAGTTAAAGAGTACTGCCTCTATCAAAGAAACTTCTGTAAATCTTTTTCTCTTTAATGCCCTCTACCCCTTAGAAATAAAATTTGTTGTCAAACTAGGAATTGGCAAAGAAAACCGGACATCAAGTTGGCTAGGAAAATCTGGTTGGTTTAATTGGTTTAACAATCTAAATGTTGGACTCTACCATTGTTGGCCTGCTGAGCTTTGACTTAGCTCGGCCTTCTTATGCGAGTGGGCATCTTTGGTTTTTGGAACAGCTTGATAAAAGTGTATTTACCTCACACTGTGCCCCTGAGGGAAAAGACTTTTGAGTGTCTTGGCTACCCTACAATGGCACTAAACAAAAAGACTTTCTTCAGGCTGATGTTCATATTACACATCCACTGCTGGTTCCCAGCACCGGATAAATCTGGGTGTTTATTCACTGCTGGTTGCAGGTTGAGGACAGATTTTGTGTTTCTGGGAATCTGCTCATATTTTAGAGAACATGTTTGGTTTTTCCCCCACCTAGAAATTGACATTATTTTGTATCTTGTTCCAAGAACATATTGCCTCCTGAAAAATTGATGATAAGCAACATTTCCCACAGCAGGACGACTTTCCATTCCCTGCATTATTTTGCTCTTAACAGGCTTGCTTTCTTGTATAAAATAGCGATGTTGGTGGGTTTTTTTTTTTAACATTTTGCTAAACAGCCACAAATTGAGTATATCTTAAGTGTTAAAAAGCTTCTGTTTTCAAAATTGCACAGATGTTTAGTTATATGATTATTTCTTTATTATTTATGTGTTACACAGGGAAATCTCCACTAAACAGTGATTGAGTTTTTTAGTCTAAAAACAAAATCATGATTTTGATTTTATTTTATAGGAATTCATGAAATATCATCTTCAACATTGTTGTCCGTCTGATTAGTAAGAAGTAGGTCATTATTATCAACTGATGTTTATGTCCGTCTAGTTGCTTTCTCCGTACGTGCTTCAGCACAGGAAGGGCGTTAGACGTGGTGTTTGTTCGTTCATGTGACAATAATAGTGATTCAGTGCAGGATTGTGGGCTGTTTGACTGAGGCGAAGAAGCAATGCAGGCAGTGTGGTTGCTTTAACACAGTGACGAAAGTGTATGAAAGTATCTTTATTATATTGGATAACCGTAACAGCAGTATTAATATCAAATATAGATATCAGGCCTAATTTTTACATTGATACCCTAATATTTTTACCATGTCACTCAACCCTATAACTTGTTCATTTTATTTCCTGTTACTCCAGAGTATTTTCCAAAGGGGACATAAATGTTGTAATGTGACAACTTCCAAAGTCTCATCATTGTCAGTAAATGGCGGAGGTAACCAAGAAGCTAACCATAACCTTTAAAAGTTTATCTAGTTATTGTTTGTGTGAAATTGCTAATAGAGTTTAATCGGCAAGTGGCAGATTCCACCTCATGATCTGCTTTTCTGTTGTGACAAAGACATCAGAAACTTTAAACGAGTTTGGGTTACTGTGGAAACATATGTTTGAGTGTAAGGATGATTTATAACTAGTGCAGATTAAAAGAAGGCTTTTTGCTCATGCATTTCCAAACTCGTGGTAACCTAGTTGTAGTTATTATACTGAACTTTTTCTAATCGTGTCCTCATAATGTGCATCAAAATAAATGAATAATAGTAATAAAAAAATACTTTTTTTTTCCCCCAGCAGCAGGGCTCGGAGACTTTAAATATTATTTTAGACCCCCTTCCTGTGTGACAAGCAATATTGTGTGGACTGTGAGCTGCCTCGGGGAGCCTATTTGGAAACATATTGAATGATAGGAATGTGCATTAGCTTTATGAAAACAAAGCTGTGTGTTATGAATAAATCTGAGGGTCCAGTGTCTGAGTCACGTGGTTGCAAAATTAGTTAAAACAGCTTCCACATATCACTGTAAGAACATAAATCCCCTCTGAATTTTGGATTGTCATGGTATGAAACATATGTGGGGAGAATAAATACAATCAATGCTACTAAATAGAAATGGTTGAGTGAGTGTGATGTTGGGTGAGTCAAAGAACCGCAAACCTCTGCCTCCTCCTCTTTTCAATACAAAACAGTTATGCAATACCTCCCCCCAGGGACTGGGACTTACTCACATTGAATTTGTTCCTGCATCATCATTTTCTATCTGATCCCTGTGGAGGTGTGAACTGCTGAATGTTCAGCCCGAAGTTCGGTTATGTCATGTTCACAGTGCCTTGCAAAAGTGTTCATTGATTTTCTCCACATTTCATCATGGCACAACCACAAACTTGGATGGATTTTATCTGGATTTTATGGGATAAACCTACATAACAGTGAGAAACTGTAAAGGGGTAGAAAAATAACTGTATTTTTTTTTTAATGAATAAAAGTCCTAAAAGTTGAATTTGTATTTGTAATGCTTTGTCTTAATATATCACATATAAGCCAAAAAAATTATTGAATGTCAATATTATATACTACTTGACCCTGCATTTGACATTAATTCACAGATCTGTTTTATGCGCTAATAATGTTTTATGACTGTCTGTACTAAAGTTTAAATGATACATTATTGTGAATGTTGTGTCTGTGGTGATATTAGGATTTTGTGGTTTTATGTGGACCCCAGGAATAGTAGTTGTTGCTGTGGTAATAACTAAAGGGGATCCTGAATAAATGTTATGTATGAAAAAGTATGAAAATGTAAAGTATGAAAAAGTTCAAATGGGTGTTAGTGATATAATAGATACATGCCGAGTGAACTCAAAAGGCAAGGCAACTTTCTTTGCATAGCACACCTCCAACAACATGGCAATTCTAGGTTCTTTACATGACTTGGGGAGAATAACATTCAAATACAAAATTATAGACACAAAACATATGACACGTTATAACATGACATTCCAGCTATTATTAATCGCTTACCCAAAGGCAGCTCTAAACAGATGCGTAGAAAAAGGCGACCATTGTAGCAGAAATTTATAAGCAACAATAATGGGATATTTCTTTCTTTTCAGTGCAATAAAGCAACATGTAACTAAAAAAAAACCGAAATTACTTAAGTTAATTAAATCCAAGTAGTGATAGGCCTGATCCAATTAAGTATCATTATTGGTTCAAGACTTCATTCTTGAATTGGATGTCTTGCTCAGGCCACTTTTCCAAAGGTGATCCCCTTATTTTACTCTGCAAGTTTTGGCTGTCAGTTGGATGTGTTATACCTTGGTGATGAAATACATTGATTAATTTATTAAACTGTACCATAAAATATGCTTAGAATACATGTTTCTTAGATTGGGCGATTGTTTATAGTTTAAACATGGAGGCGTGGCCTGTAGTGGAAGCTGTAGTGGAGTTCACAGTGCAACAGTTTTCTGTGCAGGAAGGGCTATTTCAGAGATTTTAGTGCTGAAAAAGAGAAAAGACGAGATGGATTTTGGTTGTGAGTTTTGTGGAGAGGTTAAAGTTCTGTCAGACTGTCACAATAATATTAACTAAGAAGAAACGTTCAAGGAAGTTTAGAAATCTTTCAATCCATAATTAAGAAAGACGGATTTTTATAGTAATGGGACATCTGTGGGGTTCGGGACTAACGGAGCACCTGGACTTTCCACTCATTTTCCACATTTATCTGCTCAGCAGATAAAACTTGAGAGTTTGTTTTTTTCTAATTTTGATTGTGATTCTATTTCTCACTTTAGTTTTTGTTAGATTTGATCAGTGTGCTGTAATTCAGTCATTGTGAGCCAATCCAATCTTCTCCAAAAAGTTTGCAATAACTTCTACTTTGCAATTTTAATCTTTTGCTGCAGTCAAAGAGGGAGAGTCAGAGGCCGGCAGAAAAGAGTATAGTCTGAAATGATGAGGAACCAAAGTTAATACTGTAATGAGATCAGGTGGACAGGAGCCAGGCTATGGAGCTGGAAGTGAAAGTTCAAGATGAAACGCTTTCAGACTCTTTAAAGACTGTCCTACATCCATCATTTTCAATCTAGTAAACCCTTCATGCAGGTGATTATAAATGTGACACAGGAATGTGTTGAACTCTACCTCAGCAGAGTTGATCCTCTCTCTTTCTCTCTCCTTCAACATGCACTTTAGTAAAATATGCTTTTAAAGGCAAACACCACAATTCTTGACACTCCTAGTAGAGATTGAAACAAAGGCTTGAAAAATATATGGTGACTTGATGACCTGAGGATACCCCACTTTGTTATAATTTCCTAATAGGAAGCTGTGGCAATTATTTAATCGATTTCACCATTCTAATCACTGTGTTTGGTTATAATATAAACTCAGACCCCTTGTCTCACTTCTCATTCTTTGGAGGTGTAGTTATTGCTGTGACTGTAGAAATGGGGAGATTATTCTACAGCAATGGAATTTGAATAGGTGTTTTTTTTTATCGTCATGTTAAAGTGAGCAACACAAAACCTCTTCGCAAGTCTTATTTCATCCCCCTTAATCACCATGATTTTTACTCCACTATATTCCTTCTTCTATTAAATTGAAGCACTTACACACAAACGTGCAGATACATGTAGGTCATTTAACATCCATCCTTTTCTGAACCGCTTGTTCCTCAAGGGGTCGCCGGGGGGCTGGTGCCTATATCCAGCTGTCAACGGGCGATCGGCGAGGTACACCCTGGACAGGTCGCCAGTCCATCACAGGGTCGTTTAACAATATATAGAACATTTTTCTTAAGGAATCTAGCTTTTCCTGTTTTTAAGGAGGCTGTATTAGGAGGCAATATGCAATCAGTATCTTACCTGAAGTTGGAAACTCTGCTGTCTTTTTTCACTTTCATGATTAATAATTGCAGTCACAAAAAAATCTCTAAAATTTTATTTTATGCATGGTTATTCACATGGAAGGGACCCATTGCTTTGCTTAAATACTGGAAAGTGAAGCATATTTTGGGGACTGTAGTTGTTTTAAAATGGCCAAGCTGTAATTTAGAGCTCAGCCTCTGACTTCGTGTTATCTGAAAAGCTAATCTTGGTTTCACTAAAGTAAAGACCCCAAGAGGGCTATTTAATACAAGTAAGATAATGACTGCTTTCAAAATCTTAACAGAACCCCAGTTTAAAAAAATTAAACTATCCCTTCAAGTCTGTTACTTTACTGCAACTGTTTATTCATGAAATACAGCTGTGTGCTATCTTGGTTAGGAGAGCTTATAGTTTCAGCTAAAGGTCACTTAGTCTGCGAGGAAGGCTGGATTAGTGTGCAGTGTGTTTTTTTCACAACACAGAGTAATCAGTCATGCATGCATTGTTTTAAACAGCAGCCTTTGCATACCAAGAGAAGTGTGCTGATTTCAGTACTCACTTGAATCTTTCCGAATTGCTCATGCTGTCTGACCCACTGCGCTGTTTGTCTTTGACTTGTTGAATGCAGCGGCTGCGATTGGTCAGCAGCGAGGATATGTGTGGATTACAGTTAGATGGTGCCATAGAGCCACAGTGGTGGTGTCTAGTTAACTAGTTTTTGTTGCCTTATGTCAGGGCCGGACTGAGCCTTTACGCCACTGACCGGGTGTAACACTCTACGGCTTAAGTCTTTTGACCTGGCCTGTTATCTGAGAGAGAAAGGGTATTTTTAGCCACAGGATGGGTCTAAAGAGATGCTTAATGATGCAGCAGAAGGCTAATGGAGAACGGCTTTAATTCCTCCTGCCAATCCCAGTGCATTTAGTGCTGCAAATTAGGAACTCATGCTGAAAATACGAGCTTCGCAGCAAATGTGTTTTTGTGTGATGTTGTCATATCTCTGGTTTATACAATGCTCTATCTGCACTTAAACAAAAAAATCCCTATAAAATAAAAGCTGAGGTCATCAGCGGCTGGTTGTCAAGGACAAAGCGAAGCAAACGGCAAGAGAGACGTTCTTGGTTGGAACTGACCTCACCTTTACGTCCTGTCCTGTTTTAGGCAAAGTTGGCCATTTAGAAATAAGGGTCATAGGTGGGAACCTCCCCCTGAGCTGCCTGGGAGTGTTCTGGGATAATAGCATCAGGGACACCTGGTACCATCGCACACACACACACACACACGCAGGATTCAGAGAGGTAAGCTAGGAAACTGAAGACAGTAGCAGCCAGTGACCGGGAGTTATGGCCCACAAGCATGGACCTGGGAGAGAACGGGTGAGTTGCTGGAAGTGCATCACTGGAAACCTATCTTTCTAGGTATTTGAATTCTCTGATGGAGATAAATCTGGATCACTTGGGGCTCGAGACAGGTCTTCTTGTAATATGAAGTTGTGTTTTTTACATTGAACTACAAGAGTTGCCAACTGAAATGCTGCAATATTATCTGAGGTAGCTAAAGCATGATGCGGTCAGTAGTTCTTTGCATTATCTAATGTTGTAATCAGAAGACAAGTACAATCCCATTCAAACGCTCATGAACTGGGAGAGCAAAGGGCAAAGTGTGTGCTGAATTCGCATGAATTGATCCAGCAGAAAAGTAAGTGTCCTGTTTTCCTTGCATATGAGAAAGGCAGCGGCCTCAGTTGTGAAAACAGAGACATGCAGAGATCTGCTCAGCTCACCCTGACTCCCAAGCTTCTTGAGTTTCTCTTCGGTTGCATGGTGGACTGTTGAAGTCAAGGTGTGACTGACTGTGGGATAAGGGATCATAAGGTCAAAAAGTCAAGTGACTGAGACTACTATGTTTGGCATTATCTTCTTATTATTGGTTATAATTCATGTATTCATTCATTCATTCATTCATCTGGCCGTGAGATTACTTCCTGAAAACCAAGCCACATGACACTTCTCTTAGCTGTCTGATTTTACTTACGTGGTTGTGTTGATGTAATTCTTTAAATTGTTACTACTTAGCAAGTTCCATCAAGCTCGACCTGTTATGTCGTGCTTCTCGGTCAGTGTATGTGCCGCAGAGCATGTCATTCAGATCCGACACATCTCAGTCTATGTGTGGCCCCCGATTCGTCGTCCTGTGTGTTTTGTCAACTTCAGAAGCCCGCTCAACAGTTTGCACTCCAAACACACGTTATGGACATTAAAAATAAGAGGTCGGATGAACCCGACAGCGTTGTCACAAATGTCTCAGAATGGGAGTGGTGTAGACTGTGTGTGACCGACTTAAAGCTTTGCGACACCACCATGACAGAAAAGTCCATTAATCAGGAGTTAAAGAGGACACACATAAAGAACGCTTTGGTAAAACTGTTCTGCACGCTCTCTGTGCAGCTGTGTGGGATCAGTGATGATTGCATTACACTATACAGTGTTATGACTTTACATAGCGCTGTCTGACAGACAGACTCACAACATCAACGTTTGATAATAGATGCAAGAGAATGAATTCTTGGAAAGGCAGAGTTTATAGCTATCAGAGGAACTCTCAATCAGGATTTAAGCATTATTTGATTAATTGTTTTAGTCAGGTTTTGGACACTCTTTTGACTATCCCTTTGCCTCCTTTATCAGAAATCATACGAGGGGCACCTGGCTGGAGCTGTTGTATGGTGAAATTAAATTCTTTCTACTTTTTATTATTGCTCCGAGGGAACATACTAGAATATTCAGAAGTATAGAAATACAGCTAAAACTGTAATACACTGTACATAGTAATGACGCACCTTTGTATAGGCCGCCATTTCATATCAAACCAACTAATATTAATTTGCACAAAGCAGAAGGAACTTTCTCTCATTTCTGCTATTTTCTTCGTTTTCTATGTTTTTTTGAACATCTGTCTATTCGTGTTCAAAGCATATTTATTTCCTGCATAATTTCAGTTCATTATCCATAACTTAATTTGAGGATTAATCCGTTTTGGATTGTGGATGGATGCTGTCAAAAATATTTGATAATTATTTAGATGCTTTTTAGTGAATACATTATGATTACTTAAGCATTTATATCAAATACCCCCATACTACCACAATAAGAAAAGTTTTTGTTTACTGACTGAATCAATAAACATTAATAAAATGTTGATTAGCTCGATTTACTGGGATGTTGTGTCTTTACTTTCAAGGAGTGGTTCAACTAACCATACAGATCCAGATGCAGTTACTTACAACAGATCTTTTTTCAAGAAAAATAGCAGCTTTTTACGTCATGCTATTTGAAATCATGCAACTGTCATTTTTTCAACTAGTTATGCTTTCTTTAATATTGTGTATAGTTCACAGATCACAAAAAGATGAAGACCAGATCTTTGACTTTCTGACCGACCGATCACCGTCAAGGGTCGATCAACTTGAAGATCAGCTGATTCCACTTAGTTTATTAGTGCATCTCTTTAAGAACTAAACACAGAGATGATCTCCTTAAGCTCACATTATTGCCTTTCTTTTAATCACCGATTAAACAAAACACAAAGTGTAAAGAGAATGAGCCTCACACAATCCCTGCAGACCTTCTGTGTCTGTAAAGCGCATAGTAACTGATGTAACAGAATATTTTCCTAAATATTTCCTTACATCTGTTTAAAGCTTATAAGCTTGAAAAATGTGTTTTGATGCTAGAACCCCAGACCTGCTTCTCAAACAGTTGTGACTTTTATTAAAAGCAAAGCTGCAACATACAGAGGCTAATCAAGCTTTTGCTGATCTGATTCATGTGTTTCCAGAGCTTTGATCTTTGGTGCTTTGAAGGCTTTGGTTAACATGATGAAAAACATCTACCTTCTAACAACAACTCAAGGCTGCGTATCTGAACAAAGCATAAATCACAGAGCAGGAGAGTGCATCTAAAAATAAGAGAGCAGCAGCTCTGTTCTTCCTGATCCACCTGTGTTTTACAAAAAAGAGCTGATTTCCCCCTTTTTTCAAAGGACAGATTTGAGGCTTAAACAGCAAAATGAGTCCAAATATTAACAGCTATGTAAGCATATTACAAAGCATCTATACTGTTAATGTGTGGTGATGATGATGCTTTCAGTACCCACTCAACCTCTGATTTTGGTGTTACATTTTGTTGATTTGTTTCAGATTCAGTTTGCGAATGCAGAGGACAAGCAGGAATTCAGCAAGTTTCCGACCAAGGCAGGTCGCCGCTCCCTCTCACGCTCCATCTCACAGTCCTCCACAGACAGCTACAGCTCAGGTACTGAGAACCTAAGTATTTCATTACATAGCCACCTGTTACCTTTAGGTATCAGTCCTTTGTTTTAACATACATACGCAAAACATAACCCTTTGAAAGACTTCTCTATATCCATAAATGTAACACTCATATATGGGGCAATTTGTAAAGCCACACATTTCATTGTTTCAGTTGCACTTTAGGTCATAATTAAACACAAGTTATTGCATAACTGTGTAGTGTAAGAAAAAAAAATAATGTTGTATAAGAAAAATCTGGAAAGTGCTTTACATATATATCCTCTGACCCTGATACCCCTAAATTAACTCAATGCAGCTAACTGCTTTCTGGAACCACCTTATTAGTAAACAGTCTTTGTGTGTATAATTTAATTTCAGTATCAATTCAACTGTTCTGTGAAAAGAAAAGTTAGTTCTAGTAATGGCACACAGGGGCTGACTACAAATTATAGTGAGCCTAAGTCCCCTCTCCTTCCTGTTGGCCCATGGGTCCCCTGGCCAAAAAACAACAATAACAAAACAACGAATGGAAGTCGGTGGCACTATAAAAGTTATTTTCTGGTCCGCTTTGTCTTATTTCATGAACCACACATAAGTTTTTACCTCAATTTTAATTATTTCTAATGAAGTGCTTTTTGACTGTGTTTGTTAAAGTTATAGAGGAGGATTTTTCTTCTTTTTTTTCTTTTTCTTTTAGAAGAAAAAAAAAAACATCTTCACAACAACAAATCTTTCCGTGAAAGATGTGTAGCACTACAGGTAAACATGTGAGAGTGTGCATGCGCATGCAGACTCTCAGGATAATTGACAATTAGCAGGACCAATAGTGTAGATGATCCACCCTGAGGAAAAAGATCCTTCACAATACCTTTAAGTGATTTGGGATTTATTTGATTTAAAAAATTCACAGTCAAGATTCCTACTATTCAGAAGTCGCATATATGACATCCGGGACTATAGCTAGTTAGCACTTCCTAGCACTTGAAACACTCACTGACACCTTGTATAGCTTCTCCTGCATGCTGGCTCTCACTCCACTGACTGTTTCTCTCTCAGTTTAGCCGGCAGTTTCCAAATGGCCAGATTTATAGTAATTTCTCCACGTTTAATGCTTATTCTTTCGTCCTGGAGGAAGGAGGCGAATTGCGGACATTTTCCCCCTTCGTTTTCAGATGTAGTCCAATAAGTGTTTTCACTCAAACGCTGAAGTAACATTTGCCAGCGTCTTTAAAATTCAAAGACATCATATGTTCGATCCGATGGCCCGGAAGAAGAAGCGCGTGACTTAGGCTACCTATTGCCACACAATTCAGATTTTGATTTAAAACATTTGTAGGACCATGTGTCTGTGTCCTTCAGTTTCACAATTATGCTCTACTTTGTATTGATCTATCAAATAAAATCCCTTTGAAAATAATTTGAGGTATGTGGCTGCAATGTGACAAAATGTGAAATGTGAGGGTGTGAATACTTTTACAAGGCAATGTAAATACAAACAGGTCCTCGCACACAGGAAGCGCACACAGAGGTCTCTCCTTTCTCACAATAGATTTGAAGTATAGATTTCATAACTCTTTCTGCTCGTGTATTTTAGCACAAAAGGGACCTTCTGTGTTCTTAATTTTCCAGCTGCATCTTACACCGACAGCTCGGATGATGAAACCTCCCCCCGGGACAAAGCCCAGGTCAACAGCCATGGCAGCATCGACTTCTGTGTCAAGAACATAAAACAAACCGAATTTGGCCGGCGAGAAATTGAAATTGCAGAGCAAGGTAATCGGGAAGATTTTTATTTTTATTATTTATTATGCAGTAATTGAAAACATTAGGTGCTTTTTGATAAGTGTAAGTGATTTTGCAGCTTTTCTTTTAAAACAGGATCCTTTCTGCTGTAAAAAAAAAAAGAGAGTGAATCACATATATGCTAAATGAATTGGTGGTTCCTCAGTTGGGTTACTGTTAGACAATCTACATAGTAGACTACTGCCTTGTAGTTTCTTATTCATGTAAAAATATAGTCATATATCTAATTAAGCATTACTTGTTAAAAGTTATCTTCTAATTTCACAACAGTTAATGAGTAGTGATATTCAGCAGCGATGTTATCCTAAAAACATTATCATAGTTCTGTCTTTTATTCATTACTTATGTTCTTTTATTTTCAACTCTATAAGGTGTGGGTGTTGTAGGCTCTCTCCTCTGTCTGCTGTCTTTCTAACTGTTTACGTTGTTCAGGGGAAGTATGCGAGTGCTCGACAAGTGCTTACTAGACATTAAACCTGCAGGGCTGAAGATGTTTCTATGTTGCTGTTGTTTAACTAGTCTGCTATTTTCCAGTTCTCTCCATAACATACTTGTAGAATGGGACTTTTTTTAAAAAAGGCTGCTAATTATTCACTCATCTAAATCAAAAAGCAGAGGTTCTCTCTTTTTTTTAAAGTGCAAACTTATTTATATGTTCATATTCATGCACCATTTTTTGCATCTCATCATCCATCCATCCATCCATCCATCTTCTTAACCGCTTATCCAATTCAGGGTCACGGGGCAGCTGGAGCCTATCCCAGCAATTATCAGGCGTTAGGCAGGGTACACTCTGAACAGGACGCCAGTCTGTTGCAGGGCCAACACAGAGAGACAGACAACCATTCACACTCACATTCATTCCTAGGGACAATTTAGAGTGATCAATTCACCTATCATGCATGTTTTTGGACTGTGGGAGGAAGCCGGAGTACCCGGAGAGAACCCACGCATACACGGGGAGAACATGCAAACTCCATGCAGAAAGACCCTGGGCCGGGATACGAACCCACGACCTTCTTGCTGCAAGGCAACAGCGCTAACCACTGCGCCACATCTCATCATCAGATGCAAAAAAACCTCCATTAACACTCATATTTTTATTTATTTTTTGCAAACAGATGATCACAGATTGTGCCTCAAAAAAGCTGTATTTAGCATAGTATAGTCTGATTCAGACTGTACAAGTGTCATGCATTTAAAAAAAAAAAGAGGTGAACTAAGTTTTAAGACCGAAACAGCCCGTTACTATACTGCTGCTCAGAAGCCAACTTCACAGTTGTGTTACTTTATGATTTTCGAAAAATAAAGATGAGATCCAAGTCGTAAAATATTTGGTTAAATATTTTTAGAAAACTGTCAGGAAATCTTGAACTTTGGGTCTGGAAATGTGTGGGAAAAGTATCTGCTTTGTGTTTTTATGCTATATAAAGATATGTAACTTGAACTAAATGTTTTACTCTAGCATCTCCTTTTTTTAAGCATTGGACAGCATAGCATATATCATGTGATCTCCATATAAGCCAGGCGGCCATGTTTTTTGTTGACATGTTAAAAAAACTTTTTGGTATGCGCATAGCAACGTTTAACTTACATTTGGAGGGCTGTTTGAAAATTTAACTAGTGCTACCTACAGTAAATAGCAATGACCTGATAATAACACTACTTAATCTTGTGCTACAGTGTGCAGACACTCCGTCTACACTAACGATAAAGATTTACTCACCTTGTGATTCTGAATGGTTTGAGTGCCTTACATGTCAGGCGAACTTGATTAATTTGGCAAATAACTGAAAGAGCCCCCACAGACGGGGTATTACGTGTCATCAAGTGTGGAAAAAGAAAGAAACAAGAGAGTATAAAGGCAAAAAGTAACTTAGTTCGTCCTTACGCTGTGGAACAATGAGTATTTTACACATCTCTTCCAAGTACACACACAACAGATAGCAACAAAAAGTATAGGTTCTCATGTTTAGAACCATATGAAAAACCCTTTGAGATATAGAAAAAAAACATGTGGCGAGCATGAGTGAAACACATTAAAAACTTTCCAAAAAAATTTTTTTGTTTGTGAGCCACAAAAGTCATGATACAAAGTATTACAAATTTCAGTTTTTCACTACCTACAGTCTAGTTAGAGTCTCACAAATGCAAATACATTTTTATAATTTTTTATTTTTAGAGCCATACTAAGAAAGTATGTGACAACAGGTTCATAGTTTGCAAGTTTTGCTTGCATTTAACTTTTCTCAGAAAAGCTGTCGCTGTCAAGTTACGTAAGATTTGGTTCTTGAAAAGAACTTGTGTTCCTAAGTTCTTAACTTATGATTTTTTATTTAAAAAAATTAAAGCCCCTAAAACTTGTTTTCAAATGAGAACAAAACCTGCTCTGTATGAGTTAAAAAGCTCAGTTCGTACATTTAAATCTTATGTTTTTTCCTTTACAGACATGTCTGCCCTGATCTCGCTGAGGAAGAGAGCCCAGGGGGAGAAGCCCCTGGCTGGGGCGAAGATAGTTGGCTGTACCCATATCACTGCTCAGACAGCTGTATGTTCTATACTCTCATCCTGTCCATCTGATGTAATGTTGCAGCTCACATCCTCTAACTTTCCATGCATGTGTGCAATCAATCATGCCATCCTAGGTCCTGATTGAAACGCTGGTGGCCCTTGGGGCCCAGTGCCGCTGGACTGCCTGTAACATCTATTCCACTCAAAACGAGGTGGCTGCTGCTCTTGCTGAAACTGGTAACATTCTCTCCTCTATAAGCTTGTGGGACTTCTTTATATTTGGCCAGTTAAAAACAAAGAATTTTCTGAAAAAAACAGGAAACCGAAATTTCTGTGAAGATAAACAAATAAGCAGGATTTTAAAAAACCTATGAATAACAGGGATAGACCTTCAGACTACAGGAAAAATAAGGGACTTCTTTAATAAACCAAGGAAGAGATTACATGCAGATTACACGCTGTGGACTGTATTTTAAAGGGGAAAAATACATTGGTTGTTATGGGAAAACTCACATTCGTTAAACCAACAAAATATTGTTACGGACCTACAGTATACAATTTAACTTATTGAAACAAAAACAAGCTGTTAAAACATTAGCAAAAAAAAAAAAATGGATGTCCTACTGAGAGTGTTGTTGACATCACAGATGCACAGTAAGCATCAAGAGTAAATGTAGATTTTATTTTTTTAGATATTAACATTTAGTTTGAATTTTTTTGGAAAGCCAAGCAACAAAATATTGAAAAATAAATAGTAAATATTTCGATCTGTATGCGTTCCTTTTTGTTGAATTTCTTTTTTGTAAAGTTTTGTTGTTTTGTACTGTTTTTGAGGACATTTTATGTTATCTTTTGGACCTCTGAGCCATTGTACAATAGAACACTATGAACAAATATAATTGTAGCTTGCAGATTAATGCTTGGCACGAGATGGTTATTTATTTTAAGAAAAAAATAAAATCCTGTTATCATAGTGATCCACACTTTAACATACAAGTAGACTAGGTTTTATTTTCCTTTTAAGAGACTGAATTAACTCTTAAGTGAGCTTGAAAGTGTTAACTGTGTCATGCTTACGTTTTTTATTGTCTAATGGACCCTAATGGGTCTGTTGCCCACTCTGTCTTTGCTCATCGTGTGCTTTGCTTCCTGCAGGTGTACCTGTGTTTGCATGGAAAGGTGAATCAGAGGACGACTTCTGGTGGTGCATTGATCGCTGTGTCAACACTGACGGCTGGCAGGCCAATATGGTATTATGAGTACAGTTGGATCATAAATTTAACACTTACATTTGGGGCCTTCTTAAATCCTTGATGGAGTTAAAATATGTTCTTTTCTATTTAAATGAAAGATCTTGGATGACGGTGGAGATTTAACCCACTGGGTTTACAAGAAGTATCCCAGTGTGTTCAAAAAGGTCAGAGGAATCGTGGAGGAGAGTGTCACTGGTGTTCACAGGTCAGCTAGTTTCCTCATCATTGTTTTAAGCCTATATTTCTGCTGCAGCTTGGCCTCTTTTCCTGATGTGTACTGATGTGTTTTCCAGGAAACGCCGTGGTTTACCTGAAAGCATTCGCTTATAAATAACATTCTTAATATTGTGTCAACAGAAACAGTATCCAAGGGGGTTATATAAGCTATGAATGATACATGACATTATGGGTTTAAGAGGACATTGGACTTAAATGACTTGAGTAATTTGAGTAACATGACACAGCAAATGTGCAGATGAAACAATTTTTTTATATATATAGTGCAAAAGTTAATTATTTCAGTAATTCAACTTAAAAGGTTACATTTTTATTTATTTTATTTCTTTATTTCTTATTTTTATTTTGTACATGACGAATTACAATACATTACCAAAAAAAAAATATTCAAGACAAATACATATACACATATATGCACACATACACACAAACAAATTAATATGTGATACAGACTCATTACATGACAAGCAACGACATTTTAAGCCTGTATTTGTTATAATTCTAATGATAATGCCTTACTGCTTATAAAAAACCCTATATTAAAAAAATCTCAGAAAAATTAGAATATTACATGAAATTAATAAAACTAGGATTTTAAATAGAGAGATGTCAGACCTCTGAAAACTATAATCATGCATATCTACTCAGTAATTGGTTTGGGCCCCTTTTGCTTCAGTTACTGCCTCGATGCGGTTTGGTATGGATGCTGTCAGCCTGTGGCACTGCTGAGGTTTTATGAAAGAGAAGAAGAAATCAATCAATCAGTCAAACGTTGTTTATAAATGCTTTTCAAATTACATAGCTTCTCAAAGTGCTTTACACATTAAAATCACCCTGCATTGCCCCCCACCCCCCTTCCCAAAATTAAACAATCATCACAGCTATACCTCCCCTCATCCCATCTCCCATGCATGCACACACTTAAAAGCAACAGTAAACAAAAGCAACAACAGGCTGAATACATTTGAGCCAGGAAACGCCATCATGGGAGCCATCTGCATCGGCATCAGCAGCGGCAGCAAAGGCACTGACGCATTTTCCTTTTAGTAATGCTCCATTGATTCTCTATGGGGTTCAGGTCAGGCCAGTTTGCTGGCCAATCCAGCACTGTAATCCCATTGTCATTAAACCAGATTTTGGTTGTTTTGGCAGTGTTGGCACGTTCCAAGTCCTGCCGGAAAAGTTATCATCTTCATAAAGCTCGTCTGTAGAAGGAAGCATGAACTGGTCCAAACTGTCCTGGTAGATGGATGCACTGATTCTGGACTTAATAAAGGACAGTGGACAAACACCCGCTGATGACTTGGCTCCCCAAATCAACGCAGACTGTGGAAACGTCACACCAGCCTTTTAGCTTGCATTCCTCTCCGTTCTTCCTCCAGACTCTGGCACCTTGGTTTCCCAATGAGATGAAAATTTGCTCTCATCAGAGAAGAGAAGTTTGGACCACTGAGCAACAGACCAGCAGGGGCTTGACAAGAGGAATAGGACACTTGAATCCCATGTCCAGGATCCGTCTGTGGGTGGTGGCTCTTGATGCATTAACTCCAGCCTCGGTCCACTCCTTTTGAAGGTCTCCCAACACTTTTGAGTGGCATTTTCCTAACAATCCTCTCCTGTCTGTGCTCATCCCAGCTGCTTGTGCTCCTTTTTTTTCTCCAGACTTTTCCCTTCCACATAACTTTCTAATAATGGGCTTTGATACAGCACTTTGGGAACATCCAACACCTTTTGAGGCTTTCCCTTCTTTTGAATGGTGTCAAAATGGTTTTCTGCACAACTATTATGTCAGCCGTCTTCCCCATGATTGTGATTCGTACTGAACCTTACTGATGGATTTAAAGGCTCAGGAACCCTTTGCTGGTGTGTGGATTAATTTGCTTATTAGAGTGTGACACTTTGAGACTAAATTATTGAACCTTTTCACAAAACTCTGTTTTTCTAAGATTTTGAATTTGTGATTTTCATAAACTGTAAGCGGTAATCATAATTATAAAAAATATCTTGCTTTGCATGTAATGAGTCTATTGTTTTTTGTATTTGTATTGAGTTTTTTTTGTTTGTTTTTTCTTTCTGGATGGACCATGAGTCTGGAATAAAGATATACAATGCAATATACCATATATTAGTTTACCCTTTTAAATTGAATTACTAAAATATATTAACTTCTCCACTATATTCTAATTTTTCGTGTTTCACCTGTATACCCTTCTATAGACCTAATTGTTGCTACAGAAAGCTCAATATCTTAATGGCAGGTGGCTAAGTTTCAGTGAATATGTACAAAGGTTTCATGTGACCTGATCTGCCTAAACTGGGTTCCTAATCCTCTCAGATTGTACCAGTTATCTAAGGCTGGGAAACTCTGTGTCCCTGCAATGAATGTGAATGATTCGGTTACGAAGCAGAAGTTTGACAACCTCTACTGCTGCCGTGAATCTATTCTGGATGGGTGAGCAGATTAGAACATTTGTGTAGAAACCAGATATTTGCATACACTGTATAAAAAGACACTTCCCCTTTTTTCACACTGACATCAATCAGATTAAGCTTTTTATCTTTTCAAATGTTTGGATTACCAAAATAGTTTTTGTTTTAAAATGCCAGCATAATGAGAGAGGTATTATTTCTTTTTAGTTCTTTAAATTGTCTAATTACAATAGATTTACTTACTATTTGATCAAATTGGCTTTAGGCTATATGACCTCAGTCAACAATTGTTGGCTTTCTCACTATTGATTGCTGGAAATTTGGCCCATTCATACAGGCAAAACTGATATAACTGAATCAGGTTTGTAGGCTACTTTCCCTGTACACATCCTTTTAGCTTTTTGGCTCGAACAAGAAACTGTCAATGTAATAATAATAATAATAATAATAATAATAAAAGCTTTATTGTCCACCGAAGTGGAAATTTGTCTTTGACTCCACATGTAGGTTTTTAAAAACAGACACAATGAGTAGACAGACAGATAAAAAAAATCAAACGTCAAACAGATCACTTTTGAATAATAATTACCCCAAAAATAATGACTTTGTCAATACCAACATATAAATTCCTGTCTTAAGTCTTGAGATGTTGTTGCAATGTCCACAAATAGTTTTTTCCTGTTTTGTGAAGTGCGACACTCTGTGTAAGGATTCTGACACCGCTGCACTTCTCAGTTGGGATGATGATCTCCAGTTACAAGCTTTCCCCCTTTTTCCTACTAATGCAATAAATGAAATTAAAATTAATAGTAGCAACAATCATCGTGGCAAAACTTTTAAATTGTAGTTTTATCAAAACGTAGGGTATGTCTGCAGAATAGTAACGTCTTTGTCCCTGAGTTTTTTTGCAACTTGTCGCCGACCTTTCTACAGTATGTTGCTTTTGGACTAATGGCTTCTTTCTCTTTGGGTGGCCTTTCAGCCCATCTAGGTCTCACTATGAATTATAAAACTACCTTACCATCTTAATCAAGGGTATCAATCAATAGTAAAGAACCGTTTTTAAAAATGTTCTCTCTCATTATTTTGGCATTTATAAAACAAATGTCAGCACCGTAACTGACCTTTAACAGGAAACCTTTGGTGAGATTTAATGTCACATAGTGAGAAAGAAAGTAAGATGTTACTTTTTTTACAGTGTTTTTTTTAATTATCTGTTGTTTTAGTAATGATGTAAAATAAAAGAAAATAAAGATGATGCAGAATGATCATGACCTTTTATTTTCCTTTTCTCTGACAGCCTGAAGAGGACCACAGACATCATGTTTGGAGGCAAACAAGTGGTTGTGTGTGGTTATGGGGAGGTGAGTCATTCCTTTTTTTAAAGAAAGAAAAAGAACAAAAGCTTTTACTTGAAATGATTGAATTTCCACAGTTGCAGCTGACCTTTTTATTGCACTGCCTTGTGATCTGTAGGTGGGAAAAGGCTGCTGCACTGCTCTTAAAGCCCTCGGCGCCATTGTGTGCATCACAGAGATTGACCCCATCTGCGCTCTCCAGGCATGGTGAGTCATTGCACATCACCACTTAGCACTCCTCCATCAATAAAAGTGTGGCACTAGAGTTTATATTTTGTGCATTGAATTAGCTGTGATCAATGCATTATTATGTCACCTTTAAATTTGTTTACCTTCTCACTTGCGTAAACAAGTACTCATATTCGGTTTGTGTATGCACAGTATGGACGGATTTCGAGTGGTCAAGCTGAGCGAGGTCATCCGGCAGATGGACGTGGTGATAACTTGCACTGGTACTGAGCCCCATGCAGTGACATCTGTTACTTCTGCTTTAATGGTCACAGTGTTAGCCATATGCAAATATGTGTCTCATTTAAATATCCTCTCCCTTTCATTCAGGGATTTTGTTCAAATGTCATCCGTTTTCCTTTGTTTAACTGCAGGCAACAAGAATGTTGTTACCAGAGAACATCTCGACCGAATGAAAAATGGCTGTATTGTCTGCAATATGGGACATTCCAATACAGAGATCGATGTGGTAATTCCATTGTTTTCTATGTGTCTTTCTGTATGGAGCATGGCAGGGGTCAGGTGCAGAAATAATTTTTGAGACGCAAGAATCCGTTCCCTTGGTTTACTAAACTGTGCAGACGGATTCATGAATCATGTGTGATAGTTTTGGGGATCCTTTCCAATTGATAATGGGTTTTTGGCTATTCACTGTTTGTGTTGCTCCTTTGGTAGAGTGGTTAACACCCATGCTTGGCATCTGGGAATTGTTGGATTGAATCCTGTCCTCGGAGCCTGCTATAATCAAAAAGACTTTATTGATCCCAGAGGGAACTTATATATATTGTTTTGGGTCCCTGCAAGAAAGAAGGCTATAAATAAGTTTTGTAGCCACCTATGCAGCTGGCAGGGTCCATGCACATGTGTTGCATTGCTAAAAAACGGCCTAGAAATGGGCCATAAATTATAAACCCACCTGGCCCACTGGAATACAGGCACAGTTCTGTGCTATCTGCATGGAGCAGGTGGTGCAGTATAATCACCCTGCATTAAAGAGATATGAGTTAACCAGTTAGTCGTTGATACAGTACCCAATTTGAATGCAAGTCTTTATTGGACATAACATGAACCTCTGCTAAGAATGATTTTATGTGGTGGGGGCAAAACTATAATTCATAAATAATACCAGGGAAATGTCCCTGGTTTTAACAACGGTTATGTTCATAGCCTACTTTCCTGCAGGCACCCCAGAAAATACTTAGCTGTGTGATAAAACACAGACTGATGACTTGATGACTCGAACCACAACGTTCCAGGTGCCAGTCCTGTTTGTTAACCACTCTGCCAAGGTAGCACGTGGCACCTTACTTGTTAACGGCAACCAGGGAATAATATCAAGTGGACAGGATTTGGTTTACAGCAATGCAGCATTTCTACTCAGTCGAGTATCTAGAAAAATATGGAATTTGCTTTATTGAGTTGGGAGTAGGCATACAATAAAAGTAGTACCAAAAATATTTGATTTTCCAGACTTTTTTCCAACTTATTTTTTAAATATTCCCTTATAAATAGATTTTTTAAAAACATTAACTATAATAAATCGACGGCCTTTGCACGAGGATTTTATTATTTTACCCATTTTAATTTAGAGTTTTGCTGACTGACTGAATAAGCATTCATTACAAAAATCAAAAATGGCAATTTTCTACCTGTCTCTGGAAACCTTTAAATTCAGGTTACACTGGATCTGTGGTTCTTAAATCAAGCCTTAAATGAAAAACACAAGACCTGTTCTCTCTACTGATTACCGCCGACAATGATAGACTAAAATGAGGGGAAAAAAGAAGAAAAACACTTCCTGTTGAAATAGCAACAATAGGACCTTTAAAAAAATAGTCTGGAGATTTCTGTTCATTTACAAACAGGCATTGGCCACCAACAAGTCACAGTCTGATATTTTGTTAAAATAGTAAAATTATGTCATGTTCACTGTATACGAGAATGCTGTAAAATAAACGACTTTAAAGCATTCCTTTTCGTGCTTCTCAACTGAAAGCAGTAGATATTTTAGCACAACCAAAGTTTCCTCAGATCAACCCACTTTCTGCTCTAACACAGTTTTACTCTGTTAGGAACGCTACAATAATGTTATTAAAACATTTCAAACAAACTAGGTTCATCACTTGTTTTAAAAGACATATATGATTCAAAACATACAGCTACAGTCCTGCTCCTGCTGAAAGTGTTAAATCCAGAGAACAGTGTTCTGCAAGTTTACACACCATTTGCTTGTCTATGCACTGTTTTTATGTCTTATAATATAGTCCAGTAATATTTTAATTAATTCCGTAAAGACAAAGCTTACAGTACATAAACGTAAACCTTGGTTTGCAATGGTTTACAATGAAATGACACCTGAAGATGCACTAAACACAGCACCTCTGTCTTCTTATGCTCCAGGGTAGCAGGATACATTAGATTACAGCCTCTAAAAGAGCTGCTGCAGCCTCTCTCCCTTTCCCACTGTGAAGGTCACAGTAAAAGGTTAAAAAGCCCAAAATGCTAAACTGAAAACCCAAGTCTTGTCTAGCTTGGAGTGCAGCAAACCAAATCAGACATTAGCCCAACATCAGGTACCGTAGTAGAATTTCATCAAATAATCTTGATACCTATTATCAAATAATTCTGATCCCCTATCTCATCCTAGAAATTGGATCAGGTACTAAACAGACACAGTGGTTAACCCACTGATTTGGTAATTGTCAAATAGTTATATATCTTTGTTGCCCTGGGAAGGCCTGGGCTCTGGCTTTCATGTGATTTTACTTCATATCGTATGCACCATGCTTCTAAAAGGGGATAAAGACTAGCTCATCCTTTCATGCAAATGTGATACTTTGTTTAAAAAAATGCATATCCAGCACAGTCAAACTCACTTGAGTTTGTCTAGTCAGTTTTAGTGACAGATGGCTCATAAAAAATGTCCTTCTTGCATCCTCAGGCGAGTCTACGCAGTCCTGAACTGACCTGGGAGAGGGTTCGCTCTCAGGTCGACCACATCATCTGGCCAGATGGAAAAAGGGTTGTCGTGCTGGCAGAGGTAAAATACCTGGGCACTTCAGTTTCTGTTCACACTTCTGACTTTCCTTCTATAATTGATTTATTTGGTTCACAGAATTTATACTAAACATTTTGCACATGCTCTGTTTTTCTTAGGGTCGTCTCCTAAATCTGAGCTGCTCTACAGTGCCTACATTTGTGTTGTCCATCACCGCTACTACTCAGGTCGGTTTTATTGCCCTGCAGTAGAGTAACGTTTGCAAGTGTTGCTATAAATAATTGCATCTACTATTTGCTCTACCTTGTCTATAGGCTCTGGCCTTGATTGAGCTGTACAATGCTCCAGAAGGACGTTACAAACAAGATGTTTATCTTCTGCCCAAGAAAATGGGTACGTTTTCCTAAATCCTGCTCACTGCTGCCCCCTTATGGCGCTCATAAAGACATACAGTATCTGGTAAAGCTAAAGATTATGCCAGCTTTGTCCAATGTGAGTTACTCTCTTTCTCTGCTCCAAGATGAGTATGTGGCCAGTCTGCACCTACCCAACTTTGATGCTCATCTGACAGAGCTGTCTGACGAGCAGGCTAAGTACATGGGGCTGAACAAGAACGGACCGTTCAAGCCAAATTATTACAGGTTGGTGTCACTTTGTGATTTTCCAAGACTACTTTTCATTTTAAATAACAGTGTTTTTGTATGATAAACAGCAGAAGAAGTGCAATAACACTGTATTTACTTCACAGGTACTAATAAAGATGTCTGCTACTCAGCGAAACGTTGCCCTGGGATAAACAGAGATATCTATTTTATTTTATAAACTACTGCAAAATGGAAGAATTATTTTACTTATGCTGAATGTAACTTATTAATAGACCTCAGAAGTAGATCTAAATATCGCAGGATAAGAAATATAGAGAACTTATAATATATAATCAACTAACATTGGTCTGTCTTGTATTCAGAAAGCAGTCTACTTGCATGCATTGATGTTTCTATATTTTTAGTTATTAAGTTGTTACAGATTTTCGTTTCTTGATCGCACAGCTGTTGATTTGTTTGTTTACTCTATTTACGCACCGTGCCAAATGATGGCCGTTTCTGTTTTGTTTGTGAGTGGCATTGAGAAGATATGGTCACATACACTGAGCCAGAGTTTAGGCTGAGCCAAAGCAAACTCTGTATTGGTATGCACATTATCCTAGATTTTTTGAATGAATGAAAACCTTTTTTTGAATACTATGTGCGCATAAGCCCTGAAAAGTAACATCCAATCATTCTTGATATCTAGAACATGAATTCATGTCCATTTTTATTTTATTTTTTACTTTTAGTCACACTACAACCAAAAGCTTCAATGTGTTTTATTGGGATTTTAAGACAGATTATCACAACATAGCTCATAACTGTGAAGTTAAAGAAAGGGATACAAGATTTTTAAAATGTACACAAGAAAAAAGTCTAAAGAGTGTTGTATCCCACAGATTTCATCCTCTGCTGAGTTAATATCTGGTACAATCATTTTTCACTGCAGTTAGAGCTGCACGTTTTATGGTACGTCTCTACCACCTTAGCACATTTAGAGTCTAATGTTTGTGTTCATTACTCTATGCAAAATAGTTCAAGCTTTGTCAGATTAATGGAGGCATTTGATTCAGACTCCATGTGAGACTGACTCTATGTTCTGGTTATTTAAGTGCTGGAACAGGAACCTCCACCACAGTTTCAAGCCCTGCTACGTCTGGTTTCCTTCCAGGATTGCCATATTAACTCTGACGACAACTTCCCAAGTCCCTGCTAAAAAAAAAAATTCCCTCCACAACATGATGCCACCATTACGTTACACAATTGGGGATAGTGTGTAATTTTTCACTATTTAGCACTATTTTTTTATTATATTTTTCTGACATATGACCAGAACAAGGACTTCCATGAGGCTTGTGTTAATAGTGGATGATTTTTTTCAGTACTGGCTTCATTTTTGACCCTCAAGTTTGTAACATTTACATCTAATAGTTGTCAACAGATTCTCAACCTGAGCTGTGGCTCCTTGCAGCTCCCCCAGAGTAACCTATTGGTTGCTTCGTTGACTAATTCTCTCCATACCAGGCCTATTAGTTTAAATGGGTGGCTATATCTTGGTAGTTTTGAAGTTCAGCCATAGTTTATCAGTTTTCTAATGACAACTTATAAGTTGTCCTCTGAGTACAATTGCATTTTATTTTATTTAGGGGTATTACTGTACAGAGCGTGAAATATATGTTCTTGCTTCAATTTGCAGATTTTTATTTGTAAAAAAAAAAAAAAAGAAAATGTCAAAATTATTATTATTTTTTTTTACTTATTTCAAATACATGCTAATTTGTTAATTTTTCAAATAAAAACCATTGAAGATTTTGGTTGAAACATAAAAAGTAAAAAATAAAATAAATAAATACTAAAAAAAAAAAATTACTTTTCTGAGGCCCTGGAAATTAACACTGAATGTTGTTTATTTAACCGCAAAACTTTGACACAAATAATTCGTTTTTAGACATGATATAAATAAGGCTTTACTTATTCCTGAAAATAATTAGAAAAAGCTATGGAATTAGAGCCACAATAAATTGTCAATAAATGATAAATGAAAACTTCCTTCATTTATTTCCAACTTTCCATTTCCTCCCTCACATTCTCCTCCTGATCTCTGTCACTGTCAAAAACTTTTTGCCTTTTAAGGCCATGGTATGAATGTGCCTTTTTGATTATTTATAACTCTGTATTCATAAAGGTTGAGACACTTTTTAAAGTGGAAGTAACTGTAATAGCATTTGAGACTTTCTGGTAAGAATGATTGTTTTTATTGGACAGATTCTGCAAAAGACAAAAATATCTGTCTGTGACAATTATATATTAGCATGAAAGAAAACTCTTAAGCAAATAATTTGAACAATTGTATTTTATTCCTAAGAAATTTTCAAGCCCAAGTGATGAAATCAGAGCAGAGCCATAAAAAGTGTATAATACATGGATTTTTTATCAGCAAGAAATTAATTAAACAGCTATAAGTCTTTGTACCTACAGTCCTGATATTCCACTGAGGTTTTTTTTGTTGTCTGAATCACTTAATGAGCAGTTTATACAATTTTTTTGTTTCAACATTTGCACTATTTGCTTTAAATAGTAAATACGACTTAATTTGAAATGGGTTTTATATACCAACCATCAGCACGGACCTTAATTGAGCAAATCATTCCTTTCTTCAAACAACATATATTTAAACGTGATGTCTTCCTTCCATTGCTTCTGGTAGCTACTGTAACTAATGTATGAAATGTATTTTAAGAAAAATATTGGACTTTATGTCATGCATATGATTGTCATTGTCTTAATTTGATTCAACTGGGTCACCTTAAGTAACATTTTATGTGATTGAAATTACATTAAGTGTGTACATTCATGCATTAAATCAGCAATAAAGCAAAGCTTTTTAACTGACTTCTAAAGTGTGTTGCTTTATTTTTTTACTTTTAAATATATATACATATATATTTTAAGAACGAGTAATCTTGGAGATTAATTTAAAGTTGAAAACAGACAGAACTTCCTCCTAGCTTCCTGGATGGACCTTAAGGCTACATTCTCTGCATTGCTTTCCTTACAGTCAGCCCTGCTGGCTGAGCGTCAAACTACTCTCCCTCTCTGGAATATTCATGGACTCTCGAGCTCTAGGCTAGCTGCATTAGTTTCTAATATTAACTGTTTGGTCACTGGGTCTGGAGGAGGGGGGTACTGGGAGCCTTCTGGAACCCCCGGTTGTTGCTATATAAGCAATGGGCATGACTCAGTCCAGGCAGTAGTTTCAGAAGAAACACCTGACGGCAGAAGCTGACACGAAAGAAACTCCAAGGGGAACTCCTTCTTTACCCTAACCCTTTCAGCAACAAGGAGACCAGCACAGATTGTAAGTAGGTTTAATTCAACAATTTCAACTGTCAACATTTTTTATTCAAATCACTGAAAGAGTGAAAAAAAATGGCAATGATTACTTCAGTCCATTTATCTTCTTTTCATTAAAATGTTATATTGTGTTAATTATGTTGCATGTAATTTGTATAAAGATGATCTCATTAGATACTTTTTCAAAATCCTGCTTATCTTTTAATTTCCTGATTTCCTGGTTCAAATGAGTTCATGGTAAGTGTTACTTTTTAAGGGTGTCTTTAAGTATAAGGCTGCAACGTTACTGAAGAATATTTTTTCTTCCCATATTGGTCGCTTTAATGGAAAATATACGTCAAGTTATTTGGATGTGAGGACATATTTTGCTCCAAAATCTTCAATGAAATTAGTTAGGAAATTACTAAAGATATCACAGATTGAATTAATAGCATGTTACTCATAACAAGGGAGTCTTAGAGGATTGAACTCTGCTTTATAAAAACAGAATTAAAAGCAGTATATGAGAAGGATATAGTAAGACACTCCATTAAAAGACAGACAAATTTTAACCAGATTACCCATCACTGCAGGCCAACTTCGCATCAAGAAAGAGAGAAATAGAAAAGTATGGGCTGTACTTGTAAAGAAACTGATTCTGACAGACTAAGTTTAAATAAAGGGGAACTGGAACTTTTCTTTTGTTTCTTAGAGGCATTGACCGATCTTCCAAAAGGTTCTTAATTTCTGAAAGGATTTGAGGTATCAGGCCTGCAAATTTTAGCCAGAATATACATATGAAGCCAAATAGGGTCACATTTGAAGACCACAGGGCAACACTGACTCAACTGCATTTTAATTTTAATGTTTTTGAGGTTGCTGCACAATCCAAACATGCCCCTAACGATACTGAAATGTGAACTGTATTGCTCACATGCCTCAAGGTGTTGAATAATTGTAAAAGTGCCTGAGGAGACGATTTCAAGGCTGCACTGCAAGCGTTAAAAAATAAACAAAACTATGCCACCTATTCATTGACTCTGAGATCTAAATGAATGATAAAGACAAATGCATTCATCACTATTTCTGATCCTGTTTCCTTCACTCTTAATGTTTTTCTTGATCAGATTATAAATAAATTATTTTCATTCTGGTTCTATCTAGGTATTTCGAAACAAGTAAGATGTCATCAGCTAAAGGACTATCCATTGGCATCGATCTGGGTACCACCTATTCTTGTGTTGGGGTTTTCCAGCATGGAAAAGTGGAAATTATCGCCAACGATCAAGGCAACAGGACAACTCCCAGCTACGTGGCCTTTACTGACACAGAGAGGCTCATTGGAGATGCTGCCAAGAATCAAGTTGCCATGAACCCCACCAACACTATCTTTGATGCCAAACGGCTCATTGGAAGAAGGTTTGATGACCCAGTGGTCCAGGCTGACATGAAACTCTGGCCGTTCAAGGTGATCGATGACAACGGGAAGCCCAAAGTCCAAGTGGAATATAAAGGAGAGACCAAAACTTTCTGTCCTGAAGAGATATCCTCGATGGTCCTGGTTAAAATGAGAGAAATAGCTGAGGCCTTTCTGGGACAGAGGGTGTCGAATGCAGTCATCACAGTGCCAGCTTACTTTAATGATTCCCAGAGGCAAGCCACAAAGGATGCTGGGGTGATCTCTGGACTAAACATTCTGCGGATCATAAATGAGCCCACAGCAGCAGCTATTGCCTACGGCCTTGATAAAGGTAAAAGAGGAGAACGCAATGTCCTCATCTTCGATCTTGGAGGAGGCACTTTTGACGTGTCCATCCTGACCATTGAGGATGGCATTTTTGAGGTCAAAGCCACTGCTGGGGACACACACCTTGGTGGGGAAGACTTTGACAACCGAATGGTCAACCACTTTGTAGAAGAGTTTAAAAGAAAACACAAGAAAGATATTAGCCAGAACAAGAGAGCAGTGAGGAGACTGCGCACTGCTTGTGAGAGAGCAAAGAGGACAGTGTCCTCCAGTACTCAGGCCAGCATTGAGATTGACTCACTGTTTGATGGTATTGACTTTTACACCTCAATCACAAGGGCACGCTTCGAGGAGCTAAACTCTGACCTCTTCAGGGGAACACTGGAGCCAGTTGAGAAGGCCCTACAAGATGCAAAGCTAGATAAATCCAAGATCCATGAAATTGTCCTAGTTGGTGGCTCTACAAGAATCCCCAAAATCCAGAAGCTCCTACAGGACTTCTTCAATGGTAGAGATCTGAACAAGAGCATCAACCCTGACGAAGCGGTGGCCTATGGTGCAGCAGTCCAGGCTGCTATCCTGATGGGTGACACCTCAGAGAATGTCCAAGATTTACTGCTCCTGGATGTGGCCCCCTTGTCTCTGGGCATTGAGACAGCTGGTGGAGTTATGACACCCCTCATCAAACGGAACACCACCATCCCCACGAAGCAGACTCAGATCTTCTCCACATACTCAGACAACCAGCCAGGGGTGCTGATTCAGGTGTATGAAGGTGAGAGAGCCATGACCAAGGACAACAATCTCCTGGGAAAGTTTGAGCTCACATGTCTCCCTCCTGCACCCAGAGGCGTGCCACAGATAGAAGTCACCTTTGACATTGACGCCAACGGCATCCTGAACGTGTCTGCTGTGGACAAAAGCACTGGTAAAGAAAACAAAATTACAATCACCAACGACAAGGGCCGACTCAGCAAAGATGAGATTGATAAGATGGTGCAGGATGCAGACAAGTACAAGGCAGAGGATGACCGACAGAGAGAGAAGATTGCAGCGAAGAATTCCCTGGAGTCCTACGCTTACCACATGAAGAGCAGCGTAGAAGATGAGGCCTTGAAAGGAAAAATCAACGAGGAGGATAAAAAGATAGTCGTCGAAAAATGCAACCAGACAATTTCCTGGCTGGAGAACAACCAGCTGGCAGAGAAGGACGAGTATGAACATCAGCAAAGTGAGCTTGAGAGGGTGTGCAAACCAATTGTGACAAAGTTATATCAAGGTGCAGCGCCAGGAAGCTGCAGCAGTCAGGCTGGAGGTAGCTCTCAGGGCCCCACTATTGAGGAGGTCGACTAAAACTACAAACTGCAGCTTTTCACTCCTAGAGAGAGATTTCTGACTGATGTTTGATTTAAAAAAACCACAACACTTAATTGTTTTTATATATTTTAAATAAACATTTTAAGAATAAAAGGTGTCTCTATTTATTATTAAGTATTGTATATGATTAATTTAAGTACTTTAACATTTAAGTTTATAAAATTAAATACACATGCAAAGATTTAAATAACTGGACTCAATGAAAATGGATTTCTTGAGATAGTAATACTTCTGAATTGAACTATAGATTAGCTAAAAGGCCTCTGAAATAATAAGTGTCAGGAATAATTAATCTTCAATGTGTAGTTGCATCTCAGCTAATTTAAACATGAAAGTAGTAATCCATTTAACTAATTAAATAACAAAGGGAAAACTTGTGTAAATACTTAAATACGCAGAAGTGACACACTTATATACATATATTTTTCTACACACATATGAATATGATACATTTAAATTGTTTTATTATTATTGATCACCCGGTAATATTAACCTAAGATCCAGTTTCTTAGAAAAGGCTTTTACATAAAATGAAAGGATTCCATCCATCCATCAATTATCCTCTGCTTATCCAGGGTTGGGTCGAAGGGGCTTAAGCAGAGAGAACCAGACCTACCCCTCCCCAGCCACTTGGGACGACTCCTCTGGAAGACTCACAAGTCGTTCCAAGGCCAGCAGAGAAACATAGTCCCTCCAGCGTGTCCTGTGGATTCCTATGGGTCTCCTCCCGTTGGGACGTGCCCGGAACACCCTGCCAGGGAGGCATCCAGGAGGCATCCTGACCAGCCCTCGAAAGGAGCCCGCTACGGTGGCTTCGGCATCTGGTCAGGAAAATGAAATTATTTTAAAATATTATTTTATGTCCACACAATCAAGAAGAAAACTGCTGACCAGACAGTTGCCAAGCAGGCACTCCACAAAGAGGGTAACCCATGCAATGTCAGACTGACAGACTGTTCACAAAGTCCTATAGCTAATCATATTGGTAAGGTAAGTGGAATGAAAACCTGTGTCTGAAAATGGCAAAGAAGCAACAGGCCTTAGGATTTAGGGAGAGATTCATAGTGTAGGCTGCAGCTGAATTCAGAGATTTAAGCAGTTCCAAACATAGATACATCCTTAATATGGACTCCAGCTTATGTTTTCCTTGTAATAAGCCACTCCTGCACCAGAGACAATGACACAAAGGTCTTACCTTGGCTAAGATATAACAAGGACTGGAATGTTGCTCACTTGTTTGACGTCCTCTTTTGTTGGCACCCCCTAAAAAAGCACTTGGAGAGTGCAGACCTCAGCCAAGACAGAATTTCTGTAGTAAAAGCAATTTAATTGCTTTTATGTTGAAAAGGAAAATAAGAGGAACCTAGAAACTGAATTTGGTTTCCATTAGCTGTAAAACATAGTAATTAAAATAAGATAAATAAACACAAATATCAATTTGAGTGCATTGAAACAATTTTATATACATCACCTTTTTTGAATAGTAATATTATTTTTTCTCAGTGCTATTTTAATTTCTGAGATGCACCCTTAAATATGGTTAATTTAACATGCCCCTTATTGAATTATCCACTAGAGGGAAACCTTGAGCTGTTACTTATCTAAGCGCACAAGAGGCCAAAAACTACCTGTTGGATCAAACAGCTATAGTTCACTAATCATATAGGAATAATGAGGGGATGAGAATTAAATAGGAATAGGACATTTAATGCTGTTTTAATTACTTCTATAAAATTAGAAAAATTAATTGTCTATGTGTGTAACAATAAGAAAATCATTTTCACCATCTTAGGCAAAAATGTCCAGATTATTTAATAAATGTGCAATTATTGCGCGTCTCTCTCTCTCTCTCTCTCTCTCTCTCTCTCTCTCTCTCTCTCTCTCTCTCTGTCTGTCGCACACAAACACTTCATCATGAGCCAGCTAATTAGAGGGAGCCGCTGTTAATTCAATAGCTTAAATGATGCGTCAGCACTCGGCAGGCAAAGAGTTAACTCGGTCCGCCTGTTGTTCACCGCTCCGTCCAACCGGGCTGTGTCGCTAAGGGAGAAGAGGCTGCGCTTCAGGAGGCGCAACAGATCTCCTGTAGAAAAACGAGCTCACATCTGGCGCGCAATAAGAGCTCTGTTTTCTGCAAGAGTAGTCCCTCTTAGCTGGATCAGCTTTGTGTTCAGCTTGATCAGTGTTTTAGTGGAGAGGAGGGAAGTTTACAAAGATTAGAGCTGGACGTCTGATATGGATTAAAAAGGATAGATTTTTTTTGGAGAGGGCGCGTTTGCCGTGCGTAATAAGCCAACTGCATGTAAATAAATTAAAAGAATCACCTAAAAAATACGGAAAGATCAGTTGGAAAAATCAGAACTAACACAGGCAGATTTCATACAGGTGGTTTCCTTCACTTTGTCTGCTTGTTCATCCTCGCAGCATAAACACATGGGATACTGAGCACGGACTCTGAGATGAAGACGCACCTTCTCTCAACCTTCTGATCGAACAAGCGGCCAGCAGCAGGAAGAGGGAGCGACAAGCTTCTAAATGATCAGCTCGGTGTGCGTTTCGACTTACCGAGGGCGCAAGTCAGGAAACAAACCTCCGTCTAAATCATGTCTGAAGGAGGAGATGGCCAGAGGCGAGGACTCGGAAAAAATCATCATCAACGTCGGCGGCACCCGGCATGAGACCTACAAGAGCACCCTCCGGACTCTGCCGGGAACGCGTCTGGCCTGGCTGGCTGAACCGGACTCCCAGGGCTGCTGCTCCGAATCGGACGCCGACCTCCCGAGCGTCTCCGAGTTCTTCTTCGACAGACACCCGGGCATCTTTGCCTATGTGCTCAACTACTACCGGACCGGGAAGCTGCACTGTCCGGCAGATGTGTGCGGCCCGCTGTTCGAGGAGGAGCTGGCCTTCTGGGGGATAGATGACACCGACGTGGAACCGTGCTGCTGGATGACCTACCGACAGCACCGGGACGCGGAGGAGGCCCTGGAGATATTTGAGCCACCCGACCCGGAGGACACAGAGGATGACAGAGACACGCCGAGACGGTTTGGCATTGAAGACTGCAGCGACAGGTCCAGGGGTTGCTGGGAAGTTTGGCGGCCCAAAGTATGGGCCCTGTTTGACGACCCGTACACATCGAAAGCAGCCAGGGTGAGTTCATCTGATAAGTCCTCTTTGGGGCCGTTTTATTTCCACAAAGATACCAGAAAATCTTCTGCTTTTCTTTTAAGATTTTTTTTCTTTCAGATTCAACAGGTGTCCCCAAAAGTTTCAGCCAATCAGACAGCCGCATTACTGTGCGCTCCTGTATTTATATTGCAGAGAAATATACACAGTAATGATAAAAGTAATAAATTAAAATAACCCGTCAGCAAAGTTTATGATTTATTCAACTAATATATTAAATCTCAACAAATAAAAATATAAAATATAAAAGAAATACAACGATCAATCTTCCAGCAATTTGAATCAGCAAATATACCCATTATACCCTTTGGCAGGAGAAATACTGAAAAGCAAATGTTCCCATCCCGCTAAACATTGCATGCATTAATACTTCTTGAAAACGCCTGCAAAAAGTAAGGTATATATTCTTTTATACATAATTGGGATTCAGTGGACCATCGTCCAATCGTGATTCAGTATATTACCAGATTCACTTACAGTAAGTTTGTCCAAATTATTCACAGTAAATTCACCTAAGCACATAATTTTTTGTTCACTGAGCACATATCCTTAATATTGGGAAGCAAACCTACTTTTCATATAAACCTAGTTTTCAAACTATTGGATGGTGTCTGCAAAGCATCCAGTCCAGGAGCTGCATTTATTTTCCTTATTGCTGATTGGCTGTATCCCACAGACTAAAAAGGAATAATGTAAATATTAGCTTGTGCAGTTAGTGGTAAGACAGCTTCCACTGTGTGTATTAATGCAGTAAGGTTTATATATGTGAACTATTACAATGGTCATTTTTAAGCATTTTTAAGGGGTCTCAAGTATTTATGGATTTTAGTTCTTTGTCTGCGGCTCTGATCCGTACCCCTGAGAATACAGGGGGTCCACTGTAATCTTGTTTCCTTCATTTTCTGTTGGATTCAAAGCAACTATCAAACACACCTGCAACACATTCTTTCATGTGGTGTTGTTTGAAAGATAATACAATCAGTCAAAACTGGATTCAGGAGGTCATTAGTTTAAGACCACTGGAAATTGATATTGAGCAAGAGAAAACCTGAAACCGTAAACTCAGTATTCATATTTTTTTGGTTATTCCACATTTAATTTGATGTTGTAATATTGTTTCTCGCAAATCAACTTTCCATTTGGTCTATAAATGTTCCTTTGGTAATTCTTTAGAGATTTAATTATGTGTTTTTAAATCTGTTATTAATAATCTTGGGGAGAAGAAAGATGCTATAATTGCAAGGACACAATACCTTTTTAGCCAGTTCTTTGCCAGACAGGTATGAAGTGTGGAAGGTGTAAAAACCTGACTGGTCGTATCTCTCAAGACCTGCAGTCACCACACTGTGTATGATTTTACTGGAAGCTGAACCTACTAAATTATGATGGCTTGGGGACCTGCCCAGGATGTGTCCTGACTCTCGGCCAATGACTTCTGGAGATAGGCACCAACCCCCTGCAACCCAACAAGGACAAGTATTGACAATGGACAGAATGATGGATGAACCTACTGATGAGGTCATAAAATGTTATGACGAAACCCTTCAGATTGTGTTGTGAACATATTTGCAGTTCTGAACAATTCTAAAGCAGAAAATGGAAACAGGTCAGTTGTCTCTCTCAAGGAGTAGAGTCGTAAGTACAGACATTTGAATTTCCGATGTCTCCGCTTAGCCTCATGACTCCATTTTGACGGTTCCTTACACCAGCTATCAATCACTTGCGTGGGGAAACCTTATTCCGACCTGCATGCTCGCACACACATGGGTGTGGGGACATTGGTGAGGACGGACATATCTTAAGCAGAGGTTATCATCATCATTAGTTAGTTGTTCACAGGAGCTTACCAGAAACATTTATATTATGTTCATTAATCAATGCTTGTGTGTAGTGAATGTGTAATTCTTAGTTTATTCTACTAGATCCGAACTATTGGTTTGGTTCTGTACAGTTTGTCGTTTTTGTTTTGTATTACTGTTTCTCTGCCGTCCGGCAGAGGTGGAGGACTGGGATGTTTTCTTGTGTTCTTTGTTTGCCTCCCTGTCTTGTGTCGTCGGTTCGCACCTCTGCTGGTCCGGTTTCTTTTCTTCACCTTCTTCCTTTCTTCCTTCTTGTCTCAGTTTAATGTCCATGACGTCAGGAAATTGAACCCACAGTAATCACTAATAAAGATTTTTCATACATATACATCAAGTGGCGTACTACAGCGAAGCTGTAATACTCTAAGTAAAACTGTTGGGCTTGTACTTGGTACTCAGACACCAATTCTGAGTAGCATACTGCTAGACAGGACACGTTAAAAAAAAAAAAAAAAAAAAAAAAAAATCAGAAATCCCTCAGTGGATTTCTGATTGATAGAACCAAAATAATTGGGTCACTTGCCTTTGCACACAAACAAACCTAAATGACAACTTATTTTTCATTATGAAGTCCCTAATATATTATTGATCCACCCATCACAGCTACAGCAGCTTCAGGAGCTTCAGCTCATGTCCGAGGGATATACAAGGTTTAGGATTGTGTTTATACATAATAGCCTGGCTCACACTTGCTGCTCTAATTCATCCTGAAGGAGTTTTATCAATTATAATAAATCCATGTGAACCAGTGTACGATGTTACGAGTATATTTTTACTTTAAACATAATTATTGACACAATGCAGTCAGACCAAGTGCTGTTTTTCTGGCAATGTTCAAACCAAGACTTGCCCTTTTGATTCCCAGACAGAGACGCATCATTTGTCACTCTAGAGAACATGTCTCCATTGCTCTAAAGTGTCCAGTGGCAGCATACCTTTTCATCTCACTCGGCTGCTGTTTGACAATATAAACTATGGTTTTCAACATTACACCTGCTTCCAACTAGAGTTGACTGGAATATTTAGTCGAGACAAACTTTCAGAATGGAGTTATTGCTCAGGTGGAAACAATCACAGTATCACTATGGAATTCACCAGACTGCAAAAAGTCACCCATTTGTTCACAAATATTTGTAGAGGCAGTCTGGATGAGCTGTATTTTAAACACTTCTTTGTAAAGACGTGATTGAAAGACCTGAATCTATTGGATGGGTGAGCTAATACTTTTGGCAATGTATGTGCTGTGCTGCTTGTCCACCAGTTTAATGGATCTCATGCTGTAGAGCGTATAAGCAAGCAGTCAAAGAGATGCTGACCAGATAGCCAATCAACAAAGAGCATGCTAACATAATCGTTTCTAATAACACAGGAAATTCCAAGAAGGAATGAACAATATTGTAATTCCAAACATCGCTAAACTTCTAAACATGCTTATGAAGATTGAGTACAAGGGGCGCCTTTCGTAGTGCAGCATCACAGCAAAGAGGAAAAGTCCTGCAGAGCTTCTTGGGTGCCTGTTATACATAGTTCTGATTTCGTTACCTTTACTCTAATGTTCATGTTAAAGACTCTGCTGTAAGATGTACAGGTATTAGGTTAAGCTTGTGTTTCTGGAAATACCTTTTCTGAAAGAAAGAAAAAAAATATATAACTAATATGCAGAAAAGCAGGTGTAAATGAAAAAATAGTATTTTTTCTAGTTATAAACAAAGATACCACTGTGGGTATTTTAAAAACTAAATACAACTGACATTAAGGCAAGAATAATGTAGTCTTAGGGTCTTTCTGAACAGCAATTATAGTACGTTTTAATTACACTACCAGCTTCTTAAGTTTAAATTAAACAGATATTGCTTTGTGGTTAACTGAACATGAACTTGATGAGTTGAATTTGCTTTCATTCTTTTTACTGAGGGATATACGGCACTCACGCTGTAGGCTTTTGAAAGGGCGCTATATGCCTAATGGCAAAATAACAAAAGCTGCAGAGTGTTCATTGAAGTAACCATGAAAGCAAGTATCAAGTGTCATCAGCAGGAGCTGTCAGACCAGAAAAGAAAATGCATTTATAGTTGAGAAAGGTTCATTCTGTCTGTAATATTTGTTCGTTTATGTAGCTGAGTGCTCTGTTCAGAAGCAGAATACACAAATATGATGTTCTTACTGCTCTCCAGTTAAACTACAGCTGTTTATTTAACTGTTCATCCAGCGCATATCTGAAGCATCTGTGTTGCTTCATAGGACCTCTGCTGTACCTGCCAGTTTATCTCATCTGTCTGTGTATTTGCAAATGAATCCGTTTGGGAAATTTGGCCAAAAAAAGGCAACTACCGTGCAGGCAACCACTGTCTTTAGTTCAAGCAGTTTCATATTGACCCGATAATAATGCTCTGTCCACTTCCTCTCTGTACAGAACATATATGTTTGTTTACTTTGTGTGTGCATTATGAATGTGTGCTCGTTGAGAAGATGAAGGGATTCACATTACTTTTATGGCCTTTTTTTTCAGAGAGCTTCTGAGCTCAGTTCAGGTAATGTGATTTCTAAAAGCTCATCTGTGCATCGTTAAAGCCACATCCTTTTAAAGACCAGATTTTAGGTGCATGTCTGCTAAGGTCAGCTGCCCCTCCTGTGTTATAGCCACTGCTCTTTATTAGTGCTGTCACTGGTGAGTGCCAAAAGGCGCCCACAGTAGCAGAGAATGACTATAGATCAAATTGTTAGAAATATTCAGAGAAAATACCCCATAGTAGGTACTTGTTTAGTTCCTGAAATGGCCCAGAAAGTGTTCCTCTTGGGCGGGCCCGGTGAAATGGAGACATAGGCAAACAGTCAAGGTCCGGCAAAAACTACCTGGAAGTTCCAGTAGTGGAAAGGGGCCTCTGTCTTCTTTTCTTTCGGGATTTAGCTCCATTCACCTTCCCTTCAAATCTCAACAGCTTACCTGCCCTTGTTGGAGAAAAACCTGTGAGCTTAAACTAAGAGGAAGAACTGTTCTGCCGTTTACTACTGTTAGGAAAAAAGATGAAAAAGGAGATGGTCCACTTGTCCATTAAACAAGACAAAAAAATTTTTTTCACTGCATCCTCGTCTTTCTCAAGTGTGATACCAAGAATTTTGAACAGTATTTTGATCGCAGTGATCTATATGGGCCGAATCATAAAGATGTCTTTATTTACGGAACCTCCGCTAGTAGGAACTCTTGCCAGTCCGCCATGTTGTTCCACGCGGGACCGTCCACGTGGTTAGAAAATGTCCTAGGTGCGCGGTGCGGAAATTTGGGTCTCCCCAGAGGCCGTGCGAAGGGGCGTGGTTGCTGAAATGATGTAATTTGGCCGCATGAACATCGCGGAAGCGTTACCCATAAACCTAGCTTTAAACTTTTTCACACCTTTCTCCTTCACCTGTTTGCTGTGTCTTTATGATGCGGTTTGCTCTAGAATGCTCTCTAACAAACCTCTGAGGCCTTCACAGAGCAGCTCGATTCATAATATTCTGGGTTCAAAAATTACACACAGACTGACTCCTAATCCTTACTTATTAGAACCAGTGTTGGGCAAGTTACAAAGAAATTGTAATATATTTCACATTACTAGTTACAATGTCGAAAATGTAATATGTTTGCATTACATATTACTGCCTTAAAAATGTAACTGAGTTACACTACTTTAAGTTACTATTGGCTAAATATTTTAAATATCTAACACGACTTCTAAGCACCGTAACTTATCCATTTACATTTTACACAAGCGTCACACAACAAATACTGTATTTTTAGGACTATTTTATTAAAATGAAGTCTCAAGTTCCTTTGTCTGCCTTCTATTTCATGGTAATTGTTAAATCTAATCAAAAGGAGGCACTGAAAGTGCTCATCACAAAGATGGTTGACAAAGATGAGACGCCGATGTCTAAAGTCGTACAACAGATGGTAAGGAAAAGAGTGTGAATAAGGTTTAAATGTACAGTCGATCTTTTCCTCAGCCGTCCTGATTCTCTGATGTTTTAGTTTTGAACAACAGGAAGTGATCTTGTTCTATGGTATCCAACTTGGTTTGGTCTGTTGCATTAGATGGCCAGAAAAACTATTTAAAATGCATTTGTAACTTGAGTTACTGAAATTGTAATTAGTAATATATTGCTGTATATTTTGTAAGTAATACATTACACTACTCAGTTACTGAAAAAAGTAATATATTCCTGTAACTCATTACTTTTGTAATGCATTACTCCCAACACTGATTAGAACACTTATGAAACGGCTAGTTACCATAGATTTTATTTAAGGGCCATCGTGATAAAGGTGAATAGATACAAATGCATGGATCTTTTTTCAGATTTTTATTTGTGAAAACAATGAAAGCTATACATTAAACACATTGATGATTCTGGTTGTGAAAAAATATATGCATGTAGGCCTACTCACAGTCATTGTGAACGGTTGGTATTGTAGTCTCCATTCACCTTCCATCACGACTGCTCAATTTATATTAAATCATATTTTAAAACGTTTAAGTCATTTAACCTGCTTTACCCTATAGAAGTAATGCAGGTTTTAAAGTTCCCTGGTGTGAGAAATGACCCTGACAATCACATCATTGACTATGAGTGGATTAAGAAAATAAATGGGTCTGAGCTGCAGTGCAGCAGATGGCACAGACAGATCTGCAGAGGTTCTTGGCTATCTTTTTTGAGAATGAAAAAACTGGAAACAAATTATTCATTGCAATACATACAGCTGGTATCCAGGCTCAGAAATCTGTATTTCAGTTTTTTAATGTCTTTAGCATTTTAATGTGTATTCTATGTGTATTCTCTACTAAAAGAATGTCTCATTCGTTTAGTCTTCAAGGCAAAAAATGTCATTTGACTATATTCCTTTTCACTATTTATTCAGTATACACTATTTATTAACTCACATACATAGTCTCTGCCACATTTTACATAATTGTCTTGACTTATACACCATTACCAAATTAGCATACATTCTGAGAATTAATAATAAATAACTTGAATTAAAAAATAAAACATATAATCAGTAGCTTCTTACATAGAGTAATAAATTCCCTTTGTCCATCTGTGCTGCAGTTTGGTTTTGTAATCAGAAAAAGGATATACAAACTTTTGTGTGTACAAAGCACACTGATACATCAACTTTATCATCCAGTCATGAATAAAGACTTCTAAACATTTTTAGATTTTAAATCTTGCTATTAATTTTTGTTTGTTGTCATAAGAATCTCTGTTAAGACCACTTGCATTTATTTACAATATTTCCACATCTACTAATAGTTGGGGCCATGTAAATGCAAATATGAGGTACAGTGGGGAGAACAAGTATTTTTACAAGTATATATACACTGCTGATTTTGATGTTTTCCTACTTACTAGGCATATAGAGGTCTGTAATTTATATCAAAGGTAATCTTCCACTATGAGGGACAGAATCCAGGAAGAATTTAGGCACCCACAGACCTGTTAGTTCTTATTTAAGAAGCCCTCCTGTTCTCCACTCATTACCTGTATTAACTGCACCTGTTTGAAATCATTATCTGTGTAAAAGACACCTGTCCACACATTCAAACAAACTCCAACCTCTCCACAAAGGCCAAGACCAGAGAGCTGTGCAAGGACATCAGGGATATAATTGTAGAGCTGCACAAGGCTGGGATAGGCTACATGATAATAGGCAAGCAGCTTGGTGAGAAGGTAACAACTGCTGGTGCAATAAGTAGAAAATGGAAGAAGATCAAGACCATGGTCAAACTCCCTTGGTCTGGAGCTCCATGTAAGATCTCTCCTCATGGGGCATCAGGGATAATGAGGACAGTGAGGGATGAAACCAGAACTACACAGCAGGACCTGCTCAATGATCTGAATAGAGCTGGGACCACAGTCTAAAAGAAAACTATCAGTAATACACTGCACCTTCATGGATAAAAATCCTGCAGTGCACACAATGTCCCCCTGCTCAGGCCAGCACATGTCACGGCCCGTCTGAAGTTTTCCGACGAACATCTGGATGATCCAGAGGAGGAATTGGAGAAGATCATGTGGTCTGATGAGACAAAAGTGGAGCTTTTTGGTCTAAACTCCACTCACCGTATTAGGAAAAAGAAGGAGGAGTAAAACCCTAAGAACACCATCCCAACTGTAAAGCATGGAGGTGGAAACATTCTTTGGGGATGCTTTTCTGCAAAGGGGACAGGGCGACTGCACCGTATTGAGGGGAGTATGGATGGGGCCATGTATTGTGAGATCTTGGCCAACAATCTCCTTCCCTCAGAAAGGGCATTGAAGATGGGTCGTGGCTGATTCTTCCAGCATGACAACGTCCCAAAACACACAGCCAGGGTAAAAAAGGAGTTCTGTAGCACCGTAGGATGCCTCTCAACGTCCTGCAGTAGCCTAGCCAGTCTCCAGACCTGAATCCAATAGAAAATCATTAGAGACAGCTGAAAGTCCATGTTGCACAGCGACAGCCCCGAAACCTGGACACTCTTGAGAAGATCTGTAAGGAGCAGAGGGTCAAAATCCCTGCTGCAGTATGTGAAAACCTGGTGAAGAACTACAGAACACATCTGATCTCTGTAATTGCAAACAAAGGTTTATGTACCAAATATTGAGTTCTGTTTATCTGATGTATTAAATACTTATGTCATTCAATAAAATGGAAATTAATTATTTAAAAACCATCCACTGTGATTTTTAGCATTTTTGTTTTAGATTCTGTCCCACACAGTTGAAGACTACTTTGATAAAAATGACAGACCTCTACATGCTTTGTAAGTGGGAAAACTTAAAAAAATCAGCAGTGTATCAAATACTTGTTCTCCCCACTGTACCTATAGTGCTGAATGTAAAAGGTTGTGCACACTGTCTTTGCTGCCAAAGCCCCAAAATTCTGCCTTCTAAGTTGCTCCAAATATTCTTGTGTGTAGCCTCCATTGTTGCTAATGTTGGTATTGCTCTTGTCACTATTTTTTTCCGCATCATTCCCTGGGTATATTTTCACTGATAAATTGCAGACCAGTCATAGATTTTGTGACACTGCGTGAAAACTTTGGTTGTGAGAGTGGCCAATAAGCTGTCAGAGGGCCTGTTACACCGGACAGCCACAGACCTGCGAGTCACGCTCACAATCCAGTTTTTTTTAACTAAGTTAATGCAATAACAAAGATATTTATCCGAAGTAGAAAAAATGTTTGAAGCTTGTAACTTAGCTCCATTGCTGAAGTTGACACATTTTAGATTTTTAAAACACAAGCGAAACAAGACTTGATAACATTGAACTGTATAAAAAAGGAGTGTAACTTCATCATAAGCAGGAGAACGCAAGTGTGGCTTTTGTTTACAATATTTTCTCTTAATATTTAGTCTTTATCCACTTGCTCTTTCACATGATGCTAAGGCAAAAGCTTTATAAGCTTGTTGATGTTAAATTTAGCACCTTTTGTACCAGTTCTGTAAACTTCAGTCCTGCATAATAATAAGGGAATAGGATTTGCATTCTAGCAATGTGCAACAACCTTCACGCAATATTTTATTACTCCCTGTGTCCGTGGTAGGGTTGGGCAGGAAAAAAAAAATAGCATGGTGTTAGATTGTTTAGACAGAAGTACTTGCTAATACCTTCTTTTTTTGCAGTAATGCCGAGTATTTCCATTACTGGTATTGGTATCGGCCCTACCCGACTGTTGTGTGCTCCAAAGGTGTAAAAACAACAATGAACAGTTGTTCAGGACATCTCAAAACATCTGGTCCAGCCTGGCAGAAATTATAGGTGGCATATGTAAGAATTTTACAGTGATATAATCAGACAACAGTCTAATTTCTCAAGCATGTTGGAAGTAAAGTTACATTGAAAGATTTCAGGTGCAGGTAGTAGCGCGTTTTTATGATTTTAAAAAAGGCTGCAGAAGGATTTAGTCATTGTTTACAATTTGTTCCAACACCATACTTACTGGTTGCAGAGCCAATCACATGCGAGCGCTCAAGTTTGCCAAGTCTTCAACACAAACACTGCACCTGTAGTACTCAGATTTGACCAAAATATGTTATTCTTAGATATTGCACCTTTAATGTGAAATTCTATGTGTATGAAATCCATTAATGGTTTCTTAGGCTGTGGGATGGTCTATTTTATTTAGCATAACTGTAAAAAACCCAACATTTCTGGTGATGACTCTGGGGTTGCCACACTGAGAACTATGAGACAAGCATTAGACGGCTTTTATCTGTCATCTGTCTTCGGTATTTTCCTTCTGTTTGAAAGCAAAATAAAAATAAAGTTGGATTGGCTGACTCTTATTGACAGCTGTAAAGCTGAATCTATGGAGGAGGCTTCGCTAAAGTGTCCAAATGTTTGAGAAGTCAGTGTCCTGGACACGAATTCGATTGGCTCTAAAGCAGCTCTTAAGGTGTTGGAGAAAGATGGGAGGAAATAAATAAATGAGAGCTCAGTGCAGCTTTCCTCTGTGTCTGTGGAGCTTGCAAATAGAAAAGCCTGACCACAGGCTGATTTAGTTAAAGTCATGTACTAAATGTCATGTACTAAATGTTTAAAAATAGGAGTCAAGAAACCACAATGGTAATAAAAAGCGGTCGTGCATTAACATAATTAATTTCAGCCTATTATGATGTGAGTCAACTGTTGATTTCCCATGGAGGAATTAATATAAAAAAAAACATTAAAAGAAGCAAAGAGTTTAATGACTTTTAAAAAATGTAGTGAACAAATTATAATCTTTTGTGGGGTTGTTTCTAATCCACCTCATTAAACATATTCAAATTCAATTCAGAAATACTTTATTGATATAGGCTCAAACATGTACACGCACACAACCATTAATATTTGCTTAGAAATCCTTTTGATGGAGACACACCATCCGCACAACTTGTAGGCTTACTGGTATATCGCAGTGGTTATGTGAATTTTCCTGCTTTCGCTTTTATCAGATGGGTGATCAAAGGTTTCACAACATCCCAAATTAGTGTTATTCTATGCTGGTTTAAGCAATGCCTCCCTTCACAGCAACAGCTGCTTCGTAACTCTGTAGCTAACATTTTAAAATGCATCAGAAAGCATGTATTTGTGTTGTTCGTTGGTATATGGCGTGTTAAAATTGACTTTAGAGTTACATTGTTGACTCAAAGCATTTAATAATCAAGGCCTTTTGTGCTTGTCAAATTGTCAACAGAGCTATGTGCTGCTCTCCAGATGCCTTTTATCAGAGTATTGTTTGTTCTTATATACTCAGAGCTCCCAGTTGATTCCTAGAGAGGATCGCAGTCATACCGGCTAAATCTTTGTCCCTACACATTAGAAAGGTTCCAGCATTGTTTTTAATTAATAAAGGAGGTCATTTTTTACCCATAATTTTACATCTTTTATGGCTACTGCTCTTTGAATATTTTTGTGCAGTTTCACTTCATTACTATTTGATGTGCAGGATTCAGTCAGTTAAGGCACTGCATATCCTGCCCCACCGGGTTCGGGCTTAATTTCTATCATTGTCCACAGTCTCGGGTCAGGCTCGGGCTTTAACAGTCAGTTGATCATCTCATAAGTGTGGTAATTTATAATAAAGTGCTGCAAAGGGACAGTAACATTATTCCGAATCTACCTGTCAAGATGTTGCCGGCATACTGCATGTGTCATGATGTGAAAGACCCACTCCTCCCAGTTAAAAACAGAAAATATGCTCCGACTGCTGTGCTGCTCTCTTACAGAAAATGCTGAAGTGTAAATGCACTATTATCCTGAGTCTCAAGTTGCAGAAGTCTCCTACATTTATATAGCAGCTCTCTGATGCCCACAAGTCAGAAATCTCCTCTAATATCTTCTGAAATCTAGAGCAAGCGGTCAATAGCGCAGACAGAAACGCACGCGGTCGAGACAGACATTTACGCAACAGAAGCATTTAAAGCTTCATATAGCTGCAGACAAAAAAAAAAAGATTATAAATCAACATGCCTTGAAATTATTCTGATTCATTTATTAATTTAAGCTTTAGATAATAATAAATAATTTGACTGGAGTTTCAAACATTTTTCCAGTAAATTGAAAACCTGCCGTTCACGTTGTCCCGTGCCAGTTTTTTCTAGTGAAAAAATGTCGGGCTTAATCGGGTTCGGGCTTTAAATAGCTGTCAATCAAAATATGCCCTGCGGGCTCGGGCTGAACTCTCTCGGACGGGCCCAACTTTTAAGGAGCGATTACAGCTCTACCCTACCCCCCTCCAGGTCACATAACCTCCCACTCACCTCCGGTTAGCCATTTTGGTATTTTGATAGAGATACAACAATCTAAAGATGCAGAAACTTTATATTCGCAAGATATCAGAAGACTTTTCCATCTAGCCACAAATTTTTACCTAACATACCCACTAACTATATATAAGACGAGTGTCTAATGCCCCAAAACCTCATTAAAAATATAGTAATGTGCTATGTTTACCAAAGCATATGAAACACCATTACTAACACAACAATACTATGTAACTTAAAAGCTATAAAAAAGAGGGTTTTCCTAAAATATAAGGAACAAGATTATACTAAATAATGACACTCGTGTGTTAAAGCAAGTAGAGTACACGAAAAACACCAAATAAAAATGTTAGCAGTTTTACCATAGCATATGCTGTAGTCTTTTTAATACTACTGAAAACACTTAAACACAAAGTACATGTCAGATACCACATAATTATAGTAGCGCTATAATTAGATGAATACTTTTTCAATTCTATTCAGGTATTTATGTAGCACTGATTCACAACAGATGTTCCACAACAAATCTGAGAGGAAGAGTCCGTGTGAGAGGTGGTCGAGGTGGTCAGCAAAGACAAAACACAGTAATATCTGATGGAATCAGACCTACTGTGATTGACCATGTTCTTGTCCATGGTATGAACATGAGGGATGCTGGACTAAGGGTACAACCAAACCTCAGTAGATTCACTGTGTCCACCATAATCCGAAGATTTAGAGAAGAGAACAGGTACCTTTTTTACCTTTTTTTAAAATTATAGTCTAGTATGTAAATGCTGACAGCAATTACCGTAAGACATACTATATACTGTATCACAGTATACTGTAAGTAAATACATGTTCCAGTACACCACTGTACCAATGTACTCTAGTATTGTAATGGAGGGTTGGTCTAACTGTTTGTAGGCCTAGTATTCCATGTATATTTTTTGTAACTCCATGTTCTCTTTTTGTAGAATTGAAAGACTGCCACATGGGGGTGGCAGGACATGTATGTTCTCCCCACACCAAGAGACCCTAATTGTTGATATGGTCCGTGAGAACAATGCCATTAAACTGCGTGAAATTCAGCAGAAGATCATCGAGGACCATGTAAATTTTGAGGGTATGAACAGTGTCAGCCTCTCTACTGTTGATCGTGTCCTCAAGCGCAACAGACTGCGCATGAAACAGCTATACAGAGTGCCTTTTGACCGCAACTCAGACAGAGTAAAAAAGCAAAGATTCCAGTATGTACAGGTTGGCATACATCCAAACACATTCAATGTTGATTACTGTAGTGGCCTAAATCACTTTCCGTATCACTTACAGGACTATATCTATTTCTACAGAGGGTTTACGAACTGGATGCAATGGAAAGACCCCATGAATGCATCTATATGGATGAAGCTGGGTTTAATCTCACCAAAAGGAGAAGGAGAGGCCGTAATGTGATTGGCCATTGTTGGTGTTCCTGGGCAGCGTGGTGGTAATGTCACATTTTGTGCTGCCATCACCAATCATGGGGTTGTCCACCATCATGCCAACCTGGGGCCCTACAACACTCACCAGCTCCTCATTTTTCTCAATAACATGCGAGATGCTCTTTTGGGCCAGCAGGATGAGCATCCCATCTATGTTGTTGTTTGGGATAATGTGAGTTTTCACAGAGCCCTCCAGGTTAGAGAGTGGTTCAATATGAACCAAGGTTTTATCAATCTTTGCCTTCCACCATACTCCCCATTCCTAAACCCCATTGAGGAATTCTTCTCCTCATGGCGGTGGAAGGTATATGAACACCAACCTTACACCAGTGTAAATCTCCTGCAAGCCATGGGACTTGCCTGTGGTGACATAGGTGTGGAGGCATCCCAAGCCTGGATATGGCATGCCAGGGCTTTTTTTCCCCGTTGCCTGGCCAGACAAAATGTGGCCTGTGATGTGGATGAAGTCCTGTGGCCTGACCCAGTACGGAGACATGATGCTGTGGCTGAATAATTCACTTATTTGTATTTTTTTGTACTTTATTTACAGTATACATAGGCTTACTGTACACAGGTGGCAAGCACATATGATTTCTGTTTTTTTTTAAAGTGATACAGTACATGTAAATGCACTAGATTTCTGTTTTGTCTTTTTGTACAAGTGCTAAATGCACTCTACTTTTTTTTGTAACTAGCATTTAGCCTACAGTGAATAATAAACATTTATTTCTCCAGCTTCATGTCCTGAGTATTGTGTTTTATTTTTTTCTACGTAGTGTTTAGTGACTGTTCAGTAGTGTTTTTAATTTTGATTGACTCGGGGCACGATTTTGACAACATAGTTCAGTTTTGAGCACAGATTGAGCTGTTTTGAGGTAAAAGTTTGGTTTTGCAAGAACAAATTACCAAGTCCAGTTGCGTTTGATTGAAATTTCCTTGAAATAACCATGACCTGGATGAATGAGAATATTCACAGGCTTATGCAAGAACAGTCTGACGTTTTGTGAATCTTGCTTGAAATTTGGGTTTTGTGTTCACAGTTTAGAGAAAAGGTGAGCTGCTTTCAAGCAATGTGTTTTAGCAATCGCGAAAAACTGTAATCTAAAACTGTTTGTGTGATAGTACAATTAAAAGCCGTATGTTATCGGGGAGCTAAAATATTGAGCACATAGCGCTACTATAAGCAGTAGCTTAGATGATCATGAAAGCAATGGCTAAGGGGCAATAAAAGTCTCAGTTTGTTGTCATTCTGTTAGACGCTTACACTTTGTTGTGACCATCATTTCCATCGTCTGAAGGAAGTGACCCCTCAAGAGGACGTTTTTAAACAGATCCTTCTTGATGCTGGCAGAGGTTACTGAAGCTCTCATCCTTCCTGGTAACAAAAAATACTTTTCTCACAGATGTGGGTAAACTACAATGAAAAATATAACTTAACCGGGCTCTTTGCAGATGGTCTGATGCAGGAGGATGGTGTAAAGAATTGTGTGTGTTAATAATCCAACAACCGGACATTTTAACTGTTCCACTTGTAACTTTGGCAGTCCTGAATTTGTTCTACAAACTCGGAGTGAGAAATAAAGATTGCAGATTCATTCAGCGTTTATCCAGATGTCCATGACCTTGTTTAGCAGTTCCAGTGTAGGCACTTGGACGTTATAGTTCAGAAAACGTAATAGATAATAGGGAAAACTGAACTGCTTAGAAAAAAACAACAAAACGGCATACAAAAATATCTCCACAACACCTGGGGAGACACATTTTTAATGCTCTTTTGCATTCCTACAGACTCTAAATGCACAACACACTGTATTTAAGGAATAAAAAAGTGGACTTTTAATACTTCATCTTAGAATATTATTGTCCAAATTTCTCAAAGTAGAGCAAAGCTAAATGCCAATCTGAGTATAGGTTTAGCAAACTTCCGCCATTTAAAACATATCACATTCAAAACCTTTTTATCTATTTCAGCAAACTCTCATATTCTAAAGATCTCATAATTTCATCATTCATAACAGAGATAATTTTCCCTTTTATTTTATTTTTTTCTCTAAGCTTAACAGCATTTTCTGCCCAAATATGTGCAAACACACCCCCTTTTTTGGTAAAGATACTAAAATAAACCAGAGACTACACAGTCAATGTGAGAAATGTCTAAATGTTATGTTGATGCAGCAGCATACTGTAGCTACAGAGAAGGACAAAAGACCAGAAAACATGTACAGCATATATGCATCTTCAATGGTTTCTGTTATTTTCTAGGTAATAGCCTATTTATTATAGAAGAGAAAAATAGTCAATTGAATGGGTTTCCTTGCATTCTATGATTGTCATGTTTTTTGGTAGTGAGATACATTTAAAAAGCTTGCTCGTTCACAAAACGGTGTCTAAAAATTATGTTAGTGATTACACAAACTTTGTGATTTATAGAAAACACCATGACTGGAAAATGTGGGCAACTTTATACAAACTCTGACCCTTGCACATGTATATTTTGGACACAAGGAAACTGGCTTTGTAGACCCTCAAACACATACAACAGTAAGCCCCCACCCTTGTTTCTGAACTGAGAATGAAAATGAGAATCTGACTGAAAATATGTTGCATTTCAGAATTATATCATATTATACTCGTGAAAATCTTCAGATTAAATAGCAATTGGCATTATTGGTGCATTAATTGTGATAAGGTGTATAGCAGTAGTTGTGATTACTGAGTAGATATAACTTTGCTTCACAATGGATCCACTTGCAGTCCTCGAAGGTCACACCAAATGGCGGCGTCTGGATGGGGGCAGTTTTTCAGAGACCATCACGATTTCCTGGCCTGATGACTGGCTGAACTGCAAGATTCCAGTAGCACAGTCGGAATCGTGCATCCCAGCCCATCTTGCAGCTTTGGATCACTATTGGGTTTCCCCACCTGTGAGACAAACTCTTGTGGTGGCATGCCATCTTCCTCTCTGTCTCTACCTTTGCCCCTGGAACAACAACTGTTGAAAGAATAAACGGAAGAATCCAGCAGAGATTCAATAAGAGAGGAGTTTAAATGGTCACTAAGTGCTTGCTGAATGAAGAGCAGGTGGCTGATTAGAACAGGTTGCAGCTGTAAGAGGAGACAAGGCAGGCAAGCTGAGGGAGAGATAGGATACTAGCACAAAAGGAGCAGGAGTGGAGGAAACAACAACATGAGACACAGGCAAAACATATGTCAAGGGAAATAACCTCAATGGTATAGAAAAAACTGAAAAGCCCTATATATTCAGAAGATAATAAAAAGCATCTATTAAACGGTTCTATGGAAAACAAAGAATAACTAAGCACAAATGAACAGCAAAAACAAAAAACTGCAAACAACCCCGGATCCCGACAATAATAAAATGAATTTTGCTGTGTATTATTACAACTGAAATAGATTTATAATATATGTAATTGAATTGGACTCTACCTATTATTTGAATAAAATAACTATTTTTTGTGAATATAAATTGCATCTGTTTTGTAAATACCTTGGGATATCTGTTGTGAATTGACTACATAAACTGAAATGAACTGAATTAAATTAATTCATTTCCAGTATTTTGTTAAATTGTTAAACTTCCTCCTTCTGATGCCCCATAGTTTGAAACAGCTGTTGCTATTCTGAACATCTGTCATAATGTGCAGGGTTATAGGCCACTTTTTCTTGCAGCCACAATATTTTCAAGCATCACTGCCTGTTTAAAGTCATGCCACCCTAGAGTTTGACTTAGGGCTGGACGATATTGGCAAAGAACATATCGATAAAGGAATAGTCATATTGATCGATATCGATAATTATCGATAAATATCATAAATGTGAAAAAAATTATTTTAAGTGCCTCTCTGGTCTTTTTTTATTCTCCAATTAACTCATTTTAACTAAGAATTAAATTATTATTTTTTTTCAAACACTTCTTTTTATCATAAATAAGTTTTTAAGATACAGCAAAAATCAAGAGACCTCAGTAACATCAGTAAATACAAAGAAAAGTAATGTTATTAACCATTATATAATATATATATATATTTATTTTGTTAGTAATTTAAATTAAAGGCTTATCTTAATGCTTTTTAATCTTTTATTTTTTTATTTTATTTTTTTTAATTTTAATTTTTATTTTTTTTAACGTGTCCTGTCTAGCAGTATGCTACTCAGAATTGGTGTCTGAGTACCAAGTACAAGCCCAACAGTTTTACTTTCCCAAGCAGAGTATTACAGCTTCGCTGTGGTACGCCACTTGATGTATATGTATGAAAAATCTTTATTAGTGATTACTGTGGGTTCAATTTCCTGACGTCACGGACATTAAACTGAGACAAGAAGGGAGAAAGGAAGAAGGTGAAGAAAAGAAACCGGACCAGCAGAGGCGCGAACCGACGACACAAGACAGGGAGGCAAACAAAGAACACAAGAAAACATCCCAGTCCTCCACCTCTGCCGGACGGCAGAGAAACAGTAATACAAAAAAAAAACAACAAACTGTACAGAACCAAACCAATAGTTCGGATCTAGTAGAATAAACTAAGAATTACACATTCACTACACAAAAGCATTGATTAATGAACATAATATAAATGTTTCTGGTAAGCTCCTGTGAACAACTAACTAATGATGATAACCTCAGCTTAAGATATGTCCGTCCTCACCTATGTCCCCACACCCATGTGTGTGCGAGCATGCAGGTCTGAATAAGGTTTCACCATGCAAGTGATTGATAGCTGGTGTAAGGAACCGTCAATCCGTCCTACAGGAATCGACACAGACATGGAGGAGGCAAGAGATGTATGCATCCAGCGTCCCACAGAGTACAGAGTCCACAGGCGGATCAGCGCAGGGTCGATCACCCGCCAAGAGGGGAACAGATGGAAGCCCCAGGGGAGCACCCACCAGCCGCGATGCTGGGGCCCGAGAGATCGCAGTGACGAGCCCACGGGCTCCGCCGGTAACTGGCTACGCCAGGGCGGGCCCCGATCAGGAACCGGAGGCCACGGGGACCAGGGGCAACCCCACCCCCCAGCGGGGCCCCAACCAGGGACCAGCCGACAAGGGCCCCTCCGTCGCCGCCGCAGGCAAGGGGGATCCGCAGCCAACCGACGGACAACACACGCCGCCGCCACCCCGGACCAATACCCACCGCCAACTATCCGACCCGCCCCCACACACCCACACGCCAGGGAGCCACAGCAAGAGCCACAGCGGATGTACGCCCTCCCCAGGCCGCGCCCAGCCGGCACCTGGACATCCAGATCTTCCAGCTCCCGGGTCCAGATCCCGCCCCACGTAGGGCGCCAAGATCAGGGGCCCAGCCAATGCCGGACAGCCCCACCAGGTGAACAGACCAGCCAGCAGAAGTCCTGGAACCGGCAGGAGGCCTGGGCGCCAGGCACGGTCCCCACCGATCCACCGGATGGCACCAACCTGTTCTACAACCCCGGCACCCCCAGAAGAGGTGCCCCAGTCAATCCAAGGAGGACGTCGGCCCGAAACAGCGGCCGCCCGACACACCGGACCACCCAGGACCCGCCCGACATGCACCAGGACCGAGCCCGGCCCCAGGCATCGAGAGCCATCATCAACCAGCGGGCAGGAGTGACGGGGAGGGAAGAAGATGCATCAGGCCAGAGAGCAGCCAAACACCCAACCTGACAGGTAGACATAGACAGACAGAGACACTCATACGTACCCTCCCTCTCATGCGTACACATTCTTACAAATACAGGACATACGAAAAAAGGACGCTATACACTCATTCATACCCCCCATACGTACACTATACTCCATACTCCCAGGCCCAGGGACAGACGCCCCAATAGAGAACCCTGCCCCTGCACCCAGGAGACAGACCCCTTTGCCCACCAGGACGGGATGCTTTTTAATCTTTTAAACATTACTTTATAAGTGACACTTTATAATATTAAGGGCTGAAACCTTTGTTTTGTCAATAAACCTTATTCTAATTCAGTTCAGCTCTGGTTCAGCTGTCGGCTAAAGCTAACCAGCTACTCACCAGAGTTAAGAGAGCTTGCAGGTCTATTCACCCCCAATTGTGTATTTTAAAGCGTTTTTCACATCTGAGGACCGGGAGCAGAACCGAGGGGACATTTTAAAAGCAGGTGTTGTTAACAGCACGAGCCACAGGTGTTGCAGCTGGGTAAGTTTCCTGTCTCTCTGTAACAGATTTGCAGCGAGCTTGGGAAAGGGAGTCCTGCTTAAGACAGCTGATCGTAGTTTTATTATTGCTACATTTAACAATCATTATTAGTAAACAATGATTGTTGCATTGAGCTACCTGATAGGCTATAATTAAAAAATGAGGGGAAGCCTTTTTTCTATCGAACTTTTTTATCGAACCCTTTTTTTCCTATCGCACCACACGTCTGTTGAGATATATATATATATATATATATATATATATATATATATATATATATATATAGTTTTTTAGGTATTCAATAAATTTGGTGGTGTTCTTTGGATCATTGCCTTGTTTAAAAAAATAAAAAATGTATATATGATCAAGCTGGATTTTGGGCTAGAGTAAAGTTCATGGCTCCAACTTTTAGCGCATGTTTCCCTTTTGAGTCAGCAAAGTAGGCCTACCATAAGACTACCACCACTTTGTTTGACTGTATTTTTTAAATGCCTTGTTTTATGCCAGATGTAACAGCATGCAAACATTTCAAAAGAAATGAACATCTACTTTATAGGCCACCCTTCTTAACATTGATGCAGTTGGCATACGAAATGCACATTCCCTCAAAATTTACAACATATGTTGCCTTGTGCTGTGGGATCAAACTGCACATTTCAGAGTGTGATTTTATTGTGGCCACCCTAAGGCACACCTGCGTAATATTCATGCTGTCTAATCAAGACCTTGATATGCCACACCTGTTGAGGTGGGAAGGATTATCTGGGTAAAGCAAAAATGCTCACTACCACATATTTAGACAAGTATTGGGTCTTTAGTGTATATAGAAAATGTTTCAGATCTTTGAGTTCAGCTCATAAAAATTGGGAGCAAAGCGAAAGTGTTGTGTTTATATTCTTGTTCAGTGTATTTAAGAGAGAGAATCATTATTTACCCACCGCACATCTCCTTTGACTACATACATGAGAAATCCTCTTCAATAAAAATATTTCCTTTTTGAAGCTGCTGCTCCTGCGGTAGAGCAGTTTTATTCTAAATGTTTCCACAGTACACACAGAGGAAAGTTACAGACGATGTACAGTAGTGCTTGTGTGAATGATCCTCATAATCCACTTCTGGCTCCCCTCTGTGGAGGAGGCTCCTCACCTCTCACCTGCTGGCTGAGCACTGTTCCCTGTCTCTGCACATCATACATGAAGGTTTGTTAAAGTGTAAAAATGACACATAGCCCCTGAAAGAACTGGGACTAGGACCTGCTATAATAATTTTATCCAGTTATACATCATGTGTAGATAATCACCACAATTTTTCCAGATATTTTTGGCTCTGAGAATTTATAAAATATAAATGTCTAATAATGAAGTACCCAGCAGAGATGTGGCTGTCAGACTGAGTGGTGGAGATTAATTCTTTGTCCTCAGGTGCACAGACTCAGACATGAATCAGTGGGACATGAGTTCCAGTAAAACCAGACCTAGCTGCTATTGTTATCTCTGTGGAGACCTCAGTGGGTTTATTACTGGGCCTCTTGCACATAGCCTGTCCTTACTGGTCGTAACACAACATGATGCTGAGCAGCTTGGTGTGACGACTGTGATGGGACCTCTCAGCTGCTACAACCTACAGCTTGTTGTTTTTCAGCTATTTTCCCTCCTGCTACTAGGTGCTACTAGCTATGCTATATATATATATACAGTATATATATATATATATGGTGGAGATGTCATATACTATATATATATATATATATATATAAGCTATAGCTGGGATTGGCTTGCTTTCTCCTGTGGAGAGCTCAGCTATTCTCACATCAAAACCTGATGAGATTATCTTTTAGCAATTAATTAAATGACTAAGAATGAAAATATTAGGAGCCTTGAGATCTCTGCCAGAGGTTAACACAGTATTTGGAACAATGTATTTGGCAAAAAACTCACAATTGTTTTACAATCTGAAAGAATGTTCAAGGTAAGGAAGTAACTGGATTTATAAATAGTCTTAAACTGGACATCATAAATTATGACTGATGGTTTGATAAGCCAATCATATTTTGATTTGCAGTCTTTAGGTATTTCCTCAGTGGTCCAATATATTTTGGCTTCGGCTTATCTTTGGAGATGCAGTCATCAAGCAGTCAGTTACTGGCCCTAGGGTTCTCAGGACATGGAATGTGCCAATTAGGAGAATATGGCTTGGGTGGTTATGAGTATGTTTTAAGTCAATTAAACCATTGAAAAATATCCATTCCCAAGGCCTGTCATGATATGGTATTGGTGTTGAGTATTCAACTTAAACAGTGTACACGGTGTACAGTAGTTTTATGATATGTGTTTATATTAGGCTGGCTACAAGCTAAGTGATAAAGTGAAGTGAGGACCTGATCGGGAAATTAAGATTAAAAAGTCAGCATTTACCGTTGAAACCTATTAAGTATGAGTTACAGTGTTTCTGGTGGTCGTGAGTTGGGAATGGTTGGGGATTTCAAGTATTTTTTTGGGTAGAGACTGGTAGTTTTAATAATACTTGGATGTGCAAGTAATAAAAATATACAGTAGAAGCTAGCAAAAATAACACTTTACCCTAATTTCTGCTGAGAAATGTATCCTATGTTTATTCTCACTTAACATAGCTAAAATTACACATATCACAACAAAGGTGAGGGCATCAGTTTGTATTTAAATTGCTGGAAACAATAACATAAACTTGAGTGTGGTTTGAAGATTGGTGTGGACAATAAGTCTAAATTATTCATATATAAGTATTAGGGCTGCCACAAACCATTGTTTTGATAATTGACTAATTGTCTATTATTTTACCAATTAGGCGACCAATCGCATCACCCATAAATTGTATCTTTTCAAAAGCCTCCAGCTGGAAGTGTTTTCTCTAAGTATTATGTGCTATCTAAAATATTGACAGATAAAATGATCATTTATTTTAAATTTATTAACTATTTATAAAAAACAATGTTACAGGAGACACATGATGTGCTAAGGGAAATAAGATCACAATCACTACTGTTAATGTTACAGATATCAATATAAGTAATTAAAGGAACAGTGTGTAATTTTCTGCCAGTAGAGGGCAGTGCATACCTAAATTATCACAAGCATGCGGTATCTGTTTCTTCGGTTAAGAAACTCAACAACGGAGGTCCAAGTAGTGCTGTTTTCAAACGCTCAGTTCCCTGAGAATTATCTATTTGCAGCAACATGACGAGCACATCAGTCTCTCTTTCACCACTTGGAACTAGCGAAGATGTAAAAATGTATTTATGGCGAAACTTTTTTGCATTTTGAGGGGGAATCAATGTTTTAACAGGCTCTTGTAGAAGTAAAGACGTCATCTAATATGGCTTTCCCCTGAGAAGAGGACCCACGTCTATGTATTTTAAAGCGGATTTTTAAAGTCATATTTTACAATATTGCCAATATTTTGCAATTAATGTGCTTTACGTAATTATTATTACATAATATTTAATGGCTATTTTCAAAGATGTACTGCAAAAACTACACACTGTCACTTTAATAACATTTTCCATTTAATAAACTCTCACTGTGTTCAGGCTTTTCATAGTTTTCTGCGTCCAAGAGACCAACGTGGTATTGGACTGCTGCCATAAACAGAAATAAATGAGCCAGCTATGTGCACTCTTCTACAATTGTCGCGACCATACACCTATGCTTTGATGTCTTGTTGACAGCAGCAGCGCTATGCTGTTTCTTTTAAACAGAACTAGCCACTATCCAGGTGCTGGTGACATGGGAGAAAAGCTGCGGCAAATATAAAAACCCGGACATTTATATCGATCTGTGAATGTCCCAGACAGAACACGCAAAGCCGACAAGTCCGGGTAGAAGAGGATGTTCAGTCAGCCTATTGTTGGTGTTAACGTTAGCAGCTAATGTGCTAACTAGCTTAATGAGGCAACTGTTCCTCTTCGTAGTCAGCTGTGCCGGGCTTCCTGTTAAGATGCTAGAGCATCATCGTCGTCTTGCCACAGTAAGCAGGTTCTAATTTGTGGATTTTGGATTACACATGCTTCTGTACATTTTTATTATAAAAGGCTCAGAAACATTAGAGCTCCGTTGTCGGTTCGCCATGACAGTTCGGGCTTTTCTGGTGTTTTACCGCGAGTGATCCGGATTCCTGGTGCTGCTGCGCATGTGCGTCAGAGGCACAGAGGCAGACAGAGCCATAGATATACAGCATATAGAGAGCAGTGAGTAGTACAGTCGCAGTTTTAAGAGAAAAGCAAAGCTTTTTTATAAAAAACGATGATGTCGAAAAATACATTTATTGTCGACAATTCTGGTTGTCGACATTGTCGTGACGAATCAACTAATCGTGGCAGCCCTAATAAGTATTGATCCATTTGATGTTTCATTACAATATGCACTTCAGTGTATTAACAAGTGTTGAAAATCTTAATTTCATTCAATCAATAAAAGTTGAAACCCATTGGGCTACATTTGTCTTTTTTTCAAACAGCACCGAAAAACATCTCTAGGCTTTTGGCTAGAAATGCTAATTAAAATTACATTGTAGCGTGAAGAACAATATTGGCTACATTATTAATATACTCGCTGAGAAGCAGAATGAGCAAAAAAAAAAAAGCATGTTTTGTTTGCAAATCCTCGCCGTTCTGTGCGGGGAAACTTCAACTTTAACTTCACTCCAGAGTGGGACTCATTTTCAGCCCTGGAGTTTCATGCCTCATACTGGCCCACTTTATATCACAACCGATTTTTATTAAAATTAGGGATTTGCCGATACCTGTATTGGGTATCAGGCAAGCACCGTTTAACATACTCGTATTGGTAATCGGTTAAAGTTAACTGATACCACGAACTGATACTTAAAATGTGGAAACTGCAATAATTCAATTCAAATAAATTTTTGACCTAATTCACCATCATCTGTTATAACAAGCAGAGAAGAAATTAAAACCTGTCTTCCAATTTATTGTAATTTTTGTGTGATAGAAGTATCAGCATTGATACTTGGTATTGGCAAGTACCCAGATCTAAGGATTGGTATAGTACTGGTTTGAAAAAAGTGGTATCCTTGCATCCCTAATTAAAATCATGTAATTATAACCTTGCAAGTTAAAGCTAAAACAGCACACTGTTCTGTAAAGCCTTGTAATTAAGAGTATTTTTCAGAAATAAAATGTCAAATTTTGTATAAATAAAGGTTAATTGCTCACAAGGTGGATTTATTTTAGGTTGTGTTAACATCTACGTTTCCATATCAAATGCACAAAAGCTTTAGATAATTTTTTTTTTTATTGTGGCAGGTTAGGGCTGGGCGATATAGAAAAAAAGCTTATCAATAAAAAAAACCCAGTAATATTGAGCCCAGTCATTTTTTTTAATTCTTCATTGAACTAATTTTAACTGAGAATTAAATTCATTAAATTTTCAAACACTTCTTTTTATCATAAGTAAGTTTGTAAGACAGAAACAAACCAAGAGAGCTGAGTAACATCAGTAAATCCAAAGAAAATTAATATTATTAACCATTTTATATATATATATATATATATATATATATATATATATAATATATATATATATATATATATATATATATATATATATATATAAAATGATTTATATATATCATGTTAGTAATTTAAATTAAAGGCTTATTTTTATTCTTTTTAATCTTTTAAACATTTATGACACTTTATAATATTAATGGATGAAACCCTTAAAGTAGTTTGTCAACAAAGTTTAGTCAAATTCTCTTCAGCTGTAGGCTAAAGCTAACTAGCTACTCACCAGTGTTGATGGGCTCCAACACTGCAGCTCAGTTACTGAGATCTGAAGCCAGCAGGTCTATCCAACCCCTGTTGTGTTTTTTAAGCGTTTTTTCGCTTCTGAGGACCGGGAGCAGAACCGAGGGGAGATTTTAAAAGCCACAGATGTTAGCAACGCGACGCGACCTGGGTACGTTTCCTGTGTCTCTGTAAGGGATTCGTAGCGAGCTGGAGAGGGAAGTCCTGCTTAAAACAGCTGACTGTAGTTTTATCTTTCGTTCATTATTGCTACGTTTAGTGTTTTAATGCATCGAGGATCGGTTCAAAACGGGACGTAACCTTTACTGGAGCCACTGAAACATTTATCCGGGACAACGTCCTCTGCTGCTTCTTTGTTGTTATGTCCGAAGCTACGGTTAAATTCTGTTTCAGCTCAAATAATTTAATCCTTTTTGTGGTTTGAAAGGAGAGAGGGTGGCTGACGGAGCTGCGTGGTCCATTGTTAATGATTCGTTTGGAATAAGTAATGATTGTTGTATTAAGCTGCCTGATAGGGTATAATGAAAAAACGAGGGGGAACTTTTTTTTCCATTGAACTTTTTTATCGACCCCCTTTTTTTTCTATTGCACTACACATCTATCGTCGATATATATTGCTATCGAATTATCGCCCAGCCTTATGGCAGGTGGAACAACCATATTTCCCCTTGTGGGACAATTTAAGGATTATTCTATTCTAATTTATTCTAGAAGATGAGTTTAGAGAAACTGAAGTGTGAAAAGGAGAGTAGTCTACATATCACAGGTATCAGCTCAAAATATAGGTTCTGATATTGTAAATGGACATCTTGTAAATAATAAAGATAATAATAATAACAGATAATAAAGATATTTCAATGGCAAAACACGTAGGCTTAATTTATATTTATTTCATTCTATTTTGTCTAAAATCTGGACTTTTTGTGTTCATTGTCTCACTTTTAAAGAAAAAATAAAACAGGTCACACTGTCATTTGGGCATAGAAAGTGGTTTTATTTGAACTAATGGATGCTTTTTAACACTCATTGTTTGTGTACTGTTGAGCATTCTTCTTCGCAATCATAGCCCTTCCTGAGAAAAAAATGTAAGTAAGTAAATGAATAGAAAGTAAATTAACATGTTCCAAATAAATCAATCTTAGATGCATCCGGAAGTTTGATAAATGATCGAATGTTTGCTAAATTGGATTTGTCACGGGATTTGAAAATAGGAGTTATTCATTCTTCCGGCACTCAGAGAGGACAGATGCTTTTTTATTTTTCTCCCTTCCTAGTGTTTCTTATCCCATAGCTCTTTGTGTGTCCACTGCTAAGGGTCTCTTTTTGCATTCTTCTCCGGAAGAATCAACGGTGGATCTGGATATGGACTGGTCAGATGGTCTCTTAAAGCAATTTAATGACTTTTCACCCGGAGAAGGCAATAAGGGAGTGCTGTCCTGATGGATTACTGTGGAGGATCCTGGGTCTCTTAATTTGACCATTGAGAAACTAGAAACATCTGGAAAAGTGTATTCTTGATAACTGAATATCTGCTGATTATTGCATGATGGATTTTCTGAGGTCTCTTAAACTTATGGCTTTAAAGGCAGAAATAGACCGGCTGCCTGGCTGTTGTAACGCTCAGACTCTTACGATTTTTGAGCGAAATTGGAATTGTTTTCGCTATGTGGGGAGCAATTTAGAGAAGTTCTCAGCCTAGCTGGAAGGAAAATTAGCTGTAATTTGGCTATTGGACGGGAGAGCACTTGACGGACTCCAAGGCAAGAAGGAAAGTAATCATGCCTGTGCTGATTTCTTATCAGTTGGAATTTGGCTTAGACCAAACATACTCACTTGAATGTGAATGTAGAAGGACACCATCCCCACCCCACCCCCAATCAACTATGAGCTGCTTTCAGCTCTCCAAGGACGCAAATTACATCATAAGCGTCAGACTATGTGATGTGCTGTGTGTAGTTCATGGGATCTGACTACTGAGGCACACACACCCTCACACATGCATACATTTCCTTGTCATCACTGTCCTGACTGCTTCCTCTGCTCTCCTTCAAACTTCAGCAAGCAATTGGTGCAGCGCACATCTTTTGCAGTGCTCCCTTTTGTGAAACTGGGCACCCCTCCTCCCCCACCTCCCAATTTAATGTTTCTTATTGTGAATTTATTGTGTTTTTTTTCTATTGTCTGGGTCAGATTTCCTAAACGCGGGAACAGGACAAAGACAAAGGCTTTTTTTAACCCTCGGTCCCAAACCAACCCAATGTAAATCCTTTCATCTGCATATGGTGCTGCACTTGACACCGGCGGCAATACCACAGTTGCCCTTTATCTGTCTGTTTAATGATGTTGTTTGTTTGTCTACACTTGATCTGGCTGTACTGAAATGAATTTCCCCTTGTGGGACAATACAGGGCTATTCAATTCAATAACTGTGACCATTTTGCAACAGCCCGCTTAGTAAACAAATTCAATAAGAATTAGCCGGTGGAGAGGGAATTATGGTGTGGGGCAGTGGGGTGATTCAACAGTCTCACTTAGTTCCAATGAAAGAAACTCCAACATTGCTAAGAGATGTTGGATACATTTCAGGTAATACTTTAGGGATGATCCCGTCCTATTCAAAGTTACTTGTGACCAGTGCACAAAACAAGGTCAATAAAGACATGGAGAAGCAACTTTCATGTGAAACTACTTTTCTGGCCTGCACAGAGTCATCACCTCAATCAGACGGAACACATTTGGAATTATTTAGAATGAAGATTGCCAGCCTGGTCTTTTTGTCCATCATCAGTGTCTTACCTCATACAGTTAAAAAAACTTCTGAAAAAATATCCAAACATTAGACTCCTAAACTTTGTGGAAAGTGTTCCTAGAAGAGTTGACGTTGCAGCCCACTTAACTTCATTCGTAAAGGCAGACGAGCGAATACAACAACACTTCCAAATGTATTTTCTGCATAGAAATCAACAGCTTTGAGACACATCTGGATCAGCTTTAAATGGTAAATGGACTGAAGTTATTTAGCGCTTTTCTAGTCATACTGACCAGTCAAAGCGTTTTACATTGAAGCCACATTCACCCATTCACACTCACATTCATACACCGATACCAACATGGCTCGGTAGGACGATGTTTTTGGGGTTAAGTGCCTTGCCCAGGTACTCTAATAATTCCTTTCTGTTTAACACAGTCCAAGATGAAAACACTCAAATGGACAAAGGAAATCTTTAGAGTTTCCAGTGTTTGGCTTCTCTTTGTATCGAGTACTGGGTGAGCCACACAGATAGATTTCTAAGAAAAGACTCACATTTACACACTATAATAATGAGCAACAGAAATAACAACTTCCCTTTAGTCTACAAGATGAGCAGCTCCCTTCGGATATGTTCTCAATAGGTGTGAAGTCATGTAATTGTTACACTGTTTGGTTATATCTCGACTGTTTTCATCTCTGAGCACTGATCACTTTCCCTGCAGAGATGCTCCTTGCCGCAGATAGCTTGCCTTTTGCTCAAAGATCAACCATCTGGCATTTTAGTAAACCTCAGGCTGTCAGGATCTGTTAGGCTTATCATAAACCTCAGGACTGTGGCAGCTTGTGGTGTTATCTAGTCTTAGCTGTTTTGTTGGTATAAGATCAGTACATGCTGGAGTTCTCCCTATGTCCTGCATCTGGTAGTTAGAGCTATATAGAATCCCACTGTCTCTTTTTAGGGAAGATGCTATCTCTTGAGTATTAAACAAAAGATCTGTTGTTGGCAATTTTAAATAGGATCTTTGTTTATCTCATGTTGTGGACCTGTAGTCCTCCTGTGAGGGTTCTGTGATGGATTGTTAGCTGGGTGCACTGTGATTTACAAGTAAGCACGAACAACATTTATCTTTCTTTTTTTTTAAGCTAGACTCATTCTAAAGCCAAGTGCAAGAAAAGCACAAGTTTTCACTATATTCAAGGGTCTAATGGGTCATTAATGTATATATTACAAACAGGGTATGAATAATTTTGGAATTAGCTGTAGTCACAGATAACATTGGAACTAGCTGGTTTTTAGTTTCTTATTGCATCACTCTGGTGTATTTTAACCCTCTTTAAATGGGTTCTAGAACTCAAACCCCCATTTACCTTGTTGTTGAACAGCTTGGGGTATCAAATGTACCACACCAAAAACTCTTTGGTGTCTCCAACCTGTTTTCTATGCAAATTTGTAATTTTGTGAGAAACAGTTCTGTCTGAGCAAAGCTGTGATAACACATCATAGGAGACCACTCAAACCCCGCCGCTTGCATTTTCATGTCCCAACCCATTTTAATATCAGCGATATATACATGTTTGTGGAAGTAATGCACCACATCATTGTATGCCAACCACAGAACACTAGCCCGAGCTACTGATAACTCAGCACTCTGACACATTCGTATCCAATCTCAGGCGAACTTGTTGTTCCTTAATATCAGAACCTTCTTTTGACTCCAGTTCAAACAAGTACAGTTAAATGCCATACAGATTCATATTCCAAGTTATCCGTATACCGTTCAAGACTATACAGAAAGCTTCTAGCTTTAAAAGTTTCTATTTACACGAAGCGTAAGGAAGTCATCAGGGTAAACCAGCCATTTAGCACCAAGCTCATTTAATATTTATCTCCTGGCCAAGTGGGCGGGGAAAATCAGCTTTGCTGTTGTAGGGCTTATTATGAGGCTGTATTTGGCCATTTGAACCATTTTCAGCCCCAACAAAGTTTCATATAGAGGCTCAAAGAACACATTCCAATTAAAAAACATTATTGTTGAATCCCTCTAAGTATCATTACTGTTTTGGCTTCTTTAGAAAAAGTAATTCAGTTATGCATTCAATTTTCTACCTGGAGTAATTTTTTTCAATAAAATCAATGACTTATTTTTTTCCTGATTGCTCTTCTTTATGTCAGTGAGTGTAGATCACTTGATTTAGTTTACATGAGCCATTTAAAAAAAGCTTTATTTTCACTGAGCAGGACAGAGCAGTGGGCGATTCTGGGGAAACAGTTATACAAAACCCGCTTAGTACAATGAATCACAGAAAGACTGTACACCAAAAGATGATGTAATCCATCTTTTATGGTTTGGAATTGCACCCCAATAATTGCTTGTTCTGGGTGTTTCAAGTCAATTTCAATTCAGTTTATTTGTTTCTGTGACAGACTGGGTGTAGCTGTAAATTTACAGGTATATAACCAAATGTTTTTAATTGTTATTTATCCTAAAAACACTTATTAGTAAATCCATTGATCCTAACAGAGTATTTGATAACCACATCTGGATGCAGATGGCTTTGAACAATATTTTCTTGATTAACATTGGATCAAAGTTTAGGTCAGCTGAACATCTGTTGGACCTTTTTTTTTTATGGCTCATGTTTCCATTTAGAGTGTTGCCTCTGGGTTGTTCCCAAACCTAGACCTTCCTGTTTCCACAGTTTGCTCCAGCAATGTGTTTCAGGGCCTTATGATGCCAGGAGGTATTGGATGTTGAGGATGGATGAATGGATGTGAAAAGGCGGAAGTCAGCGAGTTAATGATGGACCCAGTGAAGGCTGGGGAGGAGGGTCAGTGTGAGACTGGGTGTCTCTGGTGGTGATGTGTCGCCAGCACTCATGAGTTCAATAAGTGGGAGAGAAAGAAAGTTAGAGCAAGGCTAATGGGATGCCAGCAGAGAGATGAGGGAGGAAGGTGAAAAATAAAAGGGGGTGGAGGGTGGTTAAAAAGCTGGGCTGAAATATTTTATAAAGATATTTGTGAATGCAGTGATGTGAGAAAGCAATTGCCCCCCATAGTTGTCTTCAGTTGATGTGTTTTGTCATATCTTAATGTTTCAGATCATGAAACAAATATTAATGTTTGAGCTTGGTGGCTACCAGTTCTTTCAAATGGTTGCAAATCCATGGCAATAAATCCTTTAATTTTGGTCCCCTCTGTTTTGCAGAATTGCTGTAACTCACCTGTAGTGAGTTAGAGTATGAACAACCCAACATCTCAATTACATTTATGTCTGGATTTTAACTAGGCCACTCTAAATCCTTCATTTTCTTCTTTTTAGCCATTCATTGGTTGATCTGGTGGTGGGCTATGAATTATTGTCCTTCAGCAAAACCCAACTGAGCACAAACCAATGGTCGGTGTATCTCCTTTTTTTTCACTGTTTTGTCAATTCTGTGTTGCTAAGAAAGTAAATTATGGCAAGTCGCCTCCGTGACACAGCCCCAGACCATCACACTTTCGCCAAGATGGTTGACTGATGGTATGATAATACTTTTACTTTTACTTTTCCATGACATAAAAATGTTGTTGTTTTTTTTGTTTTGTTTTTACAAAATCCCCCTTTTTCACTTGCTGTTAATGATTTGAACTCAGTGATTACTGGTTTCAGTTTTCTGGGAGTAGGTGCAGGGATTTTATTTAATACCTATTTCAAAGGGTTCATGATAAGGTTCCCAAGGGGCCTTTGGAAGAGAAACAGCCCACAGCATCACAAATCCCTCACCATACTTAACAGTTTAGATGAGATGGTTTTTAATCCTTTTTTCCCCCATAGAACCACTTGTGTATTTGTTGTAAACACAAACCTCCATCAGTGCATTTACATGCAGTAAGAGAGAACCTACAGATTGCTTTAGTCCGACTGAATTCGGACTTTTAAAATGCATGTTTACATCTTAGTCCGGCTGACTATTAACTGACCTTCTTTTAACCGAGCTCAGACACCCAGATAATGAGGTTATAAAGCTGAATTTTTCTGCATGTAAATGGCAGAGGCAGCTTAGCTATTACTAGCCTGGGCATTCCCCATTCCGGAAGTGACAAGGAAGTCACAATATCAACACCTGATCGAGAACGCACATCATTTAATAATTCGATTTTATTAATGACATATAAATTCAGATAAAGGCTCCCATTCTCATTAAGGTATTAGCTTGATTATATCCATAGCTCGGTTTAAATGTGCATGTAAACTCACAATCCATCTGACCCCAAAAACCATCCATCCATCCTTCCATCAATCCATCCATCCATCCTTTGCAGGGTTCATTGGTTGAGAGGTGGGGCACACCATGGACATGTTGCCAGTCCATCACAGCTTCTGTTTAAATTTTAGACCTTAGGAATATTATTTACCCCAAAATTTTATATTTGGGATGTTTTTATTTATTTATTTTTTCTATGAAAAATACATTTTCAAGGCAAGATTCTTTGTATTTATCATTTATAGAAAGCCCTTTGAATGACACCAAAGGAAAAGACAGAAATTGGTATTTTATAGGAAATTAAAAGATATATAATGTAATAACACATATATTGGCAAGTTTAGGTGACTGGCTAATTTCTTGTCTTGTCTCAGGTGTAGATGAGTTCATACAAATGATTTTGTTTAAAATAATGGGAGATATTTTTTTTCCCTTTCCCAAGTAATTGTAGTACAGTTAAACGGTTAGATTGTATGCTGCTGAAATAAAAAATAAACTTTTTACACATCTGGACCAGATCAGTGTTGTGTACAGTAAAACTTGAGCTCTTATTTATTTTTCATTCAAGCAAACTCAATGTGCTAAACCATAGAAGATATTCCGGTTTGCCTCAGTATAGCTCTTGTCAATGTTTACCTTGTAAAGATGTCTCCTGTGAGCTTCTCCCAGGACAGAGCAGAGGCTTTCCCTCTCTTCATGCAGCAAAGTCATAATTTTCCCCAAAGGCAATGAGTGTTGTCATGGCTGATCCCTGCTCCAAGACAGTATAATGCTGATGCTGTTTTGAACACAAGTTTCAGTTGATAAATCTCTATTATTCAGACTCTTGCTGTAAAAGTTCCTATTTAGTTTATTTGTCTCCAATGAGCTTTACATACTTTATTTGATTTTCTAATCCCAGGCCTAAAAGAACACCCAGATGAATGAAAAAAGATGGTTCCCATACGGAGAGAGTGCACACATGTGACAGGAACATTATTTATCCAGCTGGGAAGTCAGAAAGAATTGAGTCATCTTACTATTAGCACAGGCTGCAGCTCACACAGAAGAAAGATCCATATAGTCAGTATAATCTGTTATAAATTTTATAAAGATTATTAAAAAAAGAGTAATTAGAGGGTTGCTCTCTTATGATGACAGATACATCTAACAAAACAGTAAAATTAATCCATCTAAGTGTCTTTTATCATTTCCCTGGACAACTTGTTTATGTCTGAAATGGTTTCTAGAGGGTTTTCAAAACTTCTTTGTGTTGGGTGTTTGCTAAATAACCAAAAAGAAGTCTTCAAATTTATTTAAAATACCTAAGAAAAAGCTCGTCTATGGAGGTGTATATAGTGCTGTCATTGTCAGAGTTCCTCCTCCTGTTTGTGATAGGCTGAAATCTTGATGTTAGGATCCCAGCATGATTTGGTCACATGGTAAAAAAAAAAGTTTATTTCTTGGAAATGTACTTTTGTTACACAAAAATTGCACTTTCAAAAAGAAAGAAATAAATCAATTAAAGAAGCAACATAGAAAGCACACATTTTTAACAGTTTTTTTGTGTACTTCCAAACAGTGATGGCAGGTCTAGAAAAGTCAAAAGAAACATGATGTCGATGATGAGTGCCAAAACTGCCATCACAGCTCAAAAAGAATACTTACATTACACAGACAGGACCCTCAGTCTAAACTGATGCACTTTATTTTAATTATCATATGCTGATACTTGTCTCTGTATTGAAATGAAAAATTCTGTTATTATTTATTCATGAATATACACATTTAGCCACTAGTTGGCAGAAGACTGAATGTAGCCCCTTCAACGTCAAATATTCTGGATAAACCACACATAGACTCCAAACACATTTTCAGATTTCACTCTTAACTTCAGGATTAATATATTTTGTTTTTCTTCATAAAATGGGGGATACTATTATGCTAAAAGTAACATAAGTGTAAAATCATTTATTACATGATTTAAAACTCTGTGGTTAAAATTACTAATGAAGGTGGTTCAACAATTGTTAAGCTATAAAAAGTTTGGAACAAAGTTTTTAACATTAATTTATAAAAATAGGTTTAAGGGGTAATTAAGGTAGCCAGATTCATTCTGGAGAGATCTACTTCGTTCCTAAATATTAGTATTTCTTAGAAGATTGCAGAGGTTCAAACATGTATGTATAATTCCGACCCTCTGTGGTTTAGAAAAAAACCCCACACAAACTTTAAAAGTATTCATCAAACTCTTGTATTCAAAAATAATTAAACTTTTGTTATGTATCAATCAGTTCAAGTGCTTTAATAAAATCCTATGAATCAGATGCTATTATAAACCCTGATGAATGAAACTTGCCGACAAAACTGTATACACCGAGATAAAGATAAGAAACAGTGCTACATTAGCTTTATTTTATTTGTATGGAACACCAAAATGCTGATTGTGGTGCATGTAAACTCTTATTCCGAATGTAGGTCATTTCTGCGCATCTCTGTTTAGTCATTCGTAGAAGTAGGCTACCATACGTCAGCCCCCAAAAATAAAGGGATTCGGTTTGGAATTAAATTGCATGCAAGAATGAAGGCTTGTGGATGTAAAATTGTGACCAAAAAAAATAAAATAAAAGAATCCCCTGAACAACATCGTAGTCCCCCATTTCAAATGAGTGCAGCCATGTTTGTCTATTTCTTCTTCTATGACCTTTTCTGGTGTTTTAGATAATTCTGGGCATGTCAGAATTATTTATTCCATTCAAACATGTAGTGGATGTAAACGCTTGTCATAATCTGATGGATTTCTTCAGCGCACATATACACGGTCAAATTCTATAGATTCTAAAGATATTTTGCACATGTAATCGTAGCTATTGATATTCCTAGAAAACCCTTCAATTCTCTGTGAGCAGCCTGTACAGCTTGCAACAACATATTGTGTCAATGGTTGGAATTCCTATTCACAAAACCCGACAGGCATTAAATTTAGTAATGTATAGAATGAGCCCTTTCTTCGCCCTTCTCCTCCTCCAGGAAGATCAATGTGTTTGCACCAGCCAGTGGGCATTCAGGCCCCACCCACTGACTGTGATTGGCAGGTGCACTCTGTCAGTTCTAAAGTGTCCTTTTGAAGTCAATTAGCCTCTTGATAAAACACCATTAAAAAATAAAGCTCATTTGTGAAAATTTGGTTTTGGAATTTAATTGATGAAATTAAATAAAAATGTCTGAAAAATAAAATATATTATTAGGAAAATAATCACAGTTAAATAATGTTAAATAAATGAAAATTAAATATAGTTCATTCTAATGAGTAAAGAATTTTATGTGAATTCAGTTTTTTCACAATTTCATTGTCACATAATATATTTTTCTAATATTTAGTCATTAAGATATTTATTTTATAAGGTTTCTTTATTTATTTATTCATTTTTTCGCATATTGACATTCCACATATTTATTGCTTTGTTTATCTGTTGTTGGGGAATTTTCTGTGGAAATATTTTCCTCTATTTTATGAAGTGTTTGTTCTCTGTGTCAGAATGTTCTAGTTGTAACTTACTGGAGTCAGGGCGATTAAAGAGATCTAGTTTTGTCTTTATGTCCTGACACACAAATTTCACGGTCAAGGATACATTATAAGAGAATAATCTTGTCACTGTTCATTAGCATGGACCACGCTTACAGAGATTAGATTTGTTTAGATTCGAACATTTATTGACAAAAGGTTCAATAGATGGTATGTCCGGAAGGATGCACTGATGGAGGCTTGAAGACTCTGTGTGGGGGTGCAGTCTTCGGAAGTCCGTCTTCTTCTCGAGCCTGCTCAGGCCCCAGACGAAGAACCTGAAAGAAACAGATGTTAGTGCTGGAGTTTGAAAGAGCAGATAAGCGGATGAGGGGATGAAGGGATGAAGGAGAGAATGAAGGGATGAAAGGGATGAGGGGACGAAGGGATGATGGGGATGAAGGGATGAAAGGGATGAAGGGATGAAGGAGAGAATGAAGGGATGAAAGGGATGAGGGGACGAAGGGAGGGAATGACGGAGGAGATGAAAGGATGAGGGGATGGAAGGATGATGGGGATGGGGGGGGGTGAGGGGATGAGGGAGGGGATGAAAGTGATGAAGGGATGAAAGGGATGAGGGGATGAAAGGATGATGAGGATGAAGGAAAGAAAGGATGATAGGGATGAAGGGATGAGGGGGGGTGAGGGGATGACAGAGGGAATGACGCAGATGAAGGGATGAAATGGATGAGGGGATGAAAGGATGATGGGGATGAAGGAATGAAAGGATGATAGGGATGAAGGGATGAAAAGGATGACGGGATGAAGGGATGAGCGAATAGTAAAGTGGGGATGTAATACTGAGACGAGATAAAGGATCAGGGGGAGGGAGGGGTTTACGAGACCACAGTCTGAGCGACGCTGATGGCTAGGTGCTCGGGTTTAAATAGATCACAGAGTAATTAGGAATGGAATTCAGGTGTGAGATGCCAGGTGAGTCGGATCCGAGTAGATTAGTGAGAGAATACTGAATATGAGGCGTGGTCCAGCTCAGAACCTAAGTTAACATATTAACTTACATTTTGTGAACAATTGGTTCTGATTAAATGCTTTTAGTGTCTCATGGAGCTAAATTAGCTGATGAATAACTCCAATATTAACTTGTTAGTCACCTGGAAATACGTTATTGTGATTTTCTGAATAGGATTTTTAAAAAATGATGAATTGAGGTAATAACTAATATTTTACTGTCTGTTATTACTGGCTTCAGTATAAAATAAATAGGAGAACATGGCATTAATCCTTACTATCTGTCTCAAACAGGGAGTGGCAATCATCTCTCTCTTCTTCATCCTGGTGTCCATCACCACCTTCTGCTTGGAGACCCATCAGGCCTTTGACGTACTAGAAAACATTACAGAGGTCATTACCATTGGAAACATCACAAGAAACGAGACTAGGACTGAGATTGGCAACAACCCGAAACTCATCATGGTCGAGGGAGTCTGTGTGGTCTGGTTTACCTTTGAATTCTTGGTTCGAATTATCTGCTGCCCAAACAAACTGGCCTTTATCAAAAATACACTCAACATCATTGACTTTGTGGCCATTCTGCCTTTCTACCTGGAGATGAGTTTGAGAGGTTTGTCATCCAAAGCGGCCAGCAACGTGCTCGGCTTCCTCCGCGTGGTGCGCTTTGTGAGAATTCTACGGATCTTCAAGCTCACTCGTCACTTTGTAGGTCTGCGTGTCTTGGGTCACACGCTGAGGGCCAGTGTCAACGAATTCCTCCTGCTGGTTATTTTCCTAGCACTGGGAGTGCTCATCTTTGCCACCATGATTTACTACGCCGAGCGCATCGGTACCACCCAGAATCCCAATATTACAAGCCACTTCAAAAACATCCCTATCAGCTTCTGGTGGGCAGTGGTTACAATGACGACATTGGGCTATGGGGACATGTATCCGCAGACATGGCTGGGTATGATGGTGGGGGCCCTGTGTGCTCTGGCTGGCGTGCTGACCATCGCCATGCCTGTTCCTGTAATCGTCAACAACTTCGGCATGTACTACTCACTAGCTATGGCGAAGCAAAAGCTGCCAAAAAAGAAGAAGAAGCACACCCAGAACCCAGATGCACCGACTGACTCTGCCTCATTTATAAAATCAGAAACAAACTCACACTTAGACAGCACTCAGAGCGATACGTGTCCACTGGCAGCTGAGGAGAGCAGCAGCAGGAATCGATCAGGTGAGGTCAAGATTTCATGTTGAAGGCCCAGTTTAACCAAAACATTAAAATAGATCCTTGCCTTTGTGTAGTCTTTACATGCACATATCAGACCGAGGTGGTAAATGAGTGGACATTTTTTGGAGTGCACCTATAAAAGGGCTCAGAGGTGTGGATTTGAGATTCTTTTATCAGATTTTATTGTTCAATAATATCCTATCTGCAGAAGATAGATGTCTGGTTTTAGAGCTGCTCAATATATATTAAGTTTGTCTCTATATGACTGTTTACATTATGCCTATAACAAATAAATTCCAGGACTACAATACATTGATACTATATATGTCTGCAGTATAGTTGCTGACATTGAGAGAAACTAAAAGTAAAAACGTTATTTTTACTTTATTTTCAATGGTGTCCACAACCTCCATTGAGTAGACCATTCATGATTAATCGTTTATCTTCTGGAGCCTGGTAATACCACATACACTACTGTGTTTTGACTTTCAGAATCCAGTAAAATGTAGTTTTTCTGAGAGATTTTCTGAGCTTGTTCATACAGTATAGACAGCAATGCAAATTGATTAAATTACTCTGCATATTATCTCTGTCAAATTGGATTTCGTTATAGCAAAAAGGCTGTTTGTCTGCAGTATACCTCAGCCAATGTCTGGGTTCATGGGGAACCCTCAGGAAAAGCTTTGCTATTCATGTTGTGTGTTTTTGTCTTCCTGTCAGACTCCAAACAAAATGGGGACGCGAATGTTGCTCTTTCAGATGAGGAAGGCTGCAGTCTGACCCAGCCGCTGTCCCCCAATGAAAAGTGGTCCATGCGATGCTCCAGAGGACGAGGAAAGAATAAGGAGGGCACCTGCTTCATCTTAACATCTGGAGATCCCAACATCCATGTTGGTGAGTTTCATAATCACCCCACTCTAGTTTTTTTCTCGTTTGATCCAGTTTACTCCAAAATGCAGTTCACTTTACTTCAGGTTGTTATTAAAGGTCCTATTTACTTGTTTTTTTATTTCAATAGATTTTCTGTAGTCTCTAGTATGAATTAATGCTTTGTGATTTGTTGTATGTGGAAAAAAAGTTCTGTTTTAAGGAGGCTGAAGTTTGTCAGAGGAGTGGATGGGGCAAGGATTACAAGTCTGTCTCATTGTTATTCATGATATGAAACATCTGGACTCTTATTGGCTAACAGCAATGTGACTCTTATTATGCCTTTGAACAAATAATTAGCTTTACACACTTTGCTGGTGGTGATCCAAAGACAAATTCCAACAGCTTTTCCATCAGCTCATCTTTCTTGGGTAAAAGATGCATGTCTACAAATAACACAAACCCGAATGTGTTCCACCATGTTGTGTAGTTGCTAACAGTTAGCTTTTATTAGCAAAGTCGCCAAAATGTAGCCTCTACTAGCAGAGACGTGCTATGATCTACGGCCTGATGTAATTTTTTTTTTTAAACAAACAAACCCCCCCCCCCCAAAAAAAATTTTTGTACACATTTTTTTTCTGTAAACAACACCTTATTTTCAGTTCAGTTTAGTACATTTAAATCCGGCACAATCCACTACAAATTGTAATACAAATAACCCAATTCAGTTTAGTTCAGTTCAAGTCCATTTCAGTCTGATATCTATGTACAAAAGACCCGCGGAGTTAGGCTAATTGGAGTTATTTTGAGTTCTAAATTGAAGTTATTATGTTTATATATTGTGAATTTTTATGTAGCAGCCTTTTTTGTCCTTTAAAGGATACCGTAGTTAGAGCGGTGATGACGTCATCACGTAGACGTTCCCAACGTAGTTCTAACGTTGCGGACATCGGCTGGGCAAACTATTGCCGGCTAGATAAGCACAGGGGAACGCCGTCGGTTATGTTCATGTGTTTTTTTCTATAAGTGTGCGTCAATGACAAGTAAGTTGTTATATTCGGATGTTTATTTATGCTAAAGGTGGAGTTAAATGCCTTTTTTGTTGTGAATTTTTTACCTGTTGCTAAGGCGGAGCTAACTGCTACATACGTATATTGTATTGGATATTTCTCACTGCGGGAAGAAGCATGGTTACTTATCTTTGTAGCTCACCTGTCTCGTTGTGGTCATTAATCCTAAAATACTGAACTTTTTTATGTTACATTATATATCTCTTTGTTTGGATTTATAGAAGTTTAATTGAGTACTGTGATTATTTTATATCTGCAAACGGGACATTAAGATTGATTTCTGTTTCTTTGTAGGAGACCACAAACATACACACTCACACATAACCTCCTCCTAAAGACATATCTTCATGTGAATAACTTGCATGTTCAGCTTTGTTCCCCTGAGTCCGTGTATACTGTCCTGAAGTGGCAATACAGAGAAGTTAAATGGAGAAGTTGTAGTGTCCTTATTATTCTGCCTGCATCACATACCCAAACCTACGTCCTGAACTGAAATCCAGGCCTAAGTGGTGTTCTGGCCGACACTCCAGGTTGAGAGCAGTGATAAACCCGAACAGTGCCTTACAGTCCTCCAATCCCAGAGTGGTCTCACCTACAATCTATCAACTGCTCTATATTGTATTCAAACACTTATTACTATTGATATCATTATCCAAAACAAAACTTTAGGCTAAAGAACTTTAAATCACAAACATCCTATCAGTTTTGAAATTAAGAATGGATCTGTTTTTTAATTTATATTTCAACAAAAAAAATGTATTATGCAAAAATATTAAGCAAGCCATGGAAAACCCCTTTTTGGGATTAGAGTTATCAAACATCTCCGATAATTGCCTTTGAGCTTTTTATATGTCTCGACTTGATTCATGAGTTTTTGTGTTCAGTTCAGTTTAATTTCATATTTTAAGAACCTTAAATGCTAAGCTGATGGGAACGACAGTTTCATCAGAGTGCGCTGAGGAACCTCTGCCACCCCAACTCACTATAGACAGTTGTGCCTCATTTTTTTACCTTTCAGATCAATAGAAAATCAATAAAATAGCTTTGAAGCTCTAATTGCATCATCTATCTGTCTGTGCTGTTGACCAAAACGAATGTTTCTTGTGAGCTGCTGCTGATTTGAAACATCTGTAACACAGGGGACCAAAACATGTTGTGTCCTTAATGAGATAAAAGGTGCATGCAGTGAACACTCCCAACTCGTCATATATGGATGCATGGTCAGGCTCCCTCTGCGTCACATAATGACGCGTGGGGTACCCCACTCTCGTCATTTTTTGACGCGCTGGGTGCTCCTTTTAAACGTCATAGAGATCCCTAAACGTTGGTAATTGACGACATGGGGAGGGCTAGAAGTCCGTTCTCGCATTTTTGAAAAGCATATAAAAGGTGCCACAATCTATGCAAAGTGTATATATTTCTACGTTTTTAACTAGGGATGCACCGAAATGAAAACTCTTGGCCGAAACCGAAAACCCAAAAATGAAGAAAACTAAGGCCGAAAACCGAAACACCGAAAGAAATGATTGTCAATTATTAGAACCATATAATTTATGGCTATGATGTGTACTAACCTCACTAAAATAAAGGCATTGCAATAAATCAGTTACAAAACTATGAAGATATTTATTTAGCACTGACATAACAACAATGCACAATATAAATTAAATTAATAAAGTTTCGGCTGTGTTGTTTCGGTGATTTAGGTCTTTCAGCCGAAAACCGAAAATGCACTTTTGGGTCATTTTCGACCGAAAATTTTCTGTGGCTGAATTTTCGGTACATCCCTATTTTTAACCGTTTAATTTATTTTACTTCAACATCAAAAGACATGTTGGGAGTGAGAGCATGTTGGTATTAGAATTAAAAAGCAAGTGAAAGTCATACAATCTTGTGAAAAAGTAGGAACTTTTTTTTTTGTTACTTTCCTGACTGACGTCAAACTGAACACCTTTTTTAGATCAAAAGAGCTGACTGAGGCCTTCAAAAAGACAGAAATGAGCAGCTTAAAGTCTAGTAAGGGGATCAGAGGGGTCTTTAAACAGTTTAAAATGCATCATTCAGCTGCTTAAAGAATAATCTTTAAGTGGGAGATGTTCAAAACAACTACCACGTGCCCAGGTGTGGCTATCCAAGGAGGTTCACTCTAAAAGCTGACTGAAATATACTAAAATAAGTCTAAAAAAACATCTACAATCTCAATAATGATTGTCGTAGGTATCACCAGACGTCTTTTACCGGGACACTTGCTCCGGTAAGCCACGCTGCAGTGAGGGATAGTGGGATTATAACAGGGACAGAAGTCAAACTTGATTTGATCTTCAAAGTCACATAAAGCGTAATACATGCTCCAGTGATCTGTTAGAAATTCCTATAGCGATCTGCGCACTGTGATGTGTCTGGATGTTACTGCACTACAGGATTCTGTGATGGTGGATAGGAGAGAGGCTACCTGCTATAAATCTCTCATTCAGAAGCAGTCATGAATGCAGTCTGGGTCAGAACTACTAATGATGTTTTAATTCACGCTGGACTGAGCCTCATCAGGTATTGTGCTCAAAAGCGCATCCCTGCCTACCAGATTAGCCTGCCCTGTTGCGGGAACAGGCATCGCTCAAAACTTCGACTGATGAGGCATAACTTAAATATATTTAATATCACCTAAAATGGTGATGTTGTTTGGAAGGTTAATTTATAAAATGACAATTTTGAAACCTTTTATCTAAACAAGTTTGAGCTGAATGTTTTAAAGTCACAGTGTCTCAAGATATGTTCTCTGCTCCTGAGTAAACTGTCGTAATGAAAACATGATGCAGTCTTTGAAAAGTTATGTTGAATGGCCTGGACTTATTTGGTGCTTTTTTAGTCATATTGACCAATCAAAGCCTTTTATAAATTCTCACTCAGAAACACACACAAATTCATACACTGATGGAGAGCTTGGTAGATGATTTGGGATTAAGCGCATTCCCCAGGGGCACATTGATATTTGAGAGGACGAAGCTGGAGTTGAACCAATTAGCCTTGGATTAGAAGAGGACTGCTCCACCTATTGAACCACAGTAACCCCAGTTGGTACCATTGTAAATATATTATTTAAAAAAAATCTTGAAAACCAGCAAGGCTATACAGTGTGACAGATATGTGTTGCATTTGCAATGAAAAAAACTTTCTGTGTGAGTAATTATTCTGCAACGTCACCCTTGTCCGACAACTTAAAGGGCCTATATCATGTAAAATCAAGTATTTGGAGTTTTCAACCATCTGGTGGTGCCATTTTCTCATAACCCCCCCAGAGTGGTTTTTGGCTTAATTCATGCAAGTCTGAGTTATTCTCCTGAATTCTGATCTGTGAACAGCAGCCTCTCCCTCTTCTAGAAATCGACTGAGTGTTCAACTATAGACATCATTGTTTGAAAGTTGAGTGCTAGAGGTTTCTGCACTGCCCCTGCTAGATTTTCAAACACACCCTCCTCCTTCACACAGTTCATGGCAGCTTCGGTTTTTGGATGCTTAAAACACTTTTTGTTTGATTTTTACTTTCTCTGTATCAACATTTGGCTGCATGGATTACAGGATTTTATTCTAAATTCCTAAAGAACAGAGAAGTAAGTAGCTACATGCTAATGCTAATGTGGGTTAGCCATTTATCAAGCTGTATGTGATCTTATAACAGCATTGTATGGTCAATTAATTGATCTGTAGCATCTCAGAATGTTCAGTAAACGGGTGAAAACTTTGTTCAGACTTATAGATAGCTACTAAAATATGCTCTCTGTGGTTATTTCAGACAAAGAAGTTAAGGGGAGCTATTATGGTGGTTAGACTCTGCCTTTTATCAGACTACAGATTTTTATTTATATCTTTTGTTTGATTAGTAAAACTATATTTTTTTCATGTTTATCTGTAACTATTTCACTTTCTTCAAAATCCCTTCTCTTCCCTGAGATAAATAAAGATTAGACTTTGAAATGGGATAATGTCTTCTGATATAGATGAAACCTTATTGGGCTGTTTTAAGTTTTCGCCAGGAGTCTAAGTTGTTGGACAATGTGCTTCAGCAGACAACAAATCTATCACGTGACACCCATGGAATGCTCAACAGCTCTGATGATATTTCTTTGCACTTGGCTAAATCACATTTTACTCTGAGAGGTCATTAGCATTATTACATTCAGAGAAACAAAAACAGGCCTCATAAATGGAGCACTTACTACAGCCCGGGGCCGGAGAGACTTTGCATGTTGTTCTTTTTCAACAGCCCATTACATGGACATGGCACTTGACTGCATTTCCTGAAAGCCTTATCACCCCCTGAGTGTTGATTAATGCTGTTTGTTGCCAGCTGGTGACATGTTGTAAGATGCCGGAACAACATTTATTTTGGCAGATGAAGTTTAATTTCGATGTCTAAGAGACATATTTGTTTTCATACTAACATTTAATCAGACAAAACATACCATTTTAGTTAGTTCATATTACCAAAATTATGCTGTTGTCAAATGTATTTATTTACAATGATTCTAAACAAAAACAGTTGTCCAATGTGCCAACAATCATAGAAGAGCAAATAGAATAAAACTTAATATTAAAAAATTAATATTTGTTAAAGTTTCTAAAACCTATTTAGCATCTCATACTCTACTGATCAAAGACCAGAGAAAAGAGCTGGTTTATTTAAGGTTGGTCAGGCACTAATCTGTGGCATTACTTCACACACACACCACCAGGCCAATCAGTGGCTACCAATATGCAGGTAGGCATGAGAGTGACACAGAGGTGGGAATTAACAGAGTTGGCTCCAAACTGCAGGGAAGAAGAAGAAGAAGAGGGAGGAATAGAGAATGAAGAAGAAGAGAACGACAAACGAGTGACATGAATGAAGACAGTAAACTGAACGATGAAGGAAGAAATCTGGACACACAAGGCATTCCTCATCCATTGCCTTATGTGGAGGAACTTTTCAACGTAGTATGCTCTGAGAACAATTTGATGTGAATGTGCAGCTTTTTTGAAAACCTTAGAAGCTTGAAACCTGACCTGTCCAACTCAAACCGTAGAACGGGTTAATTGAATACAGCAGTTGGTATCTGGTGAGCATCTGCATAACTGCATTTGTCTCTTATTTGCCAGCTTTAGCTGAAAACAGGTTTTTCTCTTTAGTCACATTTTGCCCTTGCTGGATATTTTTTCATGTAGCTTACTTAAGTAGTAGTCTAACCTTGGCCTGTTTCCTGTTTATATATATGACTTGTTAATAATTCTGCTTATAACACATGTTGTTTGTGGTTAATTGTGCCTGATCAATATGTACATCTTATTGCTCTCCTACTTCATAATTATGTTCTATACAGGCAATGCCTATTAATCATCATAATGTGTCAATAAGTGTCTGTTTTGTTCAAAATTGTTTGGATAAAATTCCAAAATCTCGATTTTCCCCCATCCACGTATAAAGAAGCTGCATCTGTAGTTGCAGCCATTTTCAGTATGCTAGATCCTGATTATGACTCAGTGGCTCTGGTCTTCAGTGCTATGACCATAGGGGATCTGTATGCTGGTTGAAACCAAAGAGTTGCAGGGTTCAGGGTATGGATAATATTTCAACAAAGGATGTATGACTTGCTGCAGAGTGATGGATGGATGGACAGACATCAGACGATACTCTAAGATAGTTATCAGTAAATGGATGCTTACAGTGGCACAAATAAATCGTTGTCAAGGCCATCACAGGAAGCTTCTTCAATACTTAATGCTTTGATTATACACATATAAAAACAAACTCTTTCCAGATGCATTCATAGAGTGCACCATGAGAGAGTGAAATGATATGTAAACAAGCAGAGGAAGTGTTTCACATGAACAGGCATATTCCTGGGAGACTTTTGGATAAATTGGAAGATTTATTCATTTTTCACTGGGATGTTTCCATTAACAGTACAAAGAGGCAAAGCATCAGTAATTTGTGTCAATCTCAGAAGTATGGTTTCTGGTGTAATACTTTCTGGATTTTATATCTGAGCAATAATAAGAGTTCTGTTTTTTTTCTATCTCTTTTGTTCCCTGCACACACTTTGATGCTGTGCTCTACAAACAGTTCAGCATTAGCAGTTCAGATGAGGACTGAGCAGCTAATTATTCAATTAAGTTATTTTCAGACATGCAAGATTTCCTCTGTTAATCAGATGGTGGCTGGACATTTTGATGCTCTGAGTATTTTTTATGGAAGAGACAGAGATGACACAGATATTAAAGCCACAAACAGTACAGGAGGACTTTATTCAGCTGTTTAAAGGGATCTTACTTAAAATTGCATTCATTAAAATTAAAGCTTTTTCCACTTTTCTTTCTTTTTTTGCTGATTATGGATCACAGAGAATGAAACCAAGACCTCCAGTGCAATTATTAGTATCTTTTGTTATTTCATGTCTACTTTTTTGTTTCTCAACAGAAGGCTGTAACGATATTCTTGGTACCACTGGAAACTACACTCAGCCAGAGGTCACCACTCTGACCTAATAAAGGAGGAGGGATTGTGAAGTCTGCTGTGGTGTTCGTTGGATCCCTGCTGTTTACATTAATGGCAGAGCCAGTTATTGTATTTTAAGATGATTCATTTTTGTTTTCTCCTATCTCTAAAACTGTGTAACATATCTGATCAACAGTAGATATGTACAGTCACATTTGTGAAGCACTTTGCATGTATCGCATGATCTAACATGGTACTAGAGATATACAAGTATACAATATACTTGACAGTGCAGCTCCTTTCAAATGCCCTAAAGCCATTTATTTCTCTGTCTTGTTATGTGGTGTAGGCTCACTAAACCTTGGAGACAGTTTACCCTCCGAATGAAATAGTTTTCTATCCCTTAGTAGTAAAGTCATACATTTTACAATTTCTGATGGAGAATTATTTTACCTCCAGTATGGTGGGAACTACACACACCAAAAAATATAAATATAATATATATATAATATAACAGTTGATTAATTAAAAGATAAATATAAAGATTTAGACAACACTAAAAAGATGTCGCATTTTTTTTAGTTCATTTCTAAGAATGGGACCACATAAATAAATTCAGCATTAAGCATGAAGTCAGCCAGCTGCTAACTTGTGTCCTGATGACACAAGTAATATATGTCTTAAACTCCAAGGAAGGAAATTGGTAATAAATTTAAATAAATAAAAAACATTTACATTCGAAATAAAAACTATCTTTATCATAATTCCTATTTTTAAAATGTGCTTGACATGTTGTTAAAGCCTTTTGAATCTTAGATAGTGATACAGTAGACAGTAATAGGTGAAATCCACACACTTATCACGGGGATATCATGTTCTATTATTTTTTTTTTTTACATTTTTATGATTTATTTGAACTGTTACATTTTCCTGGTGTATTAATGATACAACATACAACTTCATTTATAAAAAAACAGGTACAAAACTAGATTTAATGTGAGTAAAAATAATTCAAATAACTAAAATATTTACATATACCACAACTAATATTTGGTTGCAAATCTTTTGGCAGAGAAAATCCACCATTTCCGTTGCCATCAACAAATTTCCAGTTCTTTTCAGGTATAGAATTGGTTTTTAAGCAGAGTCCATATAAATATTTTTAATAGGCTTGAAGTTAGCATTAGAAGGGAAACTTCCAAAGCTTAATCTTAGCCGACTTTATCCATTCCTTAGCCAGTTTGTATGTATGTTCAAGATCATCGCCTTGTTAGAACACTCAAGCTGACCTAAGCTGACAAAAGAAACTGGTTAGGATGTCCATGAATAAGCCAGCAGTAATCGAGTCTCAAACCTTGCTGGAACACTAGTTCCCTGGATTGGGAATGTGACGACCAAGAAAGCGCCTCTGGTCAGAAACACCTTATAGCTTGACTAAAATGTGTTTGTCATTAGCAGCCTGAAGTTATTTCTCAAGCTGGTTGATTGCAGCATCATACTGAGGTTCTGATTTGCTGCCTATTTGCAGAAAATAGACTATTTGTAACAATACACCATCCCCAAAACTTCACCTGAGATCAACAGATGGTTGAAAGTTTAACACAGTTGAGATTCCAACAAGACAACTGATACCAAACACATGTCAGGCTACCATTAAGCTTCTGTAATGGAACAGACACCAACATTATTCAAAATGTGTGAGTTTTATTTAAAGACTGGGTCCATGTCAGGAGACCAATTTAAAATGGGAAGAAAAGCCAGATATCCAATATATATACTCGATATACTCGTCGACATCTACAAAAATTGGAGGGGCTCATTTGAAACTTGTTATTGGTTATTAAACCAAATAAGAGTGAGGGTTCATATCTGGATTAGAGCCTGTTAATTTAATTAATATAAGTAGGTAGCACTGTTGCCTTGCAGCAACAAAATCCTGGACTGGGTTCTTTCTGCATGGAGATTTCATGTCCCCCCGTGCATACCTAGGTTCACTTAAAGGTTGGATATGGAACATGAGCATTATAGTTTATCTAGGTTGTAGTTAATACAATAAAAACATAATTGCAGCTGTTGGATTGCCTGGTTCGCCCAGTGACCAACCTGAACTGTGTCCAGTGAGGAATGCATTTTAGAGGAGTTTAACTGACAGCTAACATTAGCAAAGTTAGCAAGCGAGTTAGCTTACCGATCCAGGAAGAAAGTTGCCATTTCCGCATGTGTTTGATGCCATGGAAAAATGTTCTATGTGGGTTCATCTAGTGTAGGCTTCCTCTAAAACTACTGTAGTTTCTTTTCTTCTGCGATCATTCCTCTCCTGAGACGGATAATATCTCTGGTGCTCTGAAGAAGCTGCTTGACTTGCTGACTCCTCTATTTCTCCCAGTGCAAGCTGATGTGTCATCTGTCAACCTGCAACCCGCGGCTGGTACTGGCTGGTAGATTTAAACATAATGTCAGTGTTGTGCCCATTGTATACATTTTATTATATTTTAATGAAAATATATATATTTTTAAGGAAATTTACTTTCATTCTGCACCCCTCTAAAAGCCCCTTGGATGTATTTGTTTTTAAATGTAGTTTTTTTATGAAAACGTTCCATATTTAAGCTTTAACACATATTCATACAAAGATAACACATATCAATAGGGAACTTGGGGTTTAAAGTGCAAGGGACTGGCATTACATTGACCAGGAGAAGCTGGAATCAAACCCACGACCTTCCAATGGCAAGACGACTAATATACCCACTGAACCAAAATCACCTGTACCTTTAATCTGTTTTACTGAATTCTTTAAAAAAATTATTAGAGTTGTATGTTGTATTATTATTTCACAGTTCAAATGAAACAATAAAAGACTAAAATAATATGACGTGCATGTCAATGATGGGTTGATGTAAACCTCTGAACAGAACTGTAGGTGTTTTTAAGACACCGTTAGGCATTGACTGTAATAATTTCCGCCGTTTGCCTTCTGCTGTTACACTGCCTTCTAACACAAGAACATGCAGATACGTCTGCATAGGACAGAACAGAAAGAATGCTGTTTAAGCAACATGTTAATTGTAAATGCCTATAGATTAGCACCGTTTTACAGAAGCTGGATCAAATAAGTCAGTGGAGCAGTATTGTCTGTTATATTAGCTCAGTGCAGTTAATACATCATTACTGGTTGACTCTGGACCAAAAATGCAGACTTTATTAGATTACGTGTTAGATTTTCAGTACATGCTGGTAAAAATACATACAGTATGATGCCATTGGTTCCGCTTGTGCCTCATGGTGAGTAATGGAGTTTAGATGTCTGTAATGTAATCAACTTGTCTCTTGTTCTTTCCAAACCCAGGAGCAGGAGGAACATTGTTTCTTTGCCCGTGTTTATGTATTTCACGTGCTCTACCATAGTGGCCTTATGTTTAATAAAGCAAAAGGGAAATTAATTTATGTCTTAAAACTATTTCCTACTCTGAAGCTGATGTCTGTAATGTATAAGCAGCTGTAAGTATGTAGCACAGTACAATATTAATTATGTGTAAATTATGTTTATGCATCATAAAATAGCTGTTAACCAACAATGAGATCATTATTTTGAATATTCACCTTTTTAACCTTTTTTCAGTAGTTCCTGTTGTATATATTCAATGGTATCAGTCAAGCACACTGCACATCTGTTTAATATTTGGCCTCTATGAATTATAAAGGTAACTGTGGTGAATGTTAGCTGTAAGGGATGTGTGTGGGAGGGAGTGTGTAATGTTATTCCTCAAAGGCATGTATTTCTATGCAGAGATTCAAATAAAACCCATTTCCTTCCTGTTGAAGATACGTTGGTGTCATTTCTGTTTTTATTCCTCATTAACAGAAGAGTTTCTCCTCACCGTTATCTGCTGTGCAGCTATTTATAAATGAACCAGCAGACTGTTCGCAGTGCATGCTCAGAGCATCGAGGCAGTCACAGCTGTGCCTCCTGCACTCTACTGCCTCCCTGATTATATACCAAAGGTGTAAATGGCAAGCAGATCCCATCTCCATGGAGATTAGAGATGACAGGAAGCACTAATTAATGCTCAGCTACATGTATCCCTTTTCTCTCATTACTGCTTATCTCATGTAAATAAACACTACATGATCTGATTCTCTTACAGGCATTCTCATAGATTCGCAAGTTTTCCCTTTGGTAAAACAAGATATCAGTAAATTTGTTTCCTAAAGAAAAGGTTTGATGTTAGGGATGCCATGTGCTGCCGAGGAGGAGGGGGATAAAAGAATTATCAATTTCACATACTGAAAATAATAGCTTTTCACCATGTACTTTTCAAGCAAACGATGTCTTTTAGGAAGAGTTTTACCTGAACATTGATCAGGCAGATGAAGCAGGATGACAAATGGGGTGGGTTTTTTTTCTGGTGTAATTGGCTGCAGTGAAGTGTTATTTGAATTTCAACACAAACATGTTCACCAAACTAGGGAAAAATAATAATGTATGATTATTATTTTCTTAGGGTGTATTTCTTTATCACATAGTTTAAATGTACTTTTTAAATGTCATTTGGTTTCAACCATATGTTCCTTTGTATACACCCTGTTCTTTTAAGATGCTAATGAAGTTTGACCAAATAAAGAGACTGCAGTGGGAGGGCCTTTTGAGACCAGGAGACAGAGCTGTGTGATCAGGACACAGAGCTGGGAGACTGTCTGAGAAGCTGAGAGGAGAACAGACACACGGTCAACCAGAGTATCTTCCTGGTCTACCCCTGCAGAACTTTACTTTATTTTATCTCCCACTGCAGAGCTCATTTAACTTCAATTTCTCTCCGACCCCTGTGTGTGATTCTTTCTAGGTTAAACCACTATTTTTTACCCTAACATAAACATTGTGATCATCTGAATGAACTTTCACATTACCAGCAATGTTGAAACTTTTAAAAAGAAACAAAAAAAACCCAAAGGCAAATGACAGTAAAAAGTTTGGTGTTTAGACGGGAGATTTGGCCAATACTAATTTTAAGATATATTTTTCAGGTTTAAAAGAAAAAAAGAAAGAAAGAAAGAAAGAAAGAAAGAAAGAAAGAAAGAAAGAAAGAAAGTTTTTTCAAAGTAAACACGTATTTTGGTTCTTGCAACAGATAGAAAAAATATTGGAACAGTAAAGCATTTACCACTTTGTATTATTGCCATTCCTTTTCACAACACTGAAAAGATGTATAGGGACTAAAGACACCAAGGGATGTAATTTTGGTGTAATTGGTTCCCATTCTTTCTGCAAAAAAGTCTAATGGTGGGCAACAGTACAAGTCATTCCTTGTTGCATTTTGAGCTTCATAATGTGATCTATTGTAGATAGGTCAGGATAGCAGGCAGGCCAGTAAAATACCCATTTCCTCTTTCCCCACAGTCAGGACTTTGTATTGTGTGCAAAATGTGGTTTTGCATTGTCTTGTTGAAATATGAATGGGTGTCCCTGGAAAAGATGTCTTCTTGAAGGCAGCATATTGTGCTCCTAAATCTCTATTTAATTTTTAGTATTGATGGTGCCATCACCGAAGTTACCTTTGCGAAGGTTCATCCCAGATCCCTCCGAGCCCAGAGAAGTCAATGGTGCTTCTGGACACTTTTAACATAGGGCTTCCATTTGGCATTGTACGGTTTTAACTGGCATTTGTGGATGTAACAACGTATTTTGGTAGTTGACAAATGTTTGGCAAAGCAGTCCTGAGCCCAGTTAGTGATATTGTTAATAGAGGAATGACTAATTTTGATGCAGTGCTGCATGAGGGGTTGGAGATCAAGGTTGTTCCACTGAGGCTTGCGCCCTTGTCTTTTTCGTACTGCAATTCCATCTGATTTCTTGAATCTTTCAGTCATGTTGAAAAATCTTTCTTTGAGGAACATTTTTTTTTTAATATTTTAAAAATGATCTCACATATTGATTGGCAAAATGGCGATCCTTGGCCCATCTTTGCTTCTAGAGGACTAGACCGTTCTTGGATGCTGCTTTTGTACCAAATCATAATTATAACCACCTGTTGACATCACCTGTTTCAAATCACATCATTTAATAACCAATTTACCAGATTACTAACCCTAAATTGCTCCTGTCCTAAACAGTTTTGGAATGTGTTGCAGGTCTGAAGGACAGAAAAGTATGTATATTTACAAAAGAAATCAAGTTGACCAAACAAAGCATGAAATATTTTGTGTTCATATTGTCATATTGTCTACCTACTTTTTGGTGTAAAGATACAAATAATTGTTTTTAAATATATATTACATGTCGGAATGGTGGGATTTTTTTGGAAAAAGAAAAAAAAATCCAAGCACGGTTAAATCACGCTTAAGTCAGATAGATATGGGGTACTTATAGACATATTTGGCAAAATAACCAGATGTTGAGCCACCACCATTACTGTGGTGAACTCTCCCAGTCAGGCAGCCACGTGGATTATGCACTGAACAGTCATTAACATTAAGCAGCAAGAAGTTAACATTTTCCTCTTATCTAACATGCCTAGGAAGGCTGGGAGGAAGTGTTCAGTCACCGGCTGCTCTAATAACAGCAAAACATTCCAGATTTGGAAGAAAACACAGGCCCTTACTTAACAAGGACTGTCTGTGTTGTAGACCATATGGTTTACACAGGTTTCCTGGGCATCCCGATAACCAAGGTGTTTGCCTCCAGGGGATAAAGAACTGAATCCGAAAGGATTTTGTTCTTAATAAAAAAAGCTTGGTGAGTATTTCTCTTAACGCCTCATTACCTAGCATTCAGAATAGAAAACAGCTAACTTATACCTAGCTATCGCTGGCTAATGTTAGCTATGTAATTGGCAGTGGAGTAGAGCCCGAATATGGCATTTGGAAAGGCACAAATAATGTGTTTTTTAAGAATTGTTATTTTGATCAAATACTTGAAGAAATATTTGTATTCGGGAGCAATAAAAACTTTATATCAAAAAGCTGCGTTTCCTTATGAGAAAAAAGTGCACGGACCCTGGATGAGTAAGTGTTTGAGTGACATTCAGGAGTCAGGGACGGGAGGGTAAAAGAGATGACTGACTCAGCTGCTCCACACAGCAACAGAGAGATGAAAAGGCAAAACATTTTTAGTAGATTACTATTTTTGTTGAATGTATTTTTTTGTAACTTAATTTGGTTGTGGAGGCTGTTTATTACTTTCGGGAAGCGCAGTTTGATTGGGAGATTATTTCATTATGCTGCATTAGTATTAATGTTTGGAGTCAGATACTCTCATGTTCGCTCTGTTTAGGTACTGTAGCTCTGTTTAATCAGTAATTTAGACAGTATGCTGTTGACAGAGTAACATCCAGTTAAAAATGTTTAAAAAATGAATCCATCCATCTTATTCTGCTTATAGGGATAGGGATATTGTGCATGTGAAATTTCGCAAGGAAATCATGGTGGGCATGAGTAATTGAGGTTAAAAGACAGAAAACATGAATTCCGCCTGAAAAAAAATACACAGAGATAGCTAAGCAGCTTGTTTTCATTGTAAAGAAGCATAAATAGTAACTACTCACTTTATTTAACTTTTATTAACTGACTAACTGTTGGCGTCTGTAATAACAAATATTGTAAAGTTAAATGTTACTTTAGGAGGTGTGCCTCCAAAACTGGGGGCTAGCGGCCTTAAGAGGTTAAAAGCTCACAATTAAATCTTGTATTCAATTCAATCAATCAAGAGTCAATTTAAACAAACCAACTCTTGTGTTATATGATCACATTTACTAGTTCTAGTAATAAGTTGAGCTGCAGCATTTAACAAAAACACTTTAGACAACAACTGAAGAAGGGGACAAATGGCTGTGGCCTGCCTACAGGACAAAGGGAGTAGCATAAAACAAGGAGAAAAGGACTATGAATCTGTTCACACGGAAAGTGACAGCTATGCTGGGGAAGAAATAATCAGTCAAGTGAGAGCCAGCACGTGGGAAAACCTCTACAAGGTGTCGGTGAGTAGGCTAATTTAAGTGCTAGCTAGTGCTTGCTAGCGTTAGCTCCATGATGTCATATACATGCCTTCTGATTTTTAGGCATTTTAATCGCAAATTTTTACAATAAAAAATCCCAAATCAATAGACAAACACAGTCGAAATGCTTATCATTACTTATTTAAATTGAGGTACATCATGTGTGATTTACGGCTTAAGACAAAGCAGACCAGAAAAAATGTTTTAATGCTTCATTGACTTACATTTATTTTCTTTTAGGCCAGGGGACCCATGGGCTGACCGGAAGGGGAGGGGACTTATGCTCCCCATACAAGTACAGGCCATTTAACATTTACATGACTTAATTGATATTTCTGAATTTCCTTCAGGTATGAGTGTGTGCATGGTTGTTTGTTTTGTGCGTCTCTGTGTTGCCCTGCAGTGGACAGGCACCTACATACAAAGGATAGATTGTGCAGATAAAGGATGGATGGGGCTAATCAACATTATGGTCAAGTCTGTTTTATTCTTTTTTTTTTCAAATCTTAATCTTATTTTACATAATTTGAATGCAGAAGACTCAATGTTGTCCAAATTCTGTGTACACTGCTGAAAAACGGCAAACATGTTTTTGGTGAAAAAGTTGTCAGAAGCAAACAGAAAAATGACTGAAAAACAATTTCTGGGGATCGAGAGTTAAAGGGAGTATGATTAACAGTTTTGATAGTTACACAGGCTTTTTAATAGCAGTCTGCAAATGTATCCATAACCTTTTAACTCTTCCAGATTAATGAAATTCACTGTTGTGCTTGATTAGGTTTTTAAATTTTTACAAAGATATTTTAATTCAACCCCCTTAATTCTGATTTTCTATTAAATATAATCAAGTGTTATCAGCTGTCTGGTGTGTAATTTATTCTTAGTAAAAATCCAGCTGTTCTCTGAAGACCTTGGAGGTTTGTTAGAAAATGTTAGAGATCAATCAGCTTCATTAAGACCAAGGAAGACAGCAAACAGGTCAGGGATGAACTTTGTTTCAAATGTGTTCTTTAAGTGCACAAGAATTAATTAATGATTATTCTACTATGATAGAGCAGCGATCATTGCAGTAGCTGGGAGATTTCTACACCTGAATGACTCAATTTTCAATTTCAAGAGTACCTTTAGAGGAATGACAGCTGGTAAATTCATAAAAACAAACTGGTTGAAGAGAAACAGTTTGTGTTGCAGGGTGGTAGAGAATCCTTCAGGGCTTGTCCTGTCATCCATGATTACTCCCTTTCATTGTTTCTCCTTGTTCCCTTCATTTCCCCCCTCTGTAGAAGGTTGTCATGACAATAGTGAACATGGTTACCATGGAGAGGGGCTCAACCAGAACCATTTCGCTGTCTGAACACTCACACAGTGTAGTTCTGACATTTCCTGAATAAACTTTCGCTGATCTATCAGTTGATCTATCAATAGAATGTCAAGTTATTTATTGATAATAAATTATTATTGACATGCTGCAACCTGAGAATTGTGAAACCATTGAGATAGATAAACGACCAAGTGAGCTGAATCAATTTATTGATTTTGTTTTTATGTAAGTCAGTACTTTGAAAATAATAAACTGAACACATGAAAATGAGGTTTTAAAAAAGCATTGACATTTTTTTCTTTTGAACCCAGTCTTGAGTCCAGTTCCAACAGGCACACATGACAGATGGAAGAAAATCAAAGTGTGAGAAGTGAAAGCTGCCCCCCCCCTTTTACTCTTTTTTTGCAGGTTTAATGTCCATCCATGTCTATCTGAAATGTCTGTTATCTTTCTTAACGTGGCTGGATGTGCAGCAGCAGGACCTCATTATAAATGTTGATTATTCTGAAACATCTGATAGTCCAGCTTGTGGTTTGAAATTTCTGTTTTGATAATATGTTTGGGAACTGTTTGATGCATTCTGTCTTACTTTTCAAATAGTTCTTTTTGCTTTCTTAAAAGGTCGAATCTGATCAAATTAATCCGTTTACGTTTCAAGGCATTTTCCGTTAAGTTTAAATTCCATCAATTAATTACAGGTCCTCGGCCCAAAAACCCAGACCTTCACACTACCTCCACATTGTTGGACTTAAGGAATATTTTTTTTTTCTTAAATATCTAAGGAGAAGTGATGAGGAAAATGAGAGAGGAGGAGGTAGAAGATTGGCATGGAAGCCCAAAGGGGGACCAAAAGACTTTTGGAGTTAGATTTAAGGAACAAAACGCAACATGTTAGAACTAATAGTTTGGAGGAAGTCTTCAATAATAAATAAAAAAATAAAAAATTGTATTATTAAAATAATAATAAAATTATCTCTCTCTAGTCCTCAGGGCCAGCGATTAAAACTTCAGTATTGTCTTGGTTGAGCTGCAAGAAGTCCTCTGTCATCCATGACTTGATATCTAAAATAAAGTTTAAAAGTACATATGGCAACATAAAGCTATCCATCATCAGCACAACTGGCAAAATCATAGCTCTGCCTCTTGATGACATCCCAAAGTGGCAGCATGTACAGATTAAAAAGTCAATTTGATTCTTAGCAAACCCCACAGAATGTGATGGGTTCCTGAGCGCTATCCTGACTGACTGTGAACTAGGAGGTAAAACCATTCTAGAAAAGTACATGAAATGCTCACCAGACTTTTGAGTATGTCCAATAATATGTGGTGGTCAACTACATAGAAAGCTGTGGTTAGATCCAGTAGAACTGAACTGAAACTGAACTTTCACGTGAATCTAAGGGTGCATTCACACCAGCCCTGTTTAGTCCGCTTGAAACGAACTCTAGTTCGTTTGCCCAGAAAGTTTGGTTCGGTTGAGGGAACTCTGAATGGGCAGTCAAACTGTAAATCGGACCAAACAAATCAATTTTAGTTTGTCTAAAAACTTTGGTATCGGTTCCATTGTAACAAACCCTGCTTAGGTTTGATTGCATGTGTGAAGGATAAACGGACAGGAAGCAGACTATTGTACAGGGCATCCTGGGTAAATACAATCTAAACAACCACTATGCTGGAGAGATAAATGCAGAGCATCTGTGCTGGAAGTTGTATTCAGGCACTCATTCTCATAGCACACTGCTTATATGGAGCCGTCTCAGCCGTCTTGCATAAAAAACAACATTCTCCAGAGTCCTCCGCCTTATTCTATGTTCATCCCAACTTCCTACTGCAGTATTTATCTGGCACATTTGCCAAATACAACAGATCAATTCTAAAACCACTACAATCTGCTGCTCCTCCATGTTTATTTATATTTTACTGTACTGGAAGTTCCCCAGCAAGATTAAGCACCGCTCGACAACAGCGCCACCACAGACAGAGAGATGAAATTGTTGCTCAAAGCCCTAAACTTTATGATGATAAAACGCCAGTGTGAATGCAAACCACACCAGCTAAAAACCGCAACAATGTTGCAATTTCAGTCTCCAATCGAACAGAGTCTACCGGACTATCAGGTGTGAATGCAGCCTAAGTTGCACCTGAGGTCATTAACAATCTTATAAGAAACAGCTTGGTACTGTGGTTTTAAACTATAAAATGCGATAATGATTTTTTTTTTTTACTTAACAGCGGCATGTTTTAAAGTGAATTGAATTAACATTTAAAAAATGTACACGGTTTTAAATGTGTCCCTTTAACTGTGAAAAAACCCCTCCTGAGAAGAAACGTCCAATTTGGCCCTAAAATCTATGTTCATCATTAAATGAATTAAACTTTTGATTGAAGCTGGAAAATACATAAGAAAATTAGGAAAATCAATCAATCAATCAATCAATCCTGCCAATTCCTACTCATTGTATTGTGTCAGTAATGGGTAAATGTTTTTTTTTAGATCACCTCTGCACTCTCTAATTTGGTTTTGTAAGAAACTGCATTAAATTCTTATTTCATTATGCTTAATTAAAACAGCTGCCCTAAAACTAAATTTCATCAGAAAAAAACAATAAAACCCCCTGACAACAAGACAGGAGAGATGAGGAATTAGCTTCCTTTGAACATCAGCAGAATCATGGTGCAGTTAAAGTACCCTGGTAGAAGTTTTACCCTAATGCAAAAGCTGCAGAAGCAACAGCAGAAACTCCCCATGATGTTTAATTGTAAGCACTCACTCTGTTCCTTTGTTTTTGTGTGAGAGAGTGAACACTGAAAATACCCTTTGAATGTGCGACACCATCAGTGTTGACCCTGGCGGACTGTACACCACCCCGCCTCCCCCGCTCCTGCCACCAACCTCTGCGTCTCAGCCTCTGCCTCCCCCACATAATGATCAGTCGCACACCAAGCGCCTCTGCACTCAGAAATTATATTGATTTTCATTCAAATAGCCACTGAGTCGTAGTTAACAAGCTTCAAACTCTGGTTCAACTCTTCCTCTGCAAAGTTAAAAAGTAAAGAATGATAACTGGTATCTGTGTTAATAATGAACAAACACATAACATTTAGGGAAAAGGAGACTGTGTGAGTCAACTATCTGCCTTATTCTGCAGACCATCCAGTTTGTTTTGCATGTCTAGGCTTTTGGACTGAATATGAATTTATGTTAAATTTTCTGTAAAAGAAGTACATTCAATTCTGTTGAAACAGTGCATGTTGTTGGCATCTTACATCCTCAACTCACTTGCTGAACAGAGCTACAATGCTAATAATTAGATCAGACCATATTCACGTTTTGGGATGAACTACAGTGGCATACTTAAGTCACTTGCAGTCGGGCATGGAGTAGTAATTTGCAAAAGACACTTAATTTGTGTGCTCAAAATTTGCGGGATCAGATGATCTACCCTTAAGTTCTTAAAAAGTAGTTAACTGGTAGGTTATATTAAACTAGCACAAGGTTACTGATCTGTCTAGCAGATGTTAATTTACAAAAAAAATTAAAGGACAATTCCTCTTTTACATTACAATCAGGCACTAATTTGTCTTCATTCATCACATCCAATTCTGAAAAATGTCATTAGAGCGTCTGGCTGTATTGGGACAAAATGTTAACAAAGTCAGCTTTCTAGTACAGACTTAAACTAACTGATAACAACTGAACTATTTCATTTCCAGCACTGTCTGTAAACCAAATGTCTTTTGTCTATTGAAGTTATTTGCAAAGCAATTAGTTTTATGCTATGTTTGCAAACATTTACTATTAGGAATATTAGGTGTTTAAGGCAACTTCTCATTTGAATAAATATGCATGCAAATGCTGTTTCAATCATGAGAAGAAAAAAAAATTTTCAAAGATTTTCAACACACAAAAATACAATTATTCAATCTACAAGCCTGACAGACTTGATTTAAAATCTGAGGCCAGCTGAACTCCAGGGACCTAAAAGCATTTGGAGAGCTTAAAGCTTTTAGTTACCATTTATTTCATGTTAAATGAGATTCCTCTCAGAGTGAAGGGATGTCTTTTGAAAAAGCTTAGCCATTATGTTTCAAGACATGTGGGAGATCACTTAGCCATTAGTGTGTGCATTTGCATCACTTCCCTGTCTTCAGAAATATTGGGTCCATTTAGTCGTAGTCCAACAGAGAAAAATGATTGAAAAAAATGTAGGCTTTTTAATTTTTATTTAACCCATGCATAGCTTTATTTAGAATAACCTTTCTATATCAAGAGCACCATTTTAAATAGTAATGCAACTACATAAAAATGAAGTCTTACGTTTTTCCTGCGCTACTCTCCAACAGAATCTCTGACTGGCTGCAATTATCCCCTTTAATGATCTAGCACACATGAAATGCCAAATGCATTAGAGAGGACACCTCCTACACTCACTCCCAGGTAGGAAGGAAACCATTAAGGCCCAAACGTTTTTCATCAAGTAGTTACTGTGCTAGCCTCAATATCCTGATGATCAATGTCATGGTGTTAAATATTGATAATCCTACATGCTTACTAATTGCTGCTCTGTCAAAGAAAAAAACAAAAACAAAAAACAAACAGCTTTGATTGGATGTGGGTGGATTATATGACCTCACACTATGTTTTAGGAGTCCCAGTGGACGTGACAAGTAAAGGCAAGCCTGTTAAAAGCGGGAACAGGCTGACATTTAACCAATACAAGAGTGTGTTCAACCATGTTCTCCATTTTAGGAGCTGGAAAACTAAAGACTCCAAGAGTTACTTTCACAATAACCCATGTCTGCCGGTTCGTTCGACACTTTGTTCTTTTTTGGAAGTTTTTGAGAGTCTTTTTTCAATATTGCGCCCCTTCCTGGATTCCCTTCTCCTGTCCGTGTTGGATTGTTTTTTTGTTTTGTGCACACCTTTAAGAGGGAGATACTGTTTCTCCTGTCCTATGTTGGTTTGTCGTAGTGTGTCGTTGTGACAAATTATGTCTTGGTGTGCATTGTGCCCCCTCAGCAGTTATCTTGTGGTCCCATGGGTATAAAGTCTCCAGAGTCTTTTTTAAGATTGGAAAGTTCAGTGTGAGGGTGGTAATTTTTTATCCATGCACAGTATGAATAGACAAAAATATATAAAAAATAAAAAGGATGGGTTTTTAATGAAAAGCAGAGGATAAAACCAAATAAGTTTCTAAGTCAAATTCCTTCCAAGCCAAAAAGTAGAATGATGATGTGATGTAGGCTTCCTCACATCCTTTTCTTCAGAAAACTGCTCCCAACAAACTTAATTACGGTTAGATCCCTGCTGTAATTTGCACTGTCAACATTTCTGCTGCTGCTATTTGCACATTGTGTTTTCTCAGTTTATATTCTCCTAAGTCTTGGAAATAATATATTTACTTTTTAGTGCACGACTAAAAAAGGACATTCTTTAAATATTTCTAAATATATTTTGTATTATTTAAACATATTTAAAGTATCCTGCTTTGCTGCATGTTGCAATCCACTTTTATTTTTAATGACGGCACAGTTCTCTGGTTTTTGTAATTCTCTCCAAAATATATATATTATTCTTAACTCTTAAATTCCGTTTTTATAGGTTTTCTACTTCTGAATCCAAATGTTTGTATTTCCTGCCACCTTTCTGCTGTTACAACCAAATTTCCCCTCATGGGACAATAAAGGATTATTCTATTCTATTCTATTCTATGTAATCTTAGACACACTTGATGATGTTGAAATCAGGGCTCTGTGGTGACCATACCATTACTTCCAGGACTTCTTGTTCTTCTTTATGCTGAAGATTGTTCTTGATGACTTTGGCTGCAGGTAAACAGTACAGTTGATTTATTTTGTAGTTTAACAAAGTGAATTATAAGCCATAGAAAAACTGTAAGATATCAGCAGAATCATGGGAAAGGACATGTGTGGGAGAGTGAACGTTGGACAGCAGGCAGGCAGAAGATGGGCTGAGAAGGGAGAAGCCATAGTCTGTGTTAATGGGACTGAGACGGGAGTATCTTCATGGAGGAGTTTGTAACAGAGCTTGAAACTGGGAATCCTATATCACCTGAGGAAGACAAGGACATGAGGTGAGTGAAGGGAGAGCACATTTAACTTTAAGGGAGCTACTCAAAGAGAATTTAGGTTAAGATCAGACATGTAGAATCAGTTGCAAGTCTTCACCAACAATGTTGGACCATCAGGTGAAGAGGAGACACGCCACAGCTTCTTTTAAACCACTCAGTCAGATGAGGAAAACCTACAGAGATGAATGGAATGCAGTGGCCCAGAAACGCTCACCAGTCCAAGTGGTTCTCTTTCTTCTTTCTCTCTGGAGATAGGCCCCTACGTGATCCTGCATCGGACAAGCGGGTATTGCCGATAGATGTACGGACGGACGGACGGGTTGATGGATGGATGGATGAAAATGTGAGAAAGTCCTTATTGTTTCCTCGCCTGAAATTGCATTTTTGTAATAAATTTAAAATTGATTTTCGTCTTCACTGTTGTTTGGTAAAATTCATTGAATGTTTCAGCATCATCATAATTTATATGAAATATCTATTTCCATTGCATTGTTTTTTATGTGTACAATAATCTGCTACAGTTTATTGTCTTTAATTAAACTTCAAATGTTTGTCCAGGAAATTGTTCTTTGTGTGGTGCCGTTTCAGTCTGTGCACTTCTTATTTGCTTTTTTTTTCAGCTTTATTGGTGGTCAGACAGTACTGGTCACCTCTGAACATGCTTAATACAGGACCATGTGGCTCAAAGAGGAAGAAAACAGCAGCTGAAAGAGCCATGTGAGAATATGACTGATGGACCTCTGCCCACACAGACCCTGTCTGTTAGGAAAAAACCTCTAGAAGTGTGAAAGCTGTCCATCAACAGTCTTTTCTTGAAATAGGTAAAGGGGCGGTGGGACATTAGGAAGCAGCCACCTTGGCTGTGAACACTGTTATGAGATAAATATCTGTAATAGAATATACAGGGGTACAGTGTCTTTCTTTGGACGTTTTCATGTCATTGCAGCCTGTTTGTGAAGCCCACGTGTTACACTGTGATTTGAAATTATTTGTTTACAAGATACAGACAGGAAAGATACTCTTCTCCCAGACTGTTGTACATAGTCAAGAAAGGAAGTGTGATGTTTGACACGTACTCACCACACTTGTGGCTAATAGTAGCACAACTAATAATTGCATTAACAGTAGCCCGAAAAGAAGTAGACCCAAAGTGCATGTTAGATTGCATAGCAAAGCTTCCAGGCACATAATTAACCTACTATTCAGTAAAAGTGAAGCGCTTGGTATAATGCTTTCAAAGTAGCGGGGAAAAATGTGTTAAAAAAAAAGAAAAAAAAGAGGGAAAAGTAGCCAAAAGACAGAAATTACTCAAGTAAGGGTAAAAAAGTTTTTGGTAAAAAAGAAATAAAAACAACCCCAGTTTCTATGTGTGTATCACTAAGATGTTATTTCAGTCTGATTAACAATTTGGGGAAATTGTTCACAGAAAAAAACAATTCTACTAAATCTCTTAGGTTTTTGTAAAAACAATCTATAATTGTATTTAATGTTTTTGGCAATGATGAAATAGGAACCATTTTGGTAATCTTAAGTGAGATAAAGCACGAAAACTTCTGTCTCATTTAATATCAAACAGAAAGGAAATAAACACAATACTAACAGTCCTATTGCTGTTGTTATTAAAGCACAGACATATGTTTTTCATACAAAATTCCCTTTGTATTTTTAAACATTACAGTTTAATTGAAAACTAATGTTTAAGCATTAGAACGAAATAGACACACAATATGTTTTGTTCAATAAAAGGGGTTATTTTAATTCTCCTCTTCACGCCACGGTCTTAATATCACAGCACAACAGTCATACATGTCTTGCTGATTGCGTTGCCAGTTATGCTGGACTCCATCCCAGTTCGAGTGAAAAACACAGAGGAGAGATTGCTTAAACTTCAGTGGTCCCACTCCACGGCAACAACATCGGATTACATGTACTGGTTTTAAATAAGCAGCAGACAACACTGAAAGAGGAGAAGAACACAGACCAAAACACCAAAAACCAACACATATTTTTCACTTCTCACACACGCACTCACAACAAACGCACACAACTCTCAGCTTTTATCATTAACAACGACCAAACATAAACACCTGAAACCAACAGACACCGTACAACAGTACTGACAGTACAAAAAAAAAAATCCCCAAAATATCTGAAAATATACAGTTATTTACAGCTCAAGTATGTACCCTGTCACTCTCACCATAGATACTCAGTGTGAATTTATCAGAATGTACATCGATATGTACAGGTTAAATACATAATCTTAAATACTATAAATATAACTTTATTTGGTCACATGAAGGCTATTTGCACATTTAAATAGATTTACTGGTACTATGTCTTTGTCAACTTCATGTGGTGACATAACTGAGATAAACTCCAAAAGTTGCTGGCGACATTTTTGGACAAGGAGACCCTGGAGTCATTGTTTGTATAGGATTTTCCTCAGACATCTTTGTAAATGTTTAAGGCAAAATCTAAATAAATCATTGTTTATAATACCATCATCAGTGGCAGGTAGTTGGGGCTGTGCTCTCATCAATCTTATTCTCTGCAGCTACAGATGTTATAGGGCAGCTTTGTAACTTGTTCTTGATGGCAGTGCATTTTATTTTTCAGTTGTGCTCTTAATGTTTCGAAGAGTCCTGGATTTGAAGGAGACAATCAGGATGTTTTTTCATCAGCCAGTATCTACAGGTTCAGAGACACCTTAAAATGCTATTTATCATGACATAACTCTTGCATGCCCACAGTTTTGTGCAATAAAATGTGCTTTGACCTGAAGCTTAAACTGCACTTTCATGCAAATATATGCCTTCATTTCAGAATTTGTGCCCTTTGTAAAAAATGTGCCATTAGAGTTTTAATGTAAAAAAAATAAAGAACTGAAAATCTGATACATCTGAAATTGTCACAAATAGAACCACAAGTCAATGTAATAACAAAGTGCACTAGTATTAATTGATTAACTTCCTAATTTATAAAGACGAAAAATTAAGGGTATTCCTTTGAAAGCTGTTAACGTTTGTCCGTGTTGTAACCTGATGAGGAGCTTGGAATCCCTATAAATGCTGCAGAAATTATATTTTACCTGACAATATTCTGCAAAAGCTCCTAAAATTTGTCTCAAGCACTGCAAACATTATAACCATATTCTAACAGAATCATTCAAAGTTTTTACAGTAGAGGACATAAATTATTAACTCCAATGTTTTTTTTTTTTCTAAAGACAGATTTACAACAAAAATAAAAAGCTAAAGACTTTCCCCCATTTATTTCCTGTACATGTTGCTGACATTCATTACCCCTCTCTTTATGGATAAAAAAATTCCTAAAATATCTTTTTTTTCCTCAAATTTGTGCTTAACAAACAACTCCAGGGTCTGAATCTAATTAACGTGCTCATGTGAACGAGACAAAACATTGTTCCAAAGGATCCACAAAGAAAACAGTGATCAAATGATAAAAACATAAGGCAGATGAAAGAAATGCTGCTCAGGCACCAAACAACAATGTGACTGATTCTGCTTCACTTCATTCCTGGTGGCATTCTCAGGTATTGGTGCTTTTTACAGGGAGGGGTCACAGACAAAACAATGCCGCTGGTTCCTCTGCTGGCCAGCAGAGACATCCAGTGGCCAGATCCAGGTACTACCACTTATTCAAAACATTAAAATTACATTTCCACTGTCTTTCAAGATTACATATTAAATTAAAAAAAAAGATCTGTTTTCACACTTTGGATAACAAGAAGTGTAGCTTCTAGTGCTAATTGATAATTAATTAATTGTGTGGCAACCCTTTGTGGAATGTACAAGACTTAAACCTAGAGATCATCCTCAGAGAGACACATGGCAGTGGACCACATATATTCAGTGCACTGTAACAAAAATGGTGAGAACAGTATGTAGGCCATGGATAGATGTGCAGGTGGGGCAGACAAAGCGAGGTGTTCGCTCTACCGCTCCTCCTACTTCACATCAGAACCGAATCTGTTTCTATGGTGCATGTTGCCACGGCTTCCCCTGCTGTAACGCTGCTCTATTTTTAAACAGGCTGGTACACCAGGAGCTCTCATTCAGTGGCAGACAGAACACAGACATGCAAATCTGTGTATACACAAAGCTTCCTTCTCTGTCTGCGAACCCTAAAACAGATACTCACTGCTCTGCATCTGCAATCCTAAACCTTTCCTTAAAAGTCACGTTCAACGAGGAGGAACATTGTTGAAAAGACCATGTTAAGGCTCAGAGATATTCTAAACATGGCAGGTGTCAGTGGTTCTGTGCTTATAGAAATGATGAGGGACAAATATAATCCCTCTGTCTTCTCTATTGCAGTGTGTACGCATGGTGGTGTCTCGAACTATTGCACAACTTATATATATGTATATATAAATATATACAGTTTTCTAATGTACATTAGAGGGGAAATAGAGATAGAAGGAGATCTATGATTTAATGAGAACTAGTATTATTGCTGATGAATGATAGGCACAAAAAACTTCAAACTATAATGTGCTTGTAACACTATGTGAATCTTGCACTATATATTGTGATGGGTATACGTTTGACCACTGTTCTGTCCACATTAAATGTTTTTTTGATACTGATCAGATGAAGGATGATTGTTTTATCTCAGTCTCCTTCAATCCTATTCCCACCGTAATAAACCTCTCTAGTAAACCAGTAGAAGCACAAACTGGTCACCTAAAGCAATTTAAGTTCCGTATCATTCAAAGTATTTTAGCATTGCCCGCTGCTTAACCTCAGAGAAAGTTTATATAGAGATGCATCAATCAGAATTTGTGGGCTATTTTTGCTCAAATTTTAGCCCATTTTCATTTCTGTATGAACACAAGATATTAAGAAATTGTGGTGCTAGTGTTAGAAAAACAACCATCCCCTTGTGGATATTCTTGGGAATTTAGACTTAATTCTTAAATCTATAGGCTGCAAGTATTTTCACATTTGGCATTTTATAGGACAGAGATTTAAAACCCCCAAAAAAGGAAACAGAGAAATATTTTAGTACCACTTAAAGACTCTCAGCTCTGTCGTACTCATACAGAGTTTCACAAAACCTTTTGGATTATTTTTATCTTTGTGCTTGCTTTAACTTTATTTGTAATACCTCACTGATACTTTCTTCCAATAGTTAAAACTTCCATACTGAGGAGAGTTGTCAAGCAAGGTTGTCAGGGTTTAGCTTAGTGTGTTCAATGTTGCGTAAAAGATCAGACTTTTGATTTTCTGACTGCAAGATCACAAGCTATTTTCTTTGTGCTTTTCTATCCATAATCAGTACCACTAGGATATTATTTAACATTTCTCTACTTGCAAATCTTTTCCTCTATTTCAGCCCCAGTAACGACTTTTCAGGTTTTGAAAGACTTTCATTCTTCGTAACCCTGTCTTTGCTGTTATTAGCTACTGGCAATTGGCAGTAAAAACTACAGTAAAGTAGTTATGGAGCAGAAAAGGGGAGGACTATTTCTCTGGAGGTTAAGGTGTGATAAATGCTGCAACAGAATCTTTTTCCACCTTCTCTGTCTCACTCCCTTCTAGCTGAGTGGGCTTTTTTTATAAGCAGGAAGATGTTGGAGCTCAATAGATCATAGCTCAGACCCCGGCGAGCCAATGTTCTGGTATCCAGTCTTGGTGCTGGTGCCGTAGTTGGTGTTGGTCATCTCTTGGGTGCCTCCAGGCCCCAGATAGGCGCGGTGGGCGGGCATGGGGGAGGGAGCCTCGCTGGGGTTCTTGCCAAGGATGAAGCGCTGCTCATCCTGTTCCTCCAGGTTGGAGATATCCTTCATCATGCCCTTGCGGTAGGAGACTGACAGCTTGTTGGAGCCATCTGAGATCAAGTTAAAGTGACGGGCGATGAAGACGATGGGCAAAGGCAGCATGGCAACCACGATGAGGGTGTAAGCCATGGCTAACGCCCACGGGGGGTAGCTGTGGAAACGCTCTGAGCCCTAAATGTAAAAAATAACAGTAAAGGTGAGATAAAAGCAGATTTTGGATTACAATGCTAGTTTATAAAAATGATGTTTAGGCAGAATACACATGCAAAGGCTGCTACAGTTATTGGAACACATCGTAAATACGGTTACAAGAACCTTTATTCATTTCTATGAAGGAGCAATGTTGGCCTCAAAATGCTACAGTGCTTTAACTAGCAGTGAGCTATAGAAATTGTTTTACCTCATCTATCGTTCTATTAACTCTACTGTACGTATGCAGCAGTAAGATACATTTGGATCACCTTCTAGCTCAGTTCGAGGTGTTTAAATAGCAAAGATTCACAACACATTTCTCTTAACAAGACAGACAGGTCAAATTTATGAGAAATAATATATAAAACATATAACCAAATCAGTCTAATTATTTTAGTCCAATTTGATGATAAGCCTTATAAAAAACATTTAGCAGACATTGGAAAGGAATCACTTCCTTTTTGTAGAGAAAGACATACTGTATAGCAGCACCAGTCCAGTATTTATGGGTACCAACCTGAACTTTAGTCTGACTGTTGATATGACTGTGTTTCATTAACTGTTTTTTATCAAGGATAATGCGCAGTACATAAACTAAAGAGGAACAAATAGGATAGTGGAAATATATAGGCGTATTATTCATGCATTAAAAGGTTTGATGTTTTTAAAATGCTTTTATGTGAGATTTCGCTACTCCAGTAAAATAAACATTTATTTTAAGGCTTTTTACACATCTTTGGAAGGAGTGCCATATAGTTTGAAGTAGGGCTTAGCGATTTGTCCTCCAATCTATATGCAATATAATCTGAAGCATGTGTGAGAATGATATGTATTGGAAAATATTATTTTCTTAAAATGTATTTATGTCAAAATAACTGCTTATGAACATTCTCACTTTCCACTTTCGACAACTTAAAAAAGGTTTAGAATACCATTAAAAGAAAATTTATTGTGAAAAATTCATTTGAAAAATATTCAATTTTTTTTACCAGAATAACAAAACAAAAAGATTCACAAAACACAAACATGAAGATGTTTTCAATAAAATAAAAGCTAAATGTTCTGAACATAAGGTTACTTATTTATAAATTTAATAACGCACAACAAGAAACATGCGCATATTTGAATCAGAAATGCTTTGGGCTGAGCAAGTTTGTTTTCCGTTAAATGAAAAACAACAAATTTTAAACTTGCAGTATCTAAACTAAAAACAAACACTGAACATCAGTATTTATCCTCCTTGTGTATGTAGGCACAACTTAATGACTTAACCAAAATGCATAACTGTGGTATAGTCAAAATATCTACTTTTGGCTAAATTTATATAATTTCTACCTTATACCTTTCATATTGCTCACTACTAGTTTGAAGCATAAATGTAGACAATAAGATTATTAAAAATTGTGTATTAGAAGAGTTTGGTGACTTAATAAAGAATTAATAAAAATTGTTATGAATAACTAGTTTTTTTAACTTATTCCTAAATGTAATTTATATTGTCTAATATAAAAGCCAACAGACAAAAACATCTGACCTCTTCTTCCACCCATGCGTTGTATCCAGCTGGACTGACAGACATCTCGATGACCGTAGCAACTATAAGCACAGTCAGGACAGCAGGGGACACATATCTCCACATGTAGTAGTAGAAACTGTATGGCCTGAAACCCAGCATATCCTCTAGATCTTGCATGAATCTAAAAGTTCAGGAAGAAACATGAAAAAATTGTCAGATTTTGAAGGAAATTTGGCCTCTTAATTAGTTAGGAACAATATGATTTTCTATAACTCATATGGTTTGTTTAATTACAATAAATACCTTTTTAAAGACTTTTCCATTTATAAATAAAATATGGCTAAACGTTTAAGTGATTTTATTAAGAGATAACATTGAACAAAGAACAGGATTTATAATTTAATGCAATGATTTAGCTAAATTCTCCATATTAGTTTAAATAAATACTTAGAGGCTGAGAATGCATTTGGTTTATCTAAAAAGAAGCATGAGAGGCAATTTATTTATTATTTTCTTAAAACACACATCCAAACAGTGATTTCTAGCCATTGTACCTCTTAGTGCCATAAATCCAGGCTACAGAGATGTTCTCTAGGATCACGACAACAGTGAGCGGCAAACCAGCAGAGTAGTCATCAAACATGGCGACAAAGTAGTTCCCTGAACGCTGCACAAACAGCAAGCCCAGCAGGAAAGCGATTATGCAGCAAACCACTAAAGTAAACAGAGGGCAGAAAGACACAATAAAAATCTAAACCTACTCTCTGATTTGACCATGTGCAGGGCCTGGAAAGCCAGAATCCGAACTCACCACACAGGATCTCCTTCCGGATCTTGAAGGCATCGAGTATGGGTGTGGTGATGCCAGTCATTGTTCCAATCATGCTTCCCAGGCCCAAGTTGATCAGCATGAAGAAGAACATGACGGACCAGAATGGACTGGCAGGGAAGTGTGTCATGGCCTCAGTGAAGGCAATGAAGGCCAGGCCAGTACCCTGAACCGCCTGAAAGGGAAAAAGATTCTGGAGTTTTCACACTAGTCAAAGGGTAACATGGAACTGCTGAAAAATTCATGAAAACGAGTCACTTTTCCAACATGTGATTCCTTAATTATAACAGAAAAGGAAACCTGTTTGTCTAAAAATAATTCAAATTTAAATTTTAACTTGCTTAAAAACAAACAAAAGAACTGCAGGTAATGGAGGTATCGCTTATTTCATATTTATTTGTCCTTTCCTGAGTTCTTACTCTTCGACTTATAAAGGGAGTGCGGAATTATTAGGCAAGTTGTATTTTTGAGGAATAATTTTACTATTGAACATCAACCATGTTCTCAATGAACCCAAAAAACTAATATCAACGCTGAATGTTTTTGGAAGTTGTTTTTAGTTTTAGCTATTTTAGGGGGATATCTGTGTGTGCAGGTGACTATTACTGTGCATAATTATTAAACAACTTAAGAAAAAACAAATATATACCCATTTCAATTATTTATTTTTACCAGTGAAACCAATATAACATCTCCAAATTCACAAATATACATTTCTGACATAGAAAAACAAAACAAAAACAAGTCAGCGACCAATATAGCCACCTTTCTTTGCAAGGACACTCAAAAGCCTGCAATCCATGGATCCTGTCAGTGTTTTGATCCGTTCACCATCAACATTGTGTGCAGCAGCAACCACAGCCTCCCAGACACTGTTCAGAGAGGTGTCCTGTTTTCTCTCCTTTTAAATCTCACATTTGATGATGGACCACAGGTTCTTAATGTGGTTCAGATCAGGTGAACAAGGAGGCCATGTCATTAGTTTTTCTTCTTTTAAACCCTTTCTTGCCAGCCACGCTGTGGAGTACTTGGTGTGATGGAGCACTGTCCTCCATGAAAATCATGTTTTTCTTGAAGGATGCAGACTTCTTCCTGTACCACTGCTTGAAGAAGGTGTCTTCCAGAAACTGGCAGTAGGACTGGGAGTTGAGCTTGACTCCATCCTCAACCCGAAAAGGCCCCACAAGTTCATCTTTGATGATACCAGCCCAAAAAAGTACTCCACCTCCACCTTGCTGGCGTCTGAGTCGGACTGGAGCTCTCTGCCCTTTACCAATCCAGCAACGGGCCCATCCATCTGGCCCATCAAGACTCACTCTCATTTCATCAGTCCATAAAACCTTGGAAAAATCAGTCTTGAGATATTTCTTGGCCCAGTCTTGACGTTTCAGCTTATGTGTCTTGTTCAGTGGTGGTCGTCTTTGAGCCGTTCTTACGTTGGCCATGTCTCCGAGTATTGCACACCTTGTGATTTTGGGCACTCCAGTGATGTTGCGGCTCTGAAATATGGCCAACCTGGTGGCAAGTGGCATCTTGGTAGCTGCACGCTTGACTTTTCTCAGTTCATGGGCAGTTATTTTACGCCTTGGTTTTTCCACACGCGTCTTGTGACCCTGTTGACTATTTTGAATGAAACCCTTGATTGTTCGATGATCACGCTTCAGAATCTTTGCAATTTTAAGATTGCTGCATCCCTCTGCAAGATATCTCACTATTTTTGACTTTTCTAAGCCTGTCAAGTATTTCTTTTGACCCATTTTGCCAAAGGAAAGGAAGTTGCCTAATAATTGTGCACACCTAATATAGGGTGTTGATGTCATTAGACCACACCCCTTCTCATTACAGAGATGCACATTACCTAATATGCTTATTTGGTAGTAGGCTTTCGAGCCTATACAGCTTGGAGTAAGACAACATGCATGAAGAGGATGACGTGGACAAAATACTAATTTGCCTAATAATTCTACACTCCCTGTAGGCCTATGTTTTCAAACTATTTCTGAACATAATCATAGTAGAGGGACCTTATTAAGTTCATCCTCCAGGACACAGGGGTCCAGACCCATTTGGCCAAAGCTGTCCTCCTTCACCGTCTGGATGACTCCATACATTTCTGAGTAGTCCTGAACCGTAAGGTGGGAGAAGTTGATGTGAGGAGGGATGAGCTCTCTGCTCAGCACACCTGTGTTCAGGTAACCCAGGATCTTCTCTGTATTCCTGGAAGGGTAAAGATGGGTATGATAATGATTAGTAAAAGAAAAATAACAGAATGAACTGTTAAAAACTGTAAAAAATAAAATAAAAAACATACTCACTCGACAACACATTTCTCATTCATGATGTTAGCTTTGAAGCCCAGCACAGCAAACACCACCAATGTGGCCAAGATGGAGGTGACAAAGTTGATGATGGAAACCAGTGCTGCATCGAAGTGGCAGTTGTTGTCCCTTTTATTGTAGCTGGAGAAAGCAATGACACCTCCGAAGCCCAGGCCGAGGGCGAAGAAGACCTGAGTTGCTGCTTCTCTCCACACCTGTGCCTCCAACATCTTTTCTAGCTGAGGAGAAAAGAAGGTGAAAAGATTAAATACACCCCAATAATGTAAATTTAAAGGCCTCTTAGCAAGTTGCTTCTTGACTTTCTGTAGCCATTAACAAATTGCTGACTGGATTTGATCCTCTTGGCAGAAATGGTAGTAATAATTGGAATAAATTAGTTTTCTAGCACAGAATCACACACAAGTTGTGTTGTGTGGACTTCAATATAAGGAAATCAATAGAATTTTATGACCACAGATACTCATATCTAACAGCGATTTAGTTAAACCGATTAACCTAAAAGTCATGGGAGGAAGCTGGAGTACCTTAACATAATTAATCTACATGGAAATACAGATGTAATAATTCGAATTGTATTCTAATGTTTTATCTTGACAAAAAAGTGTCTCTGTGACTAAATAAAATGATTTTTAAGGAAGTTGGCAGCATCAAAAGTGTTTTATACAAATGTCATCACACATTTCAGACTAATTGTATCTTTCAGCAAAATTTCTAAACAGTGGGCTAAGATTCTGAAAACATACATAAATGTATGACAATCGTTTAAAACACTGTAATTGCCTGCTTAAACTGTGGCGTTCTCTCCATTTTCTGAGCATGCATTCACCACTAGAGGGAGACACTGCTCCTTAACATAACACTACTTTGATATTATTGACATTTTCATGTAATTGGAGCTTAATGAGAAGTGCTTGAACTATGAGAGAAGCTGACAAGTGTCATGATGTAACCTTACACTCAGCTTTGAGAGGAGTTATGTTACAGTATATATAACATAGAAATCTGTGATTTATATTATCTTAAAATATCCTAAATCCATCTATGTAATTGAGTGTGGTTAATCATAGAGTTTCTCTCTCCTGATTTCTGTTTTGGTGCATAAAATAATTACCTAATCTCTCTCACCTTGGGAGTGAACATGTGAGCGATGCCGTCCACTGAGCCCTTCAACATCAAGCCTCTTACCAGGAAACAGAAGAGCACAACATACGGGAAGAGAGAGCTAAAGTACATCACCTAAAAGAGGGAGACAAAGTCAACCACATCACAGAGTGTTACCATGGACACGCTTTTTCTGAGACCTCACACATAGAAAGAGAAGTGCAATCAAACCCACTTCCACACACACCCATGCTGGATCAGTCCCAGAGCTGCTCTGTGTTTGCTAGAAACCAAATCTGTGAGATGAGCGCGTAGAAGCTACAATCCTTCCCACAGCATATCAAAACTCTGTTATCTCGATCAGTGAGCTCAGAGGTTTTTTTTTAATGCAACAGACCTGTGCTGGATATAGTGATTTACTGCATGATTGTGAACCAGTTGTTCCTTGGTTCAGTTAAGCTTATCAATATTGCATGTCGCTGACTTCCATAATCTAGATGAGATTCAAAAATAGACACATGAGAGGCTTAGTATTTTACTTTTGCTCAGAAAGCAGGGTAGAAAAGCCCTCATGGATATGGATGAATCAGTGATTAAAAATCTAAATCGAAAGCTTTTGCTGAAATGATTTATTATCTTGGTTTAGACTCTGCTACAAGTAAAAAAAAGAAAAGATATGAGATATTAAATGTGTGCACACTGCTGGTTTGACCTCTGTAGTGAATCCACAAAAAGTGCCTACCTTCCCAGAGGACTGGATGCCCTTGATGACGGCCAGGCATACTAAGATCCAAGCCACCAGCAGCGAAAGGGTCATCTTCCAGTTCAGGCCTCCGGTTTCGTCGATGGAGCTGGTGATGTTTAGAGTCTGGCGGTACCAGAAATAGGTGGTGGCAGAGCTTTTCTCACACTCCGGCTCCACAACTAGAACAGCAACAAGAAAAATTGAACAGAGGACATGAGCATTACTTACAAAAATGTATGTAAAATTTAAAGACTCATAAATGTTGGGAAAAGCGGTAACAAATGACTTGGTAATCCTGGACAATATTGGAAACTAAAATGGGAGAAAAGAAGCTTAATCAATTTAAACACTACATTATACGCATTCAGTCTGTTGACATTCTTCATATTTTGTCACGTTATGATGAAAAAATTCAATGCATTTTAATATGATTTTATGTAACACCTGCTTAAAGTAACACTAGAAATGAAACATGAATTTCAGCATTTTTATAAATGAAATCTGAAGAGCGCATCATTTGGTGCAGTTTTGCACATCTAGACAGAATTTTTCCCATTCTTCTTTGTGAAATAGCTAAAGCTTCATCATATTTTATGGAAAGCATCAAGGACCATCATCTTTCAAGGCTCAATAACAGCCTTTGATCTAAACTAGCTATTACTTTGGCAGTATGTTTGGCTGTTGTTGAAAAGTGGACTTCCCCCCCAGTCCTAAACTGCATCTAACAGGTTATCTTTTAGGATTTAGCTCGGTCCAACTCCCCATCTCGTCTGATCAGCTCCCCACTGTGTAATGCTGAGGCTGCATCATATAACAATGGGGCAGGATGTGTTCAGTGTACTGTAGTTCTTTGACACACACAGGAATTTACATGCAGACCACAAGTTAATTTTAGTTTAATGTGACTAGAGTAGTTTCTTTCATTTTTGATGTGTCATTAGCCTACTTAATGCGAATTACAAGCTGTACTTATAGTTTTCTTTTTGCCATCATATTATGTGAAGCACTTCTAACTGCCTTGCTGCTGAAATGTGTGATAAATATAAACTTGACTTGATGTGACTTGAACTCTTTTATAAATACCAGATAAATGAATTGCAGGACTAAAGTTGAGCTGCATATTTCTGCAATTTCTCCAGTTACCATTGGACTCTTCTTTGCATAATGATCCTTCTTCGAAGCATGCCAGTTTAGGAAGATGACCATATCTTGTGATGCATGCAGTGGTGGGAAACTAATTTTCAAAAATAATTTTGGATGCTCAGGTTTGGCATATTCTTTTATAAGTTACTTCAATTTTCTTGACAACCGTATTCTATAAGGTCCCAATAAAACACATTGCAATTTGGGATTTTAATGTGACAGAATGTGAAAGGTTTAAGGATCATTAATAATTTTGACAGGGAATTTAGAGGACAGTCAAATTCTGATTTTAAATTAGATACAGGGCAAGCAAATGTGTGAATGAAAAGTCTTGATGGCTCCACATCAGCTGCTGCTGCCAGCTGGCTGTGGTACTGACACAATCAGCTGGGTCATAACGGCTAATAAGCCTTTCACAGTAGAGCTGTCTTCTAGGGTGACCTGCAGAGCTGGCTTTGCCATTTGAACAGTTTGGATGCTTCTCTGTTGGACTCCTGCAAAATGCTGCTATTTGGCTGCAGAGCCTCTGCAAATAAAGCTACCAGAAATGCTGCATAAATGTGGGTCTTGGTTGGTCCATGTGTGAATATCTGGTAATGCTAACAGCTAAATAGGAAATAGCCTTCAAGAAACCATTTTCGGTCCTTTTGCCACTATTTGGTGTTGACAGACGTCCAGTAAATGAACAGGAATGATACGTGGGTGCTTGCATTTTATATTGTGTATTGGGGTGAAAAACTCACTGGCTTGGGTTCCATTTTTCCTGATAGGGCATTCAGCCCAAGGCAGCGGATACTGAAATGACTGGAAGAAATAGAAGATACTCCAGCCGATAATGACATTATAATAGAGGCCAACAAACCCGCAGACCTGTGGAGAGATGATTGAGACAACAGAAAGGTGCATTATTTAAACAGCACACAGTGTGGAGAGGTTAGTCAGGGCACACACAGCACACATCAGCTTAAGACGGCATGTGTATGAATTATTGAGCTGTTTGCTCTCAGCCGCCAAGGCTATGGTCCTCAAAGAGGTGGTATTTATAGCTGCTGAAGCTCCCATGCAACATCAGAGCTGTCACACGCCTCAGTGCCCTTGGACACGGCTCCCCATCCCCTCATTCACATTAAACTGATGAGATTTGTGTTGGGATGACTGACACACACAGAGAAGAGTGCCCGACTGACAGACTCAGGTGCCGACAGACTTTTCTAAGCTGCAGACAATTATGTGAAGTGGAGTCACGGCTCCATTCTACTGATAATGAGGACGGACTATGGCAGAGATCAGTGATGGACATGACAGAAGCAACAGGAGGTGATATAAAGAGGCACAGAGAATATTACACAGCAGTATTGATGACTGATTAATGTTGTGTTTAGTATATTTGACAAGAAAATTACTCATTTGTAGAAATGATTAGAAAGGCTTTATAATACAAGGATGTCTAGGTGAATATGAGTTAGCAATAAAGCGGCAGAATTCAGCTGCCATGCGACCCTGCAAAGGATAAGCCGCATAGACAATAGATAGATAACTAGAAAATTTCAGGAAATTTAGAGAAGGGACGGCCACGGTGTGCATGCTAACGCTAACTAGCATGCTAATGCTAATATTAGCTAACATGTTGGCATTACTATTGACTTGATCAGGACCAAAATATAGTCAAAAAGCTAAAATTAGCAAAAATGCTAACAAGAGCTAGCATGCTAATGCTAACTAGCATGCTAATGCTAGCTAACATGTTGGCATTACTATAATCCCATTCAGTACAAAAATATAGTCAAAAAGCTAAAATTAGCTAAAATGCTAACAACAGCTAGCATGCTAATGCTAACTAGCATGCTAATGCTAGCTAACATGTTGGCATTACTATAAACCCATTCAGTACCAAAATATAGTCAAAAAGCTAAAATTAGCTAAAATGCTAACAACAGCTAGCATGCTAATGCTAACTAGCATGCTAATGCTAAACATGTTGGCAATACTATAAACCCATTCAGTAAAAAATATAGTCAAAAAGCTAAAATTAGCTAAAATGCTAACAACAGCTAGCATGCTAATGCTAACTAGCATGCTAATGCTAGCTAACATGTTGGCATTACTATAATCCCATTCAGTACAAAAATATAGTCAAAAAGCTAAAATTAGCTAAAATGCTAACAACAGCTAGCATGATAATGCTAACTAGCATGCTAATGCTAGCTAACATGTTGTCATTAGTATTAGTAGGATTAGTATGAAAATATACTGGAAAAGCTGAAATCAACTAAAATGCATACAAGTGCAATGTAGTACTGTGTATAACATAGGGATTTTGGTTCCAGCTTTCAAACAAGAAAAAAAAAAAAATTTGCTCCCCCTGGGATTCAAACCCACTACCTCTTGCATTGTATTCCTGTTCGTTAACAGTTACACTACAACATCTGTCATACAGCATTGAGTTTTAGGCCATATGATCTGTTGTCTCGTCTCCCAGTTCAGCTTTCAGCAAAGAAAAAATATTTGCTGCTCGTTCCTGGATTTGAACCCAGTACCTCTGGGATGCAAACCCTCTTCCTTAACCACTACGCCATCCGAACATACATACAAAATTGAGTTTTAGGCCATATCTTCTGTTGTCTCCTCTCCATGTTCAGAGTGTTAAACAGCTGCGAACGAACCTTTCCCATTCGAAAACTATAGCAGCTATCAGGAAAATTATTGGAGTGTTAGCGATATTTATCCTTTGTGTTCAATTATTTCAAAGCACAACTCTCTATCTTATTCACAGATGAAATGGTACAGGCAGACAGGGGGACTGAGAAAGACAGAGACATGGTCAGAAAGACAAAGACAGATGGACTGACACATGGACTTGTTTGTAGTACTTCTCTCTATAGTACTGCATAGCATAACCTGTGTTTAAGTGGGGTTTAATAGGCCTTCAATGTGTATATACTGTGGAATGAACTTTAGTGAACTCTGATCAAAGGTGCTCCGTTTCCCCAGCAACAAGTGTGAGTGAAAACTGCAGCAGCTGCAGACACTTTAGACGATTAAGAGCTTCAATTTCAAGAAAAAAAACTCCAAAAAGTGCGCCGAACAAATCGTTCCCATTCGAAAACCGTACAAGGTATCGGAAAAATTCTTGAAGTGTGAGCGAGATGTATCATTTGTCTTCGTTCATGCCAAAGCAGAAGTCTCTACCTTATTCACAGTCCGAGAGGGAACGAGAGAAAAATGACTAAGAACATCTCTCTGGCTGAGATCATCCTGAGCAGCCACAATGATAAACTATAGGACAAAAGCCCTAAAACTGGGTTCCACTTTGAGCGATCTAGAGCTCGCTGAGAGAAAACCGTGCGATATAGGGAAATTTTGAAATGATCCTGAGAATCACAAAGGGCGGCTCTATTTCATGACCGAAAATCATGTCACTAGTGCGAAATATGTGGCCGTGACGTCGAGTTAAATTTTGATGAGGACCTTCCAAAAGTTCATCACTCCACACTCTGCTTAACGAGCTGCTCCACTCTAAAAATGTCGATTTGGGGCAAACTTTGGGTCGAACAAAGTCAAATTGTGACAAAACCGTAACAGCTATCGACATGCGGTCTTCAATGCTGAACACAGCACGGACGTGGCTACAATCTGGATTTCGAATGGTGTTGCTAAGTTATTGTATGGCTACACAGTAAATCTTCAAAAATAGTGGATTTTTCATGATTTTTGGCCGTTTTTCCATTCATTTCCAATGGGTGTTTTTGGGGGTGGTTCTTCGCTAATTACGTCGCCATGGTAACTCCAATCGCCAATAAAAGTAATAGCACACCTCACACGATCGAGCCGGTCGTTTTGATGTATATATTGTGGGGGTGCACGCTACGGTACGACCCGCATTAACGGTGAAAGAATAAAGAGTCCGTTTAGAAGTGAATAGTAATAAGGGACTGCCCATGCAATTGCATGGAGGCAGTGCAATACATTGCTTTGCAATGGATTTGCACTGCCTCCATGCATTGCATTGGGCCGTCCCTTAATAAGGGACTGCCCATGCAATTGCATGGAGGCAGTGCAATACATTGCTTTGCAATGGATTTGCACTGCCTCCATGCATTGCATTGGGCCGTCCCTTAATAAAGCAGTAGAATTTATTTTGTTGATTTAAATTATAATTAATAAAGTATACATACTGTGGTAGACAGTAACTAGTGACTTCTAGGTGTAATTATACTACCCCATACTTTTTACTTTTATAACAGAGATTTCATTTTCGTAAAAAAATATATATCTATCTATCTATCTATCTATCTATCTATCTATCTATCTATCTATCTATCTATCTATCTATCTATCTATCTATCTATCTATCTATCTATCTATCTATCTATCTATCTATCTTTTATTTTTCTGTCCATCCGTGCATCCATCCGTCCCTCTATCTTGCTAGCTAGCTATCTAGGTGGTATTGCTTTCTACTAATTTTTGTAATCAGAAAAATTTGGATGTGCCCTGCATGCCATACATAGTCCAGCACTGATCTAATCTAATTTTATCGTACAGACATAACATACTTACCATGAGGCTGGAAACCCCAATGCCCCCCAGCTGTGGGTAAACATAGTTCCACACCCCGATGCTCCCACGCCTGATCCTCTGACCCACTGCCAACTCCAGGAAAAACAAGGGGATGCCAATAAGGAGGAGGAGGATAAAGTAGGGCACAAGGTATGCACCTGACACAGAGAAAAGATGGGGGGAGGAAAAATTAAATCAGTTTGTTTCAGATTTATTTATATTTGAATTGGGTGAAATATGAAACCTAGTTTAGAGTTGTTCTCAGTTGCTTTGTTGGATTTCTCACAACAAAATTAAACTTTGCACAAATGTTGAGTATAATCTCCATAACGTTTTCGTACGGGCTCAACCTGGTGGCAGTTTCATGTGTATTTCATCCATGGCATATGTTTTTGGACATGAAGCAATTGAGTAAGTACAATGTCTGCAAAATGATCACTTTTGACTTTCTTTTGATCACTATTTACTTGCTTTTATAATGTCTTAGATCAGCTGACCACAAGCTGCTTTGCATGCCTGGATCGCACTGTAAAGCTCATGGCGAGCGTGCCTTTGTATGCTTTTGCTCCCAAGTTATGGAACCAATTACCATTGCAGGTTAGCCTGGCTCAAACCCTTTGTGTTCTTAAGTCTTGGTTGAAGACTAATTATTATTGTTTCGCTTTTAATCCTGTTTAAACTTTTATTTCCTTAATAGTTTTGTAATGGGTAACTAATTTCAAGATTAGTTCAATTTAGTGATTAGTAATTATCAGTAAAGGCATCCAGCGAATATAGCATAATGGTCCGGATTTAGAGACTGAAGTTGGAGGAGACTTATCTACATTACACCTACTCTGGCTCAACTGAAGGACAATGAGAGACATGATATGTGTCTGATGCAGTTCACTCTGAGATAAGTTCACTTAGGGAGAGAGCAATTTACCTGAGAGATGGGTTTCTGTTTAGAGCCTAATAAATATCTTTAAAACTGCAATGGAGACTGAATCAGCCACATCCTTATCTACATCTATAACAGTTTTATTTGTGTGTAGGATAGTGTATTGTGTCCTTTCTTCCTTTTTGGTATTTTATCTTTTATTTTATTTGGACTAACCACTTTTCACTTTTGTACAACACTTTGTCCAGCTCTCATGCTGCCTTTAAACGCGCTGTATAAAAAAAGTTGGTATGATATGGTCTGTCAAAATTAACTATACTTGCACAGGCTGAATAGTCATTGTTCAAATAACTAATAATCTTCATATTATTGCTTGCGTCAATGAACACAAAATTGTTGAACATGTTATCAAACATTTTGTACATCCATTTTGAAAAATATGTTTTATGGTGTTTCCGTGAAAATGTCCATTAATAACTATTCTCGGGTGAACCCTGATGAAAAGGGGTGTGTGAACTGTTAGTTGCAACCATTGATAAGCCTCTTCTTCACAGTCACTCATAGTTGAATCACATGAACCCCCAGTTTAAACGTATGTGTAAACCAGGAGCCAGGATGAGGCATGAGGTGCATACTGTATCTATAAAACTGGAATACATGGAAGGTCAGCCTCGTGGAAAAGGGGTGAGGATGTCTGTTTTACATTATTTTCATAAAAAAACTGTATTTTCAGTTTAAAAACTACTGTAGTAAGGTTTACTAAGCCAAAGGGAGTTTATAGTTGTTGGAAATTTTTTTTTTTTAATTCGAGGTGCACAATGCTGTGAACAGTTGCAAATATACAGTATAAAGTAAAGCGTATATTCAGTGTCTTGATTTTTATTAAATTGTAGTTTACAAAATGTCATGCTTGGTATATAATGCTGTCTTGACTTTACATGACATTGGGAAGCACTTCCAGAATGATCTATCACAATGAAAACAGGTTCAAACCTTTTGACATGATTGTTAAAAGATGCTGATGTCATAACTTGTCATTTTGACAAAACTGACACTTTCAATTACATAAATACTTGCTTTTGAAGAATAAGTTATCCATTATCCATTCCGCGATTGAGGGACTTGCTTTTGAAGCGTTAATTACCCATTGTGAGCAACTGACTTGTTTTTCTGCAATTGCCTTCCCTTTTCTGAGAAAGTGACACACTTTTTCAGGCTATCTACCATGTTTTGCAGTTTGTTTTGAGAAATGCTTTAGCAGTAACGCAAACTTTAATGCTGTTGTGAGAAATGCACTAAAACGACTCAGAAAAACAGCAGAAGAAAAAAATATGTGGTCTATTTTGGAATCTATTCTCTTTTTCATGACACTGTCCCATTCATTTGCTCTTATATTGGCTTTTCTCCCATTCTCCTTCAGTTCAGCCCCTCACAACATTTCATCGTGACCCTCTTTTTTACAGACGGGAAAAAAATGGAGAGAACAGACGGCCACCACAGACAGCAAGTCACATCTAGTCCTGCTTACGTCAAGAAATGAAGAGGCACCATGGCGACAAAAGCATTTGAAGCCAGAGACATGGTTCACGGTGAAGATCAGCTTGAGAGATAGCAGCCTGAAAATAAATTACTCCTGTTTTACCTAATACTAACAACAATATCTGTTTGATTGAGATAGCGGGCAACTAACTAAACAATGACACTGTGTCACACTTGGCTTTGATACTGAATCTTTTTTTCATATCCTTATTGAATAATGAACATATGCAAGTAAAATGTGTTACTGAAGAGATTAACTACAAACATTTTCTTACTGATAATGCATCTCAGGCATTTTAATGGCAAATCTACAAATAATTTAAACCACTTAAAGTTATTCAGTTTAAGGTAGATATTAATGTATCAGTTGTCAACATAAAAATATAATTTTGCAGATTTCTTTTTTTTTTTCAAATATGAGGAGGAGCTGTCTATGACTGGATTTTCTTTACAAACCATGCATGTTAGTTTGTACCAGTTTTAAAGGAGCATGGGGCAAGATTTCTAAAAAACAAAACAAAAAAAAAACAAACAAAAAAAACAACAACACATGAATGTCTAGTGTCTTAATGCTATTTGTTGATGAAAACCAAAAAGAATGAGCCCACCCACATATTGTTCTATTTTCTTGAACAGTCTGTGAGCTGCGAATTCGGGCCTGAATTTCCTGTGCTTTGCTACTGTTGTGATGTCAATGGACACTGCTTGCACGTTTTCAACACTTAAAAACCATATTCAGAACAGGAAGAAGTTGGCCATGGCTGAATCAACTGTGGGAATGGATTCTACTGCAACTGTAAAACAACCAAGTCCCACTCAAAGGCCACTGAAAGTGGCACTAAGAAGAAGGTTTATCAGGGGCATCAAATGAGTCAAAATCAAAATATGATAAAAGTCGGACTGGCACCTGGATATATTGGATACGTGATTGACGAATAGAGGCTGCTTCAACTAGATCTGGGACTGAAAACAGAAGTCACATTATAGGTTGTGTTGAGAGCTTGATATGATACTGATATGACCTCACTGATGACTTAAATGCTAGGTTATGCTTCTCCGACCGCAAATTTGCACTCAGACGCAGACATATTGATGGAGACGTTTTTCGTTTATATGATCTCTTATATGATCCAATATGATCTCAAAGGATCATATTGGATCTGGATTGACCTATTGCAGGAACAAGGTAGACAAGATCTGCCACAGTAGAGTATTTTGATAAAGAAGTAGGGAGAACATGAGACTGACAATGATTGACTAAATAAAGAGGTTTAAACACAGAAGAGGAGGATTGGTGGAGTGAAACGGGTGAGTAATTGTAATTATGTATGACATCTGCAAGAAGACATGAAATGGGGCAACTGAGGGAGAATGATATGACAGAAAACAGACACAGAGAACATTGTCTAAAACAAAAACAATATGAATGACTAAACACAAATATAATATCTAACATAAATCACTGGTGTAACATCAGAACACTCAACTCAGATCATGAAGGAAGAAAAACTAACTCAAAGTATCGTAGATCATGACATATAAATCTTTTGGTTTGATAAAAGTTGATAATCTCAAATTTATAAAAGATGTGCATGGTCCAACAGGAACAAGACCAACAATAAATATAAAATAAAGCTTTAGAAAAACTTACAACTATATCAAATTCTATATGAGATTTCTACATTTTCTACTTATTTCTACATAACTGTTACAAATCTTAACCACAAAGAGAATCCCTTCTTCAAGAGCAAATTTGCACTTAGACACTGACGTATTGACATAGAAGTTTCTCGTTTATGGTTCCCTGTTCTTTTCTCTCTGCTCTCCATTGATTTTTCTGTTACAAAGCAATTCCTGACCAGGACAGCAGAGGGTCCTAACTTTTTTATCTCAGCTTCTGCCTACCATTGCAGCAAAGTTTCTGTATTTTCCTTCAGCCTGTGAACACATTTCCCCCTCAAAGAGCAATGGGCGACAGAAAGTAAGTTTTTATGAAGGTGTAAAGCTTTTGACCAGAAGTGCAGCTCATAGAATACTCTAAAAACACAAAAACAAAACACAGCAGGCTTTTATGTTGTTTGGTTGTTAGTTCACAATCGCCAAAAGGCCAGATTAGATAAATTGCGCTTTCAATATAAAGCATGCAGTGCCCAAACACTGCATTAACTACTAATTACAGCGACTATAAAGACCCGCTTTGGTGAAGCGATCTGTGGCTCACACAGTATTTTGTGCTCAACTTTTTGTGCTCAACTGTGTCCATAATTTTTAAGGAAAATAGCTTTAGAAGTGTGACAGCTGTGGAGGTGTTATAAGTTTTTATAACAGCTATGTTGTCCCGTTGGCTGAGTGGTAATCATCTACAATTCCTACCTGTGAGCCATGGGTTCAAGACCTGCAATCAGCTACATTGATACTTTGTCACAAAAAGAACTCTGTAGCTGAGCACATTATCACACAATGAAAACCCATACAATTAAATATATATATATATATATGTGTGTGTGTACAAAACTGGCAGTTTACCATATTATGGGTATACATGTACCTATAATATAAGAAAACGGCCAATTTTATGCATGTCACATATATTCAGAACTTATATCAAAACATATATTAAAACCTATATCATGTTGCAACATTAAACAAGGTAATATCAGTAATACAGTTAGATCTTTTTACAGCTGAGGTGCATTTGACATATACTCATTTCTGCATTGTGGGTAAATTAAACTAAGCATTAACTTGACTATAGACCAAAGAACAACCAATCAGTAAAAAGTGTTTTTCTTTATCACCTAAACCAAGACCGACAAAAAAGCTCCACATACTGAGTCATCCTTCAGATAGGATTACAAATTTTCAAAGAAATACATTCAGTGGTTCAAATCTACACATATTAGGCAATGCTAAGGCACATTTCATGTAAACTCATCCCACACAAGAGATCAACCATGTCTTAAAGCCCAGAGCATTTGTATTTATTCTTGAACTTCCTTCTTAGTCATCACCACCTTCTCATTTCATTATAATAACAGTAAATCAAACTGCAAAAGACAAGATTCTTGGAGAGCTTTAGGAACAATAACAGACTGAAGCTTTTTAAGCTAAAATCTCTGTGCTTCCACATCCTGGTGAGGACCGAAGGCCTAATCTTATTGCTGCTGAGGGTGCATGTTGACTAATTCAGACAAACGCTGAAGAGCCTGCAGCTCTGACTTGGAAAGAGTGGTTTGCTTTTTATGTGCCAGGTACAATTTCAAGCAAAGCAAACACACAAACACCCAAAATAGTCCCTTTTGACTTTGTCTGAAGCAAACTGTATTTGTATCATGCTAAAGCAAAAACTAATTCAGTCTTTGCTGGATCCTTAAACCTGAGCTTTAAACCTTCAGGGACTGAGAACTCTGCTTTTGTGGACAACTAAAATATCACACTATGCAATCTATAAATTACAATTACACAATAAACACATTTCTCTCAGAGATTAAGCTATGCAGTGGCTTTATATGGCCATCATTGTAAAATTGTGAGTACTTTATGAAACCCTTCCAACTCAGAGTTCATTATCCTGTTGTCAGTTGAGGCTTTGAGGTGGCTGATACACGTTTTGAACAAGTTTTTTTTGTACCTTTTTGCATGTCCAGTCAATAGGAATGACCCCACATCTATTGTCTGTATATTGTAAAAACTTTAGAGAAAAACTGTTATACAGTGTCACAAAGTCATTCCTAAGGCTTTGTGACTTTAGTAAACCACAGTTACATTATTATATGCAAACAGAGGACAAGAAACAGTGGAGAACCTTCCTGTTGCAAGCCAACCAAATTGACTCCATCAGCACACTGACAACTCATCCAAAAGTTCAGAAAAAGAACATTTAAATCTGTGTTTTCTGACAGATTTAAATGTTCAGCACTCAACTTATCTACAAAAAGATAAGTGCAAAGGCCAAAGCCTCTCCTGACAAAAAGAAAAGAAAAAATTTCAGGAACTGAAAGGGTTTGAAAATTTTTGAAAACTGTGTGTTGGGTTACATCTGACTAGTGATGTGTATTTCGGATTTTTTAGGAGAGCTATTTATTACGGCTCGGATCACTGAAAAAACCTGGGTCTTTCGGCTCCCAAGCAGCTCCCCACATTTTATTTCTTTTTTTGTTTTTCATCCAAAAGAGTATAAAGCTGTGCTTAAAATGAATGACTAATCTACAAATTTAATTATATTAAATGTTATTATTTATATGACTTAGTATATTTACAGTGGAGCTATGCTACATAATAAATAAGTGTTAAAGTAGAAAAACAAATGGATTGTATGAGAACTATTTATAAAATGTAAACTATTTCCAGTGAGAAAAATTGATAAAAAAATTCAAAATAAAACCTTTCAAGTGGTATAGAAAAAAAGTTGGACTTAAATCCAAAAGAGACTATTTGGAAAAACCTTAAACAGGCCTTTTATGTCTGAAAACACTCCAATTTGGCTAAATTATGTCAGACAAAAGTTGATCTGAACTAAATGGAACTATCTCTTCTGTGTTTTAGGTCTCTTAGTCATGGCTTTTTTTACATAGATAATTTCTTCTTCATTCATTGCGAGCCCTGGCTTTTTGTAGCAAGTTTTAAACAAGGAAAAACTCTCGTATTCATCAAATGAAAGAACAACATCAGCTATAATCCAAATGTTAGGCCTATGAATATACCATAACTGATTAACTAAACAAAGTAATAATACACACAGTTCAAAATCTGTTTGTTGTTGTGTGTATTTATAAAACAACAGCAAAATAGAGCTGTGCCATCCTTTAAGTTACAAGATAAAGTCCATCCATATGCTGAGTCAATCCCTGCTGATGGAAGTACAGCAACTTAAAAAGTCACGCTGCAACTGTCCACCACAAACATTAGATATTAAAGTCTTCTTTATTTCAAATATTTGGAATCATAATAATAATTTGAATTATGCCAGTGCTTGCACAAAGGGAAAATATTTGTTCTTTTTAGCTGTTCGATTGAATAAAATAGCTTTTCAGATAATATATAAAGTTGTCTAAAGATGTTTATGATACAAACTTATAGTGCATCATTAGCCTGTTTTACAACTTCTCATTAACCTCAAGATAGCTTGTATATGCTGCTTTCTTAGGGTTCTTACTGATTTTTTTAGTGCAAACAGAAAATTAAAGAAGTAGGAATTACATTTATTTTGGTTACATGAATGCCTCTATGATCTGTTGCAAATCACCTTGTAAAATAAATCAGCGGATCATTAGATTTACCACTTTTCAAGAATATGTGAGCATGGTAAATCAAATCACAGCTGAACAAAAGATTGATGCATTACTTAATTGGGCGAGAAACCAGCATCTAGACAGCAATTTGAACAGGTCAATTGTTAGAGTTTAGGATTTTACAGAGCCCATAAAAAGCATCGAGTTGAAGTCATATTAATAGCCCTGATTAAACATAGCTGGCCTATTTAGAATAGAATACAACAGAATATAATTTTATTAAAATAGACAAAAAATTAGAACACATCCATCAATCAACTTACCTCCACCGTTCTTCTGGCACAGGTAGGGAAACCTCCAAACATTACCCAGACCAACTGAAAAGCCCACTTGAGCGAGGATGTACTCCAACTTGTTGTTCCATGCAGGTCTGCCGTCCTCTGCATCTGGTTCAGGGAGCAGAGACCTTACTGGGGCGGTAGATCCTGGACTGAGCCCCATACTCATCTGACTGCTCTTATAGTCCATTGGGTGCTCCAGGGACAGAAGATCAGCCACCGACTCTGTGACTGGCTCATTGCTGTGCTCCCGTTGAGTAACCTTGGTGTTTTTTAGCATGGCTGCTGGAATAACAGAGCTCCGTCAGATGGGAGGCTTTTGATGGGGGCTGAAGAGGAAAGCTTCTGATAGAGGAGCAACCAAGAGAATGCTGGGAATGTGTTGAGATGAAAAAGCTGTGCTTTTCTTAAATCTATAAAGAGAAATATGGAATAGAACAAAATGTCATATTTTACACAAAAAGCTAGTTTTTTTCATTGCATAAGTTATTTATTGTCTACCTAAAAGTAAACCAGCATGATTGAGAGGTAGAGTAGCTAGGTAGAGATAGGTTGATGTAAGCCAGGTAGAAAGTGTTAGTAGGTAGGTCTCCTAATAGCTAGGAGACAGGTTAATGTTAGTAGCTTTGCTGCTTTAGGCTAGGCTGTTGGAGGAAATTATTAGGGTCTGTTCCTACTTTCTCTCCTACTTCTCCCCAACTGCATGATGTGCTGTCAGTTCAAGTGCTAACCTGCTTTCTCTTAGTCTCTTCTTATAGTAGGTGCTCCTGACCTGCCCTGCTTGACAACCCTGACTAAGATGGCATTGCAGTGACGGAAAGTTCTCCACGTCCTGCAACAAACTTCTGCGTCAGTTCTGTTGCTCTTTCTGTGTCTCTGTTCTGTGTCTCTGTTCTGTATTCTCCAAACCACAGACGGTTTCAGCAGATGACCGCTTGTGCTGAGCCTGGTTCTGCCGGAGGTTTCTTCCTGTTAAAAGGGAGTTTTTCCTTTCCACTGTCGCTTCGTGCTTGCTCAGTGTGAGGGATTGCTGAGAATTACACGAATTCTTATGGCTTTTTCTTCAGCTATGGCTTTCATACCAATTCATCTCTATGGCTTCTTCTCTGTTCTTGTTATAGCTGGACATTCAAGCTCTAGTAGGTTTTCAGTTCTGGAAAATTTATTTTGCTAGAGATTTTGGGCTGGACAGGGATCTGTGAGATGGCTAAAAACTGGAAGTATTCCCTGATAACCTAACTCTGCTTGGACGTTCTCCAAAACCTTAGCCCTGATCTGTACGCAGGGTTCTTTGGTCTTAATGATGCTGTTTGATCACTAATATACTCTAATAAAACTCTTAGGTGTTCATTAAACAGCTGGATTTATAATGAGATTAATCTACCCACTAGGGGAGTCTATTTATGAATTAGGTGATATTGAAGACAAATAGTTGCAGTGGATTACATTTAGGGGTCATAGTAAAGGGAGTTGCAAACAATTGAAAGCCACACTTTTCAGATTTTCATTTATAAGACATGCATTATTTCTTTTCAGTTCGTAATTATGCTCTGTGTTGATTTGTGACTTACAACACAACATTGTAATTTATAATTGTAACATGAAAACATTTAACAAAATAGTACAAATACTATGTTAGCAAACTATAAAAAACCTGCTAAGATAAACTTTATGTACCAGCAAAAATGTCTGAAAGTCCAGCGTGAGTTATTCATAAAATTCCTTCTTGCCGGACGCCGTTTGCTGATTTTTTGATGAGTCATTGATTTCATTTTTCTCTTAAAGAATACACAGCTACTAGGTGATTCAACAATCTGAAGATAAAAACTATAAAATATCACGTTGCATGTGAAAAAATATCTCTAATTGTGTATTCTTGACCTGAAATGACAGAGAACACTAAGGAGCTGATTTATCAAGATTCCTGATAATGACCGCAAAATTGCGCGTAGCGCTAAAAATTTGAGTCGGTTGTCCTTAGTTTGCAGGTAATTTAGAGCAATTCTTAACAGGTACAAGCAGCGATATTCAAATGAGGAGTTCGCAGCCGCTAATGCGAGCTAGAGAGAGGAGGAATAATGTGCATGGATCCATGTTGGGTCTTTGACACAAAAATTAGGCTAAAATACTGTGAATACAGTTTTTTGTTTGTCAGTAATAAATGTATATCCTGTGGTGTACATGCGCTGCTCACTGCTGCATGGACACATTGCATTGCAGGGTTAGACTGATTAAAACTGCAGCATGTCTGAATTGTTTTTAAAATGTCATATATAATGCCATTAATCACTGTGGTATTGTATATGATTACTACATTTTATAAATTGGACTCCAGAAAGGTTAACCACTAAGTGATTAACTAATGAGGATCCACTAGGATCATGTGCGCTCAGCGCATCTTCACCAGATGGAGACGTGATGAGAGCGCAGTGAGTTATGATGTGTCTTTGAGGAAAAACAGGTAAATATTTAAATAACTCTCAGGTTAATGGCCGTCAGAGTGTTAATTACTCTTAGTTTATAATGTGTGTGAATAATATTTTTTTTTGGTCAATAATAAACTAATTTTGAATGTGGTAGTGCAAATTAAGACATGCTTTTCAGAAGTGCTAAAATAGCCGGCAAAAACATTTTAACGCTTAGTAAATCACACTGTGATTGGCCTGGGACACCAACTTATTTGCCTATTCTCCTCCCAATGGTTTGTGTCTTCTTACAGAAACACAGAGATTGCATATTCATCAAGGGTAAAAGCGCTAAATGGATTGCGTGGGTCGTGCTGTGGGTTTAACAGGTGCAATGCGCTCTGCACCGTGTTGATAGATCAGCCAGAGCCTGTTTTTGCGATGCTGTGAGGTTTGCACCGTTTTTAACAAGCGCAAACCATTGATAAATTAGCCCCTTAATGTTTTACTAAAGTTATATTAGGACAAGCAGTTAAGTTTTTGTTAACTGAAAGTATTATTAAAGGGCAGCGCTTAAGAGCCATGAGGTAGTTTGGTAATCCACTTCATTATAGCAGATGAGTCTCCCAGATTAAATTACAATCCATTTCACAGTAAAGTCCATTATACTAGAATTGAGTCATGTGAATGGTGTGAACAACAGTCAATGGTCTGTGTGGCTCTGTCTCTCAGGAGAATGCAGTTCAGTTAAACTAAAGTCTCTGAGCACAAATTTAATCAGCTATTTGTGTCATCTTTCCTTATTAGACAGCTTTCTTATAACTGCAGTACAAAAATATGACTAATAAGTCTGAGATGTTGTTGGATTTCATTTGGTTAAGTAAATAATGTTGGTATTTCCATGATACGGGGATATAGTAACTTTACAGCCTTTTGCAAGAAAGAAGGCAACGTTTTGTGTCATCCTTGAGGGTAAAGTGGAGTGGATCACGCAGCAACAAAAGAGATACTGTAATAATTTGCTTGCATTGTCCAACACACATCAGTTTTTTATAGTCGTTAACTGATTAAACTGATTCTGTTAATGTTTTTGACTTTGAATAATATTGTTAAAGAGATTGACATTTTGTCTTACCGTAATTTGAAAGTGCTTTCAAAATATTTATTCCAATAATTCAGCTAAAAACTGAAACTCATATACTTAGTAAAATTCCGTTTTTTCTGTTAATGTCGATAAATATGGCTTGCGGTTAACAAAAATTCAAAATCTGGTTTAACAGAAAATTAAACGACTGCATAAGGCCAATACATTTATTTCAATAATACATTTTGTGTTTAACCATGTTATGACATATAATCATGGGAAGATTGCCAATGAATCCCCAGGAGTTATTGCGTATCTCGTAAGTATTCATGAGCAACTGGGACGATTTATGAGGAAAGGCCACTCTGGAGCATAAGCGACATTTACAAGGTGAGGAGGACTGAATTAATACTTTTAAGCCAAAGCAGAGTAGCATAATCTGTTTATATGATCAGTGTTTCACTTTTTAAACTAAAGCGGTGAAATAAATATGTTTTTTATGTTCCAATTTACTGAGATGTATCTACTTGTATATTCCCTACTGGGACAATAAATAATATCATTATTATCTTGTACACCAACTCGCTCTGAATTAAAAACTTCAACAAAACCATGTTTTAGAAAAAAGGATAGGATTCCCCATTTAGAATACAACTAAGGCATTTGTTAACATCCCTCCTCTGGTCTTTGCATAATATTTGTGTTAAAAAATCCTATGGCTATAATGGCTTAGTGAAGGGGCTCATGAACTGGACTGCTGTCCTCGTATCATACTACAGTAATAACATATTTAGTGTTTTTAGTGCAAATTCCTTAATTACCCCTTAACTTTTGCTTTTTTATGGTATTTTTATTGGACATCGGGTTACCCTACACCTGAATTTCCCTAAGAGGATGAATTAAGTATTATTTATCTAAAACTCAGGCATGGGTAGTAAATATTTACATTTAAGCAATTGCATTTATTTGAGTAACTTTTTTGAAAAAAAAAACAAAAAACTTTTAAAAGTATTTTTAATAAACAATACATTTAAATGTTGCTTTTGTAATATTATTATGAAGTATTACACCTTTAACTTATATACAATTTTGGAATACCCGACCTACATGCAAGTAACTTCACAGTAAAGAATAAAAACATGTTTTAATAAAAATACACCAGACCCAGACACACACCTAAGTTTATTGAAGGAGGCCATTTGTTTCTGTGCAAGCTTTGCTTTTGTAATGTCATTTTCTATCTGTTGACCTTGCTGCATTGTGAGATCAAGTAAAGATACAGTAAACATAACTTCATATAGTAAACATAAATTGACATTGGAAGTAGTTTTAACCCTGTTTTAAGATATATATATATATTTTACTGTAATTATTGGTATTTTACTGAAAAATCTTTACTTATAAAGGTCATATATTTCAAGATGTTCATATAACTTTTCTGCTTGAATTTTTTATTTTGTAATTACATTATTTGTATACATTTTTAAATTTAGTCTTTAAAATACCCACATTTACCCAGAATCTTATAATTTTGTCTGTCTAATATCATCATTTTAAAATATCAACTCAGATTTTACTCAACACTCAAGTAGCCAATTTTACTAAATACTTTTTTACTCTTCCTATAGTAGATTGTCGGGTAGTTACTTTTTACTTTTAGTTGAGCTAAAATACGCTGAATTAGTACTCCTCTTACTTAAGTACAATTTTTAGGAACTCTACCCACCTCTGCTAAAAGTCAGTTATGAACCCCAAAACCAGTCTTGAGCTCTAACATTCAAAATGGTCATTTCTAGCTTCCAGGTAATAAATAATAAAAAAATCTGAATGTACATGAAACCACTATGAGTTAGTTAACTGCTCATATAATAATTAAGTGAAGGTCAGCTGAACAAAGCCTGACACAGACTGAGATGGATGACTTTTGTTAAATTTCAAAACAGCAGCTGTGGAGGGAGAAAATGAATGAGGAGACTTTTACAGCTAGAACCTTGTTTGGCTGAGTGGGATGGGTGAGACTTGACTTTTTCTCTGGCAGCTCAAGGGCAGAGGAGAAAAGTCAGAGGAGTTTGACCTGAGGACAAGCAGCATAATTTGAAAACACATGCAGCTGACAGATATGTGAGCCTGTGTTCCATTCAGAGTCACTTCTTAAGAACGGTAGCCTGCTGTCCGGCCCTGAGGTCCTCCAAAAGGTTGTATAAGTAGCTCACACATCACATTCCACAGCAGTCACGACACACACAGCGGCTTAAAGGCAGGGTGCACGACACACATTCCAGGGCTGCAGCTCACAAGTACTACACTAATTCCTCCTTAAACTCTATGTGAAGAGAGGGGATAAAATTATATGTTGGTTCTGTTTTCACACAACTGGAAATATCAGCAAAGTTACCAATTACCCAATATGTAGGAGTTGGGGTCGACTTTTCCTCCAATGGTTTCTCATAATAGTTTTCACGGATGTTAACAGACAACTAATAACTGAACTGCAGAGAAATCAGTGAGTCCAGTTCAACAAAAGTTCCCAATGTCTCAAGTCACTATGGAAAAAAAGAGAATAAAAGGCACCACATTTAAATTATCCCCCAGAGTGTGGTCTAATATAAATAAACCTGAAGGTATTTTGGAAATGTCCTTTTTTTAAATTGTCACAACAAATACACAAAATAAGGTTGTCTGGTTAGATTAGACCAAAAGGTACACTGTAAAAAACCATCTATAGAATCTATCCAATAAATTTGATGTAACACTTTGCACCCATTTTGGTTAATTCATACTAAATATGTTTTTAGTAAATAGTACCTTATACGTAAAGTTATTAAATAATTAACCAAACTTGGTAACACCTATAGGTACGTTATGAACTGGATAATGAAGTATTTTGTAAGGCCAAACTACAATGTGAATGGCCTGCACTTGTGTAGCACTTTTTCAAGTCTGAAATTGCACTGGGCCCTCTGATCACCACCAGCAGGCAAGGAAGCATCTTGCCTGAAGACACAACAACTGAAATGGAAAGAGCGGGGTTACAGAACCAAAACTTCTCTCTGACTTCCAGTCTGACATCTATTCACTTTACAAAATGTGTAATGTATACAATAAACAATTAGGGACAAAGTACGACATACCTTGACCTATCTTTTTCTATTTAGCCTGGCATGAAACTATGCACTACAACTCTGTTTCTCTCTAGGATTAGAGTAGGATCTTTAAAGCCCCACTTTGTGGCAAATCAAATACTCAAGCTCAATTGTACATCCTACATAATAAAGAAGAACGTAGAGAACAATTTGTTTTATGAAATGTTTTACCATTTAATAAACTGACATTCACACAGGAAAATAATTAACAGTAATATCAATTTGACTTCAGTCCTATCAATCCCTATCAGACAATAATAAGATCGTAGCCTGGTTCATGCTCAGTGAAAAGACCCTACCTGCTCCTTATCATGCTCTTACACATTGTAGTCCAGAACAAATACAGATTGGGTAAATTGTATTTAGCTGTTCTTACAGTTAGCAATTGGGCCGTGTAGATATAATTTAACTGACGATTTTCATTCAACTTACTAATAAAATAAAGGATATGTCAGGTGATTTCAATGGATCGCATTTATCAACTATCAAAATCGTTTCTTCACTCTGTCACTGAACTATGTGCTTTTAAATTTCAATCGAATTATTTAGGTTGGATTTGTCACCAACACAAAGTATCATATATTGTTAGAATTTAGCCACTATTACACAGTATGTTCATACTTAAAATCCTTTTTTATCACCTTTTTACCCATATCACAAACAATGTATGGCAACTGCACATTACCCTGAACACAAATAATTTCCAAGGTGACACACTGTGTTGGCAGCATCATGCTGTGGGGATGCCTTTCTTAACAGGGGCAGGGAAGTTGCTCAGAAGTGGTGGAAAAATGGGTGGAGTTAAACGCATTGCATTCCCAATAGAGTACATGTTAGAGGCTGTAAAAGTTTTGAGACTGTGGCAGAGGTTCAGCTTCCAGCAGGAATACAACCCCAAAGCCAGAAACACAATGGAACCCCTTGGATCAAAGCACATTTATCTGTTAGAATGACGCAGTCAATGTCTAGATGTGCAAAGCTGTCAAATACATACCTGAAAAGCCCAGTTTATGCTTCTCCGACCGCAAATTTGCACTCAGACGCAGACATATTGACGGAGACGTTTTCTGTTTATAGTACTCCGCTCTTCCACTCCACTTTCTATAGTTTTTCAGCGTTGCTCAACCAGGACAACAGGGGGTGCTAAGTTTTCATGGTATATCTGCCTACTATCACACAGCGCCACTTCTGTTTTTTTCTAGGCTTGTGAACGCATTTCTTCCTCAAGGAGCAATGAACAACAGAAAGAAAGCTTTTATTAAGCTGTAAAGCTTTTTACTAGAAGTGCGGGTTATAGAATACTCTAGAAACATATGGAAAAAAAACACAGCAGCCATTTTTTGTTGTTTTCCTACACCTCCTTGTGTTCAAAATCACCAAAGGAACAGATTAGATAAGTTATCCTTTCAATATAAAGCATGTAGTGGCTGAACGCTGCATTAACTACTGATTACAGCGACTATAGAGCACCGTTCTGGTGAAGTGATCTCTGGCTGTTACTTAAACTGACCAATCAGATGCATTCGCTGTCCGTCGACGGATAGTTAAAATTTGGGCCTCTACTCCGTCACTCCTTGCGTAGGTGACGGAGAGCCCTTGCGTTGCATATAATGGTGTTGCGTCAAACGCAGAAGCATAAACTAGGCTTTACTGTAGGGAACCATAGTTAAATGGTAATTAGATAATTGACTCAAAGGAGCTAGCTACAAATGCGAGTCATGTATCATTTTCTTTCCTTTTCATAGTCATATACTACTTTATGTTGGCTTATCACAAAATCCAAATAATACATGCACAAGTTTGTGGTCCTGGTTTGGGAAAATTGGAAAAAGCCCAATGGTGTAACACTTTTGTAAGCAGCCTATTCTATTTAAACCAAAGCAACGTTTCTAGATTTTTGTGATTATCAAGAGGGTTGAGAGGATTGCACCAAACAATCCAACAGGCTGATGCGTGAACCTGCTTCATCTTCTTTCAACCACATCCCTAAGTTTCCACAACCCCCCTGGAGTTGATGATGCAACCAAACAGGTTCCTCATGACGCTTTGCTCCACTTCTATCTGCTTTGGTTGCCTAGCAATGGGCTCTTTTTGAAAAATCGAAATCCCATTTTGGCAGCATCAGTCCTCGCATATGTATCTCTTATTCTTTCTTGTCCTTATCTCAAATGGACAGACAATAATACATCCCCCGAAGGAAGGATGCCAATAACAAGGAGATGGTGTGACAAAAGTGGAGGGGGTGGGTGGACAGACAGTGGCAAAGCTGGAGGTGATAGGTCTGTAGGCGCATCTATTGGCTATCTGTCAGGAAGGCAGCCATCACACTGCTCATCTCATCTGTCAGGGTTTTTAGATTCTTATCAAATCCAGGCTGAAAATGGAGTCTGTGGAAACCAGGCTCCATTTAACTGGATGCAAATGTGAATTTTTGATCAGGACTACACCTGAAGCAAGCGAGTGCTGTCCGACAGGTTCCTTATGTGCATACAACCTCCGTCAAGGTCAAAGTAAGCTCTTAACAGCGATGCAGGGATGCAAACTACAGTCTTCACATAACCGAGCATCGGAAGGGGAGTATTTATCAGTATAAGCTTTAATGTTTCGGCCGAATAACAAGACCGTCAGGTGAGGAGCTGAAAGCTGCAACTCTTTCCTATAAATTGCTTCCAAGCCTTTCTCGCAACAACTATAATATTTCAGAAAACTACGTACTGAACACAAAAAAGGAGGCAAATGGATTAGCTCGAGTCTAAACTCGCTGCAATTTATGGGTTAGTTCTTACCTGCTTTGCAATCTGCAGATCGGTTCAGTGTGGCTGCATAAATCCTCGCTGAACGTATGTCTGCGCTCATTCAGCCACGGACTCTGCATGCAGCATCTCTACGCGCTGATAGATGCAAACTCATGGAGAGCCTTCAGCCGCGCAGGGCGCATGGTGCGTAAAGTCTGACGCAGGAGCTCAACACCAGTCACAATTCCCTCGCTAAAATGTCATTAACTTGCTGGTCGCCTCCGTTTGTCTCACCTCTTTTATCGGATAGCGTTCTGGTTGATTTTCAGACCACTTTCTCTCACACGCGCCTTTCCACGTGGTTTTGGCTGTGTTGTGGGAAAGAATACATTACTATGGAAAGTCACGACGAAGTCTGACGCAGGTTTGACTCATCAGCCAGTGCGCACGTCAGAGACAGATCCACAAAAAAAGAAAAGAAAAAAACATCTGCAGTGTTCACTGGATATTAGAATAATGAGAGGATCACACAGGTAGCCTTCAACCGGGTACTTCATCAGTCAAAAAGCTCCCCATCCGCGCTCAGAGCTATATAATGTTTGGACAATGTCTTCATTTACTCAAATTGGGGAATTAATTATGATCTCCAAGACGATAAGCCTAACGGCCGTTTCTCAAGCAAAGATAATATGTGGTAAAGTCATTTTTTCTGCCTGACACTAATTGTGCCTTCTGCACATGTTCCTGCCTCTTTTTATTCCCTCTGCATAGACAGATTTATATCTGCAGGACCTGCTTCACTAAATGTTTCTCTAGATAATAACCGGCATGGGGATCATTTTTAAAGACCATGCTCTGAGTTAACCTTCTCACTATCACAGCTGCAAGAGTGCACCCAAAAGTGTTGAAACCACTTTCTAGAGTTTAATCACATTACAACCGCATTTTTAGTGTTTTTATTGTGTTTTTAATCATACACTAAAACAAAGTAGTGCATAAATGTGAAATGAAAGGAGGCCTCATAGTTTGTTTGTTTTTTTGGACATCAGTGAACAAGCAGCACCATGAACCACAAGGAACCCAGCAGACATTTCAGACATAATGTTAAGGTGAGATTTAATGCAGATTTAGGTTTCAAAATAATATCCCGGGCTTTGAACACCTCATACCACCAAAGTAAAGATAGTAGGGCAGAGTTGCAAACCTTGTCCTTTTCATTTTTCAGAGAATCAGACAAGAGGACCACAGTAACTCTATAGGAGTTGCAGGGATCTACAGCTCATGTAGGAGTTGAGGGGATCTGTCAACAAAACAATTATTTGTCATCAACTCCTCAGATCTGACCTTTATGGCATAAAGTAAGCTGCCATTGGAAAGAAATTCAGTAGGTTGCCAAAAGCATGCATGAGGACATGGCAGCTATAAAAGAGGGTGCGTCAAGTCAGGTGAGAACAATTTTTTTACCCTGCATGTTGAAAACTCAGTGCCTGACAAAAATAGTGCACATCAGCCTGAACACATCAACAAAGAGAAATGTGGTAGTGGCAGCATCATGCTATGGGGGAAGGGAGTGTGGACAGAGCTGATGAGAAGATGGAGCTAAACACAGGGAGATGCTGAAAGAAAATTTGTTAACGTCTTGAGTCTGTGGTGGAGACTTACCTTACAGCAGGACAAGGACCCTAAACACCCATCCACAATTGCAGAATGGGTTAGATTATTGCATGTTCATACTGTAAGGTAAACGGGCCCAGTCTAGTCAAATTCCTGACCTAAATCAGATGAAGAATCTTTTACAAAACTTGAAAACTACAGTTCACACATGTTCTACATCCAGTGTGAGTGAGCCTTAGCTATTTTGTACCACAGGAGCAAAAATGTCACTTCCAAGATGTGCAAAAAACTGTTGAATTACAAATAACAAATGTCTATTTGTCAAAGCATTGTTTATATTTTACCTTGAGAGTACAAAGACTCATATGTTGTATACACCTTTACTGACCTTGGTTTACTTAAGAGTCACAAAAGTGAAATATCTTGAAATACTGAGGGTCTGAATTCAAAATCTAACTGATTCTGCCAAAGCTACTAATGTTTAAGATAGGGAGTAGAGAAGAATGGTGGTGCCAACTTGGCAGCTGCTAAAACATAACTACAGGAGTAAAAGTTTGATTTTATCATTCATTTTTTTAACATTATAAGTTAGCATACACATTTAATGTCAGATTTCCCCTTTCGCAGCACATTTCGCTCCATTGCTTTTGGACCAGCTAACCCACAGTTTTTGTTTGCATGCATCACGGGATGCTTCCAAAACACACACCTCCCTTTTCACACACACAGATACACTTGCAACACTGCATACATGCATGCGAGGTGTGCTTCCTGTCTCCTTCAATTCGCTCATGTGACTCACTTTCCAAGGACTGCCTACTGGGATCAGTTGCCATAGCAACCGGGTGATCATATGATGGTTACTCACCCTTTGAGCTTTTTTCTCCTTTTTCCACTCTTCCCATTCTTCTTCCTTCTTCTTTCTGTGGACCACCGTTTACCACCGTTCATCTCTGCTGCTTCAAATAACTGGTGGAACTACAATGCAGCATTCCTCTACCTCAACAAACTCATCACATAGTTGGTTCCTCCTACTGCTGGTGGTTTACTGTCTCTGATGTGACTCATAAACATAATGGTTATCACACCTTGAAAATTTTGCAGTGCAAGCCCGATGTCCCCTGCCTCCTGTCAAAGCCTGGATTCTGGTGCAGTATTACTCACCTTAAAGCTTCACAAATAACCCACAGGCTTCATTCTTAAAGCGAAAAACCCAAAATACTGAAACAGGCCCTTTGCATTTTATGCTCAAGAAATCAATGCAGTGTCATTGTTATGACTTTCCCTCACCACACCTTTTACGTCAAGCATTGCCTCTTTGTATCAGGAGATTTTAGTTTGATCTCTACAGTGCTGTCAGGCCAGTTAAAGGAGTTGTGGCGGCAAGGTTCTTGGATGCCTCCGTAATATTTCACACTAGTGAAAGTAGACCACAGAATGGAGAGCTAATGAGCCATGAGACTGGCCTGTGATTTACGGCTCTCTGTGGGAACATTTATAAAAGCGTAGTTATTCGAAGTCAGACAGCTAAACACCCTGTAAACAGTCTTATCTGAAGTTTAACCCAGAAACATAATAAATTCAAGCAGTTGATTGTCATTAACAATCTATTTGGCCTCATATATGGGACCACACATGCTCAATGAAAAGGAAAGTTTTCATTCATAAAATTAGGGAAAGAGGAAATATTTATCTGAGGTAGCGACTGTAACTCTAGTTATACCCAGCTCACAAAAGCAAAGACTTCAAATGAATTGTGCTCAAAGTCTGGGACTCAAGTCTAATAAGTATTTTTTTTAACATCTGATGTAATCAGATGGAAGTAAGTTAAATTATTAATTTGGTCACGTCAACGTTATTCAAAGTGGATATACAAATGACTGACTGTCATTGTAACATTCTACACACATTCCTCATGAGTTCTAAATTGACAGACAAACACAAAGCAATTTATAACGGCGCAGTGAAAGTAAAGTGCTCAGTGGTGTTCGCATTTTTGGCAAATAAAAATCAGACAATTTGTTGCTACAGTCTGCCTCAGTGCTTTCTAGACTCTCCTTTTGGTATAACGATAGATGAAAATCCATTGGGCTAGATGTCAACCAGCTTTGCTTTAGAGGCACAAATGTCTACCTATTCACTTTGGAAAATAGTTCAAGCTCAGTCAGATTACAAGGAAACAATCTGCGAACATCAGTTTTGAAATATTTGACTGGGACATTCTAACCAAAACCCCTTCTTTGTAGCTCTGATTGTATGTCTGTGGTCATTTTCCTACTGAAATTAGAACCTTTGCCCCAGTCTAAAGTGTTTTGCAGCCTTTAACAGTTTTTCTTTCCGGACTGCCATGTAGTCAACTTGAACTATCTTCAATAAACTTTAACAAGTATGCCCAAAGCATGATGCAGCTACCACCATGTTTCACTACACACTAGCTTAAAGCGCAATGAATAGATTGGCATCAAATTATACTAAATACTTGTTGTCACTATATCAACCCCCAAGACCAATCAGGTCTTCCAACTCTAGTCTACTAATCCTCCCCAGAATTAAATAAACATGAAGAAGAAGCTTTCAGTTTATATGCTCCCTGTATCTGGACTGAACTTCCAGATACAGGGAGCATAGATAACTACAAATCTGATGAAACACAGAGTTCCTTTAAATCAAAGTTAAAACCCCATCTCTTTAGAGCATCACTTTGAGTAAGTGATTAATAATAGCTGGAATGTGATATGCTTTAAATGTGTTACATGTTATGTGTTTCCAATATTGTGTTTTATGCCTTTACTATTGTTTTATTGCTGCTTTTATTTTGTCCCCTAATCACACAGAGCACCTTGAATTGCCTTGTTGTTGCAAGTGTGCTCTATAACGTTGCCTTGCCTAGTGTGTATATATATAGATAGCTGATGATACTACAGGATCTTTTGCTATCCATCTGTGAAGTACCAGCCCTAGCCTCGACTCTCTGGAGAGCAAGGTTGCCAGGTCACAAATTAAACATGCTGACGAAAATCTACGGGCAAAACCTGTTCCTTGTCTCGGGGGGTGTTTCCATGCAGCTGAGCCTCGTCGTCTTTTTATGATCCAACTCTTTCTTTCTGCTCCCCCTTTTAGCCATCTTCTGGTGGCTTGTTCCAAAATCCATTAGTGTGCTGACACCTTGCCCACCTCCCTGTGGGTATGTGTGTGCAGTTGCTGAAAGAAGGGGGGCAAATGAGGAGGGTTGGGAATTTTAACAAGTCTAATGCAGTTTTTTTTTATGAGAACAAAGCTGCAGTGTAGCTGTCAGCTGAGTTCAAACTCAAAGAAAACAAAAACATACAAATAATTTCATGTTCAAGGAGAGGTAAATCTTTTGCATTCCATCCCTATCCTTTGTCCTTTTCCCTTTAATAGCCCATCTCCACTGCTCAGCTGGCAAGAGACTCATTAGCAGTCGCTAAAACTTCCCTCCTTTTCCTCAGATAAAGGAAATAAACACAGAAGTCACAACCAGGAGAAGAGAACCATTAGTACTGAAACCATAGATGAATGTGCAGCCATGAGCTCAATCAGGAGGATAAGGAAACTAGATGGCAATACCTGATGAGTGTGATGGATCATCACTATAAAAGAAAAAAACTGTAAGGCTATAATAAACAATAAAATAAACTGAATTTAAGTTGATATAATTCAGTAGATTCCTCATAATTCTTGTAAACACCCTGAATTATTAAACCCACATGTTGTCTCAGGGCCTTGGTACAGTTATACATCACTTTTTAGACTCCTTCTGCTTGTGTGGTTATGTGGGTTTGAAGAAGTGTAGGAAGAAGCTGAAAATAGATCAAAAGACTTATCACGTCAGCAGGATTACCACATCAATGAATCTTTATTTTCTATTAATATATAATTTAATGTTTGTGTGTGGGGGGGTGGGGGGTGGGGGGGACTGTTCTGTGCATCAGTCTGTATTTTTTCCTAAAAAAATTGCAGCCAAACCTTTTTGAGATTGACAGAAATATTTTTTTCTTTTCACTCTACATGGCATCTAAGTTAATATGAGGGGGGATCAGATACGCCACTGCCAACAATTATATAAAATGCAGTTGAGGCTTGAAGAAAATGAATTTAGTCATTAAAAATGATTTGCTTCTGCATTTTAGGCCTTCCATAAATCCAGTCTCCCCCTTTCAGGGAATTTGATATCAAAGCACAGTTTCTTTAAAAGAAAGTGACGCAAGAACTCATGCCTCGTTTGTCAGTCATGGTGACCTCTAAGAAAACACTTGCTATTATCTTTGCCTTGCATCACAAAAGCTTCATATGCAAGGATGTTGCTGCTTGGAAGAATGAGGCTAAATAGCCCATTTATCAAGTCAGCACAAGCTTCAAAGAGAAAGTATTAACCATTGTAGGGGAAGCCTTCAGACAGCAAAGAAAGTCTAAGAAGAGATGTTACTGTTTCCTAAGGAGATTTGAAATTAGGAATTGGACTGCCACCACTGCAGAGCTTGTTTAGGAAAATGTAGGAGCAATCTGGTGATTAGTAGTGTTCTGTCCAGCAGGATGGAGCGCCATTCACAAGTAAAAAATGATAACAAAATTGTTTCCGGGATCAAAACAATAAAACTCCTCAAATCTTAATCTCTTTGGTCAGTTCTTAAAAAGTATTTGGACAAAACTGTCATAAACTCCAAAAATTAATAAATAGGAAATCTGGATTTGGACTAGACCAGGGGTGTCAAGCTCCAGTCTTGAAGGCCCGATGTCCTGCCAGTTTTAAATGTGTATCTTCTCCAACACAGCTGATTCGAATGGTCCAACTACCTCCTCAGCATGGCGAAGTTCTGTAAAGGGCTGCTAACAAGCCATAATTTAATTCAGGAGCAATGAATAAAGAAGAGAAGGAAAGCATGACAGAAATTAAAGGTAAGAAAGTCCTAAATACACTGAAAAGCATCTAACAAAAATATGGAAAACCTGAGCAAAAACAACAAAAGCCTAAAAAAAATACAAAAAAACCCCAACAAATTAAAACCATAAAAGCTTTACATTAGTCCATTTAAAAGCCAGAGAAGATATATTACTTTTAAGATGGGATGCCTAGTAGAAGGTCTGAATATCTGATAGCTGCTGGTTCAACAGCTTTGGTGCTGCCACGGCATAATTCTGATCTCCTCTTTGCTTTGGCCATGGAGCTGATTAACAGACCTTAAGGATAATGAAGGATACGTATGTGGGTGGGATGTTGCTGCTATTTCATTCAGGGATTTCTATATTAAAATAAGAATATCAAATGCAATCTATTCAAACAGTAGCGAGACATTAATATTGCTTTTCATAACCTGAATGTATTTATCAATGAAAGCATTTTAAACTTAAAAAATGTTAAAATGACATCATAGGTCTGTTTCTGTGAATTTTACCCAGCACCCAATTTGACTGCACCTTCAGTTAAAGTTTTTTTTTTACTTTGTGATGCTAAGATCAGTTGCTTTGTTTTAGTGAAAAACTTCTGAAATCTATTTTTTTTAAAGCAATTTAATTCCTGCATATAAAAAATTGTTCTTTCTCCAGTTGATGAATGTGCTTTAATATTTAGGTATCTTTGACATGTCAACTTAACCTATGAGGCACATGATTATTTAGAGACCTGAACATCTTGATAAAAAAAAAAAAAGGAATTTAAGTTGGGATATTTTCCAAATGTTATTACATCTATCTTGATTGATATCCAATAGATATGTAGAAGGTAAATTGCCTTTTCAATGCCATGTCTCAGCAGGAGACAAAAAAATGAGTGACCAATGAAAAGTCAACCTCAGAAAGCCTAACTATAGCCCTTCTGTGCCATCTCACAGTGATAAATTCCTAGTGAATGGAGCCAGGAGGGCAGCCTGGTGCTCAGGGGGGGAGAGTGCTCTGCTTTTTTTGTAATTACATAAAGAAGTGTGAATGAAACGCTAGCGCCCTGCTTGTTGTGACCCTGCCTACCGCAGTCTTATCACAAAACCTCCACTGGCCCTGTAGGTGTGAGTGTGATTATCTGTGTGTTTATGTGGAAGGAGGGGGGAAATAATACTTTGTACAGCTGTACAACCAGATTTTCATTGTTTCTAGCCTCTTTATGTCTTGGTTAACCAGCCTGAAACACACCAGATGCTGCAGAGCTTGTAGTAAAATCAAACAAATGTACTCATGGACGTTCATTTAACTTTTCTTGTTATGTATTTGATGCTTCCTGCATAGTATTTTTTTTAGTCCTATATATCACTTCAATTTATTGTTGGTTTTTTTTACATTCCAGTCTGGAGCCTGCTTACTAAGTAACTGACTGAAAGTTTATTGATGTATGGATTTACTGTGTATATTTATTGTCAGTTTATTTTGAATTTTTGCTTTGTTTCCTCATAAGTATACATTTTAGAGTAGGAAATTAAAAAATATGTAAAAAAATATGTACAATAAAATATTTAAATAATCAATATTTTTTTCCTCTGTTAATATTATTTTGGGTCGGTTTTTATAATTAATTATTTTAAAATATTCAAACTGCATATCGGTCAGAGCTACTGTGATATTGTAGTGCCCTCTAATGGATGAAATCGTAATAACAGAAGACCAGTGTTGTTAGTGTTCTGAGCATGTATGCTTGTAAGTAAAATCAAACTCGATCAAATTAAGTACAGTTTGACATGATAAATACCTTTATATTAAAGTATTTAGGGTGTGATGCCCCTATGTACTAATGTTTAGTTGGAGCAACACTGATGCAATTATTTTGCATTGATTGGTCCTGTTTATCGGTTTCTTGTCTGAAAGCAAGCAGTGTGGTAATCCTCTCTCCTCCCACCATGCCCTCTCCGGCTGTCAGCTCCGGCTGCTGAGTCCTCTGCTGTCGAAGGAAAGCTTTGCTGCCATCTGGGCTGCAGCAGGGAGTGGCCACCAGGGCAGTTGTACAAAATACACTTCCAGCCTTCATGCACAGGAGGAAACAAAATATTGATTGATGTATTTTTTTTCACACATTTTACAAGGATGCACAACAAGTATAGTAGAAAACCACTTAGACCTTCAAAATAACAGGGATGTTACATCACAAACAGATAGATGTGGCTATAAAACAAATCTGAGGGATGCTGTAGCATGAATACTTGCAACAAAGTATTTCAAAAATGCCGCTATAAATCCAGCTGTTCAATGAAGGCCTCAGAGGTTTGTTAGAGAACATTAACCATCATGAAAACCAGGGAACACAGCAAATAGGTCAGGGTCAAGTTGTGGAGAGGTTTAATGCAGAATTTGTTTATGAAACAAAATCTGAAGCTTTAAGCATCTTTCGAAGCCATGTTCCCTCCCTCATTTTAAAATGTACATATTCAAAGGTGGGAGAATTGGTTTGCAATCGACTATTAGGCCCTGTCTAAACCAGGGTCCTCATTTATCATCCGGTTTTACACACAGATCTGGGCATAACTACACCATATGCTTTTGAATAAATCTCTCGTTTTGAAGCTAGATTTGTCGTGTTTTCCATTGGGTTGACTGTGGGTGATAAGTGTTCTTTTCTGTATTTCTCTGGCAGTGTCACGTCTTCACCAGTGGGCTCAGCATATATATTGCAGCATATTAACACAGTCTGTGTGAACTCACATGGACAAAGGTTTGACTTATCATGGTGCCTTTATTCAAAAGCATATAATGTGTGTGGTTCTCTGGATCAATTTTTTTCTGCTGGTACAAGAGGAGGCACAGTAAATCATATTCTAGGATCTATAATAAGGTCAGTATTTGAATGAGGACTGCAACACCATATGGTGCCATGATTTGCACATGTGCATTACATATGAAAAATACCAGCAAGCTCATACACAAGGAGACATGAGACTGTGTTTTCAGATTACTCCACTTGGGACCCGGTTTCAACAATGATCATTTACGGTGTCCTGAAACTCTGGCCGTTGTGGATGAGACATCTGTAAAATTAAATATATTTGCCTCTACATCTGGTTTTGTCTCATTGTAAATAGAGTCTAAGTAAGCCGGTGGTTTCCATATTTCTTATCTTACCACAACTCTAACATTTATTTCAGCACAATACTATTTAGTACTTAATAGACCATTAACAAAACTTTATTGAATGTTTAAAGTGTGGCAAATGCTTTTGCAAAGCTTTAAAACCTGGCTGTTTAATAGAAATGTCAACTTGTTCTAATAAATTAATCGGCAAAAAAAAGTAAAAATAATAATGATAATATTTAGGCTTCATCACAGCATTGTCATTTCCAAACATGTTTGAAAAACCTGCCCTTGTTGTTGTGTCTGAATTTTTCCTCCTGTCTAAATCCTCATCTTCATTAAGGGTGACTATTACTGTGAAAAATTGTGCACAGTTTCTCATCCACAGCTGCCGGCTCTATCAGCAGACAGCCCCATCTGTAACACCACTATTCTCTCCAACAAGACGAATGACCTGATATCTATCATCTCCCTGTGGCTCTCATCAATTATCGCTGCTTGTGTCCTTCTTCTTACCTCACCTCCTTCTCTTCAACCTACAGTTCATTTATTTTCCTGTTTTCTTCACACTCAGTTTCATTATTGATTCCACCACATTATGGCAGGAGTTTGAGGTCTCTTTTAAACTTTGTTCTGCTCTTTTAAATCCAAACTGAAGTCTTCATGTACCGAAAATACCATTTATTTTATATCTCAATATTTTTTTAGTAAGCTGAAGGCTTTGTCGGATGGATCAGTTAGTGAGACAACAATGTAATTCTTGTTATAAATTGTAGTATTTTTAAGATAATCAGTTAGTAAAGTTATGAAAGATCACACTTGTCTCTGGTTTTGATTAACAGTATGTTGAGGACTTGTTATCACCTAAAAAAAACCCCAAAAAACGAGGTCTTCCAACTCCAGATAACGAATCATCCCTAGAATCAGTACCCAGTTTGGATAAGCAGCTTTAAGTTTATATGATCCCCTTATCTTGAACATACGTCCAGACGACTGCTAAAGTTCCTTTAAATTAAAGCTAAAACCCCAGCTGGATTTTTAACATGCTCTATGTTGTTTGTCTCAAATGTTGTGTTTTATGCTTTTACTGTCATCATTTTATCCCCTAATTATGAAAAGCAATTTAAATTGCCTTGTTGTTAAAAGTGTGCTGCATAAATAAATTTACCTTGCCTTGTCTTGCCTTACCAAGTACAGCAACAGAATTTATGTCAATATTCTGTCTTTAGGAAAACAGAAAAAAAATCAATGCTCCTCATTGGCCCAAAACAGGAATTGTCCTGTCTGATATATAGTCAGAAAAAAAGTAATGTCTTTTTAAACATTGTTTGTTGATATATGATTTCAACTTTATATTTCTACACTGTGAAGAAACTGGAATGCTTGTCCAGGTCTTGGAAAAACAAAACAAAATATGAACCAGGAGAACATCCAGGCCTTAACAGTACCTAGCAGTGAAGAAATAATCATATTGCTGCATATGATCAACACTTCTTCTGCAAAATAATACATACAGTAATCCTTAAATTTAAGTAGATTGTGTTTTTCATCATGAGTTTTATCAACAGTTTCATAAGCTAACAGGCATTTGTTCACATACAAACTTTAACTGAACAGATGAAATCAAAGCGATCAAAAAATGGCTGAATCAGGTACTTCACAGTTGAATAAGCAGAAAGGGCTGGAGCCAACCGATCAGCACAGTTGTACTGGTACTTGACTGTTTTGATCCCAGTATTTGCTTTTGTCTTGTTAATTCAGTAATGATTGTACAATATTACAGTCAGACAGTCATCTACCCAAAGAGTCATCTAAGCAATGCTCCAAGTCCAGGCGGTCGTGAATCATAGCGACTCTTATGTTTCATCTCTGAAAATAATTATTTGTTCTCCTTGGTTCAATTACAGACAGGACTTAAAAGCAAAACACCAGTTGAGCTTGAAATGCTTAACTGATCATGCTCATAATGACTTTCACTGTTGTTTGTTAAGCTCAGAATAAAAAGGCAGCTTAATAGAGCCCAGCACTTTAGTGCTAGGCCATTCAATGATTTATAAACTAGTAACAGTACTTTGACAATATTGTTGTAAAACGCATGGGTGAGGATGGTAAATAATACGGCATTATTACCACAAATACAATCTCCATCAAAGTCACATTATATAGTAGTGTTGGATTCTAAGAGCAGTAATATTAACTTCATAGATCAGTCTGAATTTTTCAATCTTTCCATCTTTAAAAAGGTTGTTGGCTGTTTTTGCACACAGCCACTAGATGGCACCATCACGATCACAGAGGCTTCAGTATGTAACTGTCTGCGAGTAAATGACTAGCTGATTAATTGGTAATTAAAACATTATCGGACCAGCATCCTGATTATTACTTTTACAATAATCTTGTTGAAGAAGAGAAGGGAAATGAAGAAATCTCATGGTGTCATTGCTTTTACACAGCAGTTCAGAGACAAAATGACATCTGAGACTGGTAATATCTTCAATCTTTCTCCTATTACAAACACTACCACCAGAAAGTCTCTCATTTGAGTTCATCTGTGGTAAAGTTTGCAGACTGAGCATGTTGAAGAAGGTAACACACTTCTTTATATAAGTTCTCCTAGTTGACAGAGCACAACCGGGGTGAAATCAAGCAATAAAGTAAATGAATTAATCTAAAAAACTGGTTTGTGTCAAAGGACAAATCTGAGAAAGAATACAACCAAGTGTTTTTCCAAACAGTACTGTGGCCTCCATTACTTCTCGGTGGTTCCAGACTTCTATCATTTGGATATGGAAAGAGACCTTCAACATATAGGGGCCTTTTCCAGTGAGCTGGTTCCAGACTTGGTTCAGTGCTAGAGTCTGAGTTAGAACCGGTTCTTTGCTTTTCCACTGCCCAAGCACTCTTTTTTCAGTTCCAAACCGGTGCTGAGGTAAGCACCAAATTAAAGCCATTCCAGAGATTTGCTTAGGAAGAACCAGTTTCTTGGATACTAAAATATAACAATTTCAACAACAGTAGTGTTACAAGAGGCATATGGCGTCTAAGACAAACGTAAGCGGCCAATCAGTGCATGTATTGACTTATGAAGAGACGATGGATTGTGATCGTGAATATCCTGCTTTAACTCCATCTGCTTCACCCCAGCCAATCTGTCTGTTTACTGCCTGAGTGCAGCTGGAAGCTAACCGCTATGAGGCTAACACGTAGGGGCGCATGTAGTCAACTATTGTCAGGGAGTTGAACGTACTTCATTTAATAATTCGATTTTCTAAGTGACATGTAAACTGGAGTCTGCTCTCCACAAAGGGGCAAGCCTTTAGTCTGATTTAGATCTGCATGTAAACGTACTAAATGTTGCCGTGCAATGGACTGACAACTTGTGCAGGATGTACCCCACTTCTCGCCCGTTGACCGCTGGAGATAGGCACCAGCCCCCTGCGACCCTTTGATGATAAGCTGTATAGATAATGGATGGATGGATAAATAAATTAAACCTTCAAGAGAACAGCAGGAAGAGTTAACAAGTAAAACAATAAACAATGATGGGTTCCAAAAGAAATAGCTCAAACCTCGTCAAAGCACCATGAACACACACTGAGTTCAATAGAACTAGAGGTCTATGGGACACATAGTCTTCTGCTGTCCAATCTTTACCCTTTAGGTCAAAAGGTAAAGCCCTGACCCGAGAGCAACATGCGCTAAATAGTTAAACAGCAAACAGTGGCCTTGTCTCAGTGGGTATTCAGTTAGTGCTCTTTAAGGTTAGATTTTAATGGACCTCTTCCTCGTGCCATCTAAATCTAAATAATTAATAAACTGAGATTTTAGTCACAATTATTATACTGACATATCAAAAAAATAATCTAAATCCTGGTTCTATGAATAAAAAATTGCCGTTTAATAAGACCTTATTTACTATTTGCCCACAGTAAGTAATTTTCCTGAGTGTTTGAAATCTAAGATCAGTCACAAAAGGAGGGGGGAGGCGGGGTCTTATGGCTCCAAGGATACCTAATACCATGCATGCTCCAGGGCTGGGGAGAGGAAAAAAGGGCACAATTGGATTAGATAGGAAAATAGGGTCAGTGTTTGTTTTAATCAGTCTGGTGACACAGGGAGCTCTTGAAAGGAGTATGTAACGAGAGTATTGAGAGCAAGAAAATCATAGGAAGACAGAAAGCATGAGGGCACTGAAAGAGAAGGAGAAAACGGAGACAGAGAGGGCAGCCGGGTTGATTGGTCCCCAGGCAAAAACTGGATAACGAACAGAACCAGAGGGGAAGCCGTCTGGGGGGTGGCTGGTCTCTCAGAGTTCATTGGCAGGTCTCCAAACCAAGGTGATACTGGTCACTGGTGAGTTTGCCAATATGTTGTGGACCAAAATGTTTTTCCGGAGCATAAAAAACATCACGTAAGTGACGACTTGTCTGATTTAGACTACTGAGGTAAAACATGAACCATTTTGTTGCCTGGCTGGGTTATATTGTAACATAATCATGAGAAAACAGGAAAAAATACTGCAGAAACCAATTAACTTCTCAGTATAAAACAGAGTCATGCAATAATTTCACAGAAAATTTTGATTTTTCACTTGAAATTTTTGTTTTGTGGTCATTTTTTAATCTAATTCACCATCATTTGTTGTAAAAAGTAGAGAAGATTTGAATTCAAGGAGCAGGGGGCTAGATTTCTAAAATAAATTATATTCATGTTCGGTTTTGTAATTGTATTGGGTAATGAAGCGTTTTAAACTAAGTAAAAAGAGCCCAACCATGTGTAATCTCATCATCTTGAACAGCCTGTGTGCTGCCAAATAGTCTGCGTTTCTGGGCTGAACTTCCTGTGCTTAGCCACTTACACACGGATGTGAGGTCAATCTTCAATTCTTGCGCGATCTCGATTAAACAGGAAGAATGAAGATAAAGAACCCGGACTTCAGTCGATTAAACACTATTACTTACTTAGTCGCTAGACATGTGGCTTGTTTTTGTACAGCTGGCGATGTGCGCAATGTGTGGTGGCCTGAAAGTACGCCACGTCACTGATTTATTTATTTTTTGTGCTCGCTCCAGCGGTGGCTGCAGGTACTCGCAGCGCCGGCCGCAGCAGTCGCCAGTTTAATTTCTTCTATCCGGCCCCCTGCTGCTTTAATTTGTCTTCCAATTCATTTAGTATCAGTATTGGTACTCGATATTGGCAAGTACCCAAATCGTTGCAGCCGTAATTAAAGGGCCTATATCATACAAAAAAAAGGTTTTGTGAGTTTTCAACCATATGGTAATGCAATCTTCTCATGAAAAAATGCCACCAGGGTGGTTTTTGGCTTAATTCACGCATGTCTGAGTAATCCTCCTGAATTCTGCCCTCTGAGTGTTCAACTTGTGACATCACTAGTTGAAAACAAGGGAGTGCTAGAGGTGTCTGCACTACCCCCACAGACAGAGCGGCTTACCTCTGCTAGAGTTCCAAACACATTCTCCTCCTTCTAACAGTTCATTGCTGGGTTGGTTTTTGGTAGATTAAAAATCTTTTTTTGTTGGACTTTTTACTTTCTCTGTGAAAACGCCCATTTGGTTGCATGGACTACAGGATTTTATTCTACATTCCTAACAGCATATATATATATCCCAGAAGTTGAAAGCTGTAAAATAGCATGATATAGTCCCTTTAAAGAATTTGTGTATACAAAGCTTCAAATCTTTCAACAGATTTTTTATTTGATTAAGGAGATGACTGATTGAAATTATGATTTAAGAATTTATTAAATGTGGCTATGTTCGTTTTATAAGCTATCTTTGGTTTAAACAGTTAATAAGTGACCTGCCTGCTGTGTTCTTTGATCTTCATGATGTTTTTTTCCAACCCAAGTTTTCTAGCAAACAGCCTTCACGGAATGGCTGTATGTAATATAAAGTAATATATTCTTTACCAATAAGGTCACTTCTAAAAATAGATTTTTCCTTAGATTCTATTAAAGGTTTATTAGGAGTAAAAAGGGGAGTTAATAAAAATGTGCACAACAGGTGTAATTTTTTTTATTTTTTTTACATTTTGGAAAACTTCATCCATCTTTCCATTTTCTAATTGGGCTCTATTTTATGTTTATCTCATAAAATCCTCAAATGTGGTTGTGATGTAAAATATTGAGAATTTAAATTGGTATGAACACTTTTTGCAAGGTACCGAAGGTAAGGAAAAATCATGAATCAGACTAAATAAATCATGCTTTTTCATTTACTTAAAACATGTGTAGCCAGAGTTACAACTTAAATGTTTGTGGGTTATTTAAAATAGCTATTTGTGGGTTGTTTTTCTTTTTTGTCAAAAGGTCTCATTTTTGTGTGGCAAATGCTTCTATGGGCCCCTTAATTTTGTAGCTAAATATAAAAGTTGTATCTCACAGTAGTGCATTAATAGGGAGCACCAATACATTGGAACTTATAATAAATAGTCCACTTAAACTATTTTCTTCTATCCTATTTTTAACTGAAGAATCAGCAATGATTTGAACGTAAAAAAAAAAAAAGTCTTTTCACTTCTACTTTGTTAAAGGTTGTTAATACTTCCTCCACCACCAACTGTCTTATTCAAGTGATCACATTTCCCAGTGAAAACATGTAGAAAGCTGGTCAGCATATCATATATGCCAATAAACTCAATAAATATGTTTTGCTCTTTATTGAGAGAAGTATAAATATTTTTCCGCTTAGTATTCTTTAAGAAATGAAAAATAAAGGCTAATTTTCTTTTTCAAAATTAATATTCCTTTTACATTTCTTTCCATATTCATTCAACTTCTTGGATTAATTAAAATAATTATAAATTGTAAATCTGACAGAGAATTGAATAATTTTGTTCTTAATTGTGTGTCCAGAATGAATAAAGAACACAGAATAGAGGATGATCGATCACAGATCATTATAGATTGGAATACATGGCCAGTTAAGTAGTGCACTATAATAGAAAAGCTATATTTTTGTACCAACTGTAACAACAGCTACTGAAAGTAATTATCTCCCAAACAACCTGCTCAGACACATTATTATAGAGGACTTTTTTACTTCTCACCCTTATACTTATAGCAGTTATACTTAATACTCCTTACATTTACTGACATTTACGGATACTTATTTGTCCTCGTTTCTTGAGTTGATACCAGAGTGTCTGAGCCACGTTAAAGGCTGATGTTTAGTATTATTGCCACACAATCTTTTCATTTTCGTTGTTCTGTGGTTGTTTTGCTGGTGGGCTGAAGGGCTTTGTTTTAAACAAGCTGATTTAAGCTGATTTTCATTGTTTGTCCCACTACCATGGTACAGGCTGAAGAATCTAAAATAAAAAATGAAATAAAAATGAAAAATAAACAAATAAGAGAAGAAAACATAAAGGTAAATTCCATCATATAAGAACATTTCAGGCTAGTTGTCAAATTCCATGTATAAACGTCATAGAAATAATTTAACCACTTTATATACTAACCATGTATACACAAATAATATGCACAATCCCTTTCAGAATTGGTTTTACCTGTTATATTTGAAACTTTTGAAGATAAAAGCCATCTTTTTGGCTGCTTTTTCTAAAGTATATAAAGTTGGACAATGATTAGCAGGCTACTAACCCTTCTCCCATGACAGACAAAATCACTTGGCTGAAGGTAGTAAATCTGACTGGAATAATGCAGTCATGTCTGCTGGAGGCTCTGTTGATTCTGCTGTCTGTTCCATCAGTGTGCCATATTTTTAACCAGACCAATATTAATCCCAAAACTAAGGCTATTTTAATATAGGTACAGACAGTTGACTGATAGTTTAAAAACATAATATCTATAAGGAGGAGAAATATTTCAAACCCCTCCATTAACCCAGTGTCTAAGTAGACAAGATGAGTTGCAGTGTATTTATAAACTTTTTTGCCTACTGAATGTTAATTGTTTCTGTTCAAAAGAATAAAAGGAAATAAGAGTGAGTCCCAACACCTGGATGTCCATCAGACTTCCATGAGTTGTTTGGTAAATGTATCCTTTTGTCGGAAATATAAATCTAGCTGCTGCGAGGTTGCCATAAATTAGATTTTCCTGAGACGTTATGCAGAATGTATCATTCGCAGTCTCCTGTGTCTAATATATTATAGGGCTCAAGGAGCATGTGCACACTTAGCCCCTCATTATCATTAACTAAATCTCACAGACTTTGCTGATCCATTTTTAAGTATAAGTTATCTCAGTTATGTCCCCTCTTTCATCTGGTACAGCGCAACACTCCTGTAATTTAAGGAAAAGTTTGTCTTAGCACAACCTGAATCCCCAGCAGCGCTCCTTATCTGTTTTAAAGACGTGGAGAACATGTTGAAAAGATTACTAGTTATGCTTTTTACGCTCTTAGCCCAGAGGTTAGTGTGATGTGTCTGCTGAAAACTTTTTCCATTTCACTGAGAAATCATCTGTTTACGCTCAGAGTTTTGCAGCTGCTTTCTATTCCTCAATGTGCAGAGTAATTCCAAACAGTTTATTTTCTATCCAGCCACTTCAGCCCCCAAGGTCATTTGCTTTTTATTTTTCTAAACAGGCTGGAAAGCTCAGATGTCCTTTCTGTATGGACCTCCTCTCAGACTGATTCGCCATGCTTGTCTGGTTCCACCGTATAGAGCTGTGTCACTCAGACTGGTCAGATTCTTGTTAAGTTTTCTGCTCATTTTATAGATATTCTCATTTTAACAGCAATAAGATTGAGAGTGAGAACTGAATGCAAAGCAAAATAACGAATTCTAAAATTTGTCTGATATTATGTAATCTTAAAAATAACACAATAAACCATGATACAGATCTTTAGGGGGAGAAAACAGTCCAGTAACCAAAACAGCTATGGATAACTTATGGCTGAAGGAGGGTGTTACGGCCAGTGTCTGGGTGGCTGTTTGAGGAGGAGAGGGGTCACAATCCGTACCCATCCCCTCAGGGAATCAGTAGCAGGATGAGCACGAGCATCCGCTTGGAGATTGACTCCAGCTATCTCTGTGGAGTTTGGCTTGTACAGCTGTACCTTATTGGACAGGAACAAAGAGTTTGCCTGCACCAGGAGGTTTGGCATTCAGCATTTAGGAGAACAGGAAGCCCTACAACACATTCACTCATATTTAAGATGACAATGTGGTTTTCAAAAGCTGAGAATGAAGGACAATGCCGGCAGGGCCATCCCAGGTAAAATTTATTTTAAGTTGTCATTTCATTTGCAGAAATATAGGAATGGTGACATTATCTTTAATATTGTAAATTTGCATATAACTGCTAAAAAATGTATTTGCCCTCCTTTATTTTTATTTTTTTTCCAGGACCAAAGGATGCTTTTCTTCACCAAGGGGAGAGGTGATGGGAAGATGGGAGTATGAGCTACATATTAGGCTGTCCTGGTAGAAAACCTTTTCAATGCTGCCAAAGTCTTGAGATTGGAGTGAAGTTCTCCATCCAGAGGGACAACCGCCCTAAACATACAACCCGACCTACAACTGAATGATTTAAGTCAAAGAATTTTTGTGATCGCTCAATCAAAGTTCACGACCTAAATCCAATCTTTGGTACGACATGAAAATTTAAATTCACAGATGCTCTAAATCTAATCTGACTGAGCTTGAGCTATTTTGGACAGAAGAATGGACAAAAGTTTTACTCTTAATGTGATCTAAAATACAATCATGTTTAATAGATAGGACATTTTTAGAAAACTGTATTTATTTCAATAACTCCATCAGCAAACGAAACACATATTAATAACATCACACATATATGTTTTATACAGTGTATTAATTACATTTCTTATAATTAATTATATATTACTTGCACGCGGACTGATATTTTCTAAGCATTATTTCTGTTAAGTATTATGATTACCTGCATACAGCTAATGACAAAACATTTAGGATTAGAAAATTACAGTAGCAGTGGCCAATATAAAAGGTATAGGGTAGAAATGATATAAATTAGCCAAGGGTAGAGATTATGACTATACAACCATACACATGTATTCTGATGATGAAGCTTTTTTTTCATTTAACAGAAAAGGAACTTTTACTTGAAGCATTCTTAATTCAAATATATTCAGAGGTTTTTGTGCAATATTAAATGTATAAATAAGTAACCAGGAAAGCAGACAAATTAGCACTTTATTTTCATAACATTTAGCTTTTATTTTTATTCAAAATATCTCCATCTTTATTTATGTTGTGAGAATGTTTGTGTTGCATGATGTTGGAAAAATAACATAACTTTTTTTAAATGCATTTTTACATTAAATGTTCTTTAATGGCATTTTAAGCCTTTTAGAAGTTGTTCTACTGCAACATATCTGGAAAGTGAGAATTCATGAGCATCAATATGCCATATATAAAGTTAAAAAATAAGAATATTAAGCAATACTACATAGTTACTGCACATGCTTTAGATTATATCACAACATAAATTTGAGGCCAGATTACCCAGCCTTACATCAGATCATTAAAAACATTTTTATATGGAAATGTGGGTTTAATGAAAAGCATGTTTAATACCCGTTTGAAGGTAATTGTTTTCAAAAGGTACTTTTCATCTGAAAAACGAGTCTAATCGGAGCACATATTCTAATTTATTCTAATTTATTAGACAGGACTATACAAATTGTAGTTGCAAGGCTTATTGCAAATGCAACACACTTCAGATTTTTATTTGTGAAAAAAGACATATATTTTTTCCTTTCACTTCACAAAGATGCACTTTTGTCTGTTGGTCTATCACATAAAAACCCTAAGAAATCCATTGAATCTGACCAAATGTAAAGAAGTTAAAGGGGTAACAATAATTTCTCAAGGCAAGCAAAAATAATTGATCCATACAGTATCTAGGTCTCAGTACACTCTTAATGGTGGCAAATTATGGGAGCACCTTCCATCATCTGAACTGATGAAACATATCTTCCCTCTACTGGAAAGAGCAAACAGATAACTTCTAGTAAATGCTAAAAAAGAGGACGGGCAACAGAAGCACCTCATGTTCTTCAGGAGTTTCATTTCATTCACTGCAGGTTGTTGCAAAGGTGCAGGTGATGCAGCTTATTTATGCATGTGTACTTACAAAAAAAAACACACACACTCACAAAACTGAACTCTGTTCACACAATTAAAATGAGACAAGTACAGAAAAAGAAAGAAAGAAAGAAAGAAAGAAAGAAAAAAAGGAAAAAAGAAAGAAAGAAAGAAAGAAAGAAAGAAAGAAAGAAAGAAAGAAAGAAAGAAAGAAAGAAAGAAAGACGTGGATTTTCATGCACTGCAGGGAAGCTAATGTGTTGGTAGATTCTCCATCATCTAAGACATGAATGGAATTCAAAGTGCTCAAATAAAACCAGAAGAAGGCGGCAAGAGAACTACTACTTTACAGAACAGATGGCAGTATCTAAATTTTTTTGCATCATGTTATATTTTTATATTAGCAAAAACTTTTAACAAATCAATTTACAAAGTTTGTAGACTGGAAACCATATGCAATGTTTTTTAAATATAAAAAAGACTGCTCACTTTATTAAATCTTACAAGACTAGAACGACTGTAACCTAATTTCATCCAATAAAGGTAATTTAATTTGGTGCATTTGGTCGATCGCTTTTCAGTAACGTCCTGTAAATCGTTACAACAGCTGCTTTTTTTTGTGATCAAGAATGTTTTTTGTTTTTTTAAATAAATAACCCGTACAAGAAATACGATCTCTGCCATTTACAGAGCAAAACCATGTATAAATACTGACCGAATGCTGACTTTTTGTATTATATATATATATATATATGGAGCCAACAGCCTTGTTCATCCACTAACCGTGCAGACGCTGATGAGATGATGATGTGTTCTGACTCTGGAGGGCTGAAGAAAATCCTACAGTGTTCTAGGAGCTGTCACTGCCTCCTTCAGGTTAAGCAAGAGGGCTCATGAACCATGATGTTTTTAATATAAAACGCTCTCTTACAGAACATGATATAAATATAAATATACTACTACAGTATATTTATTTATTTATTTATTTATATACTGTAAGTAGTAGCCTAGTAGTTAGTGACTTTTTTTAAGTAGAAAGGGAGTGACCGCAATTTATACATCAGAAAACAACGTTTTTCTAAAACTGCAAATATTTTTATCAGATCTTTATCATGTATTTAGGTTGTTTGCAACATGAAAAGACTGTTATTTTGACCTTATTTACTTTTTTTGTTTATCTATATATTTATGTACTATTCCAGTTCTGTCACAGGCCCTATCTAGACACCCTCAAATTTCAGGGAGGGGTAACGCAGGTATGCCTCTTGTCCTGAAAGCACGTTTAGCGATCAGGCTTATTTATTCATAGTTCTGTCGTGTGTCTAGATGAGTTCGGCTTAAATCTTCTACATCCAGATGGTTCTGCTGAGGTAGGCCTATGTGTTTACAGATTCCTGCAGATTGTGAGGAAGGAGCGGGGCCATGTCGGCCTGTCCCTCATTAAGCTCATCTGAACAGGGACGCATTTATCACGACAGGCTCAAGATCTCTTAAGGCGGCAGCATACTTCTGTGTCCGAGCTACTGTGCCAAACTCATCTATCCCGCTTTAACTGATACAAAACAGGAAAAACTGCCTTTTAATAGGCAGCTGAGGTGTTTGAGTCTGCTCCTGCATGGAACCTTTCATACCAAGATATGTCAGAGAAACATAATCTAATCCAGAATAATGTACTCCCACTACCGTTTTTATGCACTCGTGATACTTACTGTGTTACTAGATTTTGACTTTAGAGTTTTGTTTTTATTTTAACTCGTTTCCAGCTGCAACCCTGTCAAAAACAGTGAGAGAGCAGGCTAACTAGCAGAGAGCGAACAATGAATCAACCAGAGACAAACAGCTTTCACATGTCCATTAATGAACATTGCAGATGCTGTCATTGCATTGTCAAACATAAGGGTCTTTGAGTGTACAGCACTCTGGTGGGCTCACCCAACGACATGTTTTGACTCTTCAGTTGAAGAAGAAAGGAACAACTTCCATTTTCCAAAATTTGGTTGAATTTTTTTTTTTTTATTCAAGAACATTCTGAGAAAAAGTCTTTGTGTCCTTTTTAGGAAACTGTGGCCAGCCTGTCCCTTGGTGTACTGTGACTGGGGATCCTAACACTCACTGAGCTATATAGTGACGCCTTATAGGAGGTCAGGCAGAGGACAGCTACCCCACTTCCCATTTCACTTCTAGCAGACCACAGTAAGCTTCCCAGAATGCACCTCACCCGGCCGCTTGACCCCAAGGTCGGCAGCTGTCAGTCACAGCCTCAGCTGGCTCTGCAGCTTCTGGCCACGCACCAGAGGAAGTGAGGGAGGCCTCTGAAGGGAGCGCTGCCTCTACATATGGGATCATCTCTGTGCATTCACGGCCCTGTAATTGAATTAGCTATCTTCTCCTATTCTAATCCAAACCTCAGGTTGAATCGCCACCCTGTACGTGAGAGGAAAGGCCCCAGGCAGTGACAGCCAGACGAAGAGGTTCAGAGTGGTTCCTTGTTTTACAGCCTGTTCTGTGTTGGTATGCATCTGGCAGGACACTCTTTGTAACCTCTTCATCCAGTTGCCTGTTTTTCCCAATTCTTAGCATAAAAGGTTAGATCTTTCCACTTCATTGACCAATTCAAATCCTTCTGTCTTTCCTTAAGGTACCAGCTCATCCTCATCTTTTGAAAGGCAATAACAGCTCTGTTCAGATGTTTGCAAACTGTTTTGATGAACGGATATCTCATATTATTTTCTTTCTCTTTTACAATGCTGTAATCCTAAAAATAACAACAACTTCAATGAGTTTTTCAAAACAAGAATTAGTAAGTCTGAATTGATTATGGATTTCCTCCAGAAGTGTTAAGCTTTGGGGAGGCACCTTCTCCACTACTCTAAAGAAAATGTTTATTCTTCAAAAGCGATTTGTAAGATTGGCAACTAAATCAGAGCCACACGATACCACCACCAATTTATTAAAAAATGTTAAAAAATCTGTCTATTTATTAGCTAAATACTTTTCAGATATTTGTCTTTATTTACAAGATTTTATTTATGGAAGGAAAAATGCCTAATCAGTTTAATGCTTATTTTACAGCAAATTCATCTTTTCTTTTTATAGCACATGACATTTCATGAATCTCAATCCTCCCAAATATCTCTCCTGTTTGGGTTGTTTTTTATTTTATTTTATTTAGTATATTTTCTTTTCTTTTTCTGCATGTTTATTTTATTTATCTGTTTATTATATTCTACATGAATGGTATTTGTTTAATTTTATGTTAACATTTTTATAGGTAGAGGTGTTTGATAAGTCTAATTGGCTTTTTGCCTCTTGCTGTACTGTATTTTTAGGTATCCTTTTGTAAAACTGTATACCTATTCATTGTGCAAAAAATAAACAAGTACCTAAGTAAATAAATAAATAAATAAATAATCTGTACAGGGTCAAGATTATACACACACAAAGATAAATTCTCTCCTCGTCTCAAATGATGTCCTTGTAAAAACATACTATTTGTGTTTGTGTTATCAGAGATGTTGGGTTTGATGTTGCATTTACAGTTTACATATATAGTACAGATAATAGTTTAAACTAATTTCATAGTTAAAACATAAACACAGAAATCCCCTCTTTCTCGTAAATTACAATATTCTTAATTGCCATACCATTACTGCACAATGTAGTGAAATAAAAGATAAACCAAAGATTATAAATAACCTTAAAGTTTTTATAAAATGTCAGTTCTAAGATATTTGTGGTCAAATAAATTTGTAAGATATATAATATATATTTATTACTGTGCAACCTACCTCAGCTTTGGACAGCTAATTGAGTTTATTTGCCAGGATCTAAGCAAGCCCTTCTGCTTTCATGACCAAGTTTTAGTGGCAAAATATGTATAGTAGGCTCCTGAGTATTTGCATTGCTGCTATACTGTACATACACCATCATGAATTATGTATAAAAGGTTAAGACTGGAGACAAATTCACATGAATTTGTGACAATGTAATAGAGGATATATAAACTGTACACTTGCTAATATTTAGTTAAATATCCTTTGGGAAGTTTTGGAACCTTTTCTTTAAAATCCATAAATGTTCAAAATAGTTGAAGTCAGACTAATTCCTGATGTGTAATGTTAGCCATTAATAAAAAAATGTTTCTCATCTATTCTTAAACCAGTTGTGAAATGCTTTGTGATTTTTGTCATGTTTGATCACCTATTTTTGGCCCTGGTTCAACCATCTAGCTGCTGATTTGAAGTGAAGTTGAACAACTTGGAGGTATTCCTGCTTTTTCATTATTCCAAACATCTGTACCTGTACCACAGTTAGTTGATGTGTCAGTTGGGACACTACTATAACTCTCTCCCTTAGCTATTAGTCTAATTACTGCCAAAAGCTCGATTTAGATGTGCATGTAAATGTACTGAGTTAAATACACCCTCAACATGATGCTACCACCACCATGCATGGCAGTTGTGGTTGGGTTTTCAGGCTTTAAATACTCACCTAGATGTCCCCAAAACACTGGTTGTCATTGTGACCAAAATTTCATCCTTTTTTCTCATCTAGCCCAAAAGAATTTCTCCAGTAACCATGTAAGTTGGTGCAACTTTTGGTTGAGCTTAAAAGTGGACAGAGTAACTGGTGCTCCACTTCATAATATGCTTGCGTTTTGATGGTTCATGGGTTATTACAATGTATGACAACTAAGTGTTTGGTTTCTTTGCAACTTACTCAAAACAATGGCATTACATAATAGTGGGCACATACACTTGAGCAGCCTAGAAATCTCTTTAGGGTTTACATTGTTCTGCTATACAGGTTTTGGCTACGGATAATTATGAACAATTGCTTAGGGCAATAATGAATAAGATTCATAATTTTATGTCAAAATTACCAAGTTTGGGGCACCACCTGGGATTCAAGAGACACATTAATAGCTAAATAATTCAGTCTCAGTTATGTTTAATTATTACCTGCCTGATAAGGCTGAGATAATTAAACAATAGATGAAGAAATTAGTTGTTGACGTTCTTTGAGTAGCAAGCTACTACATATGTATTTGGGATCATAACAAAAAACAACTTTACAAAACACAAATTTATTAACAAAAAATGATTAGTAACACACAAGTAAACTACCAGGTAAAGTAAATATGAATAATTAAACTAACTACAAAAAGTAAAAATGGAGAATGGAGAAAAATATGCAAAGAAGTAGAAACGTGTCACAGTTTCCCTCTCTGGTCAAATCTGTAATTCAAACAGCCTTTCTGCAGAGTTTTGAAAAGGTCAATCAGGACTTATTTCATCAAATTAATAGTTCACCTGATTGATCTGTAAACTATTGTGTCTCTTGGATGAAATTAGTTTCTGCCTGAAATTCCTTCTCTCTCCTCACCAGTGAAGGAAGGCTAGTTAAAGGTTGGCTCTCCAATGTGAGCTGGTTGACGATCCATCGACAAAGAGGGAGTACGAGGGAGGAAGCTCTATACTCAAATGGGACAAAGATGCCCCTTGAAGTTCCCCCTTTTGTTGAAGCTGGAATGTGGATTAGCACTCCTACCGGCAGGGAGGTCTGTGTTTTGTAACCATGGTTCTTTATCCAACAACACTATTGCGCAATGACTGCTGGAAGAATAAAAACCTCTGTGAATCTGCAAGAATAAGTATAAATGGACAAACAATGGATGGAAATACTTGTACCTATTTGCATAATCTTGACCCAGTAAAGCTAAAAAGAAAATAACATCACATTCATGCTGATGATCAGTGTATGCAAACTTCTGATGTGCACTTCCTCTCTGCGTCTTGGTACTCCTACACATTACATGACACTGCACTTGTATGTTGAAGATGGAGAGTGTAAGGTGTCACAGGAGGAAGCACCTCTTAAGCCTGAGGGCTCCATGTCAAGCAGTGAGAGTGCAGGGTCACCTTAATCCGTGGTGTTTGTGACCAGAAATGCTGCTGCTGCTGTTGGAAAAGGTGGAAATGGAGGGGAACTGGGACTCTTAACAGACTGAACTGATTTCCTGTGCAGGGTCATGCCCAGGACAAGCTTTAGGAACATGAGCAACAAGAGTGACACAATGTTGACACTGTTTATCTGGCATTTTCCTTGCTAAACCTGTCACCTCCACATATCGCAGGCAGAGATCACACAGAGTTCCTATTTTACTTTATGAAGGATTTGGAAGACTCTGTTTCATGTGACCTTACTAAAAACACAAGTATTTTAATTCTGGACATTTCAGTAGAAGAATAAGCTTTGTATTATGTAATTAATTAATCCAAAGCATGCACAAATCTGAATGGGTCACTGGAATCTTTTTCACATTACAGTATATACACACATACTTCTGCACAATTTAGGAACAATCAATGCAATATTAGTATTAGGCATGTCTCCTGAGGCAGCTCAGATCATAGCATCTCTTCTGGGTCTTACTCATGTATTTACGCACTGAACTGAGTTTTTGATGACAGAGAAAAAAAAATCCACACATCTAAAAGATCATCACAATGAGGAGCACATTCAATTAAAATGTAAAACTTTGGAAATAAATGTATTTAAATTCTATTAATCATAAACTGGAAACGTTCATCATACGCATAAAAATTAAACACTGTATTTATCTTCGCACAGCTTTCCCGGATGGATTTAAAAAAGAAACAAAATAATATTCGCTTTCAGAGCAAATGGATCTCATGTTTATATACTTGTCTATCATCTGAACAGAGTGCGGCCTCAGGTATCCAGAGAGATGGTGAGATGCCCTCCAAAACTAACAGCAGTGTCTGAAGCCTGTAAGTGCAGTGTGTTGGAATGAGGTTGTAGATCTGAGATAACTCAACAGAATCAAAAGCTCTTTCTTCTAATGCTGAGACTGAGCATGTCCACTTTGGAGGTGGATGGTGAGGAAGAATTACACAGCTTGTGCTGTGTGCATTGAACAAATTATGTTTTCTTGCTTTTGTTTCTGTTCTGTTGAATATTTAAAATACATTCACAAACTTTATTTCCTCACATAAGAAACAAGCAAAATCAAAAACATTGCATTACTTAAACCTGAATTTTCACTTCAGGCTAAAATTAAGATTATCCTGATACTTGTTTTGTTTTATCAGTCATTTCATTTCCTATATGTTCAGAATTATTTAATATGACAGATCATGAGTTCAGCTTTTTGAATGAGAATCGCAACCATCCATTTATACATCCATCCATTATTTATGGACTTATCTTTTTCTAGGTTCACAGGGTGGGGGGCCGGTAGCTATGATCAGCGGTCATCGGGTGAAAGGTGGGGTACACCCTACAGGTCGCCAGTCCATCGCAGATGACAAAAAAGAATAGCCCAAATATATCATTCTTATTTACTCAATCTCAACAGCAACAACCAAGAAAAATTCCAACCAAATGAGTCTTTTAAATAGTAATGGGTTATTATCTGTATACTTTTTTAAGGTTTATCTGTAGTTTTAAAAATCATTATTAGATAAAACAATTACTAAAATACTAATTTTATTAAAATGTTAATAAATAGATTTTTAAATGTTACAGTCATATATATATATATATATATATATATTTCGCCCGTTGGCAGCTGGAGATAGGCTGCATATTTAAAGAAAAGGCAATAGAACGACAAAATTTTACCAAAGATAAATACCGTCTAAATATCAGTGAAACAAGCAAAAATCGGTTCAGCATTTATATAGTGTTAATTGCAGTAATGCTAATAAAGTTTTCTTTGTTTAAATTAAAAAAGGCTATAAATAGTTTATGATAGGCCTAAAGCATATTTCAATGAAATAACATAAAGGTAGATAAATCATATAATTCAGATAAATCGATTACTACACTTTTAATCTTGTTCTGAGAGATGCCTGGCCGAAATGCCCCTTATTTGTTTTTTAATCTGAATCTTCTTTGGTTTTACGACGAAGGCCACCATATGAACATAAACCTTTTATTCTGAACATTGTTACAGTACCCCCCCACCAAAAAAAAATATATATATATAATCCGTTTGACAGGGGAAAAACGGATCCATGAACACCTTTGTCTCTGCAAAGCTCGATAAGAAGTAAAAAGTAGATGGAAAAAAAAGGAAAACAAGCGACTGTAGCTACAGTGTCACCTACTTGATCAGATGATTAGGTCCAAAATAACATGAAATATAAAATAATTTTATAATTAGGTCAGAAACCACCAAATTAATTTTTGCCGGATAATATCATACTGCAGACACACACCGCACACCGACACACAATCCTCTCTCACACGTCAACCCATCAGTGGACGTTTCACGGGTTGTTTCTGATCTGCAAAATCCCTCCCACTTGACATGAACACAGAAGAGAGAAGAAAAAAAAACTGAAAATCCCTCACTGTGCCCTTGTCCACAGAGCCCAGTCGCTGTTGTCCTGACTGCCTGCTGGACCCAAACCATGGAGACGGAGAGCTGTTTGCCTTTCTCCTCCCAGAGCGGCGGGAGGACACCAACAAACTCTCCGGGGCAGGATCACGGTGGCGGGGGCTCCGGTTCTTTTCTCCCTTGCGATGAACTGCATAAATCCTCTCATCTCCGTCCTACTCCTCCTGCTCCTCATCCTCTTACTCACCGCCTCGGACTGTGCGGAGACCTGTACGCAACCACCGGCATGGGCAGGTTTGGAGATGCTGCGGACTTTACGAACGGCTCTGCGACCGCTTCTCCGCCTAAACATAGCAAGTTTCTGGACAGTTTAAATCTGGATCACAAAGCAGCGATAAATGACAAAGCGGCGTTTTATGAGAGCAGTTCGGAGGGTGAGAAAAAACAAAAAACAAAAGCAAATACAGACGTAATTAAAAATAACTGAATTAAAATTAAATCAACCAAACTTGAGGAGATAATGGCAACATTGCACACTTATGTAGGTTTTAAAGGACATCACACCACGGTATGGAAGGATGCTGTGGAGAGGATGGCAAGTCGGTTAGATGGGAAAACGTTTTAAAATATTGGATCAAATTTGTAGGCTGAATAATATTACACATCGCCTGTCTTTCATGCATTATGAACAAAGTTTACTTCTGTGTTTTATTTATTTAAAAGAGACCGTAGACTTGCGCTAACATGGGTCGAAATGACATTTTGGCGCAAGATGCTGTTTGTTAAACCGACGGCTGCGGAAATTTTGTGATTGTGTTGTCCCTGAAATCTCATTCAAACTAATATATATATATATATATATATATATATATATATATATATATATATATATATATATATATGATTTATTCAAGCTCAAGATAAACAGCAGCAGCATCTACAGATTTCAGATGATCACTCTGCGCCGTGAGACTGAACTTCATTTTCGTTAGATTCTTTAAAAGCTGTTTGTTACCTCACAGAATACTCTTTCAAATACTAGTTAGTTTCACCTTTTCAAGCATTGGATGAATAGAATCTGTTACCAAAAATGAGCTGTACAGTTAAAAATGTGTGCTTCTTTTTGGACTTGCTTCAAATGTTGGATACATATTTGTACTTCATCTCCGGTGTTCTGCTGCTGTGGGACAGGCCGACAAAGACCCCTATGAGCATTGCCACACTGACTTTTTTTTTAAATCACTTTGAATGATTGTTTTTCCGAGTAACGTCTTTAACAAATATTTGACATTTGATATATTTATATGTTGTGTTTGAATTATTTTTACGACCGCATTTTATTTGCAATTTATTGTAGGTCACTGGTAGGTACGTATTTTTTGCGCTCATTTATTTACCATTTTCCAGTTTAGATTGTTGTACATATTGCATTTCTTATTTTTTCAAAAATTGTATCCCACACTTTGAAGAATAATTAAAAACGTAATTTTATTTTTTTTAAATTCCGAATCTAACAATACATAAATATTTAAATTGTTGCAATATGAAAAAACACTTTGTGATATTTTCCACATTTATATGTTTTAGGAATTAGGTAGTTGGGCTTTGTGTATTATGTTTAAAATTTGTAAAAAAAAAAATGTATATCTAATTTTAGAAAACATTATGCATCTGTTCATTTTTTCTATGGTGAGTATTTATTCATGAGTTGGTTTACATATAAATATATGAAATGTAATGTACACAACAAACGATAAATCAATTGAGTCTGTCTTTTTGGAAAAAAAAACAACAACAACAAAACTCTAGGGGTTAGTGCCATTAATGATGTTCAGTTATTTTCATTTTTAAAAAAAAGTTTTTTTGTAGTTTTTCGGATAATTTAAAAGTTGCAAAACAACTGTATCACCAAAAAATCTGGCCAGCTCTACAGTAAATGGATAAGTCCACTATAGACCTGATGGATCACATCAGATCCTCCTGCTAACAGCATGATGCACTTTGCTTTTCTGCGTTGTATATTGCATATGATATAGATCTTGAGTTTCACCCATGGAGGCCGAGCGGATGCGAGTGCTTGACAATCTAAAAGCTGCTCAATGCCCTGCGGCTGAGAACATTATCAGTTTGTGGCATAAGGTTGGATCTAATGGACATGAGGAAATTAATGTTGCACTAAGAACTATTTTCTACAAGGCCTTACTTTAGTTTACTATAGTTTGGAGAAAAGCAAAGTAGAGAGTTACCATGCCCCCAGTGAGTGGGTGGTTGCAAATATACGGAGTGGTTAGTTCAGGACTGAAGGGTTAAACATAATGAAAACAGACAACAACAGCCAAACACCGCAGGAGGGGAGCTGCCCTTTTCTTGCTCTGACAACAGGAAGCCAAATTAAGCTTTTCCATTTCCTACATGGCTTGATGTGAAGGGAAAAAAAACGTTATTAAGTCAAAATGTCTTTAGCAGCTATTAATATATATTAAAGGAAAGCAGTGAACTTTTTTTATTTTTTTCCTTTAATATTTGCATGTCAGATGTTGCTCTTAAATTTAATTTCAGTCAGCTGAGTGTTTACTGCTAAAATATGGTATGTCTGCCCAGATCTAATTAAGTCAGAATTAGCATTGCTTGTGTATCTATATTTTCTTGGTGGTCTCAGATTAATTATTTTATCTGTTCGAATTTGTAAATCAGAGTGAGAAACAAGTAAACACTTCCAGCTCTTTCTTAACCCTTAATAACAAGCTGTTTCGAATATTTGTTTTTTTATGTCTACTTTTCAGTTTCTAAGAAAGACCTTTAAAAAAAAACATGTAAGCTACCATGGAAACTTAAAAGTTTGAACCAGATAAAGATAAAAATGGCTAAAATATATTTTTCCTAGGAAAATGAAAATTATTGCATTTACTGAATATTATTAGTTAGAAATTATTCTATTTATTAGATTATATTAGCTGCAATTGTGCAGTCATTTGATTTCCAAACCCAGGCTTGTATGCAAAAAAGTGTTGCCTTTATCCGAGAGATTTAATATTGATCTTGAGTTACTAGGTTTAAAGGTCTATCAGGGTCATTCACACACTTTCTGTAACGTATTCATGTTAAATAAACGTATTAATTTAACTGTAGAAGTTAAAATAAGCTTTGCATTTTAAGATTAATCTTGGCTTCAAAATGCTCAGCAGGTTAAGGAGTTTAATGCAGACCCATTTAAACACATAAATGTTGACATACATCCTATAGTCAAAATATTCTAATGGTTTTATTAATGTATTTATGGCACCCAAAATCAAATCCAGTTATATTCTAAAAGATAACTTTACTCTGTTTTTAATCTGTGTTCCTCAGTCAGAGAGAAAGGAGCTCTAAAAGCTATGGTTTATCCTGGGATCGGCCCAGACTGCTGCAGCAAGCTGAAGGAGCAGAGCGGCGGCTTGCAGGGGGACTCCATTGCTGACTCCATAGACTTATCAGGGAAAAGCAAGAAGCGACGCAACCGCACCACCTTCAGCACCTTCCAACTGGAGGAACTGGAGAAAGTGTTTCAGAAGACACATTATCCTGATGTGTACGCCCGAGAGCAGCTGGCTTTGAGGACGGAGCTCACTGAAGCACGGGTTCAGGTGTGTGCATCACATTTGACACCTTTTTCAATTGTAAGAACTAAATCACAATTAAATTAATTCTGTCTAAAGATTTGCTTTGTATGGTAATTTTCCTTTAAAATTACAGTGGTTTCAAAAATTATTCATACACCTTGAACCTTTTTTTACATTTTGAGAGATTAATATTGAAAAAGATCTTTCATGCATTTTATTACCATTCAAAATGTAATACAAAACACAAAGAAAAGCACAATTTAATACTGAAGAGGAAGAAAACATAAGGATGTCTTCAAAACATTTTACAAATAATACCCAGAAAAGTTTGGTAGGTATTTACATTTAACCCCATTTACTCTGATACCCCTGATAAAATCCAATGCAACCAGTTACTTTCAGTTGGATAATTTGTAAATTAATATTTTTATCAACAACATGACTCTCTACCGACTCTGACCAGGTAAGCAGAGTATAATTAGAAATAAGTCATGAGGTCCATAATAGCTGTGGAGGAACTGCACAGATCCACAGCTCAGTTGAGAAAATGTGTGTAAATCTGATAAGAAAAACAAACCTATTGTTAAAAAAAGCCATAAGAATCCTGATTTCCATTTTTCCACATAACATGTTGAGACAGTAAAAATGTATGTTAAAAAATTTTTTAGTCAGGTGATACAATAAATGAACTTTAGGCCTATATGTAAAGAACTATGTGTGGCAAAAAAAAGGACACTAACAACATCCTCATCATGACACATGGTGGTACCAACATGCTGTTGGACAGGTTCTCTTCACCAGAGACAGGAAAGCTGATCAGAGTTCATTGGAAGATAGATTAAGGTAAATGTAAAATTTTAAATAGTATTTGTCCTGGAAAACTAGTTATGTACATAACCTTGAAAACACCAGGCCCATAGTAAAACATGGGGGTGACCTCATCATGCTGTAAAGAGTACTTTCTTCACCAGGAACAGGGAAAATTATCAGTTAAATACAAGACTTGAGTAAATGTTTACGAGCAGAGCTACTACTGGTTTAGATCAAAACACTTAGTCCTAAGATCACAAGACTAGAAGCTGCAATTACAGTGAAATGTGGTTCACAATATTTGAGTTGGTCTATCTCATAAAATCCAGTTACACACAACAGATTTTGATAATATAAATACTTACTCAAGCACTTTATCTGTGTTTTTTTGTTTCAAAGGTTTGGTTCCAAAACCGTAGAGCCAAATGGAGGAAACGGGAACGCTATGGAAAGATCCAGGATGTTCGCAACCACTTTGCGGCTTCTTATGATATTTCTCTTCTCCCTCGTCACGATGCATATCAGGTGGGTCACTGCAGATCTAACAAGTTACTCAACCAGAAATTGGACTATTTCTTTGTCAGGACACTTTAATCTGTGTGACAGATTTCCACATTTTGTCCACCACGTTCTCCATCTTAAATCTGTCCTCATCCAGATGCAGGGAAACCTGTGGCCGGGGACTGCTTCAAGTGGCGGTGGCAGTTCAGGTGCAGCCTGCGTCCTAGGAACTGACTCATCCTGCATGAGGTCATATTCTCACCCCCACAGCAACTTGCCGAGCTTCATGAGCATGCCCACCTCCCCCAGCCACCCACACCACCACCACCCACCTCACCATCATGGCATCAATGGCCTCTACTCCCTCCATGGCTTCCCAGGAGGCCTCGGGCCACCTTCCATTGATGGGCCAGACGGAGACTTCAAACCAACAGGCCTGGTGGCGCTGCGTATGAAAGCCAAAGACCCAGGCAGCATCATCTCCTGGCCCACATGACCACCAATGAGCCCCTTTATACACTGACTGAGCCAAAGCATATACAAGTCCCAGAAACACACACCATCTGCATTTCACATATGAAGTTGCTCTCTATGTTTATGCAATCCAAGGCTGAAAATTTTAACAGAATATCACTGGAAAAATTAAGACAACTTAGAAATAATTATGCTGGTTTTGTTACCAACATGAGTTTCTCATTACAGTAAGAGGATCAAAGAGGAGGAAATTATTTAAGCATATAATAACTGTATCACAATAATCAGTACTGATCAGTAATAAAGTCTTCCATTTATGCTGTCTGGTAGGACACCATTCTTTGGTTGAGATGAGACAAAAATTGAGTTAACTAGAGTAACCTTGACACAGCCCTCTTGTTTGGATGAAATTTGGTTGTGAGGCAGAAGTTGCATTACAGGGTATGTTTATCATAAACACAGAGATTTCTGCTGTGCAGGAAGTTTGCAAAGTGATTACTACTGTTTGCACTGTGTCTCAGTGTATTACAACAAAATGAAAAGCAATAACCACATGTCAAATTAGTAATAAATCTATACTCTTGGCTATTCATGCACTAAAGCAGCTATTTGTCACTTGTTTTTAACGTAACTGATAAGTGTGGCAATCTAAGTTAAAGTTTCATAGAGAAGGTTCAATTTGGTACATAGTTCCCCCGCAATCAAACCATCTGCTTCTTGGTTTTTGTAAGCTTTCAGAGGAAAAAACAACCCATCTCTTGTGACATATTTTGCATTACTGTATCTCCTTTTTTTGTGCTATACCCCAAACATTTCACTTTATTGTCAAGTAAACATAGTGTTTTATGGTACCATACCATCTGGCTTAAATTGCTAAATACCAACATATCTGTGTCGTATGGGAAAACATGTCAATCTATTTGAGGACTGAGAGCACATGCTGAACTGTAGATTTTTTAAAAATTACAAATCTCTGGTGGACTAAAGTCCTCCCAGGAATGGACATGGCTTTAAGAGAAATACTGGGTTTATTCTTTGTCTGCCTCACTGTGACAGGAACACTCAAGACAGATCATCCAATATTCCCTTGCTCTGTGCCAGGTCTGATTGTGGCTCTATAACATGTGGTTCCAATAGAAGAATGCCCAAAGCCATCAGAAACACTTTCCACATCCACAGCCTCAAATTCCAGCCAGGCCCTGGGAGACGACTGCTACCACACAGTTACATGGCGCTCTATGACTACATCCCAGAATAAGTGGAGAAGACAAGAGGGGCTGTCAGGTGGGAGAAGTGACCACTGTGGTGGCCATTCTTTTGAAAGAAAATGAAATTTTGGACAGTGAGTTTGATTTTAATTTAGCAATTAAGCAACAGGGACATTTTCTATTTGTGAATGTCAGCATCTTTGCTTCATTTTAAACCCCTAGAGTTTAGGAAAATAGGCCTTCTTCATTTTTAACTATTAGTCAGATTACAACATGATGAGATTGCAATCAAATTTATTTTAGGAATGGATAAATTGTGCTCAAATTCTTATTAATAAAAGGTGTCTCAGTAGCCTTTATCATAGAGGAAACATATATGTGATGAGAGAAGACCACGAGACTGGATGAAAGACTGAGCTCTATACATTTCTTGCAATGCCTTGCAAATGTGTTCCTACTCCTTTACCCTTTTCCTAATTTTTCATCCTAAAACCAAAAACTTCAATGTACATTATTGGTATGTATTGTGACTCACCAAGAAGAAGAAGCATATAAGTGTGAATTGGAAGGAAAAGAAATGTGGAACGTATATTGATCTGTAAATTTCCCACATCACTGCAGACACTGCACCAAACCACCTATCAATCTGCTATTTCATATACACTGTACGCTGGAAAAAGACACGGTAAAACACGGGGTGCTTGTACTGTGTACCGATGTATACCAGCCGACTTAATCGATAATCTAATTAAATAAACCCAGTTTCCATGACCTGTTGAAGAAAAGCATCCCTACAGCATGATGCTATCATCACCATGGCTTCACAAAGTGATTTGCGTGATTTTTAATTAAAAAAAATATTACACTAAAGTAGTATCTTGATACACTTTTCCTTTTAAGATGTGAATCTCTGCAGCTCCTCCAGAGTAACAAATAATTGCATTTAGGTTCATTCTGAGATTAAGAAGCCTATTTTAAATAATTCTATGATACAGAGAATTTGGTTGAACAGTTTTTTTTCCCAGGTGGTCAGAGTAAAGGGGACTTAATAGCAATGCTCACAATGTTTGAGGCTCCTAAGAGTTTTTATTTAATAAATGTATTGATAGTTTAGTTAGTAAGTACAGTTTATTTTGTCACACTGGTCATATAGTAGAGGATTTTATAGTAAGCAAGGTCGTGACGTATCACTGAAAATAATTTGACTTGTCACAAAGGTCAATTTCTCTAAGCAGACCACAAAATGGGAAAGACACGAGCACATTATATTCAAGTAAGGAAGACTTCAGAAGTCCACAGATGACTGCATGAAAAACAGCGACTCCCCTAAACTTGCCCTTTTCCACAGTCAGAGAAATTATTAAAATGCTGAGAACTGAAATTCCTGCAAAAAAAAAAAACAAAAAAAAAAACAGTGAACAAGGTTCCAAGTTTAATGTAATACAATTTAATGTAAAGGCAAAATTAGAAATTCAACTGCAATTAAGTATGGCACATTTTGATTCTAAAGTCTCCATAACAACAATTGGACACAATTTACATGACAAATTGTTGTTTGGTAGTGATGCTGCCAAGAATAAAACACATTTTGTGTTCTACTGTAGCAAAGGTAAACATGTTTGGTTTGTTATTGGGACTTTAACTAGAATTGTGTACTTTAGACAGATTTAGCCAACCCCTTTACTGCAACAAAGACTAACTTTACCTGAAATAAAACAAATAGTGAACCTGTGGAAAAGCACCTCATGCCCATTAAGTACATTGGATGATCTGTGATGCTCAAGGTCCTCCAAAGGTTATTGAAAAAATATTCGTCACCCTAACTGAATACATATTTTTCAGGTTGTAAAGAGACTTTGATCAAATGGTTACACTTCATATTTAATTAAATACCTTTAATAATTTAAATGAACAAAAATCTGTGCAAGAGAAATCGTTTTTTTTTTTCTGTATAGACTGTGTCAGTCCTATGCAATATTTTTGATTACTTAAGAAAAATATAAAAAATGGTTGAAGATACTGCTTAAATGCTGCCATCATGTGGCATCAGATCCAGCAGAGAAAAACTCAATCATAAATCCATAAAATGTGCTAATAAAATCTAAGATTTTGTCACAGTAACATTTGTATCACCAAGTGCTGCAATGGACACCAGATGTAATACAAAAACTAAGAACCAAACTGTTGTTTCATCAGAGTCTGAGAAGAACTTCCTTATTCCATTATTTTCCATAACTGAGGCTGATTTGTTTACAATTCGCATTAAACCAACATTTGTACATTTAACTAGCGACTCAACAAAGAACTAAACTATATGACAGAAGTGGTTTTGGTTGAAAACTGCATCAGTCACTTAATATTATTCATTACATAAACAAGAATTAGAGTAAATGATTAACTTTATACATTATTATTTAGATATTTTTCTATATTTTAGATCTATTGCAATTATATATGTTCCTTGAGCTCAAACAATAAAAATAACCCGTCATTACCACCTAAAAAGATAAATAAAACTTTAATATAAACCATTTGAGGGATTGGTAATGTTTTGTCTGCTGTCACAGTTGCTGCACAGTTGACACAGTTTGAAAATATAGAATAAATAGACTACAACACATCAAAACATAAATGAATATAAACATTTGAATAGATCAAAGATTTCAAAATTACATTAAAAAATGATACTAGGTAGTAAAAATGTGAGTTCAGATTTTTTTTTCTGTCTGGTTCATGAAATTTCTTTAACTTCATGGAAATCCACATGTGGCGTCCGGAAAAAAAATAGAAGTTTGGGGCTCCTAGCTGTCTGTGTTTACCTCTGGCCGAACCAGAAAATACCATGAGCTCTTTAAGTTATATCTTAATAACACAACCAGCCTTTTTAAACCTATTCTTTTTCCAGAACTTGCTTTTTTTCAATTAGCAACAGATAAGTGCAGGTAAACAAAGGGAGGATATTGTACAATCACAAATAAAATACATTTTTTACAAGTTTGTTTTTTGTTTTAACTTTTCTGAAAGCATGTAGGAGAGACAGAGACCATGGTTCCCAAATCATCAGTAATTTTAACTCCGTCTAACCACTCTTCCTCCAAAATAGGTGACCTTTTTCAAATTATATGTACATTCTAACTCTTTGAGTTGCCTTGTTACAGAAATGTGCTGTTTTAATAAGTGATGATGATGAACTTAGAGGTAAACTATGAAGATTAAGTTATTTTGTTGTCTTGTTTTTGCAGTAATGTTGGTTGTAGAGCGTTTTTAAAATAAAATAAAAAATAAAATAAAATAAAAAAAATAGGATCAGCAGAGTCAGGAAGGCAAAGCACTGAGATTTTTTTGTTGTGGCATTGCTGGTTTTTGACATGAACGATATGGCTCATTACTCACTGTGGCACAGTCTAAAGGGTAATATGGAGTGCATTCCATCAGAAACAGGCTAGTTTAAAAGATCTATCACAATTGTCTATAAAAATATACATGAATTTAAATTATATTATAATTAAACACCTTATAATCACAAAGTTTAATTGTGTATTAGGATTTTTAATAGTTTCATTTGAGAACGTAAACATTTTTTATAGAATAAAGAGACACGGAAAAAGTCGTGGATTATTAATCCTTGAAACTGTTTGTTACCCTAAATTCCACATTATTTTAAGGTAATAATTTAAATCATTGAAACACTAAATTACATAGTGGGGTTACTTTTTCCCCTGTTTTTCGGTAACAATACACACATCTAATCGTTCTAAAAACGCAGCAAATGCAGGCAAAGCTTTAATTCTAAGGGCTATGCTAGTGATTGACAGGCACTTTAAAGGTTTCTGCCCACTTTTTAGCCAATCAGAACGAAGGGGCGGGATTTTACACTAATCTTAACAAAATGGCGACTGTTGTTGTTTTGCTGCAGGGTCACTGATTGAATCCGTTTATCGTTTCAGCTAATTTCTGCACCGGTTGTGCAGGAACAGCGCTAAAATAAGGCCACGTACCGGAAGGTTCGACTCCGCCCGGACTGAAATGAAAGGCAAAGAGCGGTCGCCGATTAAAAAACGGTCCCGGGTCCTGGAAGATATTCGAGACAGGGGAGGATGTCATCCGACCAGCAAGAAAATGGGGGCTCTGTCCGTTTCCAGCGGGAGTAATAATGCGAACAGCTCGACGAAAGGCGACGGCGGCTCGACGAGACGGAGTCTTCTCGGTGAGAAAAGAGACAGAGACTTCGACGGCCACGGCCGGACTGGAAATAACCACAGCTGTCAGACTGCTGCGGATAAAAACCACAGCCTGAGCCTGACGCTGGACTTAGCCTCACCAAGGGGCGTCTCTTCCCGAGCGGAGCAGCGGATCCAGCCGCCCAGCGCCGAGAGTGAGTACAAAACACTGAAAATCAGCGACCTCGGCTCCCAGCTGAGCGACGAGGATATAGAGGACGGACTGTTTCACGAATTCAAAAAGTTCGGCGACGTGAGCGTAAAGATGAGCCGCAGCAGCGACGGGCGAATAGCGTTTGTGAATTTCAGAAAGCCGGAGGACGCCAAAGCCGCTAAGCACGCCAGGGGTCGGCTTGTACTGTACGACCGGCCGCTGAAGATCGAAGCGGTCTACATTAACCGGAGACGGAGCCGATCCCCAGTGGAGAGGGACCTGTACGTCGCGGCACAGAGTCACAGACATTTGCAGAGACCCCTGTCGCCCACCGGGCTTGGATACAGAGATTACAGGCTGCAGCAGTTGGCTCTGGGACAGCTGCCCCCTCCCCCGCCGCCGCCTCTGCCCAGGGAACTGGAGCGGGACCGAGAGTTTGCTCTGTTTGAAGCCAGGGCTCGGCCTGCTTTCATTGCAGAACGGGCAGCTTTCAGAGAAGAGGATTTTATCGCTCCTGAAGACGACCAAAGAGCCAACAGGACGTTGTTTCTGGGCAACTTGGACATAAGCATCACTGAGGTGGACCTGAGGAGGGCTTTTGACAGGTTTGGAGTCATAACAGAAGTGGACATTAAGAGACCCATCATAGGACAAACCTGCACTTATGGATTTCTGAAATTTGAAAACCTCGACATGGCTCATCGTGCCAAGCTTAGTATGTCTGGCAAAACAGTGGGTCGCAACACCATAAAGATAGGTTATGGCAAGCCCATGCCCACCACACGGTTGTGGGTGGGGGGACTCGGACCCTGGGTGCCTGTAGCTGCCCTGGCCAGAGAGTTTGATCGTTTTGGGACAATAAGGACTATAGATTATAGAAAAGGCGAAACCTGGGCTTACATTCAATATGAAAGTTTAGATGCTGCACAAGCAGCTTGGACGCACATGAGGGGCTTTCAACTGGGAGGACAAGAGAGGCGGCTCAGAGTGGACTTTGCAGACTCTGAGCATCGCTACCCTCAGCAGTTCCTGCAGCCTCTCCCTATACCGCCGTTTGACATGGTGGCCGAGTCATTTGTTCACCGCGCCACGCCCGAACCTCTTCGGATCAGAGACAGGACTCCACCACCACTTCACTTCAGGGACAGAGAGCTCTTCCCTGGTACGGACTGGCCCAACCCAGCCATCCGTGAACGGGTACGGGCTTCACCCTTTGAGCCTCTTGAACATTTGGAGCGGGAACGAAGGGCAAGGGAGCCTTGGTCTTTGGAACGGGAGCTGCAGGCACGGGAACCTGTACGCAAACGCCGTGCGGTGGAGGAGGCACGCCATCTGGACCTATCTCCTGACGGTACTGAGAGGACAGTAAGACGCAGACGAACCTCCCCGGAGGGGAGTCCTGGAGGCAGCAGCAGAGACGGAGGGCGCTTAAGTGATTCAGAGCGCCCTGTGCGAGGTGAGAGAGCCTCTCCAGTGAAAGAGCGCCTAAGCAGCCTGGAGAGGGGCGTGACAGAACGAAGGCTAAAGAGCCAGAATCTCTCTGATAAAGGAGCTGTAAGCGGTGTTGGAGCAGCAGCTGGAGAGCGCAAGCGTAAAGCAGTTGATGGTGGCAAAGTGCCCGCAAAGAGAGAACGTTCTGAAAGCCGCTCTAAGGGAGGTCAGCCATCTAAGCTAGACGGCGCCAAACTCAGCCTGGCTTGGCAAGGCATGCTGCTCCTGAAAAACAGCAACTTCCCGGCCAACATGCACCTGCTGGACGGCGACCACAGCGTAGCCAGCGACCTGCTGACCGACAGCGCGACGGGAAGCCAGGTGAGCGAGCTGAAGATCACGCAGCGTCTCCGCCTGGACCAGCCCAAGCTCGACGAAGTGTCCCGTCGCATCAAGGTGGCGGGCCCCGGCGGCTACGCCATCCTGCTGGCCATCCCTGGAACCACGGAGGACGCGTTGTCCGACTCTGCAGCCTCGACCCAGCGGCCGCTCCGCAACCTGGTGTCCTACCTCAACCAAAAACAAGCGGCCGGCGTCATCAGCCTGCCTGTGGGGGGCAGTCGGGATAAAGACAACGCAGGGGTCCTTCATGCTTTCCCCCCCTGTGATTTCTCCCAGCAGTTCTTGGATTCATCTGCTAAAGCTTTGGCAAAAAGCAAGGAGGACTATCTGGTCATGATCGTGGTTCGTGGTGCATCATAAGAAGTGACCATACACTAAAATGATGTGGAGATTAGAAGAAAAAAAAAAAATCTGCTGTATGTCAGTAATTATTGCATGCTGTGTGTTCTGCATCCTGGGGTACAGTAGTGTGCTTCTCCAGTGTTTGAATGTTGCCATATAATCCACTAAAAGGACAAACGGTGCCCTTCTGTAAAACTAAAAAGGTCATTTTTCTTTTAAGTACTTTTTATTTGGTGTTTCAACCAGGTCACAATCAAATACGTGGTGTTCAGATTTTTGGAAAATGGTTAAAGATTAGGGTTATTACAGAAGTTCAATCGGTTCAAATCCATTTACATTAATTAGCCTTTAGCTCAGTTCATTCTTTGGCTCATTCATGGGTTTAAATTGCTACTTATCCAGTTATAAACAAAATAAATGTTAGACATTAAGGGATGTTCTATTGTAATGCCATCAGTACAATTAAACTACAGATTAAAAACAATGTTAGTTAAAAATAGTCCTTAAAGGTCATGTTTGTTGCTAGGCTGCTAATTGACGTCATGAGCTTGTACTGGCAGTGTTATTACAACTTTCCTCACTGGTTGTGTGCACAAGGCATACAGTACAGTAATATGTTTTCGTTGAAATTTGAGTTTTTCAAGTTTTGAAAAGAAGCTGAGCTTGATTTTTTAATTTTCCCCAATTCAAGATACAAAGAAACGGGGAAAAAAAACTGGTAATGTTGACGCAGTAAAAAAAGATGCACAGCTCTCCTCCAGGTGATCACATTCCTGTTAAAATTTGCCACCTTAAATATTTATATCCCTTTTAGTAAAGCAGTCCAATACATTTAAATGGAGTGTGGTTTACTGAAGAAGCGCTGTGCGGTGTGTTTGAAGAAAGATTAAAATGTGTTGTCTGAGGCCACGTTGGAGAACGACGTGAAGGTCAGCGATTGAAACATTTCTTAATACAGGTCATGTATTTCATACTATGAAGTCTCTATTTTAGACATTTCTACTGGGTTATGGTTTGAACTTTAGTGCATCTGTGTTAAATGGATCGTTTGGATTCATTTTGAAGTCAGCTTCTGTGAGGTTTTTACTTCACATTACAGTAAGTTTGTAGAAAACTAAACATGGTCTCTAAATCCATGTAAGGCTAACGAGTCAGATGAGCCCTCGTTATAACTTATTTGCCATTTAAAGCAACCCTAACTTAAAATGTTTATATTTGTGAGATATAACATTATATCAGCGTAAAACAGTCTAAATTTCACATCAGGCTTTTGACAAGTTTATTGTCATCTTCCTCAGCCAAACATTGTCTCTGTTACTGTGTAGTTTTGCTGCGGGACACTGTTGAGCCTATTAGTCAACCTGATCTGCTGATGATTAGTTCACCAGGGTCATTCTGCCGTCTTTGATGCCGTTATAAAACTCGCAACCCATCCCAAAATCCAGGTTGATCAATAAGTTAACAGCAGCTTCTTGTGATATTTAATGTTAAGCTCAAAACTATTAACATTTAACTTAGAAATTTGTTTCTGATAGGAAATGAGGCAGACATCTCTCAAAAGATAATTTGATAACATATGAGTATGTTTTAAAAGCAAAACCAAATTATTTTTTAAATTCAAATTTTATATAAAAAAATGGCATCTAAAATCATTAGCACCTTTCTTAGTAATCATTACAAAAAAGACTGTAAGCAGTGGTTAAACCCTTCTCATAATTGAGTATTTATGTTTGAGAATGAGCTCATTTTATTAAGTAATTTAATCTTCTGGTCCCTCCACTGATTCTCTAGCTTCCCAACCCTGGCCCTCAGGGACTGGGGTTGTTTCCTTTCTGCTGCACACCTGGCTCGAATGAATAAGGGGTAAACGGGCTGCATGCTAAAGGAGATCATTCAATCATTTGGATCAGGTGTGCTGGAGCGGAGACAACTCTAAAACATGCAGAGCAGTGGGCCCTGATGGCCAGGGTTGGGTGACTACAGCTCTATCGGATTAAAATCAGGACTTGGCAAGGCCTTTCCAAGAATGTCCGCACCTCCAGATAGAAGAAACCCGTTGATGAAAATGAAAAGATAACTTTAAACTTATATCTGCAAGGCATATGAATTATTTTGTGCTGAACTCTAATTTTTGGTAATATAGCATCGTGTTCAACATATACAAACATGTTCAGTTATTTTAAATGGCTAAAATCAGTTAAAACGATGGGTTTTTCTGATTCACTGTTAGCCTAGTCAGCTCACTGTAATGTCATGTTGCATATTTCTAAAGATAATGGAGCCTTTCTTCAAAAAATCAGAACCATCTTTTTGAGATACATTTACTGGGACACTAAACTTCTGCAATATCCATGAACTTAAGTTTCTCCCATGGGTCGAATCGAATTCTCATGTCAAATAATTGGATGCAATTATTGTTCAACATAGAAACGAGCCAATATCATAATACTTAAAAGAAAATACATGTTATGTTTTTAAATTGTTATATTTTTGTGGATTTTTTTATTTTAGTTTTTGCTTAGAGAGGATCTAGCGTGGCAATATATAAAACAACGGAAGTACATGTGGACAAAAACGACAAAAAAGTTAGTTTGGTGTTTATAGTTGACGGCCTGTTTTTATTTATTTCCCTGAACCAGTTACCCACATGTTTTTATAGCTATAATTTAACCCAGTAAATCAAGGGTACCCACTAATAAAACCTGCTATCACTACAGTTACTTGGTTTTTAGCAGTGGTTTAACAGTTAATGTGGAGTTTAATTTTAGAGGTTTAAATTTAAAGTAACTCATGCCTGCCAATATATATATATATTTTTTTTCTTTGTTCTTCGTACCACTGACTTGTTTAAGCATTTTGTGTTTAGTCATGCAGTAGTGACTTACTCTGAATAATAACTAGCTGATTTTTGGTTTCATATGTAATGAAAACATTCATGTTGCTTGTACACGCGGACATCACACCCTCTGCAACTTGGGACTCTGGAAGAGGGCAGAGCTGCGATCCTCTGTGGGGGGGGGGGGGGAAAGGCACCGTTGTATGTGTGAGTCCTCGCTGATGAGGAAGCGTTTTTAAGTTGTGTTGTCCATCCTGCACCTGTGCTGACTTCTGTTTTAAGTGGAAAAATTGAGCAATGTACGCTTTGATGTCATGGGGGAAAAGGAAAATCCGTAGTGCCCATGCGAAGCTGTTCACGTAACTGGGAGTGCGTTTGGGCACTCGATGTGACCGATTATCAATAAATTGTTCATGTGAAGGGAAAGTGTTTCTTCGATGGAGGTGAATTGACGAAACAAGCTGCAATGCCTTATTGTGTTTCCAAGGAGTTTGTCGCTTGAAATTTTGTTTCTGCTCGTGAGAGGGGGAGACAATTTGCAAGTTGTTTAGCTCCAGAGAGGAGAGACCCGTGTTTCCTGAGAGGATCGCTATTTGTTTAAAGGCTCAGAAGTTGCCCCTTCCATAACTTACTTCCACAACTGTTCTATTGACACGCAAACACCTGATCGGGATGGAGGAGCCGCCGCCTGCTCTTGCAGATTTCAGTTTTGGAGGCGTGGCCCGGAGCGAACGACGTCACATTACGGTGTCCTGTTTGCAGCACTGTAATTGTTTCCTATACATTGGTTCTGGCTCTGAACAGGAGGCGAGAGAATTGCATCGCTCACTGCCACACTCCCATGTAGAGATTGTGACAACTCTGAAATTTGCAGAGCATCTACAGATCACTCTGTCTCCCTGCAGAGATTTGGGCTGATTTGTCTTTATCACACCTTGCCTGGTTTTTATTCAGATTTTAATCATCAGGAAAGACAATTGGCTCAAATGTCAGCTAGGAATGCTGCTGCTGGCCTCTCCTCTCTGAGGAGATGCCTGAACCGGTACCCCTTCATCGTCAGCTGCAGCGCAGGGATGAAGGATGAGCGCCTCCGCTGGAAGAAGCCCACGCAGTGGATACCTTGCAACGAAGCACCAGGACCACTACTTGTTTCCCCAACAGATCCATGTTAAAAGCTTAAGCCATCTGTGCAAACTCAGCTACCATGTGATTTAGCTGAATTAGTGTTAAAAACATGCTCAGTGTTCCGTGCTGAGGACGACTCCCTTTCCCTTGAGAAACATTGCCACCATTAGGACCACCGAGCAGCTGCCTTTCCTTCCCTCTGGGTCTGTTAGCTGACAGCCAGGACAGAGCAGGTATCACTGTGTGTCTGCTGTACAGAAACAGCATCATGGTGAGTAAGAGCAAGAGCTGCCTGCCATGGCTGTGTCGGTGGCTTATAGGCAGCAGCGGTGAGTATAAAGTATAACACCACATTTTCAGGAGAGGTCATACAATTATGTATCATTTGTATCTGAAAATATTAAAGCTAGTAATTTATTTCCTCTGCACATCAATGCATACACTGCTATTTAGAGGTAACTGTCTTAACATGGTGGGGCCATCAGGACTGTCCAAGCTTAGACCTCAAAGAAGAAAAAGAAATTGGATGAAATGAAGACAAGGTCTTTTAAAGTGATGCTTGCTCCTTGTTAGGGCCTCACAGAGGTGCTCCTTAGATGCTTCAGCTATACTGATTCCTCAAGCGTATTTCTTTCAGTAAAGCAAATAAATCCCTAGTTGTAAAATGAACAAGTGGCCATATAACTCTTCAAAGACTCACAATGGAGGAGTAGGTCTATTTAAAATGCTTATTTTTTAATTGCAAACCAAATTATCGTAATTATTATAGTCATAATTATTCTCATGGCCACTTTCTCTTTTTAAAGCTGCAAACTTGATGCAGATGTTTAATTTTGGTTTGGGCTACTTTAAAACCTCAGCTTTATATATCAAATCCTGCACACTTAGTTGACTTTTCAACAGTAGTACAAAAAGTGGTGTAGGGTCTATTTATATTAATGATACATGCACATTAATAAGCGTTAGTAACAGGTACAGAAGTTTATGTGCATGAAGTTAGGAAGGTGGCTAATTCTCAAACGTTTTCCCTCAGCAGGTAAAATATAAAACATACGGTTAATACAGAGTGAGATGATGCAGTAGCATAGAGAACATGGTATCAAGTGCCTAGTGATGAATGTGTTTTATTGGTAGAGTTTATCTTTTCATACATTGTAAATGATTAAAAGAAACAAAAATGTGTATCTGTTTTAGAAGTATTTTTATTTTTTACCTTGTTTTGGAGATCAAACTGCCTTTAATAGGGGAGCAGCATCTTCCAAGTTCAAACATTGCACAGAAAACTAAAAAAGCACTCTGAGAGCACAGACCTCCGACAAGTGTAATGTCCGCAGCGGGACCGCTTGTTCCTGGTCCTATACTGTGGACATTTCCTGAAAATTTCATCAAAATCCGTCTATAACGTTTTGAGTTATGGTGCTAACAGACAGACAAACAAACCCTGACAAAAGCATTACTTTCTTGGGGGGGGGGGGGGGGGGGTGAAGTATTAACTGACGGTAAATGGCATTGCACCATGTTTAATGGTTTTGACCCTTCATGGACATAAGCAATAACATCCACTCCTCCACAATCCTGCAAAGATTAGCAAGTAGAGAAAACAGATTGATGGACTCTCAATTAAATAAGGTTAGACCTTTCTAAACTGATATAAATCACAATCACCGGTGTCCAAAGTCATTCGTCATTGGCCGGTATCCTCCATGTTTTAATTCTCTTCCTGGTACAACACACCTGAATCAATGGATGGTTTGTTAGCAGGTCTCTGCAGAACATTTTGACATACCAAAATGGAGCAGAAACACATCTAAAAGTGACAGGAAGCTGGCCTTTTAGGGCTGGAGCTGGACACCCACAGACTACAAGAGCAAACATGTACTATTTATCTTATTAGAGTAAATAAAGTGATTATTTTTTTTACTAATACAATTAATTTACAATGGCATAGATTTCTCAAAAGTACATTTCAGAGTCCCATATTACTATTCCCGCTGCTGCTTATCTGTTAAATCATTATACCTATATTTAGTGTTAGAATATTTATTACTATTTTCATTTGAAAAAAAAGTTAACCTAATAAATCTAAATGTAAGATTTCTTTAATTGCTCATAGCAAGCCATTATTAGCTAGTTAAAGAGGCTGGGGTAGCTAACCAGCAGTTTACAAATAGCTTGTCACGAAGTTAGCTGTAAAGCAGAGTTACATTATTAAGACTAATAGTTAGAGTTACTTTAGTTTGTCTTTCAGTCAGCTGACTGGCAGTGTGCAGCAACAGATAGGGGAAAGGTAGTGCTGTATTATAATTTACTTTGAAGTGCAAGAAAAAAAAACTGGGATAATTTCAACACTATCCATGGCATCCCATAGAAAACACTGTAAACGGTAGAACCAGTATGATGGAAAATGGAGGATGAAGGAGTTATTTTAATTTGTAAATCGGATCATTTCTTGCTTCTTCCGTCCACTTTTTTCCTTCCTGTAACTTGTTTGTTGTATGTTTGGGCAATTACAACCAAACCCTTATTGTGATGTTGTCCACTTCTACCTCAAAAGACGGCACATTCAATGATGTTTAGGTTAAAAACGTATAATTCAACTAATCGTAATAGCTCTGGATAAACAATCAAAAAACCTAAAAAAAAATAAGATGGAATTTACTGAGAGAGGTAAATGGTACATTTTCAGTAATTTTACTTCACTCATGTGATTCCTGTGTTCAAATAATTTTGGAACTAAAACGAATTAAAAAAAATCTCAAATCTAATTAACTTGAAGAAACCCCTTATTACAACTAATTAGTAAAGATCAATTGTTTACATTGGCTGGGAAGACTTTGTTGCCAATATTTTCAGATTGTATGAACTGTCACAACTTGACTCATCCTTACATCAGAAATTTGGCGTTATGAATAAATGACATACATTCATGACACCAGTCTGAATCTGTTATTTAAGCCCCAGCCGTAGGGGCTGATGTCATCCACACTGGCTGCAGTGAAACTTATTGGGGATTTTACCTAACCCTTATCTTAACACTGTCTAATTAAAACATTTTTATTTATTCTCAACAGACATTGATGGGACTGGAGTTCTGTTTCCAAGATGTTGGGCAGTCTTCCAAGATTCATTTACTGTGAGTAACCTTTAGAAGGTAACATGATACTAACTTATTTTTCTATTTCAGTCCCATTGAGAAAGAGAAACTCTTATATTACACAGATTCATTACATACAGGGATACACTTTAGTTTTGAGTTACAGCTATCAAAAATCACAATTTTTTGAAAATTATTACATTAAATAACACCCATAAAAATATTTTGTATATAGAAATGTTATGGCCTCCACAATTATGCAGAGTTCTGCTCTCTTGAGAGTTGTCATTGACTCCTTGCACTAAGAGTAGAAGCCATCAAAGGCCAGTCCTAAGGACATTCCACAGAGGGCTGTATGCTAGTTCAAAAACGGAAAGTTGCGTGGAAGAAAAAAGGTGCACAAGCAACAAGGACATCCCATTGAGGACTTTGGAGGAAATGCACAAAGGTTGCATTTTGTCACAGAGGCCAATATTACTGCATTAAAAATATTGAATTGGCATTATAATATTGTAATATTAAAGGAAACACTAATTTGAGTTTTGGTTAGGGATAACCATCAGACTCATTAGTAGTATAAATAGACTAAAATTATACATCTCTGTATGTAATAAATCTATGAATATCACTTTTACAAATAAACGTTGGTTGATATTCTTATTCTTTTATGCATCTGTTTGTTAATTAACATTGATACTAACAATATGAAACACCATAAAATGTAATATTATACAGAAATACTGTGAAAGGGCCTAAAGATAAATATATTGAAATTGTTTATATTTTTCTCAATAAAGTGCTGTATGCCTAATTTGCTCTATGACTTTTGTTTCTTCTGTCTGATGTCCATTTCATCAAAATAACACAGTAGCATATTGAGTCAGAAATTGTTTTAATATGTCTAGGTTGTTGCAGGTTTTAGAAATGAAATCTAAAATCTTTGAACAAAATATCTATGAATGCTAGCTTTATTTACTTTAAATCCAGAAACCAGAGTATATAACTAACTAACAGATATTCTCCCAGTGATGCATTCACCCCCCCCCCCCCCCAAAAAAAAAAAACTGTTAAAAAGCACTCAGGTGGTGTTTAGGTAAATACCAACTTAAGACCGAATGTCTAAGACTGAGTAACATGTATATACTTTTAAAGCATAAAATATTATTCATAAGTTTTCTTTTTGGCACAAACTTAGTGGCCCCAAATCACAAAAGTGTACCGACTGTGTGTGAATGCAACTCGTGAGCCAAAAGAGCTTTAGTGAATGACTCGTCATGGGAACAATTCAAAGAGCCTTGTTCAGTATTGTGAAAGCGAGTTGTGGGTGAATAATTTGGTGCTAATTGAGATGACATTCTTGGAGCAGCAGCTTTCTTATCCCACAAGAGGGCAGCATGAGGAAACAAATCAGAAGATTTTTTTATCCAGGTTGATTAGACCACTTTCAATGATAGTCACAGTTCATATTATTTTATTTTTCACCCAGTTATAAGTTTCAAGTCATAAGTAGGTTTTCTAATGTGATCTTTGGCTGACATCACAGGACAGTTAGTAAAAGACACATTACCCTGTAAGGCAAATGGTGAACAAACAAGGAACCAACTGAAAAAACACCCCAAAAACCGCTAAAAAATATAAAGATAAAAAAAAAAGATAAAAGAACCAACAGACTTGACTCATGCTTAACACAAAAACACTGTAACTTTGCACCAGCCTGTGTTAAAAAGTTTGGGCAATAGTCTGGAAAAAAAAACAAAAAAACATTCATGTCTAGCTTACTAGGTAACATCACATAATCATTTCTGTTGGTCACACATTTAAAGACAAAGCTGACAAAAAAAAAATCACATTTTAGTAGAAAACTCATTTAGCTCCAACACCTCTAAATTCAGCAGTGATCATGATTTGTAGAAAAAGACAAACGTGTCGTTCCAAAGAGCTGGTGGACCTGCATCAAAAAAATGTGTGCACCTTGATTTAAAGGAAAGTAGATGAGTAAGTAGTTGCATAGATCGACCAGGCGTAAGCATCTTCTAAATTGAACGTGTTCATTGGTGAAATAAAATGTCAAAAATTAGCATGTTTTCAATTTGTTGCGGACAAAATGAAAAATCTAGTATGTTATAGCTTTTAAAAGGCAACAGCTGAGTTTTTTTTATTATTCCATTTTTCTAAATGAAATATTCTCTTTTGTGGGTACTTGCAGGCACAGCAACTAACTAAACATTTTTACATTTGATTATACTACAAATATGCATTTAGTGTGCTTTACTGGGATTTTATGTGACGGAGAATATCAAATAGTGCATGATTGTGAAGTGGAAGAATATATTTGCACAGTTTAGAATTTTTTAGAATGCATGTCTTCATCCCTATCACTTTAATATTCCTAAATAAAATCCAGCGCTATCAAACGGCTTTCAAAGTCACTTAATCAGTGAATCTGGTCCATCTATATGCATTTTCATGTCAATAGAAATGCAGATGTTCAGTGAAGGCCTGAGAAGTTTGCTTGAGAACTTTAGTGAGCAACCCGCAACACGAAGAACCAAAACAAGTCAGAATTACATTTGGAAGCAGGGTCATTCCAAACTTTGAACGAATGCAATTCAGCGTCTTAAAAATGTGAGAAGTATGGCAAAACTGCAAACCTACCGAGATGTTGTGGCCTACTTAAAACACGATTCAGCAAACTTTACAATCCAATATGCCCTTTTTTGCTCACACTTCTAATAAAAATATGTCTAGAGCTGCAACATATAGGCTGGATAAAGGACAGATTATTAAGGTCTATGCATCAATGTAAACTTGGTTTTTGGTTCATTAAAAAAACAAATTTATTTGTATGTTATTGTTTTGGACCATGGGAAAATTTAAAAGTAAAAAGATACATTCAAATGTACAAAGCTGAAATAAAATGTTGTTTCTTGTCAAATAACAAGACAATTACTGAACAATGAAACACAAATTTCTTGTACTATTGGTGTCATTTTGTGGTGTCATTTCTAAAAACCTTCTTACATTAGCTCTTTTAAATTGCTGGTAAATTGAATAACACTGTTTAACTCTATATCAATTGTAGCTAATAATTGCCATTCGGAGGGCCAAATAAGCTATCTGTGGTTCCACAGCCACAGCATACAGATTGGTGACACAAACTGACTGGCCAGGCAAGAACTGATCAGATAAAAAGCTAAGATGCTTATGGGCAGAGAGCCACAGCTCCACTAACTTTGTGGAGTACAAGAAAAACACAGTTTAAGTTAGAAAAGCTAACTTCCTATACACTCAATGCCTAATGTTAAACATGCCATTGGAAGCATTAATATGGTGATACATTTTGGTGCTCAGTAAGTAAATAAGTAAACAACTAAGGGTTTAGGTTCCCCAACAATTTGTGGTAATACTTAAATTAGTGTTCACAGAGGATATCCAAACAATCTGAATGAGCTTGAGTTATTTTGAAAAGTAGAATGTGCAAAAACTGTCAGACTATTTGTGCAAAGATGGTATAGGGACACACCCACGACTTCCAAATCAAATTTCAACTGTTCAGGAGACGCTGAATACAAATACAGGCCACACTTCTCATATTTTTATTTGTATAAAAAACAAGAAAAAAAAACATCTTGTATCTTTGTATTCTTCCACTTCAGACTCTTGATTTATGTGCTATTCTGTCAAATCAAATTTCCATAAAATATATTGAAGTATGGAAGAAATATACTGAAACAGAAAATCTAGCACTATTAATGGGTTAGCAAGGCACAGTAAAGTACAACTTTTAGAAAATTGTAGAACTTTTAAAAACTGAAATATATTACCGTGAACATTGACAAATGCAGAGATGATGAAATCAGCTGAGCAGTTTCAACCGCTGTGCAAAAAAAAGTTAATATATGTTACGTGCAAAACAATCAAAGGTCATAATTATCATTGACAGCTTAAAGCTGGTGGTTAAACTGTGAATGATTAAAGTGAATTAAAGTCTGACTACACTGTGAATGCGCCAGAAGTATTGCATAAGTAGTGACAGCAGTATTTATAACACAACTGTCTGTTAAACCAGTTTAATTGCTACTAAGGGATCAAAGCCAGTTTAGGTGTGAGGTCTTGCTGACCCTAATGTGCTGAGACAGGCTTAATGGCAGTTTAAAATTAGGAGATGAAAGTTAGTCTAGGGGCAGCTGCAGCGCAATGAACACGCGAAGAGTTCGTGGAAAGCATAAAGGGAGAGATATGCAAAACTGTTGAACGTCCAGCTGCTCTATTGGCTGAAGTTATGAAACACATAAATTGCATTCCTAAACATCTAAGTTCAAATATGACTTCAGGAAAACTGAGCTAGTGGATGCAAGCATTTGGGATGAATGGTTGTGAACTGGTTGAATGGTGAAGAGAAATGTTCGCTTACAGAATCACTGGAGTGAAATATGTTAAATGTAGTCTACATGAAGGTTTGCCTGCAAGTCTGAAGAGAATCACTGTTGAAGACACAAATATTCACAGATCATTCTGTGTTTAAAGGTAAATCTTAGAACATGCCTACCATAATCTTAAAGACTGTTTCTTCCAATGTTCTTTTTTGGCTTCATATTTGAGATTACTCATTAGGACACAGGAGCAGGCTACAGTAGTGTGGTTGCTGAGTGTTTTAGCTCCCTGGCAGTTTAAAATCATGCAGCATAGTCATCACTTGGCCCAAAGTGCATATCAGTGAGAACAGGTTTACACATACAGATAATTGCTACTCAAGACCTCAGATGCAGCACACCTCCTCATGGATATGTGTTTGGATTGATAATGTCATAGATAAAATCCTTGGAGACAGGATTCTGAGCTTGGTTCCTCGCTCTATTGTTCAGTTTTGTTGCTCATTATTCCTTTGTGTGCTGCATTACCGTCACTTGAGATGTTTGTGCCTCTGATATTAAAACTGTCTTGAAGAACACAAGGCTTTTGGCTTTTTGTAAGTTCTGCATAATCAAATATTCAAACTATCGTATGTTCTGGTTACTGTAATGCTGGTATCATGCTTTTGCTGAAAGTTGTGGTCCAAGTCCCGGCTTTAGGTGAGAGTCCAGGGTCCAGGCTACGCAGGCCAGTAGTCGGGAGCCATGCTACTCCAGCTTCCAGATTTCATTCTTAAACAGCGCCGTTCAGCAGGTTGTCAGGAGTAAAGCAGCCATTAATCTTACAGCTGCTTTCTGCTCTCTGGTTCTGAGAGAAAAGTTTCTTTCTGGCCTTCCAGCGCTGAGCGAGTGGCTCCATAAACAAGGAGAGGGAGGAAAGTAGGTAGCAGAGGCCCGCCAGGTAGAAAGAACAGTCATACGTCTGGGTGTAGTCATACAGAAACCCTAAAAAAACAGAAACAACAATGATAATTAAATGTGTGGTTTTGTTTTGTTTTCTTGAACACTTACGGAATAGTTTTGATTCAGCAGTATTTTTCCTCCAATAAACAACAAACAGCTCAGTTTGGTCAGTCAATGAGATTTTCTTAAAATGAGAGTCAAGCTAACTGCTAATCAGGTAAGAGTGCATTTATGAACTACTTTCCAGATTCTAAAAGAACTCAAACTAAACCTTTTTGATGAAGTATGAAATGTATATATTACAAATAATACATCAAATAATATTATTTGATGTATTTTAAATCTCCTTAATTTAACTATAATTTTCAACTGTTTACAGTTAGATTAAACATTTTTCTTACCCCTGGAAGATTTTTGTTCAAAGTTATCTTTTAATTTGAGCAACTGTTTTTTTTTTCCTGAGCGTAAGCTAAACAGTACACCCCAATTAAGGTTAAGTAATTGGACATTTTTCTGTAGAATGCAACTCCAAATTATTTGCTGAAAACTCCCCTTCGATTTAAAAAAAATAGAGCCTATCTAAGATATTCTGGAAAACCACAGCTTAGGTAGCTGAAATGCCTAGAAGAAATACTACCCAACATACTATTGGCTTGCTTTTGCAAACCAGCCATTGAAGAAGCTGTATTCATTTACCTTGCCGCAAATTGTCTGTACCTCCTCAAGAGCAGAGATATGGAAAACAGTGGATATTAGCTTCTGTGGTAATGTAAGATGGTTTCCACTGTGCATCTTACTGCGTATTAAGGCAAGGCAATTTATATTTATAGCACACTTTCAACAACAAGGCAGTTTGAGGCGTTTGGGTGATCAGGCGACAGAATAAAAAAAAGAAGCAAAAAAATAATACACACAGAACATATCACACATGGACATATTACTCAAAGGTAGCTCTAAACAGAAACAACCTGGAAAAGCACCAAGAAGCATTTCCAAGATGCTTTGAATGCCAAGTAGAGTAGTGCTAACAATCAATAACAAAACATTGGTTATGTTGGAGTATCGGGGCACATAATGCATTATTTAGAGGTGGCACCTCGCCTGCCCCACGACTCCCATTAAATGGATATATACTGACCGAGACTGGACAAACTTCTCTCAAAGTGGCTCCAAACATGTCTGGGTGAGTAAATGATAAATAAAATAAAGTCCAGGTTGAAAAAAAGAACAAAGCAAACAAACAGCAAAACTTCCCATTTAACTGTTATAAATATAAAAAACCATGGAATGTATATAAACATTAAAGTTCAAATTTAGTTATTAATTGTGATTGCATTTGTTTTATTTGTTGCCCCTTTGTTTTTAACAAAAACTACATTGTCAAGATTGTTTTTAGAAGCCTTTAATCAGATTTGAAAGATAACAACCCATTCTCAAAACGAGACATGTCACCCAGAACATATTTATTGAAGCCCTGCACTGATACTTGCCTTAGGAATCTTTGGCAAAAGTGAAAAGTTTTAGCTTCTGAACGTTAGGTAATTTTTTTCCACCTAACTGATGGTCCATAAACTAGTTTACTATTACAGAAGGCCCATTTCAATACTAATTCCACATGCCTTAAAACATTTTCTAAACGTTCTAGGTCACCACAAGGAAAGAACATCTTTGAGCAGTCAAATGTGTACTTTGGGTCATTGTCCTGATGGCAGACGTAGACCTTCACCCCACACCTAGTTTTCTGACATTGGGAAACAATTTGCTCTAAAAGGTTTTGGTAATCTTTTGACATATTCAAATCATTCAGGTTGAATAGAGAATAAAATCGCTCAGGCTGTTTTTTTCTTTTACTGTGGCTGCTGATTCTCTTATGGGCTTCATGTCCGTTTTAATAGATTGCTGTGCAGTATCTCTACAGTATCATATGTAAACTATAAAGAGCATTGTCAAATAATTGCTTTAATTGATTACCCAGGCTTTCTGTATCTATCTCTCATGACTACCTGACCTCTATCTTCCGAGGTCCACCTTCAAAGTGCCACACGGCCCAGAAGAAAAAGTGTAATTGCTAATAACAGTTTCTGAAAAGGTCAACTGCATTGTCACTTGAATTTAGATTTAAGACTTTGATGCTGATTTCATGACAAGTTGCATGTTACATCATTTCTTGATACCAAAATAAGATTCCCAAAGCAAAAGAAAAAAAAAAGTGACAAAGTACTGCAAAATTCCCAAAAAGTGGTTGCTCTGAATGTAGCTGTTTCATCTGGGTAAAGCATAAGGCTTAGACAATATATCACTTTGGTATTTTCTCTGGAGCAAGTCAGGAACATTATCTCAAAAACCCAAGACATTGCACTATTTTTAAAAAGTTAATATGTGACATTATTACTCAATTTCTAGCCAATTGAAGTGAGTTTATCAACAGATGAGAATCTTATTGAAGAGATAATGTATTTCACTAATTCAGGTCACAGACTAACACATTTGTAGTGGTCATTCAGATTTCAGAAAATCTAAATGTTTTTGCAAAAAAACCCAAAGATTTTGGATAATGAAATCTTATGTTATTATTATCACAATCAAGGAAAAGGGTCCAGCAGAAAGTCACCGATGACCTCTGCTAGGACATTAAGCCACAAATGTTTATTGCTACAAAAAAGCTTTTTAAAGAGAGCTGTATCAAAGCATACTGCTAAACAGTTGAGTGGAGGTTGTACCAGCACAAGCAACTATGATAACCACAGCCTCAAATGAATTGTGTAGTAAAGCCCATTCAAGAGTTTCAGGTTGATTTACAAGGTGCTGACTGTGGATTGAGTTGGTGCTACCAGAACCTCTTGGTTAGAAAATAAAATTTCTCAGTATGTAATTTTAACCCTGTCTTAGCCAAGCTTTTCATAGCAAGTGACGAGACCGCGTAAGCAGGATAACAACACTGGTATACAAAATAGCAGCATAAACCTAAATATTAGCATGCTACGCCGAGTATTTGGGGTGTTGCTTGTGGGTGACCAGACTGCAGGGACACCCAATGCAAGCAACTGCCATCCTTCACAGGCGAGTTAGGATCAAGCTCCTGAAAGAAGCTTTTTAGATCCAACATAAACAGTCTCCTCATCATGCATCAGATAAAGTGTTTTCTAGCCGATGAAATAAGCCTTGAACTTGACTTATTCAAAACTCTGCAGAAGGAATCTATGAATTACAGATTCCACTGAAGAAAGACATCCTCTCTGTTAGTCTACTGATGTGCTGCAAGGGAGAAGATCAGCAGATTTAATAAAGCTGCCAAGCCGAAAGCAGCCAGTTTTCTCCAGAACCGAGCTGAGAGGACAACCCGATATTCTGAGCCAATATGGGCTAGCTGCAAACACATGCTGTTAATTGCTCCTATCTAATCAGCTAACTATTGCCTGTATCTGCACCATTTCATGTTGAGAACCCAGATCAGACAACGCATTCCCTTTTCTACAGAGAGTCTTAAGAATTGTTAATTCTCTAGCCTTTTTAGCCAGATATTCATAAACAATACTGAGACTGAACTATTCTACTATTATTATTTCCTGACACTTCAGGATGGTGCCACAAATTGGCTATTGCTTACATGACTTACAAATTTTATTAACAATATTCCTAACTAAGTATTCATAGCCAAAACAGACCTACGTTGACATCTCGTTGACTGACCTAAATTTTCATTGGTCTCATGTAAAATTAGAGCTGTCTGAGAAACTAAATTTGGGGTTTTCATTCGCTATAATGATCAAAATAAAAATAAATAAAAATAGTCAATATATCAAAAACTGAACAATGTATCATCATTTTATAGTTTACTAAAGTCTTATATTCTTTTATTTACTTAAAGGTTGCTTTTCTTTAAAAACAAACAGTAGATAAATTATATGTTAGAAGTAGCTGTTGAGAAACGCCAACTGCAGGAAATTGTGCAGCATTCTGACTGATCCAAATGTTGGATTTTTCATCAAAAAACCTTTAAGTCGAAATCTGACAAGAATAATTTTTACATGAGCTAGATGATGCAGATCTAAAGGAATCTTAACACTTGACAGCACAAACATAAACTGGAGGAGACCCAATCCAAACTGGTCGGAAAGCACTTTAGATGCTACATCCTGCAGCCAAATGGCAAGCTAACGGTTTCTTTTAAATAACGTTTCCCGCACAAACGGAAAGGATCGTAAACAGATCCCCAATATATTTCTGTAACACCCTAAAGGAGAGATTCATCGTGTTTCAGCTGATGCAATCTACAGCTTCTTTTGGAGATTTGCAGAATAGCATAGACAAGTCAGTACATGAAAGGGGCCCCCTCATTTCAACTCCTGCCAAATGTTATCACTTAGGGAACACAGGGACTGGGGGTGGCTTTTCATAGAAATACTAAAACAAAAAGTTAGACTATGCGTGTTTCACATAAGCAGAAGTGCCCCTTGAGCTTTTTTTCCCCATTTAGAGAAGGTATCAGCAGATCACATGTCAGACAGATGACCTGCATTACTGTTATCTTTTTCAGCTGACCTGGAGAAGAGATGGTTTGAATGGACTCTGACCTGATGTAACCAAAATACTGTAACAAAAACCTGATCCTAAATTAGAAACAGCTCTCGAAGACTACAAAAGGAAAGCTGCCCTCAGTTAAATACAGTGACTCAAGTTCACTATGAAAACTATGCTGTTTCCCACTAAATAAACAAGACATTTCTAGTCTGCATAGAGAGGTGTCTTTACTGTATTTTTTGTCTGCTTTCTGCTTCAGTTTTTTTTCTACTCCACAGTGTACATATGCACACAGACAGACATATACAGACTTTGATAGACTGCAAGGCATTCAGGGCACAGAAAAAAATATGAGACATGAGGCCTATCAACCTGTCAAGCACCACACGGATGCCTTCATACCTCCTTTGCCTTTTACCATCCACACCCTGATCCACACACACACACAAGCAAGTACTTTCTGCCTTAAGCTGTTGTGAAACCCAGAAACATTCACAAACATCACTTTGGTGCTCTGTGTAACATTATTTCAGAAATGTAAAGTCATGGCAGCCATCCAGCGCACATGCAGAACTCATGAATACATTTGTGTACATTTGGAAAAACTGGGTCAGGACATACACAAGTCCTAAAAGAATTTCCTAGAAATGATCTGCTCACCTGCCAGAGGAGGCCCAGTGAGGCAACCCAAGCCAACAAAGAACATGGAGAAGCCCATGGAGTTATTGAGTCTCTCTGACCCAACAAGATCAACCTACAAAGCAGAAAAGAAAACGAGTCACTTGACATAATTAGATATTAACTAAAACTCCTTCAACTTACTAGTGTTAAAATGTTACTCAGACATATTTTAAAAAGTTAGATTTTATATATTGTTTAATATTCACATTGTACATAGTCTAAGAGCTTTGTGAACCTGAATCATAAGAAATAATTTTGGCAAGTAAACATTTATCTGCCATTTCATTTATATTAATAATATCTATGAGTTGACTAGACACTAATGGCCTCCAGTGGCACCAGATCCAAATCTAATACAGCAGCTTAGATCTGGTGGAACTGGAGTTTTCCATTAAGGACGTGCTGCCAGAAAAATGTGCAAAAAATGCATGTTTATGGACCAACATCAGATAAATGTTTCCGGCACCTGGTTAAATCTATGGTAGAAAGAATTTTGACTCCTTTGAATTCAAAAGGGGGTTCAACCTCATATAAACTTTAACATAATAGATGGTGAGGTTATAATAAAACAAGAGTATTTTTCTCTTGTCTGATGTATTTAAATGAAGTAGCCTTTAGTTTTGTATGTTAGGATATCAAACTGCACTAGGGAGGAGATCAGTAGCTCTTCCATTTATTGATGCCCAAAGGGAAGGAGAATTCCCTTTAAGTAATAAAAGAGTTCTTAGTCAGTAATTCATATTCACTGGTTTGGATTCTATTTTCATGGTAATTAATCATAATATTGGCCAATGATTGGTGATGGTTTCTGCTTAGATGTGCACCCTAGGATCCAAACAGTGATTTTGCAGAAAACCCTCGGGCAAGCCTAGGGAGGTTTATTTGTCGTGCACAATTCATATACAATGCAATTCAAAGTGCTTCACAGTTGCATAAATTAAAAAAACAGATAAACAGAAAAAAAAAATACATCAACTTAAAAAATAATTAATTACAATAAAAAGCAAGAGTGCAGATAAAAGACTTTCAATTGTCCTATGCACGGGTTAAAAGAACTGTTTTCAGCCTGGATTTAAACATTGTTAGAGTTGAGGCTTGTCTCACATCCTCATGAAGACTGTTCCAGATTTTAGCTGCCTGAAACTGAAATGCAGCCTCACCGTGTTTATTGTTGACTCTGGGAACCACCAGAAGACCCCTACCTGAAGTTCTCAGGGCCCGAGATGGTTCATTTGTCTCTAACATGTCAGAGATGTACTTTGGAGCCAAACCATGAAAAGACTTGTACACAAGCAGAGCTGTCTTAAACTCTATTCTCTGAGCGACAGGAAGCCAGTGCAGAGACCAGAGAACTGGACTAATATGGTAGTATTTCCTGTTTCTTGTCAGGACTTGAGCAGCAGCGTTCTGGATGTACTGGAGCTGTCTAACAGCTCATTTAGAGAGGCCAGTGAGCGGGCCGTTACAGTAGTCTAACCTGCTGGAGACAAATGCATGGATGATTCTCTCCAAGTCTGTTTTCAAAAAAATTCAGCTTTATCATCAGAAAATAATATTTGCTTTCAGTTCAATGATTATTTTTAGTTAAAGTTAATACAATCAAAAACTAAGAATCTGATTTATATGTGCATGCACTGCATGTGTGCATTACTTTGATTGTCTTTAAGAAAATGTTTGAAAACGTTTTGTTAAAAAAAAAAGCATCCAGATGCATTCAGAGGCTTCGGTTCTGAAAAGCTAACAATGACAGTCTGCCAACAAAGTAATTTATTGAAGGTAAAAAGTTAATGTAAACAACCAATCAGGGCCTTTGTAGTTATGAGAGGATAACAGTAATTAAACTAAAAAGTTGAGTTTCAAAGGACAGATAACATTGTCCGGTTTACAAACAATTCTTCTTGAGGTGATCTTTGCTCAGGAGGTTAGAGCTCGTCTTGTAAACGGAGGGTTGCTGAATTGAGCCCCGGCTCTGCCCGTCCCTGACGTTGTGTCCTTAATCAAGACACTTCACTCACCTTGTCCACTGGTGGTGTTCAGAGAGCCAGTCTTTGGCAGTGTGCCTCTTGGCAGCTGTGTTTACATTGTAGCTTGCCATCACCCCAGTGTGTGAATGTGTGGGTGAAGGACTAAATGTACTGTGAAGTGCTTTAAGTTCTTAGGGACAAGATAAAACGCTATATACAAATACAAGCCATTTTTAATCTGCAAAGGAAAGAACCCATCATGTGTTTAAACTGCAAACTTATAATTATTTTTGGCAAAAATAGGGTTCGCTACTGAAAAAAAATACATGTAAGAATGCCAGTGTTTCATGCTGTCATATGCTACTGTTTAGACCCAGCGGCATCTCCCAGTCGTTAAATCTGTGACAGGAGGGATTTAATCCAAAATTACTAAACACCAAATGACTCAATGATCTGGCCTACCCATAACATTAGTTTTAAAAACAGCAGTTTTTCCAGCCTTTACTTAATTATGGAGTGAACCTCAGGCATTCCAAACAATGCAGTTGATGTGAATTCAATGGATGGGCGAGACTGATACTGTTAAGGTAAATGAAGTGGAAACTGATAGTTTTATTACACAAAAGATTGAATGTTCATATCCAGGTAGATGGCATGGTTAAAAAAGGTTTGATATGATGTAGGGATTATATGATAAAAAAGAAAAAATCCATTCAAATAGCTCAAAAATAGCAGACCTCATCCAGAATACGCCTCAATGTCTTACAATGCTTGAACATTATGGCAAATAAAGCAAATCATTTCTAACAGGAAAATAAAACCTTTTCTGTCATACCTGCAATCTACAGTGTAGCAATCCAGTTACTCAGTTACTGAGTAACTGGATTGTTCACAATGTTCACAATGTTCTTCACAATGTTACTCAGGGGTAACATTAAATTAAAACAGAATAACTTGGAAGCTCCTGTTAACTCTTTTTACAGCCGAGAAAGATTAGAGAAAGAAAGTGTACTGCAAATAAAACCATGAAAACCAGACATCGAATATTCACCCTTGAATAAAGAAAATAGATATTGTTCATGAGCCTCTCCTCTATAACCTCAAGACAAGTGACAAGTGTCAGGGAGTTTGATGGAAGCTATGGACCCAAACAAAGAAGCAGAGTGCAAGGTAGTTTATTGGAGTGCAGATGGAGTGGAAATGCTGACCAGTGTGATACTGACGGCAGGAACAGAGGCACAGGACAGCAGGGAAACACGGTGGGCATCTGTAGTGAACTCCTTTAATGATCCGGCGCTGACTGAAGGGAGACGACGGGTTCTAAAGACGTGAGGTAAGGAGCATCTGGTGTGGATGATTGGAGACACGTGAGGATGATGATGAGGAACGGGAGTGAATGAGGTGAGTCATGACAGGACCCCCTCACCCCCTTTAAAGGCGGATCCCAGACGCCGTGGAAAAAATAGAACAAAAAGAAGCACCCTTCCAGGGTGGGCGGAGGGGGCCAACAGAAGGAGGGTCCAAGTCTCTGTGGGTACGCCCCTGGAGGTCGGGCGGGGGGCCCGGATGGTGTCCCCTTGCAGGACGTGAGTCTGGCGGGTGGCCTGGATGGCGTCCCTTTATAGGACGTGAGTCTGGCGAACGGTCCGGAGGGTGTCCTCTGGCAGGACGGGCGACGGGTGGATGACCAGAATGGCGTCGTCTGACTGGATGGGCGTCGGGCGGGCGACCCAAATGGCGTCCTCTGACTGGAAGAGCTTTGGGCGGACGACCCTAATGGTGCCCTCGGACTCGACGGGCGTCGGGCGGACTACCCAAATGGTGCCCTCTGGCTGGACAGGCGTCGGGCAGAAGACCCGAATGGCACCCTATGACTGGACGGGCATCCGGCAGATGACCAAGCGGTCCTCTCCTGGGGACCTGGCGGTCCAGCGGAAAGCTGGACTGACATCCCTTTGGATGGACAGGAGACGAGAGTATAGTCCGGTGTTCCTCTCTTGTGGACGAGGCAGCGGCGGGGGGGCTTGGCTGGTCGTCGGCAAAGTAGCCTGGTTGGTCGTTGGCAGCGACAAAGAGATCTGACTGAGGCAGGCTGGCTGACTGAGGCATCGTTTGAGGCGGACGCTAACTTCGGGGCCGAGCAGGCTGAAGCAGACGAAGCAGCACAGCTCGAAGCAGGGAGAACCAGCGATGAGCTGACCGCTTCTTCCTCCAATGTGGAAATCCCTCCTCCACACAGGCGCCGTTATCTGTGATGAGACGGTGAGGGTGCAGCATCTGTCAGCTAGGGATTGCTCGCAGCTGTAGCGCCCATGCTGGCCGTCGGTGCAGGAGCTGCGTTCTACTCCCCGCTTGGAGAAACTGCCCTGGTGTGGCGGGACTTCCCCCTATGGCGGGAAGGTGAAGATGGAGAGGGGTGGACAGATGACTTCCTCCCATGCTTCCTGATAAATCCTCTCAGCCTCACTCCGTAGCGCTGCAAGGACCTTGGCGGAGAACACCCTCCGGAAATGAGGAAGTACCTTTAGAATCTCCTCAGCTCTGGAGATTCACAGAGATGCGTGAGGACAGGCAGAGATCCTGGACAGATTGCCCCAGACGTCTTTCCGCAGGGCAGAGATCTTCTGAACGATAGCTTCCGCTGGGCCCATCTCTTTTGGCCGGATCATTATGTCAAGAAGTGCGGAGGAAGGTATGGACCCAAATGCAGAAGCAGAGTGCAAGGTAGTTTATTGGAGTGCAGATGGAGTGGAAATGCTGACCAGTGTGATGCTGACGGCAGGAACTGAGGCACTGGACGGTAGGGAAACACGCAGGGCATCTGTAGTGAACTCCTTTAATGATCCGGCGCTGACTTAAGGGAGGTGATGGGTTATAAATTGAATTTAATTGAATTGAATAATCCTTTATTAATCCTTTATTGTCCCACGAGGGGAAATTCTGTTTTAAAGTACAACCTGTCCAAGATCATTACAAAGAAAAAACAGACAGTCAACAAACAGATCCAGGTCACTGTTGGGCAGTGCAGCCGCTTGCAGGCGGCGCTCCCATGTACTCAGGAAAGAGTTACACATCAGGAGGGGGGGAGGGTTTCACGGTGACGGGAAAAAAACGCTCAACTGTGTTCTGGGTCTACTGGGTATTGGGACTCACAACACAGGTAATAGAAAAAAAAACACACCAAAAACATAGAGAAGCACATATTTCATCGTTCACAATGATGACATGATGACGGTTAGGCGGGTTCAGGAGCCCCTGGTCGACAATCTGCATGCAGCGCTCAACTCTAAGCGCGCAACCAGACCTGCCACCCGGGGGGGCAGGAGAGCTTGGGAGACAGCAAGACATTGTGTGTGTGAGTGTGTCTGATCCATGTGAGTGTGTGTGTCAGTTTTTGCACGTGTGCAGGGTGGAGGATGCTCTGTTTACATTGTTCTTCACAGGCATTGATAACGGACCAAGTTGAAGGTCTACATGAAGCCAAAACAATAATTATTTGGATAGCAGGGAGAAACAAAAAATGTCCTCTCTACCCTTTCAGTCTGTCAGTGGTTTCTTTTATAGTCTATTTCAACCAAATTAAAGTTCAGATTACTCCATTAATTTCCAGTTGCACCAATCCGCACTGACAGTTTCTCCAAGTCCGATGTCCCAAAGCACCAGCTAGATCGCCTCTTGCAGCATCTAGCCTTTGCTCGAGCTCACCAAGCGTGAGGTTCTGAGTTCCATCAGCACAAATCGGCGCTTCAGACGTCTCTTTCAGCCTTCCAATCGCTTCCAGAACTGTCTCCAATTTCGGTATTTGTTGCTCCATTTTGTGGCAGATCCAGTACATGCCCGTTCCAATCAACAGGAACCCGATCCACATAAATACAAATAGCCAGATATCTTCCATAGAACCTGGATGCCCTTTTCCGGTGCTTTGTAGAGTTGAGTAGATTTTATCAATAGCATTCAGAGACCAGCTGACCTTTTCCATCTTTCGTTTATTCAGTTTTGGTTCGGAGAAAAAATGCAAAAAAGACACTCCAGATAGAGGCACAGGACATAGAGCAGTGGGATAAGACACAGGAGGAGGAGGGAGAGAAAAAACGTGCGTCCTTGCTGAGAGCCAGAAGATAATGAAGATGTGAGGTAAGGAGGAACTGGTGTGGATGATTGGGGACACAGGTGAGGATGATGATGATGATGATGAGGAACGGGAGTGAATGAGGCGAGTCATGACAACAACTCTTTAAAAGAATCAGTCTAAGTCCAAAGTCTTAGTACTTGTGGCTGAAGTATGACTCAAGTCCAAGTTTAACACTTAAATCATCGCCTCTGGATTAGAATATATAGTTTTTAGGTTTAACTAAGAACCTTAATACACTTAGAATTCGTGTTCACTTGATGTTAAATATTTTTTTCCCCAACAATAAAGTCATTTGTTTTCCTTACCAGAACAGGTAGCAGCAGAGCCATGTAACCCCCACAGAAGATAGCAAAGAAGACGGCATACAACATCAGCAGTATGTAGGAGGTGGCCAGAGGGGAGAGCATATTGACCAAGCCACACAGGATCAGGTAGGCTTTGTGGAAATGATATTTGTGAAACAAGTTCCTGTCTGTCACCCATCCTGAGGCCAATTGGGCGATAGTTTCAGTGATACCTGTAACAGAGGCAAAGGAAATAAGAATAAATTAAAGCTAAAAAAAAGTTACACCTAGAGATGCACCAATCAATCAGCCAGATATTAGAATCACTCAATCTTCCCCTGATTGGCCCTTATGGTTAATCAGCAGGTCAGATAGAGAAAGATCAGATTTTATTCCTATTCATGAAATGTATTAAAGCTAAAAACTCTTGAACCTTTTGGTCTATAAACAAATAAACACTTTCTGAACTTAAAATTAGATTAGGAACATATTGTATAATGCAGAAATTAGGGCAGGAACATCTCTGTTTTTCTTTCCGCAGTATACTCTAGTTTTCTGTTTTATTTGTTATAGTCCTTAAAAAAGCAGGTCATATCTAAAATGAAACAGGAACTCAGTATTGGCCAGGAAAAACCTGATTGGTGTATCTCTGTTTAAACCTAAAAAATGGTAAATGAATTCAGTCAATCACCCCTTCATGATCGAGAACACATTAACACACTGGTGAATGTAAGCTACACCATAGCCACAGCTGTGCTGGGGCTATGGTGTACTTCGTTGACGGAAGTAAGTCTGCTGTAAACTGGTGCAACTGGGCCCTCTGATCACCACCAGTAGGTAAGGTTTCCTAAGAACACAGTGACTGGGAGGGATGGAGCAGGATTTCTAACCGGCAGCCCTCTGGTTACAGGACAAATTCCTAACTCCTGAGGAACTTTTTTTATTTCCTTTGGGACTTTCTCAAAGCATGTAGTTCTTAAAGCAACAATAGGAACATACATTGGCTAGAATGTGACTGGTAGGAATATTTTTAAAGAATCTTGAACAAATATGTAAATATTTTCCTTTAAAATTACCTACATTTTGGGAAGAAGGAAAAGAATTTGAGCAATAAGTGAGTGCCATTTCAGAGAGGGGTTCTCTTAAGTGGTTGTGATAGGTTTCTGAGGATTGGTCAAACAATGTGGAAAAAGACACAGACCTAATTCTGATTTTGAGTGATTATTGGCTCTGCTTGAGTATGATGACAGGACAGATTATAGAGTTTTCTTTGCTGAGGTCAACTGGAATGTGATCAGCAATGCAGAATCTGCAGTGGTGTATTGACTGTTGCAGGAATAGCTACAAGCAAGCAGCACTGAGCCACTGATCAATGAAACAAGCCAGTTCTCTGCATATTAGAGTAACTCCTGATACCCTTTGTAGAAACACAGCGGTGCCAGTGCACTGGATCTTTTGATGTCTTTTGTGCCCAAGACTGTGAAAAAACCCCTTTGCACGCTTTACCTAACAGGATCCAAAACCTTTGTCTCCATCAAAATTAAAAAAAGACGACATGAGGCAGCTGTGCAATGTTTATGTGTCCTCCTTTTGTGATCCAAGAAATGTCCTGGTGTGTTCACTGCTTGGACACTGACAAGATGTGCATTTGTTTGTGTCTTTTAGCCTCAGCAGGTTGGTTTAGCCCTGCAGCTGTTCATATTCAAACTGATCACAAAGCTGCTTAAATTTGGCCTCTCCAAGTAGCAGCACTTTAAGCCAAGTGCATCGGGGACATTGGTTCTGTCCTTTACCCTCCACTGTATAGCAAGTAATGAAATTGTTAGGGTTGGTTCTATGTTGGATTAACTACCTGGCCCTACCAAACAACTGTCAGTACTTTGTATTAATAAGGGCTGAATAGCAAGAAAAAACGCCATTCAAGTTTCTTTAAACAGAAATTTTGTCACAAGACTTAAGTAAAGGGTTATAAAAGGCATGTTGGTTTTCCCAGCGACTCTGAAACCACTGTTGGCTTTAGTCACCTCCTTTTTGCAAGCACAGCCTCATCAATACCCCTCTGCAAAGTATCACCCACTTCAGAACTGGACTCAGACAAAACCAGGACCTCCTCTTGTAACAACGCCAACAACTTTACTCTGTTAGCTGTTGCTTAGCGACTCCAGTTTCGGAGGGGTGACAAGCACACTGACCCAGATGACAGCGGCCTCTAATTCCCTTTGGCCAAGTAGATGACAGCGCTGGGTTTGAAAAAGAAGAACAGCGGGTTCTGGGGGTTTGCAGCTTTGTGGTGTGCGTGCCACTCTGTCTTTTTTTCTCAATTTTATTACAGAGAAAGAGACAACGCACTAGAGTAAAAATAATATTTCCTACTGCACACTGAAAAAAGCTCAGCAGTGTAAAACCAAGAAGTATTAAAGAAAATTCGGAAACTTCGAGCCCCGTGGAAAAGTATTGACTCCCCTATAGTTGTGAAAAGAGTCCTCCTATGTGTAATTTAATCTCAGTATAAATCCAGCTGTTCTGTGAATGCCTGAGAAGATTTTAAGAGAAAATTGGTGACCAAACAGCAACATGAAGACGAAAGGGGACAGCAGACAGGTCAGGGAGAAAGTTGTTTAAAGACGTATTAGATTATAAAATATATCCAATGTTTTAAAAAATTGTTTAATCCATATTTTGAGTATAATCCTCTATGGCATAATTTAAAACTTAATAAAACAACACTTCAAGTGACAGCCCGTGCAAGGAGACCATCAATAAAAGAAGCAATCAATAGACCCTTGGTAACCGTGGAGTGACTACAGAGACCCATAGCTCGTGTGGGAGAATCTGATGATAGGGCAACTATCATTTCCATTCTACACACTTATTCTTTGTGAAAGAGTGGCAAAAAGAAGCCCCAAAGTGAACATAGCAAACGTAAAACAAGGTGCCTTGGTCAGATGAGACCAAAGTTGAATTTTGTAGCCTACCAAACAAATATATGACAGAAAAAGCATTATTCTCAATTATGCCCTTTTTTTTTTCAGTCCGGCATGTAAAAAACGTGAAGCTTCTGGTTGAAATGTGAAAAAAAGTCAATGGGCACAAACCCTTTCATAAACATTTTGTAGCCTAGCTAGGTTTAAAGGCTCTTTGTAAGTTCATTTTAGCTTTGCTTGCAGAATTTTCTACAACAGAGCAGCATGACCTCAATCTTTATCTTAATCCGTGTTATGCAGTATTTTTGACAACTATTTCAATCAATTTTTCACAACAAAAGCTGCATTTTTTTCTTATAGTCCATAGTTTTCTCAACTTTTCTAATGACATAATTCTGTACATTTTAGTCATAACCTAAATGTCTGTCTCTTTGAAGTGCTTTTTGACCCAAGATTTGATTGACGGAAAACAAAATTTAGCATTTCCTAACATGAGTGTGCTTAAATGAGTGAGTGCTTAACCACGTCTCTAAAAGGCAGCTCTGCTCAGAGTTAATACTGTATCTGAAAGCTTGCGGACAACTGCATGTCAATGACTAAATTATAAAACTCACAGTTTAAGTGCACAACATTCGGCCATTTGAATTATTCAAAGTGCCTGACAAAGTACTAACAGAATTATATGTCTATGTGGTCAGCTATCAAATGTGTTCTGGTCATATGGAGGGGCCTCATCAATTGTATACTGCTAAACCCACCCGCCCTGGCCAGTGGACCAAAGTTCAGCTTTTATGTAAGCGCATTCATTACATAAGACTGCAGAGTCTGAGGAGCTCACAAATAATTAATGCCTAAAAGTTGACTGAGCATTTCTTTTGCATCACTTTGAAGATCCAGACTGGAAAAAAAACTAGATGGATCTACCTCTGTACAGTCACTGCAAAAACTACATAATCTGCCAAATATAAAGACATCCAGGCTGCATTTTGTTAGATATTGATCAGATCTGTAAACTCTGTAGCTCTGAGTTTTATAAAAAACATTCATGATCTATAAAATCCCCCAGTAATGTATTTTATTATGGGGAAATATGTTAAAGGCTAACCAGCTATCTAATCACATAAACAAGCATTCAGTCATAAAGGCAATAGATAAGTGTGCTGCAGTAGCATCCTAAAAAAGAGAATACAACTAAACTCAGACATAAATGTATATGTTTTTTTATTTACCTGTCAAGTAAAACACTTTATTTAAATGCAAAAAGATGTTTGAAGTAAAAAGAGATCATTTTGGCTTTATTGGTATGAATGAGCTGATTTCTATGAATTAGTGGCTTTCCTCAGGAACTTTTGTTTCCAACTCTTACATAACAATTCTGTAGGTTCAAATTCAGGACTCTACATCTGCTTATTTCAAGGATGTAATTTTATTTACAGGAGACACATTATGCTTCTTTTTAAGCAGGTTATAGGTATACAGTCTGTATAAAACATCTTCATATAGTTCTTTGCAAAAAATCCCTCAATCATAAACCAATCTCACCAGCTCAACTCTGGACAAGTTCAGTCTCTTTCAGAATGAGCTTTTTAGAGGGCTATGTCACTTTTATGCAAATGAAAGGTTGCAGACCACTCCTACTGGTCTTGTTATTAGGATTTGTCAAACAAGAGAATGGCCTGATTCTGGAATTGGTGGGCAGTTTGGTAGGTGGGGGGGCAGGTTTTTGATAGTATATGCAAATACTGCTTATTGTGACGTCATGAAAAGGCACACAAGGCACGTAGAAGCACAAAACTTCTGGTAGCAAAAATTTGTAAAAAAAAATAAATAATTAATGGATGGTTTTTTATTGATGTTTGGAGTGTTTATAGAGACAGCAGAGACCCAAAAGGCAGCAGTAAAGGATAAAAAAAGTGATTTTTTCCCCCTTTCTTTAACTATTCTTTGGTGAAGAATATGTGAGTGCTGATATTATGTTTAAGGTGAGTGCTGATATTATTGAACATCTCATCCTCTTCTCAGTTTTAAATTAGGGACAAAACTCCTGACATTTTGATTTAAGTTCACAAATCGTAACTGAGAATGAAACTCTCCATCATTGAGGGCCTTCTTACATCTTTGAAGCCAAACAAGCTTAAACTGGAAGTTTCACACATAAGGTTCTTATGTAGGGATTTACATTTACCATGCATCTACACTTATTTAAACCCTATTGCTTTCCTATGCATGGCCAGATACTCTTCTAGCAGTCCTCTACCCAGTCTACATTATGTGTAACACTCTGAGCAAGGTTCTCCCTAAGACCAGTTGTTTTCTATTTGCAGTTTGCAAAATCATTGTTGCTCAGTGATTTTCTGATGTCGGATCCGCCGACAAAAGTCAATGCAGAAGCAGTGTTTATCTGTGTAAAAGGCACACTGGGATTTTCTCTGAACTCACAAGCTATCAAGTGCCCTTTTTAAGATTTACATCTGTACCAAAATAAAAAATTAGGAATGAAGGTTACAACAATGCTGGTAACGTTTGTTCGGCCCAGTTCCAATGTTAAATATAGCTTTTGGTATACTGAACGTTGCTTTGAAAAACAAATAGAAAATGAGTTCTCTTTCCCAACTAGTTGAAGGTTAGGCAAGCTTTAATTTAATCATATTAAGATTGATCAAATGACTAATGTTGGCCTCACCTGCTACAGAGATGATGAAAGACGCATCCATAGCATCGATTCCCAAATTCCGGGCCCTGGCAGACAGGTGGAAGTATGGAATGAAGTAGGCCAGTTGACTAAACACCAAAGACCAAGTGTAGATGCAAAAGAATGGGTCCTTCAGCAAGGAGAAATCCAATAATTTGGCTTTTGTAACTGCCACCTCAGTCGGCACACCTGCGTGCAAGGGAACTTTGAAGGTGGTCGACCCGTTCATGGTACCGTTTGTACCAGACAATGGGCTGTCTGGGGTTGCAGGCTTACTCTGACCTAAGTCATGTTGGGGCTCGTGGCCATTTATGTTATTGAGGACCAGTCTAGTCAATTCAGGGTTCAATGACTGGCTCTCATTCCCATGAATGGATTGTCCTTTGAGGCTGTCAGTGTCTCTGTGAGCTGGAGGAGAGGATGGGAGAGAGTCTGATTTGGAGACATTATTGGATAAAGGAGAAGAGGTACTCAAGCAGCTTTTAGGGTACTGTTTCTCTGTAGCGCTCTTGAGGGAGATGGCGGGGCTCTTTTGGATAGGCAAAGAAGTAGAGTTTGAAACAGGTGGCTTTACATTAATGGGTCTCAGAAGCATCCCAGAAGCCACCAAGTTCAGCATGAGGCCCCCGAGAATTAGCATTGCACCTATAGACAACAAACAAAACCCACAGAATTAAATTTAATGATAAACAAGCGCTCATTAAAGGAGTTATTAGCCTACCTTGCCAAGCATACTGGTCTAAAAGCAGCTGGGTGAATGGAGCCAAGGCAAAGGTCAAACCCATTCCAGATCGGCCAATTGCATACGCGGTTGCCAGCCGTTTTCTGAAGTATAGGGCTGTTATTACTGAAAACGACTGGTATAGTAGTGCAAAACCCATTCCTGACAGAAAAAAAACAAAGGATTAGAGGGATGTATCTTTAAAATTGAAATCTTTGAAAATTAAAGTCTAAAAAGTAAAAAGAAGTAAGAACCAATGCTAAGTAACAGCACAACTTATTTTCACTTTTTCACTAATTTAATCTTACCGACTATCACTCCCATGCTTATGTAGAGGTATACCACACTGTTTGCAAAGATGCTTAGGATGAAACCACCACTAACTAGCACTGCCCCGGAGATTGAGGTCACCCTCGGTCCCAGCTTGGCACAGGCCACAGAGGCAATTGGGGCTGCAGAAGAAGATTGTAGATGGAGTTGGTTCTTTTGATGTAATTCCGTTATGAAACATCTAATTATTGCTGTTAAAGCTTATTCAAAACGGTTATCAGATTCAGAATTGAAAGATATCCTGACCATGCATATAAAAAGACTGAAATCATTAATTAGATGAACTATAAGACTTTTTTTTTATTCACACCTCCAGACAGGCGCAAACTAGACATGATGGAACCTATCCAGCTGATGCTTTCTGATGAACCTCCAAACTCGTCTTGGAATGCCACGAAGAAGATCCCAAAGCTTTTTAGGGTGCCCATCACAAGGACATTTACCTGCAAAAACACAAAACACCAAAATACATAAATTTAATAACTGTTTTTATACATTGCCACATAGTGTAGAAATATGTTATTCCTCCAAAATACAGTTGTAATCTTGTGTAATCAAGAAACAATTGGATTGTAGCTCAACCTCATTAACATAATCATGTTATAAATACCATTTATTGGGATAACATGTACGTAGTTAAATAGCAAAATATTTCATTCAGAGAAAGCTTCAAATGGAATTTAATACTGAATATATAAAAAAGAGCAGGTAAATTATCGAAAGTAGGCTTTCTAATTATTACCACTCCTCTTCATGGTAGTGCATGCAAGCAAATTGCCAGCAATAGTACTACCTTAATCAAGGTGAGGGAAAAACAAATACAATGTAGTTAGGTACTCATGTTGAACTATTTTTCAATTATATCAGTTTTCTTCCAGCCTCTTCGGGGGACCTGAGTAATCAACGGCTTGCGCTTGTTAAAACCAATAATCAGTCTTACCCTGCAATACGATGTGTGCATGCAGCAGAGAGCAGTGCATGTATATTCCAGGATTTACATTTATTACTAACAAACAAAAAACAGAATTCACAGCATTTTAGCCTAATTTTTGTACAGAAGACGCGTTATGGATAATTCCTCCTCTCTCTATCCGTGGTGGAGCTCGCATTAGCGGCTGCAAACTCCTTAGTTAAATACTGCTGCTTGCGCCTGTTGAGAATTGCCCACGCAATCTTAGTAAATCACCTGCAAATTAAGGACAACCCACTCCCACACATTTTTTGCGCCGCACGCAATTTTGCAGTCATTATCAGGAATCTTGATAAACCAGCCCCTAAATGTCTTAAAGGAATAATAGCCATATTAAACATATTTGGGATATTGGAACTTGTGACAAACTGAATAAAAGAAATTGGTCATTAACCAGACCAGTTCAACGTACCAGGAAACAATGGACTACCACCATCCAGCCCCAACCTCCATCAGGGGGGTCCTCATACTGAATTTCTTTCTCCTTCTCCTTCTTTGTTGTCATAGCGTCTCTCCCGAATAGATTCATTGCGGCCTTTATTTGACTAGAATCAAATGGAAATATAAATAAACATATTGATTATCAGATAGCATTTTAAAGGTATGTACAAGAGTTTTTTTCCCCCACTGTATAATCATTGATGTTAATTTCTATGCAAATATCAAAGGTATTTTCATATATATTTTAAATTATTTCAATGTAAATTTATCTAGATTATTTCCAAAATAATGTTTTATCCACTATAGGGCTATGGTATTTATCAACAAAATTGCATTACAACACAGAATAAATACTTTCAGATTTCCTCAATATTCACCAAACTACAAGATAGGATAATTACCCTCACATTGTTTACCCGTCATATTTCCAAAGTCTGTGCTCTACAGCAACAGAAACAATTGTTTTGCCACCTAATCTCTGCAATAAAAGTGCTTAGAACAGCTGACAGCAGCAATGGAGCTTTTACAGTAAATAGTTTTATAGTCACATTAATAATAATTATTTCTCAACTTAAAAACCTAATCTAGTAAAGTATATACCTCACCTTGTGAAAAATTGCTGTTATGGTAGAAGTAAGCCTTTTCAGCAAATGGCTAACAAATACGATTAAAATGTCTTGTCTATTTGTAGTTGTGTAGGGGAAAGGAATATGCGAATAATTTTAAAGCTTAGCAGCAGACATTAGGGCCTTTAATGAAGCAATGTTTCAAAAAGGTGTATAATTGAAGATCATAGAATTGGAGATCAAATTCTTTTTTGAACCAAGAATACGACAAAAATTGCAGTGTTGAAAGCTTTTCAGTCTTTACAGTCTACAATCATACTTTCCAAATTGCATGCAATAAATCTGAAACAAAAGTCACAGGGAAAACCGAGCTTAAATTTGTAAATCATGACAGTCACAGTGTAACCAAGGCCAGTGACTTTGTCTCCCCACAGAACTGAATGTCTGAGCAGCATTCAAAATATACTCGTCAGGGTCTTTGCAGGAGCAAATATTTAATTATATATATGCTGAGGCTTACCGACTGCATGAACAGCATGTTCTCTGCACGTTGGGTTGATAATATTTTAACTTTCTGGTTATTCAATTTTGCCCGAACACGATGTAATAATTTATCAAGATATAACAGAGGAACAAATCACGTCCCATACTAATCAACAAAGAATTGGCTGTGTATCAACATTTCTTAACTGTTTCACATCAAACATTCTTAAAAAACAAGGTTTACCAGGGAAAGAGGTTAGGCACCATTTTTTGTTGTTCTTAGGTGTGTTGCGGACCATTAAATCCTGCTGCAGAAATGCTGCATGTGCCTCTACATTTCAGTCTTAAATAGTTGTTCACCAGACTCAGTGCTAACAGGAAACAGAGGTTTTACCATGATGTAAAGTCACCTCTGCTTTCATGTCAACATATAGGGGTCTACAAAGATTACTATTCACCCTGCAACTTGATTTATTTGATACTGGATTTAAACCGTTTGTGTTCACTTCATGACTACAGCAGTTTCACATCACTGTACAAACAATGATTATAATGGTGTAAAAAAAAACATTGTTCAAGCAAACCTGCTTATACAGCAAACTCTACGGGTATTGGCAACCTTATGAAATATATTTTGTTGCTATGGAGACTTTGTGTCTCCCAATAATCCCACTTTGTTGCAGTTCTCCAAAAGGGAGTTTTGGAGATTTTTTTAATCTCTCTATTCTTCTCCTCACTCTCTGTGGTTGCCGGATCAATGTAAGCCCTTGTCTTGTCTATCACAGTAGCACTTTCTTCAAATCACTGTATTATTCCTCTGATGATACAGTAGATAAGAGCAGATTTTCCACTGAGTAGCTATTTCTTGCAACCATTTCTTTACATGGAGAGGTCCACACACTTCTTCTTTACCCAAATGTTCTCTTGTCTTTCTCATTTTGCAGGTATGCTAATAGACACATTTATGTTACATTCTTTTCTATCCCAGCGTAACAAGAAGCCAGTCAAAAAAAGACAAAAACTTTGTGGGATTTTGACCACCTACACATTTATGAGAAAATATTTATTTCAGGGGATTTGCATCTTTATCAGGGGTGCAAATTAATCTGAAGATGATATTAAGCCTGTGAGACATCAGAAAAACATGTGATGGCAAATTGTTTAATACTGAAATGCAATGTTGATTGCAACTAACCAACATTTGACTCCTTTTTCATTACTACAACTTTCCCACCATTTTCTGCTAGCTTCAGCATATCAGCCTCTAAAACTATATACAGAACTTTTAAAAAAAAATTATCTTATTGAAACATTAATTTAATTCAGTAACTCATATCACTAAATGAAACACATATAGATTAATTATCCACAAGCTTGTTTTCACACCTTTATTTAGGTTAGTTATGATGACAACTTTTGAAAACATAACATTTAAGATTATTACTGGAAGCCAATTAAAAGTATTTTTATATACAGAAATTTGCTTAATGAAAAGTATGCTTAATACCTCCTTAAAGAGTTTTATTTTTAAATGGGAATTTTTAATCTGAAAAACATGCCTCATCTGACTCATATGACTGTATATGGTGTGCATCAAGAGCAGTTAAGACACCGTCCAAATGACCAAATATTAGCAAGCATACTGTGACTAAATGGCCCTGAAAAGCATGGTATCAAAACAAATATACAATCCAATGTGTCCCTTGTAGTTGCGATCACTTCTAAGCACTGATATGACAATTGTAATATTTCTAAAATATGATGTGGAACATGCGTTCTGGCAAGATAATAAATACATAATCTATAAAATTAGTATGTTGGTTCAAAACCTGTGCTTAGTTGTTGAATGATGTTCTCTCTTGTGAAAATACGGAACTTAAAGGTTTATAGCCTTATTTGGCAAAACAATGAACCCAACCGTTGTTCCTGAAGGCCTTATTACTATGTGACAGAGATGAAACACCTTTGCCTAAATAAGACAAAATATAGGGTTGTGCCAATGAACGATGTCACTGTCGACTGCTGTGTATACACTGAGAATATAGGCTAACTAATGTAAGTGTTATATCGTGGGAAATATTAGTATATATATATATATATATATATATATATATATATATATAAATACATATTTTTTTATTTTTTTATTATTATTTTACATGGTTTGTTTGTGTGGATTTGGTGTGTTTTATTTGCATTTATTTCCCTCTGTGAAGCTCCAAGAGAAAAACTGAACTTGTCTGTATTAGTCAGGAGGAGGAGCGCAGCAATCAGCTGTTTCGTTACAGGTGTGCAAAAACTTGTTAGGCTGAACATAAAAAGAGGCAGGACAGCAACAACTGAACCCACTGGCCTAACAACATTAGCGATTACCGCGCACACATCTCCAGCAAATCTGCAAGCGGCCGACGGGCAGCGTGAGGCAGATTAGTACGGTTTTTTCGCTGAAGGGGAAAGACATGAGAGGGTCAACGGAGCTGTTCACCTGTCAGCTGACGTAGTTGAGCTGCTCGGAGAGAAGAACTTATTAAGGCTGTTAGCTGGGAGGAGAACGACCAGGAGTGAGTTTATTAAGTATAGCTTAGTTGTCTTATTTACAAGGTAACTGTATAATGCCTTTTTTCAGTTTAAAGCTCTGAAAAGGTCCAACACGATGCCCAAATCAGTGCACACATAAAAGATGCGGATGGATTCCAAATCCATGCGTACGCTTTATTAAACCCAGAGTACATATCCTTACACCTCAAAATTAATTTTGAAAACTGATCCATGCCGGCTCTTTGCACACATGAAGGAAAGTGTGTTTTTTGTCATTCAATTCCTTTCGTCTGTCAAAATTGCATTGAATGTGCAGAATCCCCTCTCGCACAAAGCGTGTATGCTGCAGCCTTCAATTTTTGTAGCTGTGCACCTATGTTGTTTAAGTCCTTCAGCAGAAGTACAGCTGTTGCAGAATTCACGTGTAGGAAAATATTACTCTGTTGGACCAGCAGGAGAAACAAAACATGTATTCCGCCCAGAGATAAGAAATGATTAACCAGAAAGAGCAACATCACAAGCGTGGGGGGTGGGGGGGTTGGGGCTCACTGCTTATAATGTATAAGTATAGTAAAATAATGAATGTAACGTTTATAAAACGTTACATTCCCCCCTAATTTTAAGTAGAACATTTTTTAGGCCGTTGTGAAGAGATACAGTGTAAAAAAAAAAAGAAAAAGAAGTGGCACCCCAAACACCGTCATCGTCCATCGCGATGTTTTACTGTAAACACCGTCAGTTCCCAATTTGGGGAACATTGCCCAACCCTAGTAAAATACAATCATAGTTGTCTATGAGAGTAGGATGGATGGATTGGATTGGTAAGAAACACTGGAAAAAGCTTTGTAATACACATAAGCTAAAAAAATGCAGTTTTCCATGAAAATACATCAGCAAGACATACGCATCATTATGGGATTTCTGAATTTAATTATTATTATAATCTTGAGGATATCCACGACTTTTCAGAAGTTGTTTTGCAAATAACACATTTCTGCATAGAATGCACAGAATGGTAATTGTTCTCAGAAGAGGACACAAAATGTAATTGGTCACACCAGATGGAGATTTTTTTTTTAATATATTTTGCAAACCTCTTTATTATAATATTATGTATATAATAAGTTATATGGTAAATAACTAAATATACACCACTACATTTTTACCTGTACTATAGTGTGACCCCCAAAAATCCATGGTTGTCCTTAGACTGCTTTGATCATTTCTTGGAGCGTTCTCTCCCAGAAACCTCCTCCCACTAATTTGACAGATATTTAACAAGCCTTGCTAAAATGACACAAACCAGGTTTTGTTTAATAATTAATCAATGTCACCATCAAGGGCATAACTCACCCAATAACTGCTGGAGATAGGCACAAACCTTTTATCCGGAAGGACGGATGGATAGATCATCCATTATGATTTGATCATGATTGATTTGAAAAAGCATAAGAGGGTAAAACATTTAAGGAGGTAAATATTTTTCATTGCTAATTTACATATTTTTTGACCTGACTTGACTTGTACAGCAATTTGGTCCCACTTTTGTCGATGCATTGAAGAAGAGTTTCTGTTTACTATTGTGCCTACTGCGTTCAGTATTTTCCCCTATCAGTGATGCACATTATTTTTTGCCTCATCCTACACATTCAGAAAAACAATCAGAAAAATAACATTTGTTACACATGAGTAAATACGTGTATTCAAACATCTATATAAACAGAGACCGAAATCAGCATGCGCGAACTGGCTACTTCTTTCACTATGGTTTACACAGCACTACCAGAGGTTAGACACAACACTGCCTCACTTCAAAATTCACCCCGCAGACAATGAGTAAACCAAATACTATGTTAATATAAATGTTGTGATTTTGTCCATAAAAATGTTCAAATATTTTATAAAAAGAACAGATAAGTTGAGACACTGATTTTCTTTTATCATTATTTGTCACTTTATTTATATATCACTGTAAAAAATGCTAAAAGAAACAAATGCTGACACCAAAAGTAGGATTTTCACTTCTTTTAAATATAAAAAATCCTCACCAACACAGGTCTGCTATTTTAAAATTGTGGCTTTTTATTATAAAGAGCAAACTTTTATTTGGTTTCAACTAATCTGGCTTCCTAAACAAAAGATTAAAGTGAAACAATGTCTCCTTGTGTAATATTAAACAAATAATCCTCACTTAGTTTTGCCCTGTTTAATGAAACTACATTAGGCAGACTATCATTTATTCAGAAATAATCCATACAAAAAATATCACAGAGTAAAATGCCCAAACGTGCATAGCACCAGGTTTACTACTTCAACTTCTGCTTAAATTTACTAATTTAGGGAAAACAAAATGAGGCAAGTATGAAATACAGTAAGGCAAAAAAGTATTCAGAAGCCACAGATTGTGCAAGTTGTCCCACAACAGCACAACCTCGAGTGTGATATTGTACACAATCATTTCCTACATATAAACATTTCAAATACAAACATTAGAACTCCTGTATGGCTGAGTGATACTGTTTGTAAAAGTCCCAGTACTGTTGTACTCCAATATCAGCACTCTTGGAAAGTTTCTTGTCCAATCAAATTACTTGGTCGGAACTTACTGTTGTATAATTTTCAATAATTGCTCAGACGGTTGGAACTCTTCTTACAAAGCTGATTGGCTTATCTTAGTCTTACACAGGTGTACCATCGTGTCTCTGGTGTCCTTGGACAGCTCTATGGTCTTGGTCATGGTGGAGGATGAAGACTGAATGTTTGAAGAGTGTCTTTTATACAGAGGAGTTTAAACAGGTGCAATTAATACAGTTAAGGATCAAAGGATAGAAGAGCTTATTAAAGAAAATATTAACAGGTCTGTGGGGACCAGATTTATTTTGCTTTTGCGTTTTGCATACCTATAATGAAAATTACAGACATCTCTCATCTTTTTAAATGGTACAACTTGCAAAATTGGTTGTGGCTAAACCGTTTTTGCCCCAATGTAAATATACAAATGGTTTTGGGTATCAGTTCTAGTGAAATAGGCATGCAATACATCCCCCATGACACAAGTGCTTTTAATGTTTGACTTTTGATATTAAATTAGTTGAGCCTTAAATATGCTTTCCTCAACAACACTTTAGTTCACTGCCATACCTTGTTGACAAACTCATTAACTCTTTTTGTCACATTCTCTTTTACAGGTCCTAATGTGGAGCTGGGATCGAAAAATCTGCCAGCATTACAGTCCAAAGATGATCCGACATGTGTGTGCTGATGTAAATGTGCTGGTTTAGCAATAAACATTTTACACATCAATTTTCATATATTCCAACTGTAGTTCATACTGGCCAGTGAGACACACACAGTGCTTGAGAGGCAAATAAACCAGAGGTTGTGATATTTGGTATAAAAATAGACTAGACAGTATCCTTCTGCTGTACCTGCAGAATAAAGCAACATGACATAAGATCAAATATTAACTATAAGCTCTTGGAACAAAAATCAATGGATGAATTTCAGGGTGAAGCCCCATGTCAAGAAATTACCAGAACTATGCAATAAAAGGACGATGGGGAAAAAAAACGGACTGTAAACATAATTTATGGATGACTTCATTATCTATGATTATCCGGTGCAAGAATGCCCTGGATAAGCTGCCCTTCATTCAACCCTGAAGAGATGTGTGAGGGCACATCATGCATAAATACTGAGTGCAGTAATCATAAATTCTACATGTGTCACAGCAAAATTGTGTAATATTTTTGGTGCAATGCATTTGGAGGAAGAGACTCTAAAGGGCAAAACATCCTGCTGCCGGATTAATCTAATGAGTTAACGATTTACGTAAGAAAAACAAAAGAATCATCCATTGTCCATGCCTACTTCTCTGTCTAGCATTGTGGAGGGTGCCTACCTCCAGCAGTCATCAGAACGATATTGGGTGCACCCTAAGGATCACCAGTCAATCACAGAGACACCGAACAAACAATCACACACAGACACATTAATAACTAAGGAAAATGTACAAAGAACAATTAGACTAATGGGCTGAAATGTAGAAGGAACCTGGAGTACTCAGGAGAGAACCCATGAATCACAGGGAGAAACTACAAATTGCATGAAGAAAGACCCCAGGCCAGTATTCAAACTCCAGACCTTTGTGCTACAAGGTAACAGTTCTACCACCATGCAAGAAAATATGCTTCCATTAATTTTCTTTGTTGCAGCCCTGTTTGATGATATCTGATTGACTATGTCCTTAAGGGTTGAATTTAATCCTATGATGGTCATGGGCGTGGTAGCAGGGGGAAAAGAGGACCTGACTACCCAGGGACCAAGATGGGAGAGGGGCTCGTGTAAAATATATTTTTTTCTTTAATGTTTTCTTTTTAATTATTATTGGACCCTCTAACTAATTTGTGTCGAATGATTTCATTATATCATTGTTACAAACAGCAACTGGGAGAATCAGGCCTAACTTTATATCAGTGTCTGTTCTCCACATATTAGGAATCCCCCTCTCGGATGCGCAAAATGGTTTATTTCGCACAGCAACACTGCAAGCCCAGAAGTGTTGCCAACAACTTTTCAGACACCGTTAACCACTTTGTTTTCCCCAAAAAGTGCCAAGCAACAAATCTAGTGAAACTTCTGACAAACCTGAGCTACTTTCTGTGAAACTTTGTTGCAGATATTCCCTGCAGATTAGAGACCCGACTTGCTCTACACACTGTTATGCAGTAAGGGAATGATCTGCTCATATGTATGCAGCACATTTCACCTAGTGCCATACAGACAGTGGCTGCTAATTTCACCCAGTCACAAACAAATTTGTTTTATCTTTAAAAGTTACGGAAAATTAAAAAAAAATACATCTGCAGGTATTTAAGACTAATCTCTCTGTTATAAATCACGCAAACATTGCTTCCCATTTTGAAGAAGCATCTGTCATTATATGCTGCAGCCCAAAAACCTGTGCTGGATTCAAGAAACGTTGGAAATGTTTGTTGAGTTTAAAAACGTAGGACATTTAACATATAACAAAAACAGAAGGTAAGCTATAAATTTCAGCTTAATTTTTTTTTGGCAAGTAATGATAGATGCTCACTAAATATGCCCTAATTATTTATTTTTTTTACAAATGATTAAAAAACAAATTAAAACTATATCCTCTCCATTAATTTTTTTCTTGAGATATATCAGCATTCTTTTTAGCACAGGAAATTTAGTTTAGAAGGTCTTGAATGCCCATTTGTAATTTTGTACTAGTTCCCGTCTCTCAACAGTATGCTTCAGGCAAAATAATAGAACACGTTACACAGGCTCTTCTTGAAAACAAAAGTCACATTTGTCTGTAGAATGTTTCCCCTGTTTAAACAATTTATTATTTAACTCATATGAACAAATCTTAATCCTCTTTTCTGTTTGATTCTGTTTTCATGGTTATATTAACTTTCCTTATAATGTTATAAAGCAGCAGACCAGTTATTTTTTCCCATCGTTTCAGCCATCTTTTCTTTACGTTTTGAGTCTGTTTTTCAGTCTGAAAAATTGAGAAAACTTTGAGAGTGTCCAAGTGCATTCACAAAAACCACCAAGCGCTACAAAGAAACTGGCTCACATGAGGACCGCCCCAGGAAAGGAAGTCCAAGAGTCAACTCTGCTGCCGAGGATAAATTAATGTGAGTCACCAGCCTCAGAAATCGCAGGTTAGTAGCTCAGATTAGAGACCAGGTCAATGCCACACATAGTTCTAGCAGCAGATACATCTCTAGAACCACTGTTAAGAGGAGACTGCGTGGATCAGGCCTTCATGGTAGAATAGCTGCTAGGAAACCACTGCTTCAGACAGGAAACCAGCAGAAGAAACTTGTTTGGGCTAAAGAACACAAGGAATGGACATTAGACCAGTGGAAATCTGTGCTTTGGTCTGATGAGTCCAAATTTCAGATCTTTGGTTCCAACCACCGTGTCTTTGTGCGACGCAGAAAAGGTGACCGGATGGACTCTACATGCCTGGTTCCCATCGTGACGCATGGAGGAGGAGGTTTGATGGTGTGAGGGTGCTTTGCTAGTGACACTGTTGGGGATTTATCCAAATTTGAAGGCATAATGAACCAGCATGACTACCACAGCATTTTGTACCGGCATGCTATTCCATCTGGTTTGCGTTTAGTTGGACCATCATTTATTTTTCAACAGGATAATGACCCCAAACATACCTCCATGCTGTGTAAGGGCCATTTGACCAAGAAGGAGAGTGATGGGGTGCTGTGCCAGATGACCTTGCCTCCACAGACACCGGACATGAACCCAATCGAGATAATTTGGGGTGAGCTGGACCGCAGAGTGAAGGCAAAAGAACCAACAAGTGCTAAGCATCTCTGGGAACTCCTTCAAGACTGTAAGAAGACCATTTCAGGTCACTACTGATCTCACTGATCAAGAGAATGCCAAGAGTGGGCAAAGCAATAATCAAAGCAGAAGGTGGCTACTTTGAAGAACCTAGAATTTGAAATATTTTCAGTTGTTTCACACTTTGCACATGTGCTAATTCATAGTTTTGATGCCTTCGGTGTGAATCTACAATTTTCATATTCATGAAAATAAAGAAACACTTTTTTAATGAGAAGGTGTGTCCATTACTTTTGGTCTTTACTGTATTTCTGAGAGTTGTACTACTTTGCTTGTTGTTCTGCAAAGTCCCATTGAATTTAATGTGTGTAGCCTAAACATGTGAAGACTTTAGCTTAGCTATTTGCCAACCAAGCTTTGTGGCTGTAAGCATAAAGACAACTAAACAATGGGCGTATGGGCCAGCTAAGGTTTAGTTGCCTTTATCGACATGTATCAGCATGGTCTGTTGAGTTGTAGTAGGCTATATTAGCCAATGGAGTTGGCCTGCTAGTAGAGACGAGATGCGACAAGATGTAGCTTAATGTGTTTTAGAGTGTATAGGACCTAGAATTCGGTGCTATGTCCCTGATGAATGTCCACCTCTCACATTCCAAAAGAGACAAGAGATTAAAAGGGTGACAGTTTTGATTTGGTGTGTAAAGCAACAGTGAAATATTGGGTATCAAAGATGAGATTGCATTGTCTCCCAAAATTAGGATGCAAATTTTGGACGTATTATAGCCACTGTGATAGCATAATTGCATAGCCACATGCCCTTATATTATGTATGCCAAGAGGTGAGTTGAAAAAGAGTTGCTGCAAGATCACAGGAAAGTTGTGAAAAGGGTTTGAATCTGAGAAGTTGGTAAGTCACAGTCACATGAATAAACCAATCATATTTCTCATTCATCAAAAACGTAGTCATGTATAACAATTAGACATGCAGAAGAAGCCACAACTAAATTAGACAAAAAAAATGTAAGAACTGGGTCAATAGACAAAATTATTTCAGGACAACAAATGTAGTGTTAAATGTAGTGGTAACAATCCATACACAGAGTTTGTTTTACACGGTCCTAAAAAAGGCAGCTGAGGGACAACATTACAAAATAGTATACTACTTTATACTACTATATATACTATGTTTTTGTTTTTCTCTGGGTACATGCCAGGTGAATGTTGTTGACGCTTTACAGTATAGTTGTGTAGTTTTAGTCTGGTGTTGACAATGGAAATATGTTTTTAATAGAAACATTAATGAAAATGGATCGACAAAGCAGACAACCAACCTAGCTAACTCTATATAGTAGAGCTGAAAATATATCTTAATGACTTTGGGTGTATATGTGAGGTCGTTGTCCTTCTACAGAAAAAAATTGGGGCCAGTCATAGGCCTCCCTGATGGTACTGCATGATGGATAAATATCTGCCTGTATTTCTCAGCACACCATTAATCCTGACCAAATCTGTAACTCAATTTGCAGAAGTACATCCTCAAATGTTCAATGAACCCCCACCATGCTTCACTGTTCTCTGTAGACATTACTCATTATTATACCACTCTCCAGCCCTTATATGAGATGCCTTCTGCTACAGAAAAATGTTCAAAATTGTTAATCATCAGTCCAGAGCACTTTTTGCATTTTTTTCTCAGCTTTCTGCGTTTTTGTGCATACTTGAGTTGCTTGGCCTTGTTTCCAAAATGGAGGTATATCTTTTTGGCTGCAACTCTTCCATGAAGACCACTTCTGGCCAGATTTCTTTGGACAGTAGATGGGTGTATCTGGATCCCACTGGTTTCTGCTGGTTCTGACCTGATGGGACAGCTGTACATCTTCCGATTTCAAAGGGTAATAAGCTTGATGTGTCTTTCATCTGATGCACCAAGTTTCCTTGGGCATGTCTATGATCCTCAACATTGCTTGTTTCTTTGTGCTTCATCAAAAAGCTTGACCAACAAATCCTTAATACCCCAGTCTGATTCGAAAACTTTCTCTGGGAGAGACGATGCTGATGCACTAGAACTACCTTGGAGCTTGTCGCTGTGCTCAAAGTTGCCATGACATGAAACTATCTTCCAGAACCTCACCTTGGTGGCTGACTTGTTTTTCCTCACCCGGTTTTAAGCTTCCTACAAAGCTGTTTCTTTTTCACACAGACACACATGACTGTGTTTAAACCTACATGTGATAGTAATGATCATTAGTTAGCATCTGTTTGGTATAACCGATTCATTATACACATGTGTATAATCCTGTGTGTAATCCAAGTGTACCTATAACAACTGTAAGAATTTATGCTGGTTTGAAGGCAAAAGGTAGTAACACCAAATATTGACTTTATTTAGATGTTTCTTTTGTTACCTTAGTTAGAATTTTGTAAATTCGTAAAAAATACATAATGATAATTCAGATTTTTGAAAGCATTCTTTGTTTATAGCCTAAAAATGTTGGACAGTACTGTGTATCAGATACAAGTCTAAATGCAAGGCAGTCAGTCCCACAACAAAACCCTCCTTGAGATATTGATACCAAAACTTCATGTTGGCACCACAAAGTGTATGAGATGTTATGGTGTATGTGTTTCGTATATGAAGGGTCTAAGATGATCCACTGATGCAAAGGGGCTCAAAAGGTGCAAGAAATATTATTATTATTCTATTGGAACTTAAGCAAGTCATCTGTACCACATCTAGATAAAGGCACTGAGTTGCTTCTTTGTGTTGGCTGATTCAGTGTTTGTGCTAATTCAGAAGAATTCAATTCATTGAACAAGTAGAGATTTCAATAATTTTAGACACTGGTAAAGACTTGATCATAAGGAAAAATACATTATTGACAGAGGGTGTATTTTCTCTTCCCATGAATGCTGTAAAAGTGTTTGTTGGTGACCCCTGACTACAAACAATGACACCATGTATATCACCTGCAAGCTAGATAAATTGATTTAGTTTATCATAATCTACAGACTGCTGACATCTTTCTAATCGAGAGAAGATACAGGCTGTATGGCCAAAGGTTTTGGCTCTATCCCAACAGGAGGCATGGAGCCACAAAGCTGAAAGTCAAAGTTTCAACATCAACTTAAAAGTCCTCAGGGCTAAACTGATTGCACAGTTTGACAAAATAAAGCTGTGTACCAGTAAAAGAGATACTCAGTGGCACTGAAGGGGTTAAATACATATCCAAATGTTTTAAAAGGGTGAAGTACAAAATCTTACTTCCAACTTAGGATTTTATGTTTTCAAAGATCTGAAGTGAACAGTTTCACATCCCAGAGCTAAAGCTGCTCAGTATGGAAGAGGCTAAAGTTCATCCAAGCTGATGTTTAGTTGGTTACTGCTATACAAGTAACAAATGCTATGTACTGGATGTATGGTTTTGACAAAGACTTTTGTTCAACTAGGTTTTCTCTATCTTAAGTAGCAGAAATCTAATCATGAATTAAGAGTCCTAAAAAAAGAATTTGCCTCATTAAAAATGTATTTTACATTTTGTCACACTGAAATGTTGTACATAAAAAAATTATTTGAACAAGTTAACCAGACTACATCAGAACATTTTATTAGTTTATTTTTATAGCCTGTACCCACTTATCCTTGCTGGTTCGGGGGGTGGGGGAGTCGTGCCTATCTCCAGCAGCTGTTGGATGAGAGGCAGGGTACACCCTGGACAGGTCATTAGTCCATTACAGGGCAACACAGCTTTGCATACACACTCACATCTAAGGACAATTCAGAGAGACCAACTCATCTAAGAGTTTTTGGACTGTTAACAGTGCAGTAATGGGAACAAAAGTCCATGGCAAGTATCTGTTTATAAACTGTAACAAAGTAATTTCTCAAGCTTTAAGAATTCAGGGAACCACAGTAATAGTCATTATCCACACATGGAACAGTGAACCTTCCTGTGACTAAGTTACTCCAAAAGCACATTGGCGATCACCCAGTGGTCACAAATAAACCTGAAACATCCTTAAAACACTGCAAGCTTATCCTGGCAAAGTTCAAGTCGGTGTAAATGTTTCTATAATAACATAACTGGGAGAAAAACTGCATCTATGAGACAGCTCCGAGGCCAAAACCACTGCTTACAAAGGACCATATCACACTTCCCAAAAACCATTTTTAGGGAAAATATTATGTGGACTGATGTGGCGGGTGTGACCTTTACAAGCCTTTCACACTCAAAAACCATATATGAGGGGTATATAAAACAATTCTACAAAGAAAAGTGAGACAAAATGCCTCCATAATTCAAAGGAAAATTTCCACTTATAATATATATATGGCTGCTAATGCTATTATTATTGCAACAACTAGTTATTAGATTTAAAGGGTAACTACTTTTGTTTTTTAAATTAGGACCAGGTCAGTTAGACAGTTCTTTTTTTTTTTTTAATCACTCCGGACGGTAGACATCATTATATTATCATTATATTATTATATGAAAATCTGATTGATTAAATGAAATACTTACATGTAACAAAAAAAAGAAGTCTGTAAGAAGTTAAATACTTTTCCCCCCAAAACTGTGGATCATAAATATGCAAAAACAGAAACTTGATTGAAACTTTCAAAAGTCCTTGATTTGAAGCACCAAATGGATATAACCTTTACCAAGAAAACAAAAACAAATTTGTCATCAAAATCAACACATACCCTTATTTCTTGTATAAACATACCAATGAGTGCAGATGTCACTCTTTAAAGTCAGCAGTTATAAAAAATGAGGGCCAAAACCAGGGATGGCAATATGACAGCCAACATAATTTTGAATTACTGAATTAGGAATGGAGTAGCAGACATTCAAAATGAGCATGCTATGAACAACAAATTGAGAAATTAATATACTCTGGCAGTTAAACATCCATGAACATTTTTCTTCAGAAATTTGGATTTGTGATCTTTTAATTGAAACATTCTTCTTTAATAAGATGTTATACAAACCCCCACCAACATTTGGTTAAATTTAACCCAACAATTTGCAGAGAAATTTCAAAGTTCTGGTTTAACTCTAACTGGATTTCTGACCACTCTCGGTATCTGAACTGGCAAACCTCATTTCAGATGTTAATCAGCTAACTTTATAAAAAAGTCCTAACTTTTCCTATCTGGTTTGAGACATGCTGTGTTACCCCTTTATCCATTGTAAAACAAGTTTTGATTTATGTTTTGGACCATCATCTACTTATAAAATCCAAGTTTCAACCATATGACCAAAACTGCCAGATTAGATAAAGAGAAACTGATCGGATGTTCCACAAGAACCCAGTAACCAGCATGATTTCGGCCTATCATGAACTGTATGACACTAATGTACCAGTGTTACAGTCCACAGAGATACCTGGTTAAGATTATCGCTGACAAAGACTATGGTCACCAACAAACAAGCTATTGCACAGAAATTGAAACCTTCAGGCTTGGCTGGAATTTGAAGCTGGTCACCTGTTCAAACCAAATGTCTTCTGGACAGAGATTGTATGTTCAAGCAAAACAAGAAAACAGACAATTGGATAATAATAATGAGAAAATGTTTAACAGAGTGTCAGTGAGCATTTCAGTCTGGAGAACAACTAAACTGTCAAGTGTTGGTAGTGTCATGCTGTGGGGCTGTTCTGAACCTTGGACAGAATTGGTTGTTCAAACAGGACAGAGATGCAAAACACACATACTTAAAAAAAAATTTCAGGATATATAAGAGGCTGACATTAAGTTTCTAGAAAAGCAATAATCTCAACCCTATCAAAAATGTATAGACAATGCTTCAAAATTCGATTGATGGCACAGAATAAAGAAATGTAATGAACCATATAATTCAGATGAGAAAAGCTGCAAAACACTGAACTTGCCAAAGGTTTGCAGATGGTACAAGAAGTATTTGATTTCTCTGCAAATGGCTGGGGAACAGGTAATCAAATATTAGTCGGAGTGTATACTGTAATTGTCTCTCCCCTAAGAAATAAAAATTTATATAAATCTTTAAAAGCTCAAAAACAAATTGACTGTCATGCATGTGACTGTATGTATCTAAATATGTATATGTAAATAAAATAATACATGTTGGGACTCTTTGAGGCGTGTCCTCTTCTCTCCTAAAAACACCTTCATTGGAAAAATTTTTTTTTTAGTAAATTTATAGTGAAACACATGCCTGGAGTCTCCTTTGGCGAGTTTACTATCTACCAAATCTTTTTTTTTTACTTTTTAGAGGAGGAACCAGACAAACAAGAGTCAAGTCAGATTGCTACCAATAACAATCCATGTCAAAGTGGTTTCAGGGTCCATTGTTAGTTTTATTCACAACAAGTGACCATTATTCACTCATTTGCTTCAACAGGAAATACCTGATACTAACTGATCATACGGTACTATCAAAGTTAAAAAAGAAACAAGATTGATGAAAGATCACATCAAAACTGACAAAGAATAAAGAAAAAAAAAGTCTTCTCTGTTTACACCACTAGCTTTTCAACTATTCTGTTTCTCTGTGCATCACAAACACAAAAAAACAAAAACACTTCAACTTATTTCAGCTTTTAGAGTGTGTTAGAAATACCTGTAAAGCTGTCTTGGTAATGTCCCTGAAGGCACTGCAGGTGAAGAAAGGACTCAAAAGTCCTATAGTGTCATCTTAAATGCTGGTGAAAAACACTCACAAAAATGGCTGCAGCCTGATCAGCTTCAAACCTACAAGAAAAAGATGCAATAATGAGAGAAAATGAGGACTGTAACCCTTTCCAAAATAATTCCAAATTTATTTTTTTTATCTGTTTGAGTTTAGCTTTTTCAAGAAAATGTGGTTAATCACAGGTAAATTTTGATTTAAGAAGAATGGGAACAACTTTTTCGAATAAGACCAGTTTGTTTTAGATGGATTTCATTGTATTTATGCATGAAATCATCATTTAGTAGATGCTTTTTGTATTTATTCACCTGTTGTTATTTTGCTTTAAAAGTAGTTTTATTATCAGAAAAATTTAAGTGTGTAAAATAAGCACAAATAAAAAATATGGCAAAACGTTTTTAACCACTGATAAAGCTGTAACCTCTGCTGTCTGCAGGGGTGTGCAGCTCCATCTCTAAGAAAATGCTTCTAGGGAATACTTATCATTTATTTATTTAGTCCTGAAGAGAAAGTGGGTTTCAATGATGAATTTAATTTGTTTTGCCAACATTAAATGTTTGAAAGGAGAATGACAAGAAATAACAAGCTTCTCTTACTCAGACACGTCTTTTCCAAGTTTGGCAAGTATCTGAAGTGCAGCAGCAAGATCAAAACCAGAATCAAAATGAAACATAATTACATATCTATTAAAGAATAAGGAATAAGAGCAAAGTGATGTCACATTTGGCCACTCCTACAACCCTGACAATTTAACTCACCGGGTTCAACAGGTTTTATGTGTCCAGGTGCTTTTGTTGTTAATTTACATTCATCATTATCTCAGTGTAAAGGATCCTTGCAAGAAAAGAAAAAAAATCACTCAAAGACTGACAAGTCGAGTCAGCAATCAGACTGATAACATTTTTTAGACCATTGTTGCCTTGGGACAGGCTCAGAACCAGCATGTCTTCAAGCAAGTAGAAATCCAACAGCATAGCTCAAACTTAATTATTTATTTTTTTTACCTTAAATAGGTGGTTCTGTAAGGGCTTAGCGCTAAGGCGGGGAAATTAATTTCCTGACAGAGCAACCTGTTCAAAAAAGTGGGTCAAAACACAGGACCCTTCCACAACAGTTGTACATGTTACTCGGACATTGCAAACAAAACATCCAGTATATAGTAGCTACTGGATTCCGGTTGAGAAAAATATTCAGAGGGAGCTTACATATAATTAGAAAAGGTGTCTATAAAATATACGTTTTGCAAAATCTCTTCCTTTAGCATTAGTGTTAAATAAATCCAAAGTCTGAGAAAGTTTACCTACAGAGGTATATGAGCAGAGATGAAGCAGTGATACTGGATTCTCTAGACTGTTCAAAATTTTTATCCAAAAAAGAGCCATCCAGTCTGGGCATGTTCCATCATGGCCAGTAACCTACTTTTAAGATGATTATGCATTCATGGCTTAGCTGTTTCTTGACCTTACTTTTTTGTGTGTGAAAACGCTATGTTCTCTACAAAGATGTTTTATTTATTTTTTAACCATTCTCTGCTCTCACAATAATGCTTCAACTTTGAATACTGCTGCAGTTTGGTGCTTAAAATCTGAAAACCTATGGATCAGATTGTGCAGTGAAAAAGGAAAAAGGTGTTTAACTGTAAGCTGCAGGCTTAGTATCTTAAGAGCAAGCACAAAACCGCATTATTATGGGGTAAAGAGAGAGGTCTTACCGTGCGTATCTGCGGGTCGCTTATCTTTACTCTGCAGGCTTGTTGCATTGCCACCCTCACTAACTTCTGAGAATAAACAAAAAAAACAAACAAAGTCACTTTAAATAAAATCGTTGCAATTTTCGCTTAAAAAGAGCCGAACCTCTATGTGAGTGGAAAAGTTTTCAGAACATAATTAACTATTGCGAGAGTCAGAGAGGATGACAGCTTGGGGCAGTAAGTGCCTGAATACAATCTTGCTCACAGTTATAAGACAGCGGATAATTTTCCTATAAGAAGGAGCAACACATAGGCCTACCTGTAAATTTTACTCTCCTGTCGTCGCCGACTCGCCTCTGACCTATATTCCCCCCACTGATTTGACGGGCTGCTTGAGGGGGGATTTCTCGCGTGTCTGAAATGTAATGCGCGATCCCAGTGCGGGACTGTGGCACAAACTGCAGCGGGAGGCTCTGCTCTGCTCCGTGGAGGATGGCCGTGCCATAACTTTGGCCTCTACGCGCTGGAGTAGCAACCCTTCATCTCTCACTGCAGCCTCAGCATCGCTGTCTTCTGTGCAGAGGAGCAGAAAGAGAGAGAGAGGAGCCTTCACCGATGGGGCAGTCACGTGATCGGGACGTCTCAGTTAGCCCCCCCTGTTTCAGAGCCTTTAGGGTGGGGGCAACTCGGCGTGTTAAAACATCTAAGCTAAACTTTGCTCAGGTGCAACACCAAAAGACGCCATGCGGGTGTCACCTTTTCATATAAAACCTGCAAACATTCAGTGGAAAGAACATTTTTACACACTTTCCATTTTTTTATGTAGCCTACAACGTGTATTTGTATTAAGCCCCCTTGTACTTTCATACCTCTAAATAAAATCGAGTGCACCTGCCTGGAGACGTCACTTAAATAACAAACAGTCCAACTGTGTTTGTTTTGCAAAGGCCTCAGATTTGTTGGAGAACATTAGAGAACAAACAGTACAATGACGACCAAGGAACACAGCAGACAGGTCAGGGTGCAAGTTATTAATGTGATCAAAGGTTTCAAAGCAATATGCCAACTTTTGAACATGTATGGGAGCAATCCATGATCCACATCTAAACAAGCTGCACAGAAAGAATGTCTATCAACACTGACAAGCTGGGCAAATTGAAAATAAGAGAAGACAAGAGTACCATGGTAGCTCTGGGGGAGCTGCAGAAATCCACAACTTAGGGTGAGAATCTGTTTAAAGACAACTATTAATTACAGATTCCATAAATCTGTCCTTTATGAAAGTGGCAATAGAAAAGCTATATGATGAACACTAAACAGTCAGTACCCCCAATCAACACCATGCACATTTGCAGTGACTGAACCTCTTCTTCAACCTTTGTAAAAACACTGTATACGTACAGTACATATTTACACGTAAAACAAATCGTATATATTTTTTATTTCAAATATCTTTATTGAGAGCAGAGAATCAATGTATTTCTGTGGACAAACTTGACAAATAGAGCTGATTCTGATGGGAAGAAGGTAAGACCCAAATTAAAGATTCCTGACCTTGATGTAAAACACTTCAGGAGGTAGGCAACTATCATATCGCATCACCCAAACACAAGATTACTATATTGAAACATGGTGGTACCAGAATCATGCTGTGGGAACACCTTCCTTCCGCTGATTGATGGAGCTCAATAAAGAAGACAGACCTCAAGAGACTTGCAACTGTAATTGCAGCAAAAAGTGGCTAAATGAAATATATTATACTTTAGATTTTTAATTTTTTTTATAAGTCATGTATGATTTTTTCCCCCAATCTACATTTTTGCACTACTTGTGTTTGCCTGTAATGTAAAATAGTAATAAAACACACCGAATCCTGTGGGTGAAACATTACAAGAGGTGGAAACTTTTTGCAAGACACTGGAGGACCCAAATTAACTGCACTGAATAAATTGTCCATATAATGTTTCAGCCGGTTTCAGTCGGCAGTGAATCCAAAATTGTAACATAGAGCAAAACAGAAAATAACATACCTGGTATACAGGAGGAGAGCTCATAGGGAAGGTAAAGTTTAATTTGGGTTGTGATTAAAGACAGGGTAGCTTCAGATTTAAGAATAATCTTTGTGACAAAAAAAACAATACAGAGGCAGGCAGCTAATAGAAGCCTGCATAGAACAAACAAGATGATCTGTTACTAGACACAACTACAATAGTATTGACATAACCAACACAGTTATTTAGGTCTAAAAATGCAACATATGAAAAACTTTGCAAATCAGTGCAGAAACTAGAGTTTTCTGCTTCCACAATTTGGACTGCATACATTTAGTCTCTGTTCATTTTATCACAATAACACTGCTCGAGAGTCGTGCTGTCTTCAGGATGCGATCTTGTGGACTGCTACTGTGATGCTCCCATGACTCCTCACCAAAATATTCCTACAAAACAATCAAAAGGAGACAGAAAACTAAGTCAGTGACAAAAACACATGGTGATCAGGACTGCGCAATGTTAGGAAAACCTGTGACGTGCGATAAAAATGGTGAGTACTGCATGCATGGTATTTAAATAAACTGCTAACAAGACCAGGTCCTTCACAAAATGCAAAGTACATACAAAGATTTTGCAATTACAGTTACTTTGCATTATTATTATTATTATTATTATTATTATTATTATTATTCCATCCATCCATCCATCTTCCTCCGCTTATCCGGGGTCGGGTCGCGGGGGCAGTAGCCTAAGCAAGGAGACCCAGACTTGCCTCTCCCCGGCCACTTGGGCCAGCTCCGCGGGAGGAATCCCGAGGCGTTCCCAGGCCAGCTGGGAGACATAATCTCTCCAACGGGTCCTGGGTCTTCCCCTGGGTCTCCTCCCGGTGGGACATGCCCGGAACACCTCACCAGGGAGGCGTCCAGGAGGCATCCTGACTAGATGCCCGAGCCACCTCAACTGGCTCCTCTCGACGTGGAGGAGCAGCGGCTCTACTCTGAGCTCCCTCCGGATGACCGAGCTTCTCACCCTATCTCTAAGGGAGAGCCCAGCCACCCTACGGAGGAAACTCATTTCAGCCGCCTGTATCCGTGATCTCGTTCTTTCGGTCACCACCCAGCGTTCGTGACCATAGATGAGGGTAGGAACGTAGATCGACCGGTAAATCGAGAGCTTCGCCTTTCGGCTCAGCTCTCTCTTCACCACGACAGACCGGTACAGCGCCCGCATGACTGCAGACGCCCTACCAATCCGTCCATCGATTGTTAATAATTATTATTATTATTATTATTATTATTATTATGCAGCCCTAATCCCAACTTGGGGACTTGTAACAACAGTGAACTTGAAACTAAACTAAATACATTTTCTTCTTTGTTCACACTGTGTATGTCTTTCATGACAATAATACATTTATAATTAGGAAACAACAGTGTGGTGTATTTTGTTGAAGTCCATCAATTTACTAAAATGTAATAGTTTCAAGTTTACTGCAGTTTAACTGTACTCACAATAAAGTTTGAAAAAAATTACTTCATAAATAATCATTTTAAAAAAACGTTTTAATCTTATGCAAAAAATGTTCTGCCCAACCCAGTTATACATAGATGACAGATAAATTGAATACACATACAAAGAGAGTAGCTTCCAGGTGTTAATGACTTTAAATGGTGAAAAGATTTAATTCAGCAGCATCAATTCAGGTTTTACATTCACAGGCAGGTGGCAGCAGAGGCACAAAAATATAATCTCGTAGGACATGAACAAACATCCATCCTTACTACCTCGGCTGCCACTGGAAAAGAAGCGAACGACACCCTGGATGGACCGTCAGCAGTCATAAAACAAAGCATGCTCATATGAGTTAAGAAACACCAGTTAACCTAACATGTAAATCCTAAGCATGTGTTTTGAAACCAGCAAAGCAGAACTATTTAAAGCCAATGTGAGCTGACAGTGAAACACCGGATCACTCCGACACCCAGGGTACTAAAGCTGAGGTCCCTCGTCTCTGGTTTTGGATTTCTTTTAGCAGCTTCCTCTTGACTTATTGATCTCCTCAAACGTTAATCAAAGCCACCACGTGCTCCCCAAAGATAGATCATGAATATGAAGTAAACAGAAAATACAAGTCAAGCAAGAACAGTGAGAGCGCTTACCCTGCGTCAGATTCCAGGCAGACAGTGGGGGAGTCTGTCGGGTCTTTTAGGAGAGCTGCAGCTTGTTTGGCAAGAACGGACACAACACCGCCGTGTTCATCCGACAATGACCCACGGCCTGGAAATGAAAACAGAACAAACGGAATAAATACATTTTGATGAAGCCTCTGAGCATTTCTGTCTATTTTGGTCCTCTAATCATTTTTCTGTAATAAACAAGCTGTAAAAACAGCAACATCTACAAATCCTAAACTTCATCAAACAGTGTGACCCAGTTAACCTCTTTAGGCTAACATTTATTTTACAGTAAAGTTACTGTAGCTGCACTTTAACTTTATTTTTAATTCTTGTTAATGTGTAATTCTCAATAAGAAATAGATCAGTTGGTTACAACCTACAGATGCACCAATAAAGCGACTAGAGATCGGTATCGGTCGTCATTCCCTTGCCCAGCTCTAACTCGCCGTCAGCAAACCAGTAAAGTTAATTTAAAAGGAAAAAGCTTTAATTGATGGACATACTTTGATGAATAAAACCGAAGTAAAATGACCAGCTGTTTTCGTGAGTTCATAAAACATGTATTCTTCACTTTTAGTTGGGCCCTGTGATGGATCTGCATCACAGCACTTTCCTGCTGAGCTGTATTCTTCTAAGAAGAATTAATCTCATCATGTAAAGGGTAAATACTCCTGCTGTAATATTTTTGTGGTTTATTATTGTAGTAGTTAAAAACAATTAAAATACCGGGGAATTATTTCCCCAACAATGTTAAATACTAGCATACAAGAGCAATCCTGAGACTTAGGTAATAGTCATATGGATCCTGTGGGTCATCAGAAAGGCACAGAGGGGCCTCAATAAAACGAAAGAGCAAAGGTGGATGCAGACTCTTCATGTTTACAGAAGAGTGGAGAAAGTTTAACTCGTTACCGAAAAACCCCTACATACACAAAATCTGTGGCAGAATTGGAAGCTTTAAATGAGATACTGACTGCTATAAGGGATTTAAAGAGGTTCAGCATTACCCTGAGGACCTATGATACAGATGAAACCATGTCAAACGAGTTTGTGTGATTAGGTCACATCTCACTGCCTGCAGTACTTGTTTTTACAAAAGGTTAGCCTGATTTAATCACAGATATGATGGTGCTAAACCCTGATGAAAAGAAAAGACTTATCAGTGGTTTGTGAAATATTTACTAACCTTAATCCAGATCAGTTCAAAGAGTAATTGCATTGCTAATTGGCTAAATATTACACCAACATTATTATTGCCAGTTCATATCATCTGAAATATATAGGCTAAGAATCATTTATCAGTCTTCAAACAGTTATTTGAGATATGAATACTGCACATACTCATTCTGCATGATAAATTATTTGCAAGATGTTGAGCTGCCCAGCAAAAAAAAAAAAAAAAAACAACAAAAAACCTACTATAGTATGAGCTTTAATCAACTTGGATTGGCGAGGGTGGGATTCCTCAACTGATTGCATTTTTCTGTCAAGCTCATCACGAAGACATTTGCTGACCCCAATTTCAAGGCTACACATTTTAGGCTTGAGTTGATCAAATAACTTGAAGTTATTGTTAAAGCACACCAAAAAACAATTTCCTGTTGAGGTCACGGCCGCCTCGAAATGCAAATCAAAAGGGATAAAGTTGTGCAGATGTTCAAACCACATTTGAGGATATGAACAATGTCCAAATATTTAAAAATCTTAACAGAGCAGTGATCAGTCCATCATCTGACAATGAAAAGAGTGGAGTTTAAACCTCGCCAAATGAAAAATAAAGGGGGGGAAAAGAAACGTGAAAGAACTAGCGCTGGTCAGATGAAAGCAAAACACAGACTATTTTCCCTACATGCAAAAGTCAATGTGTGCCATAAAACTGAAAATTAAAATCACCATAAAGACACAAATTCTGCAATGAGGTGGTGGTAACAGCATTGTGCTGTTGGGATAATTTTCTTCAACATGAACCAGGGAAGCTAGAAAGACAAAAAAATCTGCTAAAGGAAGCAAAAGACTTGAGATTGGGATGGAGGCTCATCTATTAGGAGAACAACCCTAAACTACAATGGAATAATTTAGATCAAAGGATATTCATTTGCTAGAATGGCCTAATCAGTGTCCAGAGCTAGTGTGAATTCAGAATATGCGGCAAGATATGAAAATTGACGTTCATAAAGACTCTTCATCCAATCTGAATGTGTTTGTGATATTCGGCAAGGAAGGGCGGAAAAAAAGGTCACGGTCTAGATACACAAAGACGCTGGGAAGATGGCATAAAACACTTGTTGCTGTAACAAATGTTTAAAACCATGCATATTTTTCCTTAACTTTTAAATTATGAGTGGATTTGTTTTAATGTATAGCATAAAAGTTACACTAAAGTTTGTGAATTCTATTTTTTTCTTTATTTTGCTATTTTAGCAGTCATTAATGACCCGTTGATCACTTCACTTGATCCGTCTTCCTTTAAAAGCTTTTGAAAAACTCACAAAGCAAATCATTGATATCCCAAAATGAGAAGAAATTTTCAAGATGATCCAGCATTTATAACTTACATTTGGAGGCCCCTATCAAAAAACGCTGAACAAACTTTTTTTAAAATAAAAATGTCAATATTTCCATCCTTCTGTGTTGCCATTTTGGTCTCTGCTGACTATATACACTCCAAACATGAAAAAAAACATTACACCCATTTTCTTTTGCTAAATTTTGCTGTCACAAATCTTGGGCTTCTACAAGCTGTTAGAAAAATTGTCTTACTGTAAAGTCACAATAAGTGAAATATCCATTTAACCGCCCCTCACCTATGAAACTCTGCACAACAATTCAAATTCCATGACATTCACATGTGTGTAAAATTGAGGGCTGATTCTTAATAAATATTTAATAAATAATAAATATAAAAATAATAAATATTTGCGCGATTAACTAAAAAAACAACAACAATGCATTTCCAAATGTATCTATTTATCTACACATTTATATATTTGTTTGTTTGTTTTATATTGGCAGGATCAGTCCTCCACAGCAGAATAGGTTAGTAGTAATATGGGTGGGCGTAGTCTGCAAGCGCTAATTTGCATAAACGAGAAAGAGCCCTATAAACAGCCCATTTTGAAAGGGACAAAAATAGATAAGAATTAAGCTGGTAAGATCACTTTATTCGAAAAGTGATTTTTTTTTTTGTTGCTAAAAAACTTCATTAATGTGTTTTGTACAGACCACAGACCTTTCATAACTTGTTTAAAAAGAGGCATAATATGTCCCCTTTAAAACACAATATCCACTAACTGACCCGTACTTAGGTAAATTTGCAGGTACAGAGTCTTACTGTTGCTATCTACCTTCATTAATATTGTTGGCAGGTAATATCATAGCGGTGAATTTAGAACAAAACAAGTTAGATTTCCAACTTTCCGATTCGTTGTGATATTAAAAGTTATTACTTATGATCAATGTTGGGAGTAATGCATTACAAAAGTAATAAGTTACAGGAATAGATTACTTTTTTCAGTAACTGAGTAATGTAATGCATTACTTACAAAATATACAGCAATATATTACTAGTTACAATTTCAGTAACTCAAGTTACAAAAGCATTTTAAATTATTTTTCTGGCCAACTACTGCAACAGACCAAATCAAGTTGGATAGAACAAGATCCACCATCCACTTCCTGTTGCTTAAAACCAAAACATCAGAGAATCAGGACGGTTGAGGAAAAGATTGACTGTATATTTAAACAGCGGCATTATTCACACTGTTTTCCTAACCATCTGTTGTAAGACTTCTGACATCGGAGTCTGATCTTTGTCAACCATCTTTGTGATGAGCACTTTCAGCGCCTTCTTTTGATTAGATTTAACAAACATTACCATTAAATAGAAGGCATGCAAAGGAACTACAGACTTAATTTCAATAAAATAGTGTTAAAACTACAGTATTTGTGGTATGGAACTTGTGTAAAATTTAAATTCATAAGTTACGGTGGTTAGAAGTGGTGGTAAATATTTAAGATATTTTACCCGAAGTAACTTAAAGTAGTGTAACTCAGTTACATTTTTTAAGACAATAATATGTAATGCAAACATATTACATTTTTGACATTGTAACTAGTAATGTGAAATATATTACCGTTTCTTTGTAACTTTCCCAACACTGCTTATGATAGTAAAGTTTCACAAATAAATAAGTAATCACTGGGAAGACATTTATCATTTGAGTTAATTATAGGGAGCAACATACCGCCTAAAGCTAACACTAGCTAACTAAACAAAAATGTTATTAATAATAAAACCCTGAAAGTAAACTTACACCCCAGACTGTGTCCCTGTTGATCTGTGCAGAGGACTCCGACCACAGCTGGATTCTTCATGCTGAAACACACAGAGCGAGAAAAATCGACTTTGTGCTCACAAAATGTGAATTATAAACAAAATTACCGACCAGGTTTCACTCACGTATCATCAAGATGTTGTTCAAGCGTCGACTCCATCGAAGATATTCGGTAAATAACTAAAAATCCAGCTATCTGGATAAAAAACCTTTTTTGTTGTTGTCCGCTTCGTGAAACGTTTCCGGGATAGAGTCAGCTGACTGTCACTTGCGCTAAGAGTCTGCACAAGGACCAAAAACCACGAAAGGCGATTGCGTAAAGAAAATAACGAAATCATCATCACCTTCATCGTCAGACTCAGAATCCATACATAAAAATATAAACACACATACCAAAAAATAAAAGGTAATAAAAATTATAAAAGACACATATACCAGTGTTTACACATAGATAACTGGTAAGGGACTACACTAAAACTGGGATCCACCAGCATCATGATAAGGCTGTTTTCAGAGTGATTCAGACGCCGGATGAATCTGTACATCAAATTTCTTATTAAAGCCTGAAAGCTGCTGACGTGAACATTACAAAACAAGAGACTAACACTACTTGACATCGGTTTCCTAAGCAATATCCGTAATATGTCATTATAGGTTATTTTAGTTTTTGTTTCTGTAAATACAATAAATAAACAAACAAACAAAGAACATTTGTGGAAAGAAGGGTTGTAGAATATTCCTGAACATTGTGTGCTAAATATTTTTTTTATTACACTGTCAAAGGAAGTGGCATGCCAACATGGTACTCTAAATGCAGTACAAGTATAGAACCAAAAGCTGTACATAGGCCTCTATGAGAGTCTCACAGTATGATAACCTGAGATAAAATACTACAATCAAGGCACTAGTTTTGGTTAAAACAAGTTTGCTCTTTATTTAGTGTAGTTATTCACACTGGAAAGAGAATCAAGAATCAATCATGATAATATTACACAAGTAAAAGCAAAAAATATGATGTGATAAAATTACTTATTGAAGTTTTTTCCCCCAAAAATAGTTACTCAAGTAAATGTGACTGAGTAAATTGAATTAGTCACTACCCATTTCTGATCACAACAAACACAACTCTTTTAACCCCTATGGTCAGTGACACACTAACTGCCAAAATCACTATTTCCCTGGTAGATTAAGATTCAAAATTATTGTAATTCAATCAACAAGTTTTTTTTTCTGATACAAACTAAGCATCAGATCTATGAAATATCTGTTGTCTGCTTTTAAAACTCATACCTTAGTAATGTTATGTGAAATTAAACCGCACCCTTTAATCAAACATAAGAGATAACTGATAAAAGGTGTCTTCAATTTTGTCCCAACAAAAAGAAAGCAAACAGAAATCATCCAATCTGTTTTTAATTGCCGTTTTAAAATTGTCTATTAATATGGTTGTAACCTTAATGTTTACTTAGATGGTAGTAGATAGATAGAAGGTAATAAAACTGCAGCTTCTTGTTTCCTTATTGTTATTTCACTCTTTTCATTCAATCCCTTTGAGAAACTGAGATTCTTATTCAGAGTTGCATAAATACATAATTTAATTACCCCCCCCCCCCTTTAATAGAGGCTAATAATCAAATTTCCACTTTTCTCTCTTGCACACCACAAGTAGCAACATTTTGATGACTCTCACAATTAGTAAGACTTCCTTAGATTTCCATCCAGCCATATTGTCTCCAGTTTTAATACAGTTAAATGGAGAAACAGTTTTGTTTGGCGATGTCGTCCAAGAGAAGTGAAATCACTTGTGGAAACTCAAACATTTCCACCAGAAAAATAATTGGAAAAATCATAATGAAGCTGTGCAAACATGATGCACCATAGCGAACAAAAACACAATCTAACTTAAACGAATAATGGATTTAACACTGAGCATGGTACAGCTCTGATGAGACATTAACATGCAGTCATCATTAACATAATTCCATATTACTTGAGCCTCAATTCATTAATTTGATTACTTCACCCACAGTTAATCCCTCTAAGTAAGGACAGGTGTTCATGGCTTAAGGCGAGGTTGTTTGGGCAATATATACCCACTGTGGGGACCATGGTCGGCCTGTGGCCCGCATGTGCTGCCGCTTTTCTCTTTCTCTGGGCCAATTCTCATCACCAGCTCCTAGATGGTGCGTTACCTTATTTGCCTATTGGTTTGTCGGGCTGATGGCTGCGGAGGATGGGTGGCGTTTCTGGCCCCAATCAGGCTGTTTAACACTGGACTTTATGCGCTGTGGGGTGATGGGGTGGTGCATTTAAGTGGGTTGAACATCCACAGCCGTGGGCGCTCGGGCTTCGCAACCGACCATCGGGTGTTGGCGTCCGGGAGGTGAACAGGCAATCTGGTCCTGGGCTGGTGGAGTGCTCTTGCCACTGTGGGGGTCTTGCCGGTCTGCTTGTCTCCCTCCAAGAGGATAGGGGGCTGGTTGCTCTACTGGGGCATCAGTACCTGGGCTTGGAAGTATAGAGTGTGTTTGTGGTGTATGAGTGAGTGTACAGAGTCCCTTCTTGAGTGTCTTGGTGTGTCAATGAGAGTTCATGTGTGTAAGAGGGAGGGTACGTATGTCAGTGTCTGTATGTTCAGCCACAGTGCACGCCTAGCCGGGCCTGGGTAGACCGGTGTGTTAGTCGGCTGATGCGCCCTTTTGTTGATTGGGGCACCTTATTCAGGGATGCCAGTTTTTGAAACTGTTAGGTGGTACCTGTTCAATGGTTCAGCGGGTTACAAATCCGGCATCTTTGCTTGATGGTAAATGGTAAAATGGACTGAACTTATATAGTGCTTTTCTAGTCTTACTGACCACTCAAAGCGCTTTACATTGAAGCCACATTCACCCATTCACACTCGCATTCATACACCGACACCCAACATGGCTCGGTAGGACAATGTAGGATTTGGGGGTTAAGTACCTTGCCCAGGGGCACATCGACATGTGACTGGAGGAAGCTGGAATTGAACCTACGACTGCAAGCCAACTAATCTACCACTGAGCCACAGTCGCCCAAAATTGATCAAATTGATTTGATTGATCACCTGTTCTCATGCCCAGCTGGTTCATTGGTGGGTTTGTTTAGATTTGGTTGGGTGCCTGGGCTCAGTGCTCTGCAGTGTGCGGGATAGGATTTCAGGAGCTGGTAGAGCTTGGTTTCTGGGTGCTGTATGGGCTTGGCCAGGGGATACCGTCCATCCACTGCAGCTGCTGGTGTGGCACCCTAGCGTGGGGCAGAGGGGGGCGCTGGTATGTCGGCCGTGGGAGTTGGCGGCTTGTTCTGGTGCTGTGTGCCAGTGGCCTGTGGCCCTGTGGGCTGGTGGGATAGAGGCACACCCATCAGCTGATTCCCGATGGGTCCCTGCTGGGGGGCGGACGCACCTGGGCCCCAGGTCTCTTGGCTCCTCGCTGTGTCCCCCCTGGGCCCCTGCATTGTAGCTGCTGAACATTCCCATGGGAGCTTTCCTCTGCTCCTCTCTTCAGGAGTGAGGTCAGCCCTGTGTTATTCCACCTGGGGCTCCGAGGCTCTGGGGTTCTGTGGACATCTGTGGCCCCGATTTCCTTCATATATGCGTTGATTCCTGGTAGGCGGATTGAAAGCTCTTCACACCAGCCATTGAACACTCGTATGGAGACACCTTATATGCAAGAGCATGCTGAAACACACACGTAGGACGAGGGACGCCGGTTTTTGCAGATGCATTCCTTTGACTGAGGTCATCATTACTAGATCTTGAATAATTGGTACAATAAGCTTTTCATTGACGTTGTTGTGTGTATATAACTATATTTGTGTGTTATAAATTAGTAGTTCTTAGTTCACATTGTCTTATTTTGTCAATTTTGGTCCTTTTCTGTTTGTTTTTTTTTCTTTCTGCTGCCCTGCGGCTGTGTAGGCAGACTGGGGTGGATGTTTTCTTGTTTTCTCTTTGTTCTCTTTCCTCTCTTGTATCATCAACTCAGACTCTCTCTCTCTTTTTGTTCCCTTCCCCTCTTCCCCTCTTCTTCATCTTCTTTCTTTGTTCACCTTTATTTTTCATCTCTGTGCGCATAACATCTGTATTTAAAACCCACAACAAGCTCTAATAAAGATTTTAAACACATATATCAAGTTACCATAATGCTCCACTTGGAAAAAAGTAAATCTGTTGGGCTTTTATTTGATACTCAGACATCAGTTTTGAGGGCCACACTGCCAGACAGGACATGGTAAAGAAAACAAACACAAAAGACAGCTACTGATAAAGAAGTCCCACAGATGCAATGTGTTTTTTTAAAGAGTTCCTTTCTGAAAACATACGTGTCTGTTTCACTTTCAAATGGGAAAAACTACCATAACAATAATAATGTGGCATGAGATTTAAAAATTATTCAGTTAAGAATCATATCATAAACAGAGTTTCACAATTATTAAAAGCTTAATCTTGTCACATAGATAATAACTACATAATTTGTCAGTAAGGACAAAAAAAGCTTTTTTTCAAGGGTTTGCTTTGGGTAAATAGGGAAACAGAGTGATTATGTTTGTCCAATATTCTGGAGACGACACAGAGAATGACCTGAAAGAGGAAAATCTAACATCTTCAGAGTCTCTCAGTTTAGGAGTAATGAACAGTACAAGAATCATTTATACTGTTGTTAAATACGTAATTTTCTCTTGATACTTTGAAGCATGTAAACTCTCCTTTCTGGATGATATCTGATTTCTGTCTTTTCCAAGAGGGTGGGCTCTGTGTTCCTGCTGACGAAGCAGAACTGGGTGAATATCATTATGTGACCACAGCATTGGAGGAATCCATCACCTTCCCTGTAGCACGGTAATGTCCTGCTGACTAACCCACCGGCTACATGCCCCTCCTAGACTTTAATTCCTGTCTTTATGGTTCCCTTCTTCTCATATTTCTCTTTATGCGTCTTAAGTCCCAGCCTGCCTGCTTCTTGCCAACAACCAGCTGGCCATTATCATCCATAGCTGCAAGTATGCACGTAGGCCGGCAAATTTGGAAGTTCACGTTTGAGTGTCCAAAATGATTGACTGCAGCGACATATCATTACATATATCCTGCACCAACATATTATAGACATCTTTAACATTTTTTAAATACTGGCTGCCTAAAATACCACATCTTAGCATTTAGATTATTAATGTAAAGTGTGCAAATGAGATCAGACTCTGAATCAGCATATCATTCATCTTTCACAGTCTACACCTTATTCATCTTTTTCTTATTTTTAATTTAGTAGCAATAAAGTAAATAAAAACTTTTTACATGAGTTGCAGAAACAAATTTTGCGAATGGGTGTTCTTTGCTTTTACAACACAGTTAAGAAAGGATGCAAAAAACAGATTAAATAATTTGTAAAGTTCCTTGCAACCCTATTAAAAAACCTTCTGTGTACTTAGAATGTACACATTATATATGAGATATCAGTTATATATATATATATATATATATATATATATATATATATATATATATATATATATATATATATGTGTGTGTGTGTATATCTTGAAGTTAGTCTTTTTTGTTGCCAGCTTTACTCAGTTATAATCTTAACTTGGTTTGTCTTGTTTTAGACTGATGTAATACTCCATCTGTGCACTTTTTCTTGAAGTTGCTGCTGTAATGTTTGCATATTAAAACTGTGGACATCTTAGTCTTCATGAGAGTTTGAAGTCACGCAGGAGACAGATATCGAAAAGTATGGGGGCAGTGAGGAGAACCTTCATCATTCATATGACTAAGATGAGAAAGGGAGGGTGTGGGGAAATGTCAAACATATGAAGTGGGGTGGGGGTTGTTGGGTGGACGCTGCAGGTGGATAAAGAGAGGGAGAGAGTGAGGATCGCCTCTGTATTTAAGGAGTTCTGCAAACCTTCATGACTGCCTGGAAAGTCTGGAACCCACCAGTTTAAAGAGCTGCAGATCCCATCAACGTTCATAGAGCTTTCAGAGTTGCTGCTGCCATGGACTTCAGCACTGTGTTGCTGTCCTTCCTGCTGACGTCTCTGAGCTGGTCCAGAGGTGCAGTGATCACAGGGGTGAGTGCGGAGCTCTGAGCCTACTGTTTTTAACAATATCTATTTTGACTTTGGATGCAAATATAAATAGGAAGCTCTTAGTCATTTAACATTGCTGTTTGTAATTTTGTGAAATTAAAAATTAAGCCCTGAAATACAGTAATACTATGTTTCTGTAATGTAATTATTTTTTTATCAAGGTTTGTTAAACAGTTTGATTCAAAAGCAATTTTTTTAACAGAATGATGATAAACAACTTGTAGGAAATACAACTGTTGCTGGCAAAAATGTGTTCCATAATATTACATAATTACATTAATACATAATTACAGGAGCATTTATTGTTTGACAATTAAAAAGGTAGTAGCTGTTAGTAGAGGCACCCCACCAACAATGTGCCTTTTATGTTGAAATCAATAAAAAATAAATCATTCACTATAATGTTATTCTTACTTTTTGTACATGAATATGAAAACCTTAAGCCAGATGTAAAAACCAAATTGAACAGCTCGCGTTTCTGTATAATTATGTTTAATTGAATTACACATAACTGACAGCAGACCACATCCTCCTCCGCTTCAGTCTTCTGGAAAAATTCAAAAGGAAATCATCTCAGTCTGCCAAGCACTAGTCATTTATAAATCAATTAACAATATGACAGATAATTGTGAAAAATGTCATGTTATTTGCAATTATTGTAGAGTGCCTTCATCACAATCAAGAGATTACTTTAGGTTACTTATGCATCTAATCTACCAACTTTTTTTATGTTTACATTAGAACTAGTTTTTCTATACCTATTTGCTGTTTGTACTGATACCTTAATTTCTCCCCGTTTGTCCCGCAGGCCTGTGAGAGAGATATACAGTGTGGTTTTGGTCTCTGCTGTGCAGTGAGTCTGTGGCTGAGGGGTCTGAGGATGTGTATCCCAAGAGGAGTGGAAGGGGATGAATGCCATCCTTTTAGTCACAAGGTGGGTCCAAATCCAGCAATTAGCAAAAGTATTCATAGACCTTAAACATTTTTACATCACGTCAGAAACAGAAACTTCAGTGTGTTTTACTGGGATGATATATGACAGACCAACATAGAGTAGTGATAAGTTTTAAGGTGAAAGACAAACTATGCATGTAAAAATCAGAAAAATGTATAATTAATTTGCATTCAGCCCACTTTAGTCTTTAATTTGTAAATAAAATTGAATTATCTCCAGAAGCTGCCTAGTGAATTAAACAGATTACTACCTGTGTGGGATTTTATCCAACAACAAAAAAGCAGCTATGGGAAGGCCTTAGTGTTTTTGTTAGAGAACATTTGAAAAAAGGCAGCATCGAAACCAAGAAACACAGCAGATGGAACAGGGAGAAAGATGTAAAAACAATGCTTTGAACATATAATTGATGAGTCTAACAACCATTTAAAAATAAAGTGTGTTAAAAGGTAATGCTTTCCACCTAAAATGACAAACTGGTGTTACAGGAATATTTTATGGTTATATGAATTAAATGATTAATTACAAATAAGTAAATGCACCAAGGGATGTATGGCACAGTGATAGCTCATTAAACATCAGTTAGGAGGCCCTTAACAGAATTCCCTCTAGCTCCAGTGAGAAGTGTTTTGCTTAACCTTGTTAGAAAGATATAACATTTGGGTGTTAGGCAGAAGGAGAGTTTTCAGTTATGAGGCAAACATGATTGGGGTGCGAGAGAGTTTGAGGGCTGACCCAGAGGGCTTCCTGTACAAAAGTGGTAAAGCTGCTTAATAAAAGAATAAGAATTGCAAAACAGGACTCTAGCTTTATCATTGGTTTAAAAAATATATATATTTTAATCCATAACACTAGGCAAGGAGAGCATTAATCAGAAGCAGACAAAATAATCTCTTGAGGAGCTGCAATGATCTTCAGGTCAGGATAAAGAATCTGTCAACAAGACATGTATTACTCAGGCTCCCCACAAATGTTGCTTAAAAAAAGTGATACGGAGAAAGCTGTTTTCGAAAGAAAATTGTACATCCTGTTGTAAGTTTGCAACAGGAGGGAAAGGGACAGTGAAAACATTTGGAAGAGGGTGCCCTGGTTAGATGACATTAAAATTGAGCTTCTTCGCCTTCATACAAAACACTGTAACACAAAAAACTATGACTGATTATCTTTCTTGCTGTGAAATAAGGTGACAACATCATGCTACAGGGATGCTTCTCAAAGCTGATGGATAGATGGATGGAGCTAAACACCACAGAATCCTTGACGAACACTTGTTATAGGGGGTAAAGATATTAAGGCTGGGTTACAGGTTCAATTTCTAATAGATTCTTCTGTAGAACAACAGCCCTAAGAATTTGGTCAGAGCAACAACTGAATGGTTTAGGGAGGCAGCCTACAGGTTTTTTAAGGATATTATGCAGAAGCACATTCATGTGTCAGAATGACCTAGTTGAAGTTCAACCCTAAATCCAGTTCATAATCTATGGTAAAATTTGATGTTCACAGATGCTCTCGATCCAATCAGACTGAACCTCATCTATTTTTCAAAAAAGAATTACCAAACATTTCTGTCACTAGATTTCTAAAGCAACTAGAGATAACCATCCATCCATCCATCCATCCATCCATCCATCCCTTTTCTTACTCACATTTAGCTATAATGGCAATAAAAAGGGCTCTAGAAGGGTTTCATATTTTAATTTAACTTCCATTTCAGTCAACTTTCAGTTTTACAGTCTCACACACACAGGAGCTGTCATACATGCTTCTCACCCTCTCTGTGAGATGTTTAGATTGTATCAAGTGCTGGCACGGTGTGCTGGATTCTGGAAAAGCTGCTGATAACTGCAGAGGCCATTGATCTTGTCCACACCGAATGAGGCGATTAAAGTCATATATCTCTTTGATCATCTAGACGAGTAAACAGTTTGTTCAGCAAGGACTGAAACAACCTCTGCAGTTCAGCAAAGAAGGCGCTTTAAAACATGCAGCTCCACATGTCAACTGATAAAAGATTTAAAATGTCAGATTAACACCCCCAACCCACCAGCTCCTCTCAATTCTTCTTGTTTCCCCCCATTTTCAGGTACCATACTCTGGGAAAAGGCTACATCACAGCTGTCCCTGTCTCCCCCACTTGGTGTGCACTAGGTTTGCTGACAGCAAGTACAGATGTACTGAAGACTTCAAAAATTTAGACTTTTAACAGATGGTGAAATGCTCAAACAAAGACGATTTGGGCAGAAGTGTTGAGAAGGATGTGGAAGACAATTATCTTTAACAAAGTAATTATTTCTTTATGTATATATGTACACTGTAAAGTACCACAGCTATATAACTGTCAAGGTTTATTGTCAAGATGTTAAATGCTGCTCACTTTAAGATAATTTATCAAGAGAGATTTACATAGAAGTATTTATTATTGCAAATAAACGTATAATACTGTGTTCTCCGTGTACATTTGTGTCACATGTTTTAAAAAAAAAGGTAAGTTTATGATAAAGGCCCTAATAAGTGTTCTGTTTATATATTTGATATTAGTGCACACTAGTTCAGAGGGAAACTCTACTATTCTCAACAGGTTAACAATCCTTAAAATGAAAGTTTTTGTAAAAAGTTATGTCAAGAATTTAATAAGTTTAATATGTTGGAAAAATTTAACCAAAGAAAACTGAAACAAAAACAACAAAAATTAGACTTATTTAGCCAGTTTGATCAACCTTGACAATATTAAAACTATTTCTTAGATGTGGACATCAGTTCATCTTTCAATTTCCCATCATATTTTCATGTTATTTAGAAGGAAGGCACAGAAGGAATGACTTGGAAGAAAAATGTGAGGAATGTCAAATATCATATAGTTTAGCATAACAGGTATGTCAACAGTTGTAAATCACGCAATAGTTTAGAAATCATAGTTTAAATTTATATTGCGGAGTATTTGTTTTCCTCTTTTCTGCAGGATGAAAATGACTAAAGAATGTGGCTCCCTATTTAGTTAGATCTCAAATATAAACAGTACTACTGATAAGAATAGATCATGGTAAAAAATATAACATTACCAAAAGATAGAATAGAATAGAATAGAACAATATTTTATTGTCCCACAAGGGGAAATTCAGTTGTAACAGCAGCAAAAGCAAGAACAGAAAAGAATAGAGTCAAGACATATATATATATATATATATATATATATATATATATATATATATATATATATATACATTATGAACATAGTTACAAAAAAATAGAGTACTTTGCATTATTAAATGTCAAAAGTACAAATAAAGTGGTATACCCAAGTTGCAATGGGCAACAGAGCATGATATTTAAAATATTTTAAAATAATTAAAAATATTTAGAAAATGCACAGAATGTTCATATGGAGGAAAGTAACAAATTATTTATATTAAAATCTTACATCCTTTTGAAAATAAACAGATAATTCTTTAGGCAGTCATTGATGCAGTCGTGATATGCAGACATATCTGAGAACAGATGCTCAGATTTTTCATTAAAGAATATAAGTATATTGTGCTTATATTATGCTTATGTTTTCAGCCTGATACCACTGTGGTATCATTGCATTCCTAAAAAATGTATGGTTTTTTTTTAGCAATCAGTATAAGGGGAAGAAACACAGACTCACTGGGTTACCTGTGAATTGAAGCAGCAGAGTTAACCAGGAAAAACAGAAAATAAACTCTAGTAACGGATGTTCAAGATCATTATTTTTGCTTTGGCCTAAACATGCAGCTAAATCTTTTGGCAAACACCAGTCAAAATAAATTGTTAGCCCTAAATGTAAAAATATATTGTTAAATATCTTGTGTTACGGTAATAGAGCTGAGTAGAGTTTGTAAGTCTGTCTAACCGGTCTTGTTATCAGACTTGTCTTAATATTTACATTTTAAAGTATATCTCTTACTGTCTTTAATAAAGGTCTGTTTGGTTTTGCCATTTTCCGTTTAAATTATGGTAACATTTCTATTAGATTTAAAAATGGTAAAAATTGATAAAAATATAAAAAATATCTATTACATAAAGAAATGCAATAAACTTTATCAATAATTAGAGTGTCTTCATGAGAAAATATAGAACCTAATGTTTACTATATCTAACTGTTAAGGGTATGAAATTTCAAAAAGCATTTTCTTATTTTAGTGAGGCAGAATCAAAGGAGTTTCAGATATACATTTAAGCAGACAAAAGGCTAAAAGCTAAGCTGTTTTTTTTAAGTTGTTGAAATATAAGACTATATAAGAAATCCAGTTTTCTGTTGGAAAGATGTAGAAATATATTAGATCAGAAGTTTGGAGGAGAAACGGCAAAGAGAGAAATCATCCTTACAAGAGAAAAGACTACCAAACAAGCACTAAGGAGCAACGCTTGTTATAAAACACACAGTTACCACTATCCATCTTCAGAGAACAACAACAGATTAAGCTTTTCAGGGTGCACAGCATTTAAACATGACCAGCTCTCTCCATCCAGCACCAAGACTGAATATCTGGCCAGTAGGCCAGCATGTAGGTCATGAAGCCCCCTCGAACAAAATGCGAAGAGTATTTACACTTCAAAATAGTGTGTCTCCGCCGTTTGTTGAACTTTGACTGACAGCCTGCAGGTGGCCAGCATCTTTCTGCTGAGTCAGGAGGTTGGATTAGGCAGACAGAGCCCCCCTCATGGCTCACACGCAGCTTGATGACCGTCCAGATCATCCTTGTACTCCATTGCCTCTGCTCTGAGAGTGGGCTTCCTGCCATGGAAAACATGATGAAGCTAGAACAGATGCTTTTGTTGGTGTTCTAAACTGCTCCTGTGAAGCAATGGAAATGTGCTTGTAAAATCCTGTTTCCTTTTCAATTAATTGATCTTTCTTTCTTATATTATCTAATTTAGAAGAAAGATTTGGGTTTTTGGGTTTTCTTTGCAAAAGTGGCTGATGCAGCTTTGCTATGTCAATAACAGCATCAACATCCCTCTGATGTCAGTAGCTTAATGAAACATCAGCTTACATAGGGAGAAAGAAAACAACAATTACAAACACACAATACACACCACACGTAAGCTGCACCACAGTTAGTGGTTTGACAGTGTCTCACCATCTGCTACATGTCTTTGAGGTGTAAATGGTGAGACTGTGACCTTCTCTGCAAGCTGCCAGGCTATCACATGCACCAGGAGCTGCTCTACAGATGGTCCAGGCCCGTGATATCAACAACATTAGTGCCTGTGCTCAATGTGCTCATCTTTGCAGTAGTCTCATCTAACCAGTACACAGATGTGAGTCACACCGTTAAACCACAACATTTGCCATTTATCATACCCTTTTTTTCTTTTCCTAATGTAAACAGCTGTTGAGTTCTCTGACGTCAAGACTGTCTAATGAAAATAATGAAGCAGGAGTTGGTTTTTTGCTTCAGCTGCAAAACAGTAAAATACTAATAAACTTGCCTTTTGCTTCGTCATGGTCTTCTGCTTTGTGCACCTCACTGGCCATGGTCAACTGCAAAAAAAAACAAGTTTACCTGAAGTCACATTTATGCCACATTTATCATATCTGTCAAGCGGTGTGTCCCAAAGAAAAGGAACGTCATTGCTGCCACTTGCTGTTCTTCATTGGGAGTATGTTGAAGACTGAGGGTGGGGCCAATTCTTTACAATATAAGTTATTTTTACGGCTGTGCTTCAAAGGTGTTCAAATCATGTAATCGAAGGGGTTTTCAAATGGATAAATGAAAAGGTGGTAATTTCCTATTGGTAATACTTAGTACTCAGGGCCTAGATAAAGCCATGATGAAGTTATTGTTATGTGTAATCTCACAGAAAATATACTTTCTCCTAGTGTTAGATTCTGTTATGTTTTTCAGCATAAAGGTCGGACAAAAGCACTGATCAGACTTTGGAATGATAGTAGTAATTTATTAAATAAACCATGGACAACCATGGGCAAAATCGGAGTGAGAGGGAACGAAACAGTACAAGCTTGATGAATTAATTACTAAACTAATAAATTGACTGCAAAAGCGCCCTGAACTACTGAAAATCAGGGAAAACGAGAATACAAACACTGTAAAGGCATGAAAAATGATTTCATGTTTTTACATCTACCCTTGTTAAAATATATTTACTTTATACAGTGTAACTTAATATTAAGTTCTGCAGACTGTGGAGTTTTATAGATTTATAGATAGATAGATAGATAGATAGATAGATAGATAGATAGATAGATAGATAGATAGATAGATAGATAGATAGATAGATAGATAGATAGATAGATCTCTGAGCATAAACTATCTATACGGTTTCTAGCTGGAAACCGACAATATATGTTGTTCTTTTATTCAGTCTGTTCGGTTTCCTGGTGTCTTTTTACCCCCCAGCATACTAACATATAAAAGTGGACGCTTCAAACAATGTTGAGGGCAGCCAGTCTCCTCAGAAAATACATCCTACATTGTCCCTTTTTGTATACATAGTCCATGTTAGTTGAGCAGTCCAGTTTATCATCCAACTGCACTCCATCGATGGTGATTGGCTAGATAGGTGGGGCCATTCGTCTGAAGTTTATACCATCTCCTTGGTTCGGGAGAAGTTAAGTTGGAAAATAGCGTTGACACCGCCCACAAAAAGCCTTCACCAAACTCCTGTACTCCCCCTCCTCACCCTCTCTGATACATGTCGCGATAACTGTGTGATCTGAGAATTTCTACATGTGACATGTATCAGAGTTATAATGAAAGTCTATCTTCAGAGAATGTAGAGGAGCCGCAAAACAACCGTCCCCAGTGGATGAGTATCGACAGCCATGGTGGTCAGCTTTTTCCGGAGAAGATGGGATTGAATTGTGTTAAAGGCACCAGAGAAGTCAAAGAATAGCTACACACCTCCCGACATCGAGGTGGGAAAGGGTACGGTGGAGACGGTAAAGCACAGCATTTTCAACTCCCACCTGCTTCCGATACGCAAACTGGACAGAGTATAACATACCCTGTGCTTGTGGTTGCACGAGCTGCAGGACCAGCCACTCAAAGGTTTTTAGTTTTAGCTTCTTACTGTCATTATCTTTGTGTTATTTTTCCCGCGCAAAGTAATCCTGGACCAGTGATTCTGTGATTTTTGTCTGTTTTCTTTCATTGTTGAAAATCCCTAGTCAGTCAAAGAAAAGGCTGCTCAAATTGACTCCTTCTGCAGGAGTTTTTTTACCGTTAAGGATTCCTCTCACCTTTTGCCATTTATGCTCAGAAGGGATTGCTACAAGGTCAATGGATTTACCTGGACTTATAGATACTCTTCTTGAAGTGGCATCACAAGTTTACTGAAATTAGCTGTATTGCATTGAACTGTATTTAACTGGGTCTAAATCTGACCATATATTTGCACGTTTGTCTAAAAGTGCCTTGAGACGAAGTTTGTTGAGAACTGGTGCTAGCATAACAGACAGCTTTTTTTTAATAACAAACCTTTTCCTGCAGAAACGTTTTTTGCAGCTTTCAGCTTGATATAATGGCTACTGATTCATATCTATCTTTTTAATAGATAGAAGTTTTGTGCTTCTGAGTTAACAGGCCATGTGATTTGGTCAGGTGTGTTCCTTATATTGTGTTGCTTTTGACCTTCTTCTGTAGATATAAAAAGAAACCTCGATTGCTTTTGTGTTATATAGGACTAGCAAAGAGCTTAATATTGATCGGCTCTCAGAATAGGAGAGGGTTAGGTTGTCACTGATATAATGTGGTGCAAGCTGATAAGAACCAACATTGATACACAATTAGATAACATTGCGACCTGATCTGGTAAGCTTGCTGTCATCTCAGCATGTGGACGAAAAAGAGTCCTAAAAGGTCACTGCCCGAGTGACGAGTTTAATACTCTAATCTTGTGCTGTGGTTCTACATGCAAACATGTCGACATGAACAAAGTACTTAATAGGAAAATTCATTGCAACTACAGATTTCAAGACACTGTATAGGGATTTTACGAGATACACCAACACAAAGAAGTGCATCATAACTGCAATGATAAATGGTTGTCACAAATGTTTTCAATTAAACATTTATAAATGTGATAAGAATTTGCATAATTTATTAAGTTCCTTTTACTCTGAAACTCCTAAATAAAATTCAGGGCAACCAACCACCATTATAAGTCGACCTTTTGCAAAGAGTTCATCTATGTATACTTTAAGACCTCAGAAGTCTTAAAGGGACTATATCATGCTATTTTACAGCTTTCAATTTCTGGGATAGACATATATATATGATAAAATGTTACCGTTGGTGTTATACAGTATTATTTTTTCCTGAAATGTAACTTGTATCCTGTAGTTAATGTTGAACCACAAAGTTAAATGGCTAGATTCTCTATAAACCTGCCTCCTGCACCCCAGTGCTACGCTCCGCTCCCCCGCTCCCCTCCGCTGCACAGCCGGGAGCAGATCACACTGAGACAAACAGTGCTGAACTTAATCTCAAACAGTATTCTGACAAAAAATTTGAGAAGCACCACATGAAACTCTGTTATATTAAGGACATAGGCGTTTGGTTTACTTTTGTAAAAAAAAAACGCGGTCATTAAAGCTCATTTCAGTTGATAAATCTCCAGGCTTTAGACAGAGCCCAAACCAACATAGCGAAGACCACTGAGCAAATCTTTCCAGCCCAGTAAATAAAAAAGGCGTGGGTGTTGTTTGCACCCGTCTACTAAACGTTCTGAGATGCTACAGATCAATCAACCACACAATGCTGTTATAAGATCACATAAGCAGCTTGATAAATGGCTAACCCACATTAGCATTAGCATCTAGCTACTTACTTCTCTGTCCATCAGGCGTCTTTGTTCTTTAATCCAGCAGCTGTTCTTTAGGAATGTAGAATAAAATTCTATAATCCATGCAACCAAACGGGCGTTTTCACAGAGAAAGTAAATAATCCAACAAAAGAACTGAAGCAGCCATGCACTTTGAGAAGGAGGAAGGTGTGCTAGAACTCTATGACAGGTAAGCCGCTCTGCCTGCAGGGGTGGTGCAGACACCTCAACACCCCCTTGTTTTCAACTAGTGATGTCACTAGTTGAACACTCAGTCGATTGCTAGGAGAGGAAGGGGCATCTGCTCAGAGAGCAGAATTCAGGAGGATTGCTCAGAATTAAGCCAAAAACCACTCTGGTGGTGTATTTTTAATGAGAAAATTGCATTACCTGATGGTTGAAAACTCCAAAAACTTGATTTTGCATGATATAGGCCCTTTAAGGATTCCTAAGAACAAGAAACACAGGAAAGAGGTCAAAAAATGTGTGGAGCACTTTAAACTGGGTTATTAAACAATATACCAAGCTTTGAATAGCTCAAAAGGTACTGCTCAATACAGTAGGGCAAGAACATAGGACTTAGCTGATGTTACAAACTGCTCATGTGAAGGCCTGGAAATCTGTTGGTACAGTGGGGCAAAAAAGTATTTGGCAGCCTCTGACTGTGCAAATTGTTCCACTTTAAAAGTTGAGGTAAAAGTAGAGGTCTGTAACTTTCATCATAGATGAGAGAATGAATGTAAAAAAAAATCCAGTAAATCTTATTGCATGATTTTTAAAGAATGTATTTTTATTATGGTTCAGAAAATAAGTATTTAGCACCTACAAACAGGTAAGAATTCTGTTACCCGTTACTTCTTCTTTAGGAAACTCCTCTATCATCTACTCGTTAGCTTTATTTAAGACATATTTTTGGACTTGTTATCTGTGTGAAAGAAACCTGTAAAATGGAATAAATACAACATCAATGACAGTATCCCTTGATCTGGGGCTCCATGCAAGTTCTTGACTCACAGGGTAGACATGATCTTAAGAACAATAAGGAAACTGGCCAATGACCTGAAAAGAGCTGGGACTACAGAAACAAAAAATCATATTAGTAATACTCCAGTCCTTCCAGGATTTTGCGGTACTTTTTGTGATTGTTGCAGCCTAAAATATCTGATGTTGTGGCAACTCTTGTGAAAAGTTGCAACAAAAGTTGCAATGTTTTTATGTGTGATTTTATTTTGCCCCAATGACTTGAAAATTGTTTGAAAAGCAAGCTTTTTTTTAAGAATACACACACACATATATTACTTTGTTACTTTGTAACACTATTAGAAGAGTAATAACACGCTACCTTGTCACATAAACATTAGCAAAATAAAATTACTTTAAAGGTAATTTTAACAGATGAAAACGCTAAAATATGCCAAGCTCAGATTGGTTCCCCATTAAGAAGAAAATATCTGCTATTAGTTTGGTGCTACAATCCAAGACCCACCCTGGCCCCTTTAAGCCCCTTTTTATTAAACTCCTGGATACTTCCCCACCCAGCAGTACTAAACATTTGGGAATGGTCACTCACCGATGAATCATTTTTAAAAATCCCAGGCGTCTCGGTGCTCACAGAGAGTGAAAAAGTGGTGTTTTTTTTTCTCACTTTGGCTGCAGCACAGTGAGTTTGTTGATTTTGACGCTGTAACCTTGGTTACTGCTGGACCAAACATATGACCAGCGCTGGAAGAAGAGGAATGAGAATGAGGACACTGTACCCCATGGAACCTTCCTTGGCAGAATGCAAATGTAAGATATTTTATTCTCGATCCCTCTGCATAAGAAACAGGGAGTGTACATTATATGTGACACCGTCAGATATAAAATAATGAAAGGGAGAATCACAATTGGTAAAAGGTGTTGTAAAGTTGCATTAATTGGATAAAATTGCAGGACGTGTAAAATTTGCGGGGATTGGCTGAATTTGCATTAATAGTTACGATCGCAATGTTAAAATTCCTGTAGGGACTGATACACCATATCATCATAGATAAAAATCCTGCACTCTCGAAAGATCCCCCGCTTAAACCAGCACATGTCAACTCCAGGCTCGAATAAAGTTTGCCGGATACCATCTGGATGATCCAGAGGAGGATTTGGAGAATGTCATGTGGTCAGATGGGACCAAAATAAAACTCTTTGGTACTCGCTGCGTGTGGAAGGGAAATAATAGTGAGTTGCATCCCAATGGCACCATACCTTTTTTGCAAAGGGGGCAGGACGACTGATATGTATTAAGGAAAGGATGAATGGAGGCATGCAGCGTGAGATTCTGGCCAAAGAACTTCTTCCATCAGTGAGAGCATTAAAGATGAAACACATCTGAATCATACAGCATGACAATGATCCCAAACACACCGCTCGAGCAACACAGGAGTGGCAACGTAAAAAGCATTACGATTCTAGAGTGCCCTAGCCAGTCTCTAGCCCTCAGTACATCAAAAAATCTGTGGACGGAGTTGAGAGTCCATGATGCCCAGCAACAGCCCCAAACAACACAGCTCTAGACATTCAGTATAATCAGTGGGCAGCCAATATACTGTATTTTTGCCCCACTGTATATCATCTAACAATGAAAAGAAATGCAGTCTTGCAAACCTACCAACTGTACTGCATCCAGTGGTGCATTCCACAAATATAGCATTTATGAAAAGTCATTGGTAACAGAAAACGATTATAAATATTTGTGGTGTGTGAATGTTTTTCTTCTGGAGAAGCAGGGAAACCCCTCAAAATTCATGGGAAGATGAATGGAGTCACACAGAGGATATCAAACAAAAAACACACGGACAGAACTACAGTGGAATGGTTTGGAGCAAAACATATTTATGAATTAGAATGTTCACAAACACTCTTCCTGTAAACTGAGTGAGCTTTCATACTTGCAGCATGTCAAAGTGTGCAAAGCTGGTAGAGTTGCAGCTATAATTGCAGGAAAAGGTGGTTCTACAAAGTACTGAGTTGGAGCAGTGGAATACAAATGTAAACAATACTTTAGAGTTTGAATTTCAAATAAAATTGTATTATTTACCTTTCACTTCAAAAGGGTGCACTGCTTTTTGCTAGTCTTTTACATACAAGCATAAAAATATATATATTGAAGTTTGTACTTATAATGTGACAAAATATGAAGCAGTTTAAGGGGTGTGAATATTCTCAAGGTTTGATCCATTTTAGTCAATGTGAAATCACAGCTGGATTGCCAACGTGGAGTATTCCACCATCCCAGCATTGTCCACGTCAGGAATGCCTGCTCTGGTTTTGTGCTCTCGCAAATTTTCATACACCTCCTCAGGTTTCTGGTGAGGCTTAAAGTCCACTGTTGCATAGACAATACCACTCGTTTCCTAAAAGAGACAATGTGTATTCAGAAATTGTGTTCTTGAGGAAGTTCAAAACGATAATGTCTCCAGACAGTGAATCACAGTCACTCCTGGGTCCCAGTTCTGCACCTACTTGTTTCTGTGAGTCACATAGAGTTTCTCCAAACATGTCTACAAAACAGGAATAGAAACAACACATCATTAAATTGGCTGACCCTTCTGTAAAAAAGAAGCATTTAAAACTGTCAGACTGGCAGTTGGTTACAATGTAGTGGTAATGGATGTCTTAGGAAATTGCTTACTTGACTTTTTACGTCTTGCTTTGACTTTGCAGCAAACGGCACCAATCACAGATGCAACAAAAATCATTGCAATGATAAACACAGTGAATAAAAGTGTCACACTAAATTTCCAGGAAGCACTAAGAGAGAAACAGTAAAAAATTCTGTCATACCTGACAGGTGACAAATAAAACATCAGTCAAAAAAAAAAGCTTTCATAGGTTGCAAACCTGTCATTGTCACCGTCCTGCACCATAACTGGTACGGTGGAGTCCAAGACCGTGGTGGAGATGTTTGGGGCTCTAAATGTTGCAGTGGTTGTCAGTGGAGCCTGAGACTCACTGTAGTGATCAGATGTTTCTGCATAATGCAAGATGATCAGTTTTACATTTTTAGAACAATCCAAAGGAAAAAGTTTGTTTAGGTTTACTTACCTAAAACCTCCACGTAGTAGTCAGTATAAATTTGAGTCTGGGTACCCAGAACGCCACATCTGTAATACCCTGCATCTCCAACCTGCACATTTGATATCTTAAACTCAATCCAACCATCTTCCTCTGTTGTGGTGACTCTTCCCTTCAGTGAATCACAGGTGTACCCTGAACTGTCCAGTAGTTTGTAACATTGACCAGGATACAGTTTACAGCAGGACTTGTTGTAGCTGTTGTAAAACGGAGGAAACATGAGTCTCAGCAAAATGTGTTGAACCTCCTCAGTCCTCTGCTGTGCTTTTAGGGGGCAGTTAACTGGAAAACAAAAAGTGCTTTTTAAAGTTTAGTAAGATTTAATTAACAGAAAATTTCCAACAATTTGTTTGAAAGCCATACCTTGCAAAATACAGATTAACGTGAAGAGAATCTTCATCATTCCCATTCAGAATCCCAGCGCCTGTAAAGAGTTTTTTCCTTCTTGTCCTCCTCAGAGGACAGAAAAGGGAAGTTGTTTGTTTGTCAGCTGAAAAAACAAATGTATGACTAGAGGTCTTCCTAGATTTTCAGTACACTCTCACATAATTCAGAAAAGGAATTTCTAAAGGAAAATGTTTGCCACCATAAATTTAGCTAATGCTTTTGATTAAAAGCAGAGGATTTTTTTTACTAATTGAAAAAACTAGTTGTTGCTTGTATTCTGTACCACACAATGTGTCAAATATTTTTTAATAAAGAGCGGCATGTTTTTGCAGATGCCTTACTAATGTTTTAGAAGTGCAAAGTGGTCTTTAGTATTTAACAATGTTGCATTCATATATGTCCTTGTTATCTTCAAGCCCGGTGCTTTTCTTTTATGCAGTACCCATCTGTGATGGTTTCCCTGACCCCACATGCAGATATTCCCTCCTTAGTATTATGTCTGATGGCCAGCAGATCACTACTATAGGCCAAATGTGAGATAGATAGATAGATCGATAGATAGAAAGACAGACAGACAGACAGACAGACAGAAACATTGTTATAAAAGTTAAAGAAGATGGCACTGTCATGCCCCGCTTTTTCCCATCATTGGAGTTATGACACCTAAAAGATCAAGGCACGAAAGGAGACCTTACTCTTTCAGTAGAACCCTTAATATTTGATTGATTACAGTTTTTTATTTTTATGTAGAGCTTTATGAATTTCTTTGAGCTAATTGTATTTTGTATCCAAAATATTTTAAAACCTCCAACTAGTAACTAGTTGCTACCACACCCCATTTCTAAAGAAAAGAATAGAGGAATTAAAGACTGTAGACATTTATGAACAAAGAAATTTATTTGGTGTTAGCTTTTAACTTATGATACGCTTTTTACCAACTCAAAACATAATCCATAATAAAACAAAAAGCTAATGAACAAAGTATTTACATAAGTATTCAATAAAGGATTTGCAACATACTAACAATTAACTTAATACAGATATACAATAAACACTCCCTGTTGCCCTTCATTTAACTCAAAAACGAAAAACATCGAACATTTTCTAAAACATTAGGCTTTCCGCTGACAACATTGTCTTGCAAGTCGAAGCAGTTCAGGCACATAAACACTGTTCTTAAACTTACAAAACAGACACCTTGTTCAAATTTTACTCTGAGATGTGCAGCCCCTATTAATAACTTAGAAGCAATAAGTGTGACAATGTCGATGTTTTTACAAGTTGTTAATCTTTTACAGATAAGGGTTCTGCTGACAGCCTTGTAAATCCATGGATGCATATATAAGTTGAGGTCACGGTTTTCTGAGATCACATTTATATCCCTACTCATTGGTGAAGGTAATGACATCGTAGGGGATGCCCTGCTGCTGCAGCTGTTCCAGCTGTTCAGGTGTAGCCTCAGTATAAAGTGTTTGGGTCTGTCCCACGGCTGCATCTGCTACAGCTGGCAGAAGAAAAGTTATCTTTATTAAGCGTTTTCATTCTCCAGGGTGTCAAGCGGTAATGTTACCAGGAAGAAGTCAGTTAAACAAAACCGGTCAAGAAAAGCACTAAGTTATCATGAGGAAATCTGAATTTCATCTCAACCTAAATGTAAAGGCCTCCTTTGCACCAGAACAAGATCGCACTGTGGCATTCAAAATCAGCCAGAACATCTTTGCAAGGCCTCCAGGGGTGCTGGATGTGTGAAGCTGATAGCACCAGAGGAGTTTAACAATGATGCTTCCTAAGGGCATCTACCTCTCTAGGTTAAATATAAAAGAATTTGAAACAGGGCTTTCTAAATGCCAACCCAACCACACCAACACTGTGCTCGTGGCACTAAGTCATTTAATCTCATGCTTTGGTCTTGGCACCCTGCCAATGCACTGGCTGCAGCATAAAGTGTTTCAACAGGCAACTGAGAAGAAAAATAACCATTCAAGCTCTCATGTGCAGAATATTTGCACCAAGAAGGCTCTCTGTGATACAGTTTCTGTGCAAAATGGCTCCCTGCTTGATGGAAGTGCCCTCACCTACAAATTGGACAAACAAGACAGATGTGAAGAGTGAACCTGTGGTTTATTCAGGCTGCAGTTCAAATACATGTATTTGTGATGTTTTCAAAGACAAACCTTACCATCCAATTTAGGTTTGGAGAGGAAGGACGGCAAAACATGACCAGCAACTTAGAGAATCTTTTGTATATTATATATTATTGTTAAAATAGTTTTGAAGAACACAAAGAAAAAACAACTTGGCAGCAGTTTAAGAAAAATGCTAATTCATACTCAACAGTGCACAAGACTAAAGAAAATAAGCCATACAGTTATTAATGGCAGTTTCTCCTCCAAAGTAAGGCTGAAACTGATGGTTGAGGTTCACCAGCCTTCCATAATCATGAAGATTTAGCACAATCTGAGTCAAGATCCTCGTGCAAATGGAATATGTGCGGTGGTACCAATGTGGTACCAATGTGTAAGAATATTATGGAAAGGAGCAGCCAAAATTCAATTTAAGATCTTAGAGCAGTCTTAATCTGGTGTGAAGGAGTCCTTGATCTGAATATACATAAACATAAAACAATGTGTGCCTTTTAATTAAATAATACAATCCTTTAACGTTATGCTCAGAGCTAACCTTTGACAGCAGAGTGCGCTGCAGCTTCCAGGTCCTCAGCCTTCACCATCTGAGCCTCAGAGCTGACAGGTATGTACTGGATCTGCCCATCATGACTTACAGCGATCTGCACACATACATATAAAAACAAAAAAGTCTCACTTCAGATGATTCAGTATCAACTGAGTCCCTTTTATCAGTTCAATTTACCTACACTAGGTTGGAAATAACTCAAATCTGTCTCACCGGTTGTTCATGCTCGTATTGGATGATTTGTCCATCTGGCATCTGCACAACAGAAAGCACACTCAGACGTTGCTGGCTTTCATTAGGAAAAGTATTAAAGATTAGAAAATAAATATTACCTGTATTTGGTTACCATCAGCAACTACAACGTACTCCAGAGGAATTATGTGCTCAACTCCATCCTGTGAGATGATGTACTGAACCTGAAACAACCAATTTTAAAATACTGGAGCTTAAAATTTAAAAAGGTAATAATGATTTAAATGTCACAAGAGGGTCTTTATATTCTTATTAAAATGGCCAGTAAAAATTAATTTAAACACTGTAATGGTAGTATATTGGTAATAGTGCTACCAGGAACAATACAAAAAAAGAAGGAAACAAACAAGGAATATAACTTTTATAATTTTTAAGGCCATGGACATAAACTTGTGTTCAGTGCAGTTTATTTATTTTATTTAACGCTTGTCATCTCAAAGCACTTTACAGAAATTGGGATTTCCATTAAATCATACATACATGCCAGTTGATCCTACCAAGATATCAATTCTGATCAGAACTGTACATTAAATACAATGTCAGCCACTGATTTTCTGAAATGTCACTTACTTCAGTCACCTGGTTATCTCCAGTCATCAGGTGTTGAACTGTCTGGCCATCTAAGGTGGTTATCTGCTGCATGTATGAACCTTCCTCCTAATAAATGCACATAGAAATTAAGGTATTTGTATATTCAAACAAAGAGCCAAAGTGTTTTGTTTCAAATAATTAAATGATGTTTTATGAAAAGTTAACAGTAGGAGTAGTATTGCTTTTACCTGATCTGATAACACCTGCTCCTGAGATACAATAATGTGATCCTGACCCAGGGCCTGCAACCTCTCTGGAGTGATTGTTGTTTGATGTGCCTGCAAGGCTGTTGCAAATGAAAATACTGTATTATGCTTCATATAAAAAAAATAGCACCAAAATGTACAGACATTTGTCTTTGGTCGATTTGTTCTATGAAGCTATATAATTCTCTTTAAATGGTTCTAATAAACAGGCTTTTACAACAGTATAAAAATTATTTCCAAGAGCCACTGTTACAAAATAAATGAAAACAACACAAATTGCCTTAGATTTTGTTCCAATTAAAACTTAATTTAACTTAATATCCAATTACATGTATAATAAATTGATCTACACCATTGCAAAAATATATTACAAGTCTTTTTCTGTTTCTTACACTGCAGGGTGGCTAAGGCCTCTTCGTCGCTGTTTACAATGATTGTTTGTTGAGATGCGCTGCTGCGGTTTTTGCGAGTGGATTGATCCTGACTGTGGAGACGCTCCACGTGGAACTTCAGATGACCGTTACGGTTAAACCTGTAAGAGTAAAACATAGAAGCGGTTACACCTGCCGCTGCTCAGGCATCTCATCATTAAATCTTATTTTTTTTAAATTGTTTCCAACCTTTGTCCACAATGCTTGCAAGCAAATGGCTTCTCGTTGGTGTGGGTCATCATGTGTCGGCGCAGGTCTTTCTTGTTCTTTGATGCAAAGCTGCAATTTGGACACTTATGGGGCCGCAGGTAGGAGTGCATCACCATGTGAGACTGAGGAGAGCATGTAAAACAGAAAAATGTTTTTTTCCCACAACAATCAAAACTACTAATGTGATACTAAACAGTTGAGAAATAAAACACTGTTGTAACAGAAATGAGTTGATTAAGCTGCTGTTGAGAGACATACCTTGACTTCGGGCCAAGAGACTGAGGTGAAATCACAATCAGGACATTTAAAAGTGCTGGGATCCAAGTGTGCCCTCTTGTGGTTTTCCATGTCAGAGCGGCCGTTGAATGACTCCATGCAGATGCGGCAGGAAAACCTCTTGGTGTTGGGAGAGCTCACTGCAGCAGGTGAGGCTGGAGCGTCACTGCTCAGCTAGCGCGAGAGAAGAAGTAGACATATTAGAAACTAGAAACTACATTTATACACACAAATACATAAAATACTGATCATATCGTTACCTCTACTTGCTGCAATTCACTATCAGCCAAGACTGAAGATACATAGTACTTGTCACCTTTCTCTGATGCAGAGGCTTCAAAACCCTGACTGTTTTCATCAGCACTGAAAAATAGCAGTTTTATGAGGATTAAAATCCAAAAAATATTGTTAGGGTAATGCAAATATAAAACCAGATATTCTCTGTGTAAATAATCTATTCAGGCGCACCGAGACTGTCTTTAGTTATGCTACCTGTATGCTGGGCTGTGGTTTTCTCCAGCAGGCTCTTCTACTACACTGAACTCCCCTCCATCCTCATAGGTTTCAACAGCAATCTGGGTAAGCGCCCCCATTTCAGACGTTGCTTCCTCATAGGCCTCCTGCAGCACTGCTTCGCCATTCTCAGACACATGAAAGGTCATGATCTTTTGACCCTGGCCGGGTGCAACAGTCAGAGCACGTACTGTTCCACTTTCTACTTCACTTCCTTCTGGTTTCAGCACCGCCACCTGTGGAGCATGAAAAGTTGATTAGCCTATATATTATGGATGTTTACTATACATATCCTTGCAAAACTATGAATACCCGTATATTTTACATACATTTTAATGTATCTTACATGATTGACCAACACAGATTGGTACATAATTGTGGCATGTACAGAAAAGGGTAAATTATTTTTTTTTCCATTCAATTCAAAAATATAGATCTACAAAAGTGTGGGGAACATTTTTTTAGATTTGTAGTTACTTAAAGAGCCCATGTTTATTTTATAGATGTCAGATGTTTTTTTTAGAACAGAGACTGAGTCATGAAGGCTACGAAACAGAGCTGACAAGTATGGGCAAAAGTTGTGAAGAGGTTTAAAGCAGACTGAGATGCCTGAACAAGTTCTACCACATAATTTTCAAGGTCACGAGTAATGAGTACAGCACAATTGGAAATCTGCTAAGAAAGTGACTGGCAGTTCTTCAGAAACTTCAGAGATTCACAGCTCAGGTGTTTGAATCTTTTCTCACTATAACAATCTTTTGAGACCACAATTGTTTGGTCTTTATGGAAGACCAAAAGCAGAAGGAGATACGTTTGCAGTTTTCACAAACAATTCAGAGGAAAAGGCAAAAATACAGAGGAAAAGATTTTGGTGAGGTAAAATGGACAGAGTTGAATGTTCTGACTGGAATACTATGGCTTGTGAAAAATGAACGCAAGATTACAACTAGGGAAGAAAATATTGATATTCCAATATATCACAATATTTTAATATTGTATCGATATTCAAAAGAAAAGTATAAACTTTTTTTTTTTTTTTTAAGAATTTGAATTTAACCAATAATAATGAAAAGGTTTCACTGGTAGTTGGTGGCTGTTTTCACCTTTCTTTGTTCCAGTGGATAAATAAGATCCGGTAATTAAACTAGATGTGTTATGGGTGAAACATGTTAGAATGTTTAGAATGCTGTAGCTGATTTTTTACAGTTAATTTCCATTTTAAAAATATCAATGTTTTATGTCTTACTCATAGTATCTTGATACATCGCAATATATTGTATCGCTTCATTTGTATCGTGATACATATTGAATGACCAGATTCTTGCCAATACGCATCTCTAATTAGAAGTGTGTACCACTGGAACACCGTGGTGGAACCATCATACTGTAGGGATGTTGTTGTTCAGTGTTTGTGTCATAATGTCGCATATCTTCCAAAAGTCTGTTGTGGAGAGTGCAGTCTCCACTACCATCATCTGCTGGGGTAGCAGCATCAGAGTCAGCTGATTCTACTTTAGAATGGTCGACAACGAAGTGCATTATGGTGCTAGAATGGTCCAGTCAAAGTCCAAAACTAAATCCAATCCAAAGAGAGGTGGTATAACTATCCAGACAAGCTACTGAGCTATTTTTGCAAAAATATATTAGGCACATATTTCAGTTCGCAAATGTAATAAAATAGTGGAAAGATTTTAAAAAACCACATAAAATCCCACTAGAGTCATTGATGTTTGTGGAAAAAACATAAAGGAAATTTGGAAAAGTCCTGGAAGTTATGCATACATTTGCAGATCATTGCTATAAAAATGTCCTATCTGTGCAAAAAGAACATTTTGACAAACCTGTAAAGAGTTCCCAACAATTTCCCGAGCGTTGCTCATGTTCAGTAAAAGATCCAGCGCATTTTGAGCAGACAGATCACCATATTCTGCTAAGGAATAGATTTAGTAAAAAACTCAAATTAACATGTCAAAAATATATTACCCAAGTGACTAACTAAATAGTAACTGACCATGTTCATAGATGATAGTTGTATTTCCCAATGCATCCTGGGTCACTGAAGCATTTTCCATTCCCTGCATAGCTTGTAGTGTCTCAGGATCCACAGCAATCTGAAGAAAGATGATTTAGAATTGCACAAAAATGTTGCTAAACAGCAATATGATGTGTACTGCTTAATAAAACATGTTAAACAGACTCACTATAGTGTTCTGCAATGTTGGATTGTCGTCACGTTGTTGTTTGAGCTCCTCTATCTCCTGCAGGGTGAAGAAGGGTTTCCGCCTTCTCCTCACTGGCTCCTCGGGGTGAGCCAGAGACCACTCGTTAAAGGCCTCTGGGTGGCGACACTGCACATGGAGACGTAGGTTCTTCCTGTGCTTGGTTGTAAAGTGACACATATCACAAGAAAAAGGCTTCTCCCCTGCAGAGAGATGCATAATAAAATGAATATGCGCTGAACATTACAGGAGTTGAAAAGTAAAGACAACAGGAAAACTTGAATAAGACACCAACCAGTGTGTTTGATGGCCATGTGTGAAATCAGGAACTCCTCTTTGGAGGTGGAATATTTACAGTAGTCACACCTGAAGGGCCTGTCGTTGGTGTGGGAGAGCTGATGGTTGAGCAGCAGCTTCTTGTTTTCACAAGTATAGTCGCAAAACTCACACTTGAACCTAGAAAATGCACATGGATAAATGTAAAAATAAATATATTTCATTGGTATTATTTCTATGTTAGAATTGTGTTTCTTTGACAAAAAGTACAGAAGAATGAATGAGAATAGAAATATTTCAGTACTGACTTGTCTCCAAGACTTTGGATGTGGGTCAATAAGTGCATTTTGAATGTGTACCTCTTCTTGAAGGATTTTCCACACTGCAAAAACAAACAAAAACAAAATGCAATAAATTATAAATATATACTTTTACAGTTTATACAGTACAAAACAAGTTTGGACATACCTTCTCATTCAGTGCACTTTCTTTATTTTCATGACTATTTACATTGTAGATTCTCACTGAAGGCATCAAAACTTTGAATGAACACATATCGAATTATGTAGTACTTTTACCAAAAAATGTGAGATAACCTGGCCTCCAAAGTCACCGAACCTGAACCCAATCGAGATGATTTGGGGTGAGCTGAATGCAGAGTGAAGGCAAAATGGCCAACAAGTACTAAGCATCTCTGGGAACTCCTTCAAGATTGTTGGAAAACCATTTCGGGTGATTACCTCTTGAAGGTCAAGAGGATGCAAAGCAGTAATCAGAGCAAAGGGTGGCTACTTTGAGGAATCTAAAATATAACATGTATTTAGTTATTTCATCCTTTTTGTTTAAGTACATACAGTAATTCCATAAATCATGTGTTCATTCATAGTTTTTATGCCCTTAATTAAGAATCTACAATGTAGTCATGAAAATAAAGAAAACTCATGGAATTAGAAGGTGTATCAAAACTTTTGGTCTGTACTGTATGTAAAAACAGAATTTGACAAACTTTGAAAAAAAAAAAAAATCTTCCAGACCTTATCACACATGTGTGGTTTCTCTGAGCTATGGGTTTTCATGTGCTGGGTCAGTCTCTTCTGCATGGGGTACACCTTGCCACACACAGGGCAGGGGAACTCTAAGACCTTGGGAGCCTGCAGGAATGAAAACAGCTGAGAAATAACACAGCACTACAGAAAGAACAGATCTGCTGCCCGAAAAACCAAGCCGCAACCTTTTAAAAAATAAGTGATAAGGTTTTCAGCCCAGGTTGGCACATGATGGAGGGTGTCAAGATGCTAAACAAAGGTTATCGGTCAGTTACACCTTGCACAAGTTTTTTGCATCTTATTTGCATTTTCATTCAGTAAGGACAGGGTATAAGAAAAAAACACTGTAAGAAAATGTGCTGTACTTGGTGGAATGGCACTGAAGTTTGTAGTTGTTTCACAGATGATAATTTAGCAACAAACGCAAACAGTATTTCTGTGTTTTGAAAGACTGGGCAGCATTTGACAATATTTATTACTAATTATTACACACTAGGGATGTCCCTGACCAAGGATTTACATATTAGAATCAGAACTGTCTAATCTTTCTATAGTCGATGTTCGACTGATCTATGTGGACAGGCTGCGGTTGTATGCCGCAAAGACTTAAAGGTAATGTGTTTGTATTAACTATAGAATTTCTCCATTGCACATGATAATTTATATTTCAAATGTAGTCATGTTCTTTAGTTATCCCATGAGTAATGTTATTGTCAGTGTTTGATTATGTTTGTCCGTGCACCATCTTGGAAATTGTAGATTACTGGAGTTAAATGTCTGCCTCGAGTGCATAGTCATCAATCTCTGCCTGTTTATAATGGAGTTGCACAAAACACTGCCCCCTAGTGGTTGTGCAGTGTGAAGGATGAGAGAAGCAAAACGCAATTACTCTCTCTTCTAACTTCTCAGCTGTGTGTAGTCATGTTGTTAATTAAACTCTTAATTTTTTTACATTTAAATTTGCGGATTTATATTTAAAAGACTGTTTAAACTTCATGCAACTGCACATGACCTACATCATGTAAATGCGTCAACCAAATGATGCTTGTTTAATCTGCGAAGATTCAACCCTGAGAATGGTGGTCGAATCAGGCTCCGCCTATCGTTACATCAAATCTTCGACTACTCAGGCCATTTCTGTTACACACTGAAAAGAGATTCTTTCAAAGCTCATTTGAGATCTTTCTATCAGTCTATCTAGTAGTCAGTAGGGGAGCAGAAAGGTGGCATTCATGCAAGAACTCTCACTGGAGCTATTTAAGCAACAACATTAATTCTACTGACACAAGATACTGATGCTTAAAAAAAAACATTTAGTCAGGTAAGTTTGTATTGGCATTAGTAGTTCCTTAGAAGGCCCTGGGTTCAAATCCCAGCCTGGGATCTTTCTGCATAGAGTTTGCTTGTTCTCCCTGTGAATGTGTGGGTTCCCTCCACGTACTCCTGCTTCCTCCCACAGTTTAAAAATAGGACTGTTAGGTTAATTGGTTTCTCTAAATTGCCTTTAAGTATGAGTTTGCGTGTATCATTGTTTGTCCCGCGTCTCTGTGTTGCCCTGCGATACAATGGCGTCCAATCCACGGTGTGCCTTGCCTCTTTACTAATGATTAATAGAGATAAGCACCCCCCTGAAATGGATGGATGGATGGATGGTTCCTTAGATTTATTCTCTGATGTATGTTTTATTCTATTATGTTTACTGACATTTCGATGCAGTACTTTGTGACAAATGTATGACTGGAATATTTCGGAGTAAAGAAAATGTATTGATTAGTTACATTTTAGTAAATCTACCTAGGGAATACAGTAGTTTTCACATTTTTTGTATGAAAAAAAATCTGTGAACAAAAATGCTTTCAGAATTATAAATAATCATTGTCTAGTTTCATCAATTTACTAAATGCAAAGTAAGAAAAAAAGGAAAAAGGATCCCAAATTATGCTAATGATCATCAATGTCATGATCAGTCATCAACTGAAACAGAAAGAGCTGTGTAGAATGTGTAAGTAATTTTACAAGTAAGTAGTAGTGTAGTAAGTAGTAACTGGGTAAGTAGCAGCCAAACTCTGCTACAAAGGTGAGGTTGCAACAAGACACAATGTAGTTATATTGGATTAACAAGGTCTCTACCAAACAAAGATTCAAAAGCAGACTGGGGTTTAAGATTGTGCTGTTCAAGCTCTTTTGAAGTACAAAGAAATGGCAACATTGAGGATCGTAGACACAGTGGTTGGCAAGGAAACTTAGAGCAGCACATGAAAGACACATCAAGCTTATATTACCCCTCAAAATCAGAAGATGTCCAGCAGCCATCAGCTCAGAGCTGGTAGAAACCAGTAGGATCCAGGTCTGAATCCAGATCCAACAAGCCATACCCCCAAAGTGGAAACATGGCCAAATGACTCAAGTATGTTTGAAGACATAGGAACTGGAGAAAAATGTCAGCAGGTGCTCCGGACCGATGAGTCAAAATTTGCAATATTTGGCTGTACCAGAAGGGTTTGTTGTAGTTTTCTGTTTGTTGAAGGGCTGGAGAGCGGTACAATAATGAGTGTCTGCAGGCAACAGTGAAACATGGTGGAGGTTCCCATGTCATTTGGGGCTTCATTTCTGCAAATGAAGTTGGAGATTTGGTCAGCATTAATGGTGTTCTCAGTTCTGAGGAATACCAGCATGTCCATCATGCAATACCATCAGATAGGCGTATGATTGTCCCCAAATTTATTCTGAAGCGGCACAACAACCCAGAACATACAACCAAGTCATTCAAACTATCTTTAAGGTAAAGAAGAATAAGAAGTCCTGGAAGTGATGGTATGGCCCCCACATAGTCCAGATGATCAAGTGTGTCTGGGATTAGACGAAGAGAAAGAGGGATGAAGAAGCCTACATCCACAGAAGATATGTGGTTATTTTTCCTTCAGAAACTGTGTGCAAGTGTACCTAGAAGAAATTATCCTGTTTTGAAAACAAAGCGTGGTTACACCAAATATTGATTTGATTTAGATTTCTCTTTTTTTCACTCACTTCATTTTGTTGAAGTGAATAAATGAAACTAAATGATCAACACTTCCACTTTTGAAATCATTCTTTGTTAACAGCACTTTTTCAAACCTGCCTAGGAAATTTGCACAGTACTGCATGTCATATAGACATAATGCTTACAGATGTCAGTAAACAGCGGATATCAGCAGGATACCCTCTGACCTCTCTCCTTGAACTACCGACCAGGCCAGAAATCTAAGTGTATTTATGGACTCAGACCTGAACCTCCAGGGTCACATAAAGGCAATAACAAGATCAGCTTTCTATCACCTGAGGAACATTTCTAGGATTAAAGGACTGATGACGCAAGAAGACCTAGAAAAAACTCATCCATGCATTTATCTTTAGCCGCCTTGATTACTGTAACAGTATCTTCGCAGGTCTACCTAAAAAAATCAATCAGACAGCTGCAGCTGATCCAGAACGCTGCTGCTCGTGTTCTCACTAAAACCAGGAAAGTAGAACACATCACCCCAGTCACTACACTGGCTCCCTGTAGCTCAGAGAAAAGACTTCAAAGTGCTTTTATTAAATAATTGAATGGGTTAGCACCCGAGTACATTAGAGAGCTGCCATCAACAAACCATCCAAACCGATCAAGTCCTCTAGCTCTAATCTACTGATTGTCCCTAGAACCAGAACCAAACATAGAGCAGCTTTCAGTTTCTATGCTCACCACGTTTGGAACAAACTGCCGGATGACTGCAAAGCTTCTGAGTCTCTAACTCTCTTAAATCAAAAATAAAAACGTATCTATTTAGACTATCTTATGAGTAAATGATATGACTTTTGATTGTTTTTTGCAATCACTAAATGTTTTGTTTCTGTTCATGGTCTCATCCTCAAAGCTATTCGTTCCATGACAAATGCGTCATAGATTATTCATTCAGTGGACAGAAATCTACCAAGGCCTTTATTTTAAGAAGCCAAAAATTATTATGCCAAATAAGGGGAAACATATATTGTCTTGGTAAGTAACTTTCAAAGATGTTACAGAATTTTCCATGAGAGATCACCATCACTTAACATCTGGCTTTAAACCAAACACAGGGCGTCTGCTTTGAGTTCAGTCTAAGATCTGAGACAAGAATACTGAACAGTAAGCATGCTAAATATTACTCACCAACTCTTTTTTTCTTTTTCTGCAAAGAGAACAATGTTATTTTTAGTTATCTCAGAATATATCGGAAAATAATAATTTTATATCTCAGAATATATCGGAAAATAATAATTTTATATTTGTTAAATGAGTTAATTACTTCTCTTTGCTGTGAACTGCAGAGTGTCGAAGGACATCTTTCTTGTAGACACTTGAGTAGTTACACTCTTCACATTTAAATGGCTTTTTGCCCTCGTGATTGAACATATGTTCCTGTGCAAAAAAAAAGTCTGATTTGTGAAACATTTTACAAAATTACACATAATAAAATGATGTAGAGCCTGAATGTTGTGACTTGGTCTGTTCTACTGACCTTCAGTGAAGACCAGCGCTTGCAGTGATAGCTGCACTGCAGGCATTTAAAGAGCTCCGGGTCACTGCCTTCATGAGAGTTGACATGAAAGCGCAGGTCCTCCTGAGTGAGGAAGCGTGAGCCACAGATCCAGCAGTTGTGGGGTCGCAGCAAAGGTTTGAGGGATTTATAGTATCGACTGGAACACAATAAAGAGAAATTAGCCATTTGCGTCCCAAACACTTTAAAAAAAAAACACTAATAACATGTAAATACTTTGAAGGCTTACTTGCGATTTATATACTTCTTATATTTCTTTCTTAGGAAGCGCTTAGATGGTCTGCCCCGCTTCCTTGGGAGGAACTCCTCGTCTGGCTGGGAGTTTGATGAAGGGTCTTTGTTCTCAGAGTCAGATTGGCTAATCGCTGCCTCAGCCATGTCTTCATTAATCTCTCTACCCAGACCTTGGCCCAAACCAGAGGAGCTCGCCTCTTCAGATGCAGAGGGATCCACACTAAGCCTGGACCACTTAGAAATGCTTTCTGCTTCTGCAACACACATTTGAAGATAAGAAAGGAACTGACTGCAATCTAAAAGTTTCAATTTATGCTATTATGCCAGCGTTTCACCTTTGCTGCTGTTCCCTTCACCAGAAATGTTGTACTTCCTCGGGCGACCGACCTTTCGGCGAGGACGCCCTTGAGATGACGAGGAAATGGGAGTAGATGGTTTCTTCAGGAAAGCATCAGGTCTTCCTTTCATCTCCTGATCTACTGGGTTGTAATCGCTGTCCTCTGGAGTTATACAGAAGAGCAAAGTTAAGGTTATTATATAATGCCTTGCAAAATGTGTTACTGTGTTTCAGCGTTTTTCACATCTTAATAAAAAACTTTAACATGTTTTATTGAGATTTTTATGACAGAAACAGAATCTAGCACACAATTGTAAAGTGGAAGAAAATGTATACGTATAATGCATTTAAGATATTTTACATATAAAAGAAAAACTGTCAAATTAGTGCCTTCACAAGTCTTCCCTTGATAATACATTTATATCTGATCTTGAGATCTATTCTTTGGGTTGACTTTAACCCACAACAGGATTAGAACTTTATTGTTTCCTGAGTTTATCTACTTTTACTGCTACTGTATTTTTATTACCTAAGTATTTTATTCTGTTACATTTCTAATGTTTTTAATGATCAGCACCTTGTTAATTGCTTGCTGTTTGTAAAGTGCAAGGTAAATATATTTAGCTTAGGTTAACCAAACCAAGTTCACTTGAACGTATTTTAGTTGATCATACATGACATAACTCTAGAGCAGTAGCTGCTGAAGTTGGGGTAGGGACCACACATGTCACAGACATCTCAGTCTGGGGTCATGAGCTCCTCTTCAGAAACTTAGATATCAAAAATAATGATCAGACAGAATTTACAAAAGTTAAACAAGAAGATAAATGCAATCAACATATTAGCCAATATATTGGCTGTTGACAATCCTTGCAAACTAAGCAAGTGTTGGGGTCCCAGCCATCTTACATTTCTAATTAATGGGTCAGAAGATGGAAAGTTTGGGAACAACTGCTCAAGAGGAGGAGCAGGACAAGAACCCTAAATAATTACAGCCAGAGCCACAACTGATTTAAACATAAATGCATAGCCCACAATAAAGATAGTTGTGTGAAAAACTTTGAAAATCCTGATTTCTTTTCAATTCAAAATTATGTGGTACTTTTTGGTCTCACACATTGTATACAATAAAATGCAACAAAGTTCGAGAAGACAACAAGTGAAAAGGTTTAAGGTGTATGAATACTTTTGCAATGGGTAAATGTAAATTTGATCATTGATTCAAAAACTATGAGGGTTAAAAGAACATTATTCACCTTCTGGATCGTCGATGGCGCCAGAGTCCACAATATCATCATCCTCTTCGTCTGGTTGCTGTTTCTCTGCAGCCTTCACCTCTTCTGCCTTCTTCCTTTCTGCCTCCTCTCGCTCTGCTTTTTGGCGAGCTAATGTCTCGCTTTTAGGAGGTCGCCCGCGTTTCCGTTTCTTTGGCATTTCACCTTAAAAAATAATAATAATAATAATAGAATGAAGACAAAATAAAAATGACGGTTACTACCAATTCACCTTTGTCATTTACAAACAGATGCTATTACCAGAATCCTTACCAGCATGTTTAAAGTGTTTGTCCCTCATGTGGTTGATGAGAGTGACTTTGGAAACACTTTTGTAAGGACACATCTTGCACTTGAACTGATGTACGATCACCACCTCCATCATCTCCTCTAACTCAGCCAGGTTTGGCTGGTGTTCTCCTGAACCCCCTGGTATGGCTGATGTGTCCAAGTCTCTGGAGAACCCAGATTTGTCCTGGGAGCCTTGAGGCTCCTCTCGGGTGGGGGAGCTCTGTTGGGCCGGTTCAGGTTCTTGATTAGAAGCATATGTGCCACTGCTGCTGATGTACAAACTAGGTTGACTCTCATTACATTCCAGCGCCTCAGGAAGTCCACCTGTGCCTGCCGTGTCTGCGAGCGGGTGGTCTGATGAGGAGCTGTCGTCATGATAGACGGATGCCTCGGGGCCGTTGCTGTTCTCTGTGTAGCAGGAGTGCTGCGGCTGCTGCTGAGAGTGCTGCGGCTGATCTGGATCCTGGTTCTGCTCATCATCATCATTGTCATGTCTTGTCTGATACTGCGAACAGCCGGGTTGCTCAGAGTCGGCAGCCGCGACACATTCCCCTCCAGACTCTCCAGCGTACTGTCGACCTGTCTGGGTCCGGTGGTCTGCACTGCTGTCGATGTAGCTGCGTGAATGATGTGGCTGTTGTCTCTCATTTGCTGCACGCTGGAGATACCCGGTGCTGCAATCCACCACGTAGTGACTTCTGCTGGTAGGGTTTGAGTCAGCTCCACTGCATTCCACATATCCGGGAAGGTCCTGGTCACTGTTATTCCCACTGTAGTCAGGGAAGCCTGTCTGGGAGCGAGTCTGGTCAGGTTCCTCCCCCGAACACTCAAGAAATGACGATGAAGACTCCTCAGTCTGGTCTGGACCGTCAGCGCTACAGTCCATATACTGGGAAGGATGGGAATGTTGGGGCTGGTCAGGCTGGTTGCTGCTCTCTTCTCTGTAACCGGAGTGTCCCGGATGATCATCAGGCTGATCTGGTTCATGATTGCCCTGCAGGTCTCCCTGATCCTGGCAGGTGGATGTTGGACCTTCAGTGTGAGCTTCTACAGCTACACGGTTGGACATGGCCGAAGATGACATCTGGGCTACCATAGGAGCCCCTGCCGCATCCAAAAAAAACCCACAAATAAACAGAGATAGATTTGAACACAGCTCCACAGGATATAAATATAAACAAACGTACAGATGGTCTTTGTACAGGACTGAAATTCATGGAAGCAAATCCTTACATTTACATGACACAATGCATGATGAAGATAATTTAACTGCTCTTCAAAGTAACCTTTCATGAAGGTGATGACAGTATTTGAAGTGGGCTGAAGGTTGAAACAGGCTTACCATCATCCGGTCCTTGTAAAATCAGATACTGGGTAGTTTCTGCACCCCCATCCTCTGCACTGGTCACAGCTATACAACCTTTAATAAACAGATGATAGAAATCACACAAAAAAAGAGGATAGTCTCCCTTTAAACTTTACAACACATTTGTACATTACTGGGATTTAGAACTAGGATTTTATGTGATAAAAAGAAGAAAATGTAATATAGTTTTACACGTTTTTTGAAATAATAATAATAATAATAATAATAATAATAATAATAATAATAATAATAATGTTGAAGCATTTAGAATATACAGTGCAACTAATTACCTACAGAAGTCAAACAGAAGTAAAAAAATAAAGTTAATCTCGCTTTAAAATAATCTTAGTATAAATCCAGTTTTTCTGTGGAGGCCGTCGATCAGTGTAGATAACTTTAAAACAGGTTTAGGATATAAAACAATATTCCAATATTTTAAAACGTCACAGAAGACTGTTTAGTCATCATCTGAAAACAGAAAGAGCATAACACAACAGCAAACTTACAAAAATATTCCCAACCATCTTAACTTAATGGTTAGATATAGATTAGAAAAGGAGCTGAGAGATCCACAACTCAGGTGAGAGAATATGTCAGCAGTACAACGGTTAGTTGTAGATGTCACAATTCTGACCTTTATGGAAGAGCGGCCATAACAAAGACGTTGTTGAAATTAAAACAAACGATATCCCTGGGCCACAAGCCATGTAGGGGACACAGCAAACATTATGAGTGGCAAAAAAACTGTAGTGAAAGACTTTTGCTGTTGTGATGCTTTTTTCAGGAGGACAAAAATGAGGTTGGTCTGGAATCATTGGAGCTAAATAAAGAACAATCCTTGAACAAAAATTGGAAAAGACTGTCGCCTGGATTTTTTCACCTTCCAGCAAGACAACCACTCTAAATCTACATCCAGTGATGGAGTTAAATTAATTAAATCAAAGCATATTCGTGCATTCGAGTTGTCCAGTCAAAGTACAGACCTAAATCTCAGACAATCGGTAGCAAGATTCATACACTGGCTTGTCTTGGATCTTCACATAAATTATCAATCTATTAAAATCTATCTTATCAAATAAAGTCTATGAATAATTGCCCATGGTTCAGAAAACTTGTAAAGGACAAAAAGTGTCAAACCCTTTTTTAGAAATACCATTCATGAGATCGGGACCAATGGTGGACTCTATGATTTTGTCAATTGTAGACCCCAGATCTGATGAGGTAGAGGCAGTGGAATCAGAAACCATCATAGCTCCGTCTGACACAGCACTGGAGTGGACCAAAACGTGAGCCGATTCAGACACCAGCACGGACTGGGTCACCGTGGAGACACTGGACACGCTGGTTGACTGAGCCACGGAAGAAGAGTCTGGAAGATGAACTGAAGAAACTCTGACATCTGTACTGGAACTGGTCTCTGGGATGAACACCTCAAAAAGAAGGGGGGGAAATCATGTTGTCTTTTGATGCCTTAACTGCATTCAAGTTGTCTTTCACAAGAGTTCATTCAGAAATCCTTACCATGAGTCCTTCTGAACTCTGTCCCACATGACAGTCCGACTCTGGGGCTTGTGCTTGGGAGGCAGCAGCGTCACTGCTGTCTGCAGACATCGCCTCTGATGATTCCATTCCCATGCCGCTTTCAGACGGCTCCTCCATCCCCGATGGGCCCGCATCGCTGCTGCTTTCCACCTCATTCACCTCTGAATCCATAACTACAATAAAAAGTTCAAAGTCTTATCTTTAACACATATTGCACACATTTTCCACAACTTTAAAGCTCATGGTACAAACATATGTTTATTTGCCATACAGCTGTTAAATCTTAAATGTTAAGGGAAGACTTTTCTCCGATGTAAAATACTCAACTAAGTTAGTATAGAATAAAATTCCCTAAAAGTTCATGGGACATAATACATTTGCATAAATTTCATATTTTGAACACAAACAATATCAGTTGGTAAGAGATTCATAACTTTCTTTTTCTTAAGGGTATATATCTCAAGACTAAATTCTTCAGCTTCTGCCAATCTTTCCTCCAAACAGAAGCATAGGCTATTGTTGTACATGATATTAACAGATTTGATATTTGTTTCGTTTGTTTTTTCAATGTTACAAAGCTTTTTACAACAGATAAGCTCAATTAGGTCAGGCTGATGATTATTACAGTACAGAGTCTATAAAACTTGTAAAAAAAAGGCAGAATGTAAATTAATAGGTCTAGGTCTACATACAGAGTTTTATGTAGATCTACACTACATGTAGATCTATTGGTTGTTTTTATCGGGGCCATTTAATACTTTGATGGTAGGCTGTAACACGTTTGAGATACCGAAAACTCTTTAATGTACCCAAGACAAAGAAAGGAAAAAAAAGGTGAGTCTCTATCCCTCTGCTACCAGCATTAATCGCATTACCTGGAGTGGATAGTTTGCTACTAAAAAGTGTCCCCAAACATATCTGCAAATCCTTTTATCATTTGTTGTGCTCTTAGTTCGACCCCAGTGTTTATTGAATCTAACAAGCTTGCATTTCGGGGCATAAAAGTGTTTTTGCATTGTTCAGGATTCATAACATGTATACTTGGTTTCGGTTTATTTGGTTATCCAGGGGCATTAGCAAACAGATCAGCAGAGAAGCTAAGTAGTTAGCATGCTATTGGCTCAATGAGATTACTGAACTACAGTTTATGATGTTATAATATTAACAGCCTTTGTTTCCAATGTAGTAAGCCTGTCGTTATGCAAAAACAAAGCAGTCCCAAATATTAAAAGTATTGCCCCCGAACTAGGCTCATTTGTCCCAGACGGTGGCGGTTAGCTGTTATAAGCAGGCCTAGCTGCCCTTCACCCTGCCTGCTCCGCGTCGCCATTCTACACCACACAACAGTCTTTTCCATTCAGGCATTCTGTGAGCTCTACTGGCCCGGGGACCTCGAGGGCCTGAACGGCTACAGACCGTCCAAATACCCTCCCTGAAGAAAATGAAAACATTTCCCCCCTCGACATCAGAATTGTTACTCCTTTTTTCTTACCCTGTATTTATGAGGAGACGAATATCCAGTAGCGTAGAGGCGCCGAGCAGATCACAACATAGCAACCGATAATTGTCGATTCTTTCTAGTCGGGCGCCATGAGTATCTCCTCGCTTCCTGCCTCAGCAACCGGATCTTATTTATTGTTTTTATTGTAAACATCACTTTATGAGACTTGAGAGTTAAACACGTCAGATTTAAGTTTAAAAGTTTAACCGTTTATCCTTTCTTAATAAGATACGGGTAATAATTTGATATCTGTTTCGTTTTGTGGACTATTGTTTTTAGAGGAGGACGTATTACACAGAAGTGCGGAGGAATATTACCAACGATCTATTATATTTTTCTAATTTACTGCGGTGCATTTTTCACACCAGATTGAAACGATCACGGTTCAGCTCCCACATTTAGTCCTCTGCACATCATTATAGCAATGTATCGTTTCTTTCAATAAATTGCAAATCATTTTGGACGCTTATCAGTTAAATACAATTTACAGTAGATATATCCTTTATAACAGAAAATCAGTGTTTTTTTGGAAAGCCTATACTCAAAGGGTATGTGGGCTAGTTTACACTTGATGAATGATGAAGGAGATATGTTAACTAATGAAAACTTGTGCCAAAAATATCAAATCGACTGTCAACAGAGACGTATAAAAAGCTGTTGAAAGCAATACCTGAGAGCGTTAAATCAATGGTGAGAGAAGATTTAATTCATTCAAAAGTTGCTCCAAGGCTGAATCAGCTCCAAATAGAAAATATTTCATTCACTGACAAAAGCATCACAAATAAATGTATCCGATCTTAATTGACGAAAGAACTTTTCCCAAACCATATTCTTAAAATGTTTGAAGTAGAACAGATTAATAAAAATACGAAAAAAATATGTATTATATCCTGTTCCCCCAGAGGTTAAAGCATTACAGTTCAAAATATTGAATGAGATTTTTTCAACAAATTAATTTATTAAAATTAGATTTAAAGGCGATGTTTATGGATGTTCGTTTTGTGATAATGAGACTGAAAAATTGGACCATCTTCTTCACTTGCAATATTGTTCAGAAATTTTGGAAAGAAATCTGTGACTGGATGTAATCCAATAATGTCAATCTGCCCTCTCTGACAATAGAGACTATGAAAGTTCATGCTTTTGCACTAAATAAACACGATGAGCTCCTTGTTAATAGAGTAATTTTATTAGGATTTTTTTTTATACACAAATGCAGATTCTCAAAAATTTGACCAAATTTGGCATATTGGGAAAATGATTTGAGGATATTTTCTAAATCCCTTAAATTGGTTAATTGTGAGTCCGCTATTACCTTATTTTCATTACTTGAATGCTTTTCACTATTATAGATGGCTATGTAACACCTTCCTTAGTTTTCTCTCTCTCTCTCTCTCTCTCTCTCTCTCTCTATATATATATATATATATATATATTTCTTTTTTCAAATAAAATTACATGAAAACAAATTCAGGGAAAGATGATTTGTATTAAATATGATTCCTTTTATTTTTTATTTATTTATTTTATCCATATTATTACACATGTTGGTATAATAATGATGATCTGTTTGTCACATTCAACTGAAGTTATAGAGTCCTGTACTGCTGTTGGCAGTTTGTATGAAACAGATTCTTAATGTGAAGACATGTAATTTATCTAGTTATTTGTATCTACTGGTTGATTAAAAAAAGAGAAAAAAAAGTCAAATACGATTTCTGCTGTTTTATACACTATTAATTTCTATATAGTTTGTTATATTCATGAATGTTAAATAGCCATCCCCTATAAAAGCATATGAGTTACCCTATTTACTCATGTAAAAGATAAAATTAAAACTTAAAAGGGTGTTTTTTTTAAAGGGTGTTTTTTTATGTCAGTCTTTCTTGACTGAACAGGTGATCTACATTTTGCAGTACGCATGAATTGTTTTGAGAAATGCACCAGCTGTTGTGAATGTGAGAAATGCACAAAATTAACTGTGAAAACTGTCATATTTGCTAAATTTTGCAGATTTAATTTGCAGTAATGATATATAGCTTTTGTTCTCAAAAAGGTAATCTCAAGATTCCTTACAACACAACTATATTTGAATTAGCCTTTTTTTTATATTGTGATTCAGATTCTGTTAACTCTAAATTATATTACAAAATAATCTATTGCAGTTAATCCTATAAGGCCAGTTCGTAACAACGGACCCATTTCAGGCAGTATTGCAGATTCAATTTATTGTTTCAGCAATCCCTCATCCTGCACAAGCAGGTGTTGACAGAGAAATGGAAGCTGAGGATGAGTTGACATCTAATGTGACTGACTGAATCTGTGTATTGTATGAGAAAAAAATCCCAATGGTTATACATAAAGTTAATAGTAGTAATAATTATGTCAGTGGCTTCATCATTAGCTTTAGCTTAACATTGTCACTGTGCCAGGGGTACTTGAAATAAACAATCAGAATCAGCTTTAATCGCCAAGTATGACACATACAAGTATGATGCATACAAGGAATTTACAGATACAGTACAACCTGTCCAAGATCATTATCCAGGTCACTGTTGGGCATGCAGCCACCAAGCGGCGCTCCCGTGTAAAAGTGTACAAAAAACCATTAGCGGCAAAGGGTCCACAATGGCCTTGGAAAGAGGCAAACCCAAACAGAAGCATTGAGCCATGAGCACTTTGTAAGTTATTTAATTGACCTTTTAGGGTCAGAAGAAGATTTACAGGGTTGGAGTAAATGCTTCAAGAGATACCAGATGTATCCGGGAATGGGTAAAAACTAGCCCCGTCCTTGTGTTAATCCAGAGGATCCTAAAATGTTGATTGTGACCCCGCTTAGGGTCACAAGTTTGTAAATGTTGAGTCAGAAAGGACTTAAAAAAAAACCCATCATGTTGACACCTGTATTAGCTGTGGTTTCTGTTTGTTTTGTCATTGTACCCCTTTTTGAGTGATCCCAGGAGATGAAGTCACCAGCTTCTTTTACTATTATTGCACAGAAAAATTTGGAAACCAAACAACTCCTGATCAAAGACAACTTCAAAAGCCTCTTACAGGGGAAAGGGACTGGTATTTGGATCCAGCAGTTTATTTTTATCTTAAAAGTGATAATCTTTTAAGATTAAATTAAAGATTGCACCGGATACCGTGTCTTAAATGTAGAAGTAGGACCAGCGAAGCACAGAATGAATACATATTGTGCAAATAAATATTTTGAAGTAAATCAATATTTTTATGATTTTTTAATTTATTGGACTTGTATAATATTTACATTTTCTTAGAAACGTTTTTCAATTATTATTTTATTGTTAGCTATAATCTTCTACATTAAAAAAATATATAAGAGATATGCAACCCTAAATTGAACAATACTATTAAAAATGTTAATTTTTTTAATTGAATGACTGAAATACATAAAAGCTATGATGACATTCTAATTTACTGAGATAGATGTGTATGGCCTCTTAATTTCTAGACAGATATTACCGTCTTGTCCCACATAAATGTCTGAAACCTTGCATGATAAAACATTTTAATTACCATCATTGGTAATCTTTCTTTTCCATCCATCATATGCCTCTGCTGCCTCCTAAGAGTTCTGTAGTTGCTCATCTTAGAGTGGAAGTGCTCAGAGTCAAATAATAATAACAAAAAAACTCAAGAGACCAGTATGATCTGCATCAGAATTATAAGATTGATTTTTATTATCAGTAAATGCTTATAAATTCAAATTAAATTCTCTCATGGTTTGAGAGTTTAAAAAAAACATTCATTAACATGGCGATATGAGTTTTTGTCACAAGTATTTAGTTTCTTGCACAGCTTGACTTGGATTTGGTTTTGGGAGCCTGTGTCTATGAAGACAAAATGAGCCATCTGTTACTCTTTCCTGATTTAAATAAGGCTTCCTAATTGGATCCCCCAACATAACTATGGTCCAGTATTTTTTATTTATTTTTTTTCTTCTGTTGGCATCACTACATATTATGTATCATTAGATTTAACCGTTGATAAGATATGCCCTAAAGATATATAATGTTATAGTTTGCCAGAAAAAAATATAATCAGGGGCTTAATGTAACCTGCACGTTTTTATCTTTAAATCGTTATTTAAAAGTTATATAAGTTTTATGTTAGTGACGGTTTTTCATTCTCCAAATTTACTTTTACAATTTCCATTTAAAGTGATTCAAACTGAAAATATTTTGACCAGCTTCCTTTTCTGGAAATTTAAAACCCATTATGTTAAAAAAAAAGTATCTTCTGCTAAACAGCTTTAATACCAGAATCCCTAACTATCTTTCCTTTTTTGGAAGGCTAATTGGATCATAGATGTATATTGTATTTTATTTTTTTTGATTTAGCACCGCAATCCCAATTGTGCCTTTTGGTAATGTTGGTGGCCTGATCTCTGTGCTACGTTCTATGTGGACTAAAGAATAAACAGTAGTTCCTCATAATTTCTTTAGCAGTCTTCACCTGATCTTTTCTCCCCACTTACCCATTCAAGTTAAACAAATAAACTTATCTTACAAATCTAAACTTCTTCATCTGATATCACACATCACAGTTCAAAAAAATGTGTTTTAAAAAGTGAGGATATGTTATATGTGAATATCCAACCAATAAAAACATGTATTTTAAATTTGAGTCTATATACAAAATACAAAGGCAGATGTAATTATGTTAAAAGTACATCCAGATAACAAAGCAAACTTGTGTAGGATGTAAACACTAGGGGGAGACCTGTGCACATTTTTTAATGATGATCCTGATCAACACAGATTTTTATGTTGTTTGAGCTACGCTACCACCCATTTCTGTCAAATGTAGAGTCTTTGAAAAAGCCTTTAAAGAAAGTAGTAGCCTATAATAAAAAAAGGCAAGTAAGAAAGAAATGGACATAAAACAGAGAGGTTTATTTTACTATAATGATTTATTCAAAGGATGATGAAGGCTGTGTCACTTGCAACTTAGTAGTTTTGTAAAATATGTTATTAATTAAAAATTTCTGTCTGGATAAAAGTATATAGATCTGTGAAAAATGGATTTCAATACATAAGAATATCATCAATAAGTACATTTTTGGAGTACTTTAACTCAAAAAGGTAGACTCAGGTACTTTGTTTTGGGAAAATGACAATACTGAACAAGATGTGTCAAAGGTACTTTGAATACTAACTTCTTTGTTCACATTTATTAAGGAGAAAATCATAGATCTACTCTGTCTAAAGAAGCCGGTTGCTCACAGAGTGCTGTAATAATGTACAGTCTATTGGAAGAAGAAAAAACGTGGGACAGAAGAAGATTTACAGGGGTGGAGTAAATGCTTCAAGAGATACCAGATGTATCCGGGAATGGGTAAAAACTAGCCCCGTCCTTGTGTTAATCCAGAGGATCCTAAAATGTTGATTGTGACCCCGCTTAGGGTCACAAGTTTGTAAATGTTGAGTCAGAAAGAAGGACTTAAAAAAAAAAACCATCATGTTGACACCTGTATTAGCTGTGGTTTCTGTTTGTTTTGTCATCGTACCCCTTTTTGAGTGACCCCAGGAGATGAAGTCACCAGCTTCTTTTACTATTATTGCACAGAAAAATTTGGAAACCAAACAACTTCTGATCAAAGACATTTTTATTTTAAAAATGATAATCTTTTAAGATTAAATTAAAGATTGCACCGGATACCGTATCTTAAATGTAGAAGTAGGACCAGCGAAGCACAGAATGAATACATATTGTGCAAATAAATATTTTTAAGTAAATCAATATTTTTATGATTTTTTTTTATTGGACTTGTATAATATTTAGATTTTCTTAGAAACGTTTTTCAATTATTATTTTATTGTTAGCTATAATCTTCTACATTAAAAAAATATATAACAGATATGCAACCCTAAATGGAACAATACTATTAAAAATGTAATTTTTTTTAATTGAATGACTGAAATACATAAAAGCTATGATGACATTCTAATTTACTGACATAGATGTGTATTGCCTCTTAATTTCAATTCAATTCAATTCAGTTTATTTATATAGCGCCGTTTCACAACAGATGTAATCTCAAGGCACTTTACAAGAAGAGTTATTACAATACAATGTTTAATTTAGAAATTAGAGAACCACAGAAGATTGCGTCGTGTAATTCTCAGCAATCTCTCACACTGAGCAAGCATGAAGCGACAGTGGAAAGGAAAAACTCCCTTTTAACAGGAAGAAACGTCCGGCAGAACCAGGCTCAGCACAAGCGTTCATCTGCCGAGACCGTCTGTGGTTTGGAGAATACAGAACAGAGAGACAGAACAGAGACACAGAAAGAGCAACACAACTGATGCAGAAGTTTGTTGCAGGGCGTGGAGAACTTTCCGTCACTGCAATGCCATCTTAGTCAGGGTCGTCAAGCAGGGCGGGTCAGGAGCACCTACTGTAGGAAGAGACTAAGAGAAAACAGGTTAGCGCTTGAATTGACAGCACATCATGCAGTTGGGGAGAAGTAGGAGAGAAAGTAGGAAACAGACCCTAATAATGTCCTCCAACAGCCTAGCCTAAAGCAGCATAGCTACTAACATTAACCTGTCTCCTAGCTACTAGGAGACCTAGCTACTAACACTTTCTACCTGGCTTACATTAACCTATCTCTACCTAGCTACTCTACCTCTTCCTATCTCTTCCTAGCTTTTGACACTCTACCTGACTACTAACATTAACCTGTCTCCTAGCTACTAGGAGACCTAGCTACTAACACTCTCTACTTGGCTTACATTAATCTATCTCTACGTAGCTACTCTACCTCTTCATATCCCTTCCTAGCTTTTGACACTCTACCTAGCTACTAACATTAACCTATCTCTTCCTAGCTACCTGTCTAACCTGTCTCTAACTGCCTTTTAACATATCTCTAACTGTAAGCTTTGTCAAATAGGAAAGTTTTAAGCCTAGTTTTAAAGATAGACAAATTGTCTGTTTCACAAACCAACCCTGGGAGCCTGTTCCATAGGAGGGGAGCCTGATAGCTGAAAGATCTGCCACCCATTCTACTTTTAGAAATCATAGGAACTACCAGTAAACCTGCAGTCTGAGAGCGAAGGTCTTTGTTAGGAACATATGGAACAATCAGGTCTCTTATGTATGATGGAGCTAGATTATTAAGAGCTTTAAATGTCAGAAGGAGGATCTTGAATTCTATTCTAGATTTTGCTGGGAGCCAGTGAAGAGAAGCTAAAACAGGGGAAATGTGATCTCCATCCATCCATCCATCCATCTTCCTCCGCTTATCCGGGGTCGGGTCGCGGGGGCAGTAGCCTAAGCAAGGAGACCCAGACTTGCCTCTCCCCGGCCACTTGGGCCAGCTCCTCGGGAGGAATCCCGAGGCGTTCCCAGGCCAGCTGGGAGACATAATCTCTCCAACGGGTCCTGGGTCTTCCCCTGGGTCTCCTCCCGGTGGGACATGCCCGGAACACCTCACCAGGGAGGCGTCCAGGAGGCATCCTGACTAGATGCCCGAGCCACCTCAACTGGCTCCTCTCGATGTGGAGGAGCAGCGGCTCTACTCTGAGCTCCCTCCGGATGACCGAGCTTCTCACCCTATCTCTAAGGGAGAGCCCAGCCACCCTACGGAGGAAACTCATTTCAGCCGCCTGTATCCGCGATCTCGTTCTTTCGGTCACCACCCAGCGTTCGTGACCATAGATGAGGGTAGGAACGTAGATCGACCGGTAAATCGAGAGCTTCGCCTTTCGACTCAGCTCTCTCTTCACCACGACAGACCGGTACAGCGCCCGCATGACTGCAGACGCCCTACCAATCCGTCCATCGATCTCCCGCTCCATTTTTCCCTCATTCGTGAACAAGACCCCCAGATACCTAAACTCCTCCACTTGAGGAAGGACCTCATCCCCAACCCGAAGAGAGCACCCTACCCTTTTCCGACTCAAGACCATGGTCTCGGATTTGGAGGTGCTGATCCTCATCCCAGCCGCTTCACACTCGGCTGCGAACCGCTCCAACGAGAGCTGTAGATCACGTTCAGACGAAGCCAACAAGACCACATCATCTGCGAAAAGCAGAGACCCGATCCTGAGGTCACCAAAACGGATCCCCTCAACACCTTGGCTGCACCTAGAAATCCTGTCCATAAACGTTATGAACAGGATCGGTGATAAAGGGCAACCTTGGCGGAGTCCAACTCTCACTGGAAACGAGTCCGACTTACTGCCGGCAATGCGAACCAGACTCTGACACCGGTCATATAGGGACCTAACAGCCCGTATCAGAGGGCCTGGTACCCCATACTCCCGGAGTACCCCCCACAGGACACCCCGAGGGACACGGTCGAACGCCTTCTCCAAGTCCACAAAGCACATGTAGACTGGTTGGGCGAACTCCCACGCACCCTCCAGGACCCTGCCGAGGGTGTAGAGCTGGTCCAGTGTTCCACGGCCAGGACGAAAACCGCATTGTTCCTCCTGGATCCGAGGTTCGACTATCCGTCGTACCCTCCTCTCCAGAACCCCTGAATAGACCTTACCAGGGAGGCTCAGAAGTGTGATCCCCCTGTAGTTGGAACACACTCTGTGGTCCCCCTTTTTAAAGAGGGGGACCACCACCCCGGTCTGCCAATCCAAGGGAACTGCCCCCGATGTCCACGCAATATTGCAGAGCCGCGTCAACCAACACAGCCCTACAACATCCAGAGCCTTGAGGAACTCCGGCCGAATCTCATCCACCCCCGGAGCCTTACCACCGAGGAGCTTTTTAACAACCTCGGCGACTTCAGCCCCAGAGATTGGAGAGTCCGTCCCAGAGTCCCCAGACTCTGCTTCCAAACAGGAAGGCGTGTCGGTGGGATTGAGGAGGTCTTCGAAGTATTCCATCCACCGACCCAAAACGTCCCGCGTTGAGGTCAGCAGCACACCGCCCCCACTGTAAACAGTGTTGGCGGCAGACCGCTTCCCCCCCCTGAGACGCCGGATGGTGGACCAGAATCGCTTCGAAGCCATACGGAAGTCGTTCTCCATGGTCTCTCCAAACTCCTCCCACGCCCGAGTTTTTGCCTCAGCGACCATCCGAGCCGCACTCCGCTTGGCCTGCCGGTACCTATCAGCTGCTTCCGGAGTCCCACAGGCCAAGAAGGCCCGATAGGACTCCTTCTTCAGCTTGACAGCATCCCTCACCGCCGGTGTCCACCAGCGGGTTCGAGGGTTGCCGCCACGACAGGCACCAACTACCTTGCGGCCACAACTACGGTCAGCCGCTTCGACAATGGAGGCACGGAACATGGCCCATTCGGACTCAATGTCCCCCGCCTCCCCCGGGACGTGTTTGAAGTCCTGTCGGAGGTGAGAGTTGAAACCCCTTCTGACAGGAGACTCCGCCAGACGTTCCCAGCAGACCCTCACAACACGTTTGGGCCTACCAGGTCTGTCCGGCGTCTTCCCCCACCACCGGAGCCAACTCACCACCAGGTAGTGGTCGGTGGATAGCTCCGCCCCTCTCTTCACCCGAGTGTCCAAAACATGCGGCCGCAGGTCAGATGAAACGACAACCAGGTCGATCATCGAGCCGCGGCCTAGGGTGTCCTGGTGCCAAGTGCACACATGAACACCCTTATGCTTGAACATGGTGTTCGTTATGGACAATCCATGACGAGCACAGAAGTCCAACAACAAAACACCGCTCGGGTTCAGATCGGGGGGGCCATACCGCCCAACCACGCCTCTCCAGGTCTCACTGTCATTGCCAACGTGAGCGTTGAAGTCTCCCAGGAGAATGAGGGAGTCTCCAGAAGGAGCACTCTCCAGCACCCCCTCCAAGGACTCCAAGAAGGGTGGGTAGTCTGATCTACTGTTCGGTGCATAAGCACAAACAATAGTCAGCACCCGTCCCCCCACCCGTAGGCGGAGGGAGGCTACCCTCTCACTCACCGGGGTAAACCCCAACGTACAGGCAGGAAATGTGATCTCTTCTTTTAATATTCATCAGAATCCTAGCAGCAGCATTTTGGACTAACTGAAGACTTTTAATTGTTTTCTGTGGACTACCTGATAATAAAGAGTTACAATAATCCAGTCTTGAAGTAATAAAGGAATGGACTAGTTTTTCAGCATCATTCCTGGACAGGATGGTTCTATTTTTTGCAATATTCCTAAGGTGAAAAAAGGAAATCCTAGAGACTTCTTTAATGTGAGATCTAAATGACATATCTTGGACAAAAATAACACCGAGGTTCTTTGCTTTATTACTTTATAATTTAATGCCGTCTAGGTGAAGGGGTTGACTAAGTAGTTTCTTTTTCAGAGCTTCTGGTCCAAAGACGACAATTTCTGTTTTATCAGAATTCAGAAGTTTAGAGTCATCCAAGTTTTTATGTCTTCCAGACATGCCTGTAGTCTACCTAACTGATTGGATTCATCAGGATTTATGGATAGATATAGCTGTGTAACTATGGAATTTTATCCCATCCATCCATTTTCTTAACCGCTTAATCCTTTAGGGGTCGCGGGGGTGCTGGTGCCCATCTCCAGCTGTCAACGGGCAAGTAGGTACACCCTGGACAGGTCGCCAGTCCATCACAGGGCAGGACAAACAACACTCACACCTAAGGACAATTTACAGTGATCAATTAACCTGACAGTCATGTTTTTGGAATGTGGGAGGAAGCCAGAGTACCCGGAGGGAACCCACGCATGCACGGGGAGAACATGCAAACTTCATGCAGAAAGTTGTGGGATACGAACCCATAACCTTCTTGCTGCAATCGTGCAGCCCCTGGACTTTTATCCCATGCTGCCTAATTATTTTACCGATAGGAAGCATATATAGTAAAAAGAATCAGCCCAAGCACTGAACCCTGTGGTACTCCGCAAGTAACTATTGAGGTTGAGGAAGATTTATCATTTACCTGAACAAACTGAAATCTGTTAGACAAATAAGATTTAAACCAACCTAGTGCTGTTCCTATTATACTGACACTTTGAAGCCTTTCTATGAGAATATTGTGATCATCAGTGACAAAGGCAGCACTGAGATCTAACAGGACCAGAATGGTCACCAGTCCATTGTCTGAGGCTATGAGAATATCATTAGTAACCTTCACCAGAGCTGTTTCAGTGCTATGATGAGCTCTAAAGCCTGACTGAAACTTCTCAAACAGCTCATTATTGTTTAAATGCTCACATATCTGGTGTGCAACTATTTTCTCAAGAATTTTAGATAAGAAGGGAAGATTAGATATCGGTCTATAGTTAATTAAGTCGTTTTGATCAAGAGATGGTTTTTTAAGTAGAGGTTTAATTACAGCTATCTTAAACTCCTGTGGTACATATCCATTGACTAAGGATAGATTCATTATATCTAATTAATTAATTAATTTCTAGACAGATATTACCGTCTTGTCCCACATAAATGTCTGAAACCTTGCATGATAAATTTTTTTAATTACCTTCATTGCTAATCTTTCTTTTCCATCCATCATATGCCTCTGCTGCCTCCTAAGAGTTCTGTAGTTGCTCATCTCAGAGTGGAAGTGCTCAGAGTCAAATAATAATAACAAAAAAACTCAAGAGACCAGTATGATCTGCATCAGAATTATAAGATTGAGGTTTATTATTAGTAAATGCTTATAAATTCAAATTAAATTCTCTCATGGTTTGAGAGTTTAAAAAAAACATTCATTAACATGGCGATATGAGTTTTTGTCACAAGTATTTAGTTTCTTGCACAGCTTGACTTGGACTTGGTTTTGGGAGCCTGTGTCTATGAAGACAAAATGAGCCATCTGTTACTCTTTCCTGCCAACTCTATATCAATCATGGTATTGATGTTGTCTCCACAAAGAGGGGGGTCCTGAACATCTTTTCACCCAAATTAAATCTAAAGGAAACCAACAATGACATTTTGGCAGTGAATTGACAAAACAAGTGTTTGTATGTGCAAAATGTATTATTTCCTTGAACTAATTGCTTTTTTCTGTTGTCTTTGTTGTGTCTTTTTAAAGCCATGGACTGTGTATTTAAATTAGCATGTTGGTTGAGGTGACTACGAAAGCGCTTTAAATAGTGTGAACTCCTTAACATGTTCAGCAAACCAGTTCAAGACGATTGGCTCTTTTTGGAATGCTTGACAAGAATCCATCAAGAAATGCTTGAAGAAACCATTAAAACATGGATATACTGTGATCACAAAGGAACAATACTAAGATAGGCTGTTGTAATTTAAAGGCAAGGCAACTTTATTTGTATAGCACTCTTTCAACACGAGGCAATTCAAAGTGCTTCACATGATTACAGAAATGTGAAAATTTAACACAGGAATCAATTACAACATTTAGCAACAACAATAAAGGTAAAAACAGATAAAAGCAATAACATTAATTAAAAATAATAAACACAAAAGTGATCAATAAAACATTCAACAGTGACAGTATAATTAAAAGCAGCATGTAGCCATTAACAAAAGCAATCAAAAATCATATGATTTACTCATAAGCAAGTCTGAATAGATATGTTTTTATTTTCCCTTTAAAAGAGTTAATAGACTCTGCAGGTTTGCAGTCATCCGGCAGTTTGTTCTATAAGTGGGGAGCATAGAAACTGAAAGCTGCTTCCCCATGTTAGGTTCTGGTTCTAGAGACGATCAGTAGACCTGAGTGGTCTGGATGGTTTGTACCGCTATAGCAGATCTCTAATGTACGCAGGTGCTAACCCAATCAGTTATTTATAGACTAATAAAAGCACTTTGAATAATATTCTCTGAGCTACAGGGAGCCAGTAGAAGGACTTTAGAATTGGGGTGATGTGTTCTACTTTCTTGATTCTAGTGAGAACACGAGCAGCAGCGTTCTGGATCAACTGCAGCTGTCTGATTGATTATTTAGGTAGACCTGTGAAGATACTGTTACAGTAATCAAGGCGGCTAGAGATAAATGCCTGGATGAGTTTTTCTAGGTCTACTAGTGTCATCATTTCTTTAATCCTGGAGATGTTCCTCAGGTAATAGAAAGCTGACCTTGTTCTTGCCTTTATGTGACCCTGGAGGCTCAGGTCTGAGTCTATTATTACACCTAGATTTCGGTACTGGTCAGTACTTTCTAGCTGGACCAACTTAAGCTGTACCGATATGTAATCTGTCTTTTTTGGATCCAAAGATAAGTACTTCTGTCTTGTTTTTGTTCAGTTGGAGGAAATTTTGGGACATCCAGCTGTTATTTTGCTCAATGCATTTATTAAGGATTTGGACGGGTTCAACATCACCTGGTGACATTGAGATATAAAGTTAAGTGTGCTCAGCATAGTTGTGATAGTTAATATTTTTCTTTGTTATTATCTGGCTTAATTGGAGCATGTAAATGCTAAATAGGAGGGGCCCTAGGATGGAGCCCTGTGGGACCCCGCGTGTGTGTTTCTGTTTCTTGTGATGAGAATTGTTTAATCAACACAAAGAAGTTCCTTTTCTTGAGATAGGATTTGAACAAGTCGAGTGTGGTACCAGAGAGTCCAACCGATTCTCTCTAGATTGTCCAGTAATATATCATGATCAATGATGTCAAACGCCGCACTGAGGTCCAATATTACCAGTACTGTGGCTTTACCACGGTCAGTGTTTATACGGATGTCAATGAAGACTTTGACGTGGGCAGTCTCGATGCTGTGGTGCTTATGAAAAACAGACCGATAAATATCAAAGCCATTGTTCATGGTTAGGAAGCTGTTTAGCTGTTGAAACACAGCTTTTTCAAGAATTTTACCAATAAATGGGAGATTAGAGATTGGTCTGTAGTTTTGCATCAACCTGCTATCTATGTTCTTCTTTTTTAGTATTGGTTTGATAACTGCTGTTTTTAGAGCTTATGGGAAAACACCTGATAGGATGGATGAGTTAACTATTTGAATCAGATCCGCCCTGAAAACCTGTTGGTAAAATATCAAAGCAGCAGGTGGCAGAGCTTTGTTTGTCAATAATTTAATCAAGGCTTGATTGGTTTATTGTTTGGAAATCTGTCATTTTCTCTTCCTTGGTGTTAACTAGACTTAACATTGGTATCAGGGTTGGAACTGATGTACTAATTGATATTCTAATGTTAAAGATCTTTTCAGCAAAGAAGCTGGCAAATTAATTGCAGGCCCTGGTGGAGCTTAGTTCGGAGGCTACGGGAGGGATAGTTAATCTCTCCAATGTAGCAAATAATGTCCTTGCATTATTGTTTCTGTGAATAATCTCAGAGAAGAATGATTCCCTTCCATCCTTCAAGGTTAATTGATATTCTTTCAGTCTCTCTTTATATATCTCATAATGAACCTGGAGTCGAGTTTTGCGGCATTTTCTCACGGCGTCTCGGCACTTCCTTTTTTTCATTACATACCAGTGGATCACTTCTCCACAGAGACTTATTTTTATTCAATACAGTTTTAACCTTAAGTGGTGCAATCTTATCCATCATGTCTGAGATTTTGGATATAAATTCATCTGTCAGTTTGTTTACTGAATGTGTATTGGTGGATGTTGGGGATTTTGAAAGGGTAGGGGTGTACATCTGTTTAAAGTTTTCAGCCGAGTTTTCTTTGAGGAAACGTTTTTTTTAGTAATGGTTTTAATGTGATTAGAGCTTTTAGCTAGGATAGTGCTTTCAAATGAGATAAAAAAAATACGATTTTAGAGATATTTAAGTTTTTGCTAATGAGTAGGTCCAGAGTGTGCCCTCGGTTGTGCGTTGGTTCATTAATATGCCTGGTTAGGTTGAAGCTATGGAGGGTATCATTTAATGGTTTTGTTCCTCTATCTTGGGGGTTGTCAGTATTGATGTTGAAATTTCCCACAATTATTAATTTGGAATCAGTTTTTTTCTATTTATATTAAATAAAATGTATTTTTATTTAATTTTATTTTATTCGGGCGGTAGTAGCAAGGCTGGAGGATGTCGGCCTGGGGATTGGCCGCCCGGGACTTCGGTCTGCTCACGGGCCTGGCGCGGCATGTCCGGGGTACCCGAGTCGGTGGTGCGCCGGATTCCGGCCTCGGCCCGGGGGTCCTCGGACGCTGGCGGTGCCTGGGGCGTCTCTTATTGGCGGGGAGGCTTTTTACCATCTAGCACAGGCGCTCTTTTTAACGGGGTGCGCTTGGGACGGGAGGGGGGAGGGCGTTGAGGGTGAGGGGGGGCTAAACTCAACCTGGGTGTCTAGTGACATGTGTTTTGTTAGCAGTGTGAATGTTGGGGAGGATTTAGGTATGCCCCTGGCATGGGGGCTGGTGGATTGCCGGGGCCCCCATGGGGCTCGGCGGTACCGCTGCCGTGGGCCCCGACTGGACGTGCTGGGGCCTCCCACCCCTGGTGGATCGGGCCGAACGGGGGTGCCTATTGGAGTCAGCAGGGGAGCTGGCTCCCTGGGGTTGGCAATGGTCACCCCAGTTATTTTCTCCCCATCCCCATGCCTCTGTCCACCTGCTCCTTCATTCTACCATTCACAAGGCCTTGGGACGTGGGCACGTCACTGGGGTGCGGGATGGAGCTTCCGTCTTCGCTACCCGGTGGCGGCCTGGGTCCCGATTTTATTGAGCAATTTAGACACTACACTTGCAACATTTACAGGGAACGCACATGTAGGGACCTGGCGGTGTGGCGCCACAGGCGAGGCCCCCCCGTTGAGGGGGCCTCGCCTGTGGTGCCGGCACCCACTGGTTAAACGCATCTAGACACTGAGGGCCCGGGGGGGAGATGGGGGTACCCGGCAGTATTCCCATGTCCCCCCCCTCTGTTTTAAGTGCACATTAGAACAACACGCAACAACACCACATTGAGCTGGGGGAGAGAGGCTGGGGGGTCTTTCCACACCCCTGTTCGTTGGACCATCAGGGGTCGGAGCCCGGATAGAACATCACGCCGTCTGGTCGGGGTCCTGGGCTGGTGGGCTGCTCTTGCCGGTGTGGGGCCTTGGCGGTCTACTTGTCCCCGTCCTGGTGGGCAAAGGGGTCTGTCTCCTGGGTGCAGGGGCAGGGTTCTCTACTGGGGCGTCTGTCCCTGGGCCTGGGAGTATGGAGTATAGTGTACGTATGGGGGGTATGAATGAGGGTATAGCGTCCTTTTTTCGTATGTCCTGTATTTGTAAGAATGTGTACACATGAGAGGGAGGGTACGTATGAGTGTCTCTGTCTGTCTATGTCTACCTGTCAGGTTGGGTGTTTGGCTGCTCTCTGGCCTGATGCATCTTCTTCCCTCCCCGTCACTCCCCGTCGGTGATGGTTGCTCCTGCCCGCTGGTTGATGATGACTCTCGATGCATGGGGCTGGGGGTCCCGGTTGCGGCCCGGCTCGGTCCTGGTGCATGTCGGGCGGGTCCTGGGTGGTCCGGTGTGTCGGGCGGCCGCTGTTTCGGGCCGATGTCCTCCTTGGATTGACTGGGGCACCTCTTATGGGGGTGCCGGGGTTGTAGAATAGGTTGGTGCCGTCCGGTGGATCGGTGGGGACCGTGCCTGGCGCCCAGTCCTCCTGCCGGTTCCAGGACTTCAGCTGGCTGGTCTGTTCGCCTGGTGGGGCTGTCCGGCATTGGCTGGGCCCCTGATCTTGGCGCCCCACGTGGGGCGGGATCTGGACCCTGGAGCTGGAAGATCTGGATGTCCAGGTGCCGGCTGGGCGCGGCCTGGGGAGGGCGTACATCCGCTGTGGCTCTTGCTGTGGCTCCCTGGCGTGTGGATGTGTGGAGGCGGGCCGGGTTGTTGGCGGTGAGTACTGGTCCGGGGTGGCGGCGGCGTGTGTTGTCCGTCGGTTGGCTGCGGGTCCTCCTTGCCTGCGGCGGCGGCGGGGGACCCTTGTCGGCTGGTCCCTGGTTGGGGCCCTGTGGGGGGGTGGGGTGCCCCTGGTCCCCGTGGCCTCCGGTTCCTGGTCCGGGCCCGCCCTGGCGTAGCCGGTTACCGGCGGAGCCCGTGGGCTCGTCACTGCGATCTCTCGGGCCCCAGCATCGCGGCTGGTGGGTGCTCCCCTGGGGCTTCCATCTGTTCCCCTCTTGGCGGGTGATCGACCCTGCGCTGATCCGCCTGTGGACTCTGTACTCTGTGGGACGCTGGATGCATACATCTCTTGCCTCCTCCATGTCTGTGCCGATTCCTGTAGGACGGATTGACGGTTCCTTACACCAGCTATCAATCACTTGCATGGGGAAACCTTATTCCGACCTGCATGCTCGCACACACATAGGTGTGGGGACATAGGTGAGGACGGACATATCTTAAGCTGAGGTTATCATCATTAGTTAGTTGTTCACAGGAGCTTACCAGAAACATTTGTATTATGTTCATTAATCAATGCTTGTGTGTAGTGAATGTGTAATTCTTTGTTTATTCTACCAGATCCGAACTATTGGTTTGGTTCTGTACAGTTTGTTGTTTTTGTTTTGTATTACTGTTTCTCTGCCGTCCGGCAGAGGTGGAGGACTGGGATGTTTTCTTGTGTTCTTTATTTGCCTCCCTGTCTTGTGTCGTCGGTTCGCCCCTCTGTTGGTCCGGTTTCTTTTCTTCACCTTCTTCCTTTCTCCCTTCTTGTCTCAGTTTAATGTCCATGACGTCAGGAAATTGAACCCACAGTAATCACTAATAAAGATTTTTCATACATATACATCAAGTGGCGTACTACAGCGAAGCTGTAATACTCTGCTTGGGAAAGTAAAACTGTTGGGCTTGTACTTGGTACTCAGACACCAATTCTGAGTAGCATACTGCTAGACAGGACACGTAAAAAAAAAAAAAAAATAAATAAATAAAAAAATAAAAAAATAAAATGTATTGTTATGGTAAAGGCTATATTTTTCAGCACTATACATTACTTCAATCTACCATTCAGAGGGAATAATACATTATGCTGCTAAATTTTAGGGATTGAACACAAGGAACATTGGTTATTACTTGTTCATGTATCAAATTTATTTTATGTTCTTTAAAAAAACTACCAACAAATTACACAATTCCATTAAATCTTAATTATTAAACAAAAAAACCCTTTTTGTCGTGTTTGATTGTTTATATCAACAAAAATGAAGGCACATAACTAGCTCAAAGTTTTAGCAAATGATAAAAATGCTGACACAGGCATGTTGTTCTCACAGAATTTTTATTGCATTGAAAGCTGGAATATTTATACAAAATTATTAGTCTCATAAATAATTTCAATGAAGGAGACACATAATGTCTTCCAGTGCAAGTTTATGGCTTTGAAACCATTTTCAGAAAAACACATAAAACCACAAACAACAAAAAAGCTTGTGACATAATATAATAATAACATTAGATATTGATATAAATACCAAAGATAATCGAATACTGACAAGGGTCTGAACCAGTCAGACATGAATTTTCATCTGCAAATCTAGACATTTATCCAGAAAGCATGCGTTTAAGTTATTTTTATGGGTTTCAAATTCTAGGCCACAATGGCCTTCAGTTCATAGAATATCAGTCTGAGGACAGGGCAGGGCAGTGCAAAAGATGGCTGTTTGCCTTCCCGTTCCTGGTCCATGACTTATATTCAGGCCAATGTTGTATGCGTAATAGTCAGCCAAATTAAATATAGGCCAGTTGTTCACATTGCAGAAAGCACAAACATCATACAACAGGCATGCTACGGAAACACTGCATCACATTCCTCCAGACACTTGCATATCTCAATAGTGATTTCTTGAGGCATCTGCGCATTTCAGAAGGTCATATTTCACGTAGCCGACGCGGTCCACTTGCCTGCGAGAATTCATGCGCCAGTAGAAGCGATCTCTGCAGAAGTAAATGTGACCTGAAAGAGAAACATTGATTACAGCAACCACAATGTATTCAGTATTCTGTTGCTGTTTGTAGATTTAGTTTACTGAGATTAATAGAAGGTGTGTTCACCTTTGTGCTGGAATACATCATGAGCATCATTAGGGACACCTCCAAAGACGACATCTGTAAATTTGGGGTAGCCTTTGTCAATTCTTTGGGTCTTGAGATCCAACCTGTGGGGGTTAGACATAGAATGAAATATATTTTCCTTTAACCCAGTAAAAGACTTAAGAACTGATTATTGTAAACTGATTAGAGTTTGGACACAAAAGGGAAATTTTCTTCTCACCTCCAGAAGTTCTCTCCACTGAAGAGCAGAACTTTGCTCTTCCCTCTCTGCAGCGCTCCCTCAACCTTCTGCACACTTGGGGGCAAACCAAGCTTCTCAATGCTGCGGGGACCCAATACACTTTTCCCTGTGTACACCCAGAACCTGCTTCCTGTTGTAATCCAATGATAATAATTATAATAATGTAATTAAAACTTTTGATCTACATATTATTTGTCTGATAAGTTGCTGTAGGAGCCATTCATTACCTGAAAAGAAGTACAATTTTTTGGTCTGTGCATCCTCAAAGGCAGAGTCAATAACAGCTGGCAGAGCTGACCAAGTGTCAGAAATGGGAAAGGGTCCCTGGTGGCCTCCATCTCCCCTGTTTGGTACCTTCCAGAATTGTCTGTTGACCAAAAAAATGCAAGATTAGCACCATAGCGTTATGTTTCTATAAAATGAGTAAAATGAGTGACTGCCAGTTTGCTCACCCATCTTTAAAGAAATGCAAATGTCCCTGAATCACAGTGATGGTGTCAAACTTCATCATCTTGCATGCATCCTTGCTTGGATCTACAGTGGATGGGGTGGTCACGACAGATGGATCGGTGGGTTCAGGTTCATCTGTGGCATCGGTCTCATCGGTGTATGGAGTAGTAGTGGGAGTGTCAGGTTGAGGGGCAGTGGGATCAGGGCCTGTTTTACTTCCTGTAAAAGATTGAAATTTTATTGGTTAAGGCAAGGTTTTCATGTGTTGGATATGATTCGTTATGGAAAAACTACTGAGTTGTCAGCTCACCATAAAGGTAGTGAATGCCTTCAATGTCATCTTGATGCAGGGAGAAGTCTTCCACGTAGCTGTACATGGGGTACATGAGAGCTTCTCTAATGTTGGAGTGATCCAAACCGAGGGCATGTCCAAACTCGTGGGCAGCCACCAGGAAAAGGCTATAACCTGGAAGATGCGTGGTTATGAATTTAATATTGCATGATATTGCATGATATCATGAATCTATGTCTTGCATTCATGCTGCTCACCCTGGTCAGGACAGAAACCCCATTTCTTGTCTTCATCATAGCTGTCAGTAGTGGCACACCACAATTTGCCATCTGCTCTTCCCTCACTTGTACATGAGTTATACTCCTTCTCCAGAAACACAAAAGGAAAGTGGCAGGGCTCTCCCTCTGAGTTTCCTCCAATTACAGCAGTGTCTGGGAAAACAGAGACATAAGGACAGAGGTTAAACAAAGTAACAAGCCACTGTGGTAAGACTTTGCAGGGCTTTTCCGCCTTGTGTTTCTTTTTGCTCACCACGGTTAGGACAGAAACCATATTTCTTGTCGGTGTCAAAGTTGCTTGTGGTGGCACACCAACGGTATCCATCGGTTCGGCCCTCTGTGGTGCAGCCATTATACTCCTCACCCAGGAAAGTGAAGGGGAAGACACACGGGGCTCCACCCGCGTTTCCGTCAAATGTGTACAAAACTGTGAGAATTACATTTGAGATGGTTGTTGGGTGAGTTTCAGTTTTCTTCCACCAGCTAGTAAACATAAGTGTGCAACTTCATGCTTACGTTCACTTGGGCAGAAGCCAAATTTCTTGTCTCTGGTGTAGTCGGCTGTGGTTGCGCACCATGGCAGGTTATCTGTACGGCCTTCAGTGGTGCAGCTGGTGTACGATTTACCCTCGAAAGTGAAGGGGAAGTGACACATAGCGCCCTCTGCATTACCGTAGTAAGTCTTCACCACTGAGAAAACACATCAGATTGCATGTTAGAGAAAATCTGCAAATAACACCAGAGAGAGTCAACAGCAGGTGATTCAATAGGGGTTTTTACCTGCTCCTTTTCCCAGAGTCCAGTACTCATCATCATCAAAGTGGGCGTCACCCTGAATGCCCTCACCAGGAGGATAGGCATGAGCTAGAAGGCCATCTTTACCATCAAAAGGGTATGGATCCCCATGGTCTAAAAAAAAAAAACATGAAGCAACTCATCAATGTTTGGGTTTTAGAGCTCTGATTATTTATAAGCTATGACGCAAATGTTTTATTTTGACTTGCAAAAAATGCACATACCAGCTTTTCCAAATGAGATCATGATATCAGCGGTGCCTTGAGAAAGGCGGGTAAATGTCAGAGGAGTGACATCACTCCACACCTTAAAGGCTCTCGCAAAGGCATCGTCAGTCACAGATCGGTCCATGTCAGGAGAATAATTCAGGATCCTAAGAAGAACAATGAAATCAAAATGATTTGCTTATCCAGTCCAACAGAAACTTTTCAACATTTTCCAGATTTTAATGCTTCGTGAAAGAGATTTCTGAAAAACTATCTACCCAACATAAAAGAAAATGTTCACTTATAGATCAAGATGTCAGTTGAAGTTTTTTTAGTTTATTTTGTTTGTTGCTTTTGATATTACGCTTTAAAATGTTATTTATTGAAGATAAAATCTAACTTAGCAAAAACAAGCCTATGCGGACACACCTCTGTTGATATTGCAACAGGTCCCGGGCAGAATACCACTATTTATATTTGTCTCGTTGTTTTCTCCTCTTTATGTGCATATTATTGTGCATTTTATTTCAAAATATGTAAAAGTTCACTTGTTCGCTGTTATGTTAACCAATGGTATCGGAAAATCTATATATTTATTTTTCCTACAAAGTTTTATTTTTTATATTTTAAACTTTGCATTTTGTGAAATCCTGCCTTGAAAACCCATGCTTCATTAGGAAGCTGAGTTTTCATTGTGAGTGCATATTTGATAGTATAACAATACACAACTAGATAGAATCTTTATTGTAAAGAACTATGGTAAGTCTTCTTTCCACTCACCTGTATGTAACGTCATTATGGTCCCATTTCAGGTCACCATCAAATGTTTTATAATTGGCTACATCAGGAACACCACAGCGAGGTTGTTTCATGGCCTCCAGGGTTAATTTATCCAGCTCTCCTGTCTCCTCCAGACCTAGCTGCCTCTGCATCCTCTTGAGCGCCTTAGACGTGGACACCATGGACTGAAAGCCACTGCGAAGCTCTGTCTCCATGTAGCCAAATCTCTTAAGATAACTCTGTCGAATGAGACAAACACATCATAGTTCAGCTAAACACTTCTATTTGCTATTTTTGTTTTGTGACATTTATAAATTGTTTTCATTAAAAGCATCTGTAGGTTTAATTTAGAAAATACATATTTCCATTAACATTGTTATATTGGTTTCTGTTCAGGTAATTTGTTTTCCACACATCTTTATTAAAACCCTGTTTTGGGAGTCTCAAACTATTAAAAAAAGAATAAACCATCTGCTACTCACGTCTGCCAGCTCCACATCTGTCATATTTTTGACAATGTCCCCTGGGAAGGTGACAAAGACCGACTTGACAGGAAGGCTCCATCCGTTCTGCACGCCTATTCCCAAAAGTAAACACACAACTAATGCACAGCATCTCATGATGAGATCTACTGTCGAACAAAATGCAACAAAAATGCAAAGTTCAAAGTCAGACAAAGAAGTGTGAATCAAAGTCAAATTAAGAAAAATCTCAAAAGATCAGCAATGCTTCCACTTCAGTGATGTCTTCTGTGTTTTAGAATGTGGCTCTTGCTGTTGTCAGTCTGAACTGTGCTGCTGGTTGGGGTTGTAGAGCTTGTATTTATGCAGCATAGAGTCTTAGTCATCAAACCTGACTCCCGCCTACTCTAACATCAGTTCTGCCCAAAACCTTACATCCTAGTAGGGAATTTCCAAAACATCCCCATTTTACCTTATACTTATGAACTAAAGAGTGATTAATAAGATATTTTTTCTTTTTTTGAAAACTTTTACATACAAATTCTGGTAATTAGTTAGCAATGATGTTTTAAAATAAGACCACTTATGATTTTTATTTTGCCCATATGTAAAACATAGCATTCCTATATAAAATACATACAAACATACAAACATAAAATGCAACATATTGTTACATTTTTAAGTTTTTGCTTCTTATTTGAAACAGAATCTACAATCAAAGTAAACAAAGTGTTTATGTTTTAAAACCAACTCACAGACATTAGTTTACATACTTTTTAGCAAAATAAGAATTTAAGAGTATCAATAACGCAAAAATGAACTGGTTTGTTGTCATCCTGCACCTGTCTGATTTTGTACTAATCATTACGTGCACTCATGTATATATCAGTCTGTTTTTCCCAATATTATTTTGATTTATATTTATTTTTTAGAAGTGTTTGTCTTTTCATATATTTGCACAATTTCCCAACTTTATGAATCTTTTGACATATTTGGAAATAATACCTTTCAGATTCTGTTCTAATTCTTATTCTTAATTTCAAAGAAACTGCTCATCTGTTCATGAGTGTGTTCAGAGAAAAATCATGTCTCATGAGACCAAGCCAGACAGTTCTGTTATTTCATTATTTAAAGTTTTTATATAAAAATATATGCTTCTGCTTTTTTACAAATATAGAGTTATGCTTCCTCTTCATTCTAAACTGTATGCCAACTGAAATGCAAAACTAGGTCAAGGATAAGGCAATCTTAGAAAACAGGGAAAAGTGTTTTGTACACCAACCTACTCTTTCTCTTTAGTGCTTTACAAATTTTTGATTACTGGTAATGCAACGGTGGCTAACAATTGCCAGTATCTAATTTAATGAGTAAATAAATGAAAAATAAGTCAAACAAAAAGAAAACATAAATAAAAGAGCTACCAAATGAATCAGATAACACATAAAAGGCTTTTCTCATAGTTTTTCTACATAATTTTGTGTTTAGTCTGTTTTTGGGGAACTTTCTGTTATATCATCACTGTAGATGCTGATGAAATGTTACTAACTTCCTTCAGAAGTTACCCAGATCATTAGCAATGATTTATTGCAACACATATTGCATCAAATATTTTGGTGATCTGTCTTAAATCAATGTTTTTTCTCACACGTGAATCTTCCCTTCGGTGTTTTTCAGCAACATGAAGAAGAAAAACAACAACAAATATTTTACTATATATTTGACATTTATTTTCTTATATATATATATATATATATATATATATATATATAAAACCCAACAACTTGTGTGTTCATCTACGATCTTGACCGAGTAAGATAGGTTCATCACTATGGTGGATAAAAATTGTTGTTTTCCCCCACATTTTAGGATATTCAAGATTCATGGTGGCAGATGTTCCTCAGATGGCATGTCATGACTTGCTATCCCACATGGATGGTCTGGGTAAAGGATGAGGAACTTTTCTTTCAAGTGAACACATTTCTGACATCGTTCCTTACTGTGCAAACATGTTTTCGTTAGTTTGCTGCCCTCATGCAGGTACACATCTGTAAAGTTGCTTAAAAGCTCAGAAGAAAGGCCCCATACAAACCCCTGTTGAGTACTGATTACATTGTCAAATAATTTTAATTCTATTCCAAACACAAACCATGTCATCAAAATATACTGACCTAATTAAATCTGTGAAAAATAATTTGCACAGCCTATGCCTTTTAGATGTTTTACCTTTTATGGTAGTTTCCACCTTTTAAGGAGGAGGAGTGAAATTATACCCCTACGACTTATACAGGAAGAAGTGGTCAGTGTCTCACTCAGTTTGACACATATCCTTCTGTAAACTTATAGTGGACATGACTCATAAATGTTGTCATATCTTCCTGTTACTCTGTTTAGAAATACATGAACAAATGTCAGGTAGCAGCAGCAGCAACACAGTTTCTGTCATGATTGCTTACAGTGTAAATAAAAGATTATACTGATACGACCAAAAAAATAGGCTTGAAGTACTAGCTAACCTCATCCAGTCTTACATCTCTAAATTCCTCCTTTGAATTTGTCTCTTATGTCTCTTTGTTGTCTTGTGAAAGACTGCTGTCCTGTCCTAGGTGTAACCAAGGACTGCTGGAGACAGGTTCCAACTCCCCATAAGGGAGGATAAAGTGGTATGAACAATGGATGGATAGCCTAAAACATTTTCTGACTTATTTGTTCAGAGAAAAGGGAGAGTTTATGCTCAAGTAACAGTGCTCTTCAGTACTCAAACAGAAAATAAAACATCTAACTGAATGCTGGCTGAATTTTATTTTCTAAATTTTATTTTTGGTCAAAAGTGTGGTAAGTAAGAGGCAGAAACTTTAAAATCCCTGGGTAGAGTTGACCCTGTCGGTTCTTCTAGCTCCTATAAATATGCATAATCCCCCAAATATTCACCTTTTTCCTGACTTCCTCTTTCTTAATGGGTAAAATGAATGAATGAATGACACTACTGGCGTTGTTTTGGTTGACCACTGACATGAATTAATGCCAGAGTTCAGTAATTTCTATCTGTCAGGGGGCTTGTGCAAATTTTCATTGTGCTCATGACGCATCGTGATTGTCTTATTTTTATGCTTTCTTACATTGTTCTTGACTTTGAACATGAAAAACAATGTAGCAAGAAATAATAAAAGAACACCCCCCCCCCAAAAAAAAACGACAAAAAGGAAGATATTTGTTCCCTGATGCCATACTTGCTGACACATTTATCAGGCAGATATTTGTTTTTTACCTAAAATCAGCACTGTTGCTACATTACGCTCCTGTACAACATTTGTGCTCATTTTGACGTTTTTAGCTGTTCTACTTCACCACAATCAGATTCTTCTTTTAGTTTATTTCCCATTTAGTACTTTAGAAAAAACATCACAGTTATTTATGTTCATGTGTACCTCCTAAGACTGTATGCGGCTCTGAAGACATCTGCCAGTGATTTCCCTTGGCGTCAAAGATTTAATGAACATGGCTCCTCTAACTTTTACGAATGCCTCATTTCATTTGGTTTTGACACTTTGCTCTCAAATTGAAATCTGGCACATACCCATGAATAAACTTTTCTTCCATGGCATTCTTCCCAAAATCTCCCTGCCACAGTCTGTTGGCACACACAATAGACCCATATGAGGTCAAACTGCGTCACCGGAGAACTGGATAATATCAGAGTGAAGCACCAAGACCCTCACCACTCGTATGGGTGGGAGTATAATTATAATTACGCTAAATTAGAGTTAAAGACTTGAAATGCCAAATATGATCCTTTCTGACTTTCATTATATTTCTGTAAAAATACCCAAAAATACAAATGCAGAAACACTGCTTCAAATTTGAGCCATGTTCTAGATGTTGACATTTTAAGGTCACTATTTGATCA